>CM041519.1:5540416-6768333 GCA_023091065.1 Dianthus caryophyllus
GCTCTTCGTTTCTTCGATCTACGCCGCCGATGAAGACGTCGTCGTTTTGACGGAGGAGAACTTCGACAAGGAAGTCGGTCATGATCGTGGTGCTCTTGTTGAATTCTACGCTCCTTGGTAATCTCTTTGGTTTATTTTTGATTTGATTCAATTTTCGTGATTTTGATCTTCAGTTTTGATGTGTGTGTGTTTGTGATTGATTGATTGATTGATTGTTAGTTTGAGCTGATGATTTGTTGAATTTGATTGGAATAAATCGATCGAAAGAATGTTTTGATTTGAATACTACGATAGAGTGTACGTACGCTATTGAAAGGTTTTGTATATGCATCAAATACTTTGTTTAATTGCAGTAAATGAGATTTGAAGAGTATTGATTGATTGATTGATTGATTGTTTGAGCTGATGATTTTGATGAATTAGATTGAAATCGATCGAAAAGATGTTTTTATGTGTACTACGATGGACCGTAATTTACTGAGCTAACCGTTTTGTAATTGGTCTTACACCTCGATTTGTAGCAATGAATTAAGGTTCAATAGTTCGATTGTTGTAATTTTGAAGGTTTGACGAGGCGTAAATGCTTGAAAAAAAGATATATAGTGTTCAACGCGCTATTAAGCACGTTGTTTAGTGATTTTACTTTCGACGAAGGAGATTAAAGAGAAAGGAGTATTTGAATTGTAACTGACAGTCATACGTGGAATTATCAGCCATTATTAGCTGTAATCATTTGAATGAAACTGAACATTTGATGATTTTGCGAATGCCAGAGGGAAGTGCGCATGGTAGTTTGTTACCGATTTTGAGGTTATGAATGCTCTAAATAACTTAACGGAAAAAAAGGTTAATTGGTTACGTACACCATGAAGCGTCATTTGGTCGAGTGTGAGTAAAGGTATTGAAGAATCTAGAGCATTCTAGTTCTAAACGATGTAGTGGCTGCTTTTATAATTGGCATCGCACTTACAATCACCAACTAATATTCGAAACTAATGCTTTGATGAACATGAGACTGAGGTGCAGTGGAACTTATGATTTTAGTTAATTATAGTAAAAGATAATGCAGTTAGGTGAAAATCATTTCGTGAACTCAGAATGATCAGAAACGTCGCGTGTTCTTGTGGAATTTAGTGTAGAAGTCAGTCTTGTGAAAGACCATCTTTTCCTAACAAAATGAAAGACGAGTTTTTAGATACATAAAATGTGACTAATTTAGGTTTATTATGACCATTATTGTTCAAAAGTCTATCTCTCTTAATAATCGTTATATTATACTATTATGTACTCAATAGTGGTCACGAACCACTTAAATGTGGTCGTCTTTTATGCATCAGAAAATTCGTCTTCACTTTCTTAGTGAAAGACGCACTTTTTAAGACCTTTCTTTTGTTTAGAATTGCTCTTCAATACCATTGCAAATCACGCATGATAATAACTGACAAAGTAGCTCCTCCATCTAATTTTTATGGGAAGCAGTTCGCTTTTTTACCTTGTGTTTACTTACTAATCCGTATACTTTTGCTTTTTGGATACTTCTACCATACAAACAGAACTTTTGTATTACTCTATTGCAACAAGTATTAATTCAAAAAAACATGCCCAGCTACTGTAACTGGATAATTAAGAGGATATATAGTCATACAGTACTCGGTCGTTTCTATTGAATTCATGGTCCATAGCTGTAGGCCCTTGCTCACCTATTAAATCTGGTGAACTATTTCGCGTATTTTGACTTTACAGTTATACGTAGGTTGTGGAAGTGTAGCAGCTCTATAAATTATCGGTGTTGCTTTCTTTGTCATGAATATTTATTAGTCATTTCTTTTGGCTTTGTGCGTAGGTGTGGACACTGTAAGAAACTCGCCCCAGAATTTGAGAAGCTTGGTGCAAGTTTCAAGAAGGCAAAATCTGTTTTGATTGGAAAGGTGAGTCCTTTGCCTTTTTACACTGCTAGATTGTTTGAACTATATTTTGAAGAAGTGTTATGTGGGTGTAGCGAGTCGAGAAGCTGCTACGTGGATCATGTTTGTTATTATGTTTCTGTAATCTGATAACCTTGAGAATTGAAACTTGGGAAGTTATTTAGTCGAGCTACTCAAAGGGTATCGTTCATTCAAGCCTCCTTTTATTTAATATGCTCATATTATTAATCCTCATTTGTCATTGCTCGTTACCGATCAGAAATTCTAGGTTAAGGTTCTCCACACTCTTTCCCAGCTCGTTTCTGATCAATAACATACAAATATGTTGGTCGTAAATGGGTTGTTAGAAGTAATATAGCATTATTTACAGGTATTTGCTGTGCTGCAGAAATGCAATTTTCTAATGGTGGGAGTTTTTGTTACAGGTTGACTGTGATGACCAGAAAAATCTCTGTAGCAAGTTTGACGTTTCTGGATACCCTACACTTAAATGGTTCCCCAAGGGATCACTGGAACCAAAGAAGTGAGTTCTTACGGGTTTTTTTCCCCGTATCATTACCTTAATGTTGGCTGTCAAATGGCTAGATGACGGGAACATAGGTATATGCTTCTTCTGCTCGTATATGAAAGGCTTTTCCTTAACATTTCTGATGTGCAGATATGAAGGTGCACGTACTGCCGAGGCACTTGCTGAGTATGTGAACACGGAATCAGGTAGATTTCAAAATTTCGCCATCTCATATTAACATCATTGAGCTAAAAGTACACTCACTTTGAAAATTTTTGTAACGAACTCTGATTATTTGCGAGTTTATCAGAGATTCAGAGGTATACACAAATTTTAATTTTTTCCTCACGCCTTTTTAGAATAGTCTATAACTTCATTTATCTAGGTGCTATTCTCTCTCGCTTATAAAAAAGAGTAAAAAACGATGATCCTTTACATATGTACTAACAGTTACGAAAACAAAAATGTGATCGATAGCTACTTTTACATGCATAACACTTATATATGACTGTCGTGCTTTTCAGGGACCAATGTGAAGATTGCAGCTATTCCATCGAGCGTGGTGGTGCTTTCTTCAGACAACTTCGATGAGGTTGTTTTGGACAAATCGAAAAATGTACTTGTTGAATTCTATGCCCCATGGTAATTTTTTTCCTCCTAAGAGTTTTACAACTTTTCATCATATTTAGATTGTTTAAACATGTTCCACCTAAACGTTAAAGAGATAAGATAAAAGCTCTACGGTAGAAACGATTCAGTTACATGCGGTTTATACGGAGTAGTTTATATGCCTGCACTTAACATCCAGTTTATGTGGCCTTAAGTCTAGTTTACGACTTGAACTGAACTTTATCTCATTTTTCGCTCCCAAATTTTCGCAGGTGCGGTCATTGCAAGTCATTGGCTCCAGTAAGTCTAAGCTGTCTGTTGAGTACGACTGTTATCATCTCAAAAGCATTAAATAGATCCAAATGTCTGATATGTTGCCTGTTTTCGTAGACTTATGAAAAGGTCGCAGCTGCATTTAAGCTCGAGGGAGATGTGGTGATTGCCAACCTTGATGCCGACAAATACAAGGACCTAGCACAGAAGTACGTCCACTATTTCGCTTGGTTTTCTACACCACTTGTGTTCTCATTATGATGTCATATCATGTGCACATATTTTTTTGCTCACGAATCTTTGAAATTTAAAAGTAACGTTATCATTTTACTAATCCAAATATTCCGACCCTTTTTGTGTAGATATGATGTTAGCGGCTTCCCAACTTTGAAGTTTTTCCCCAAGAACAACAAAGACGGTGAAGATTACGATGGTGGCCGAGACTTGGATGACTTCGTAAGCTTTATAAATGAGAAGTGTGGCACCAGCCGTGATGGCAAGGGCCAACTTACATCTAAGGTGAGTGATTGAGTTCCTCATTTTCTCCATTGAACCATCTTTGAAATGAAAAGATCTTCACCGTGTGTTCTTGTTATCTACAAAATAGGCTGGAATTGTCGAATCCTTGGAAAATCTCGTGAAGGAGTTTGTAAGTGCGGCAGATGAAGAGAAGAAGGCCGTCTATGCTCGTCTTGAAGAAGAAGTTGCAAAGCTTGAAGGTTCCGCTGCCAGGTAACAAGAACATTTTTATTCCTTTTTTCCTTTTTCACTTTTTTTTTTCCGCTTTTCATTATTTAATTTCACCCAATGTGGGCAGGCATGGGAAAATCTATACTAAGATTGCTAAAAGTTGCATCGAGAAGGGTGCTGATTACACCAAAAACGAAAGTCAACGTCTGGAACGCATGCTTAGCAAGGTAAGGCACATAACTTTTGTGTTTCCGTCTAAAAGTCTTGGCTATGAATTGTAAATTCGAGTCATTTTGGACATGTTGTCCGTAAACACCCTAAACGTCACATACTTCAAAAAACTTTGAAGCCTTTAGACGTCAGGTTTCAAACAGCTTACTACTCATTCGTCGCTTTGGGGGCAAATCATGTCGACGTTGAAATTTGTTTGAATGTTCGTGTACGCAATCAAGTAGTGCGAGGACAAACTATATAACATGCAAAAATGAAACTATCTTAACTTTGTGACGTTATGACGATTTATGCAGGCAATCAGTGCAGCAAAGGCTGATGAGTTCACCCTAAAGAAGAATATCCTCTCAGCGTTCGCCTGATCTTTGCGTTAGAAACCTAGTTATTCTGTTAATTGATCGACCATCTCTTCGGAGTTAGTCCTGCGCAAACTCCCTTCGTTACGGGGGAGAGGCTCTTACGGAGCGCATCTTCTGTGCATTTTGCTCCACAAACGCAGCTTTATCAGTAGAGGTATAGCTAATCTATATTTAATCGCTTCGAATAATAGAGTCTGGAACAATGTTTTTGACATTTGATAGCACGCAGCGGAGTACAAACACTGAGCTATAACGAAATGCCGAGATGTTGTAGACATGATCTTTCCTTATGTCACTGCTTTTGCCTATTTTTTTTTTCTTTGAGAACGATGAAACCTTTCGTCTTATCCAGCTGCAATAGAGTGTAAGGTTATGAACATCGGAAAAGTAATTGAATTAGGGTGTGGCCGCATCCATACTTCTCCAATTTTTTCAAATTATTATCATATTTGCAAAATAAATCTGAGAAAAAAAAAAATGGTTTTAATAAGTCGCTAACAGCCACGGGAATGCGCATTGTTGTCGTCTTCCCGTGTCTGGGATGAGAAGGGAAGTGAAACTGAACGAATAGTTTATAAGTTCAATCGAGTAATCGGTTTTAAGATGAGATCATTCTTGGTTTGTGGACATATATTACAATTAATTGTTGTCGAATGATTCAAATCTAGAAGATATGTGCTGGCTAATTCAAATCAGTGGTCGAATTAACGCGCAACTGTCGTAAAAAATACTACTCCGTAACTCGTACTCTTTTACTAGGAGGTAAGGAATTCAAACAATTGATATCGTCATATTTAACTTCATTGTTAATTAAAATTTGATCACTTAGATATCTTTCAATATCAGGTAGCCCACTTTATAGTCCGTAGTAAAGCGGAGTAGTAAATAATAATCACGATCAGCCTGAATATGATTGCATCGTATGTAGGAAGGAACTCGTCTCTGTCTTTTTTTTTTTTTAACGAGAGTTGAATCCTTCCGTCTCTTGCAATACCCTGCAAACCATATGTGTCAGGAAATCCGTCTTTTACTATGGTAAAAAAAAACGATCTTTTTCTAAGATATTCCAATGATTCGAGTAGACACTTAGTGGCAGTATCTAACTGCATAAGGTAAGGCTGAGTGAGTTTGTAGTGTGTTAAGTTGAAGAGACACTTTGGAAACAAACATTGAGAATCTTGTACAAACACACACACACATACGAGAAAAAAAACAAAAAACCTTAAAAAAATGAAGAAACTTAAATTGACACGCAAAAGAGCATGTATATCAGTCACTCGAGTTTAGTGTGTACCCTTGTATGCTTTTTTGGTGTATTGTCTTCTTCAATCTACTCATTCATATTTTGCCCTACTTATTTTCTCATCTTCCTATATTTGCTTTTGTGTATTATATGACCTTTTGCATTGCCATGAGCCATGTGAATGTGAATGACCCGAGCCCGATGTGACCCGAATCTGCAAATGGTAGTAACCCGACTCAAATAGAGTTAGGACCTGATATCAACCGACTCAATACGACTCAAACTTGACTCAATATTGAGTTGAATGATGTCATGATCTGGTATGACCTACATACTATATGACCTGAAAGCTACCTCTAGCCATGACAAACGTTTTTCGGTCTGCCATTTTAAATATTATCATTGTCGTAGTATAAATTTTTGAGTTAATAGTTTTATAGACCGTTGTATGTGTACAATGACCAACAACAGTACTTATCAGTCAGCACATTATTTATAGACAACAATAAATGAGATGTTTAATAATTTTATTGACCGTTTTACGCATACAACAGCATTTACGGAGTATATAAAATGGTACAAAGGTGTTTTTTTTTTTTTTTTGTCATTTCATAAACAGTGATTAAAGATGAAATAATGGAAATGGAAGGTGTGTGCTTTTGCTTTGTTAAGAGGTAACACTCAAAGGGTCCATATGGAGTTGTTTCAATGTCAGAACTTTAGAAACATTTATACAATCCTTTACTTGTTTTTGGTCGAGGCTTTACATGTCCTTATTCTATAGGTTCATACCTCCATTTTAAGGACATATGATAAAAATAAAATAATAAGTATGGCATAAAATCGTCTCACGGGTATGATGAAGTTTTGAAGATTAAAATGTGACTACAGTATTTTAATGCTTAAAGTAACCACTTTAACGTTAAATGCGATCACTTTAAAGTCCCACAAAATGGTCACTTTAAACTTAAAATAGTCACTTTAAACCTTAAATAGACACATTTTAATTGCAAATATCTCGTCGCATGCGTGAGACGGTTTTATGTGAGCATTTGTGAAATTAAAATTATACTCTATTTCATTCTGATCATTTATTTATATTTGTCTTTTACACGTTTGTCAATACCTTTTTTGCTTACGTATTATTTCAATTTAGATAATACGGAGTATTATGGAGTAATATTTAAAAAAATAAAAAATATTCTTAGTGTATTCTATAAAATCATAAAAATTATCGTAACGGTTTAAACACTTGAGCTTTGATTAGTGTGACTTGTATCGATCTAAACATTGGAATTTGATTAGTTCGACTCTTTCTGATATTTATGTTGTCTTCGCTTTAACTACTAAGGGGTACTGTACTTTTTTCAAGAGTAATCGATTTGATTTACATCATCGGTTATGAGAAAAATAGTTACCATCAAAAAACAAGAAATAAAAAACAAAGTATTTGTCCAAAGAAATGTGTTGAGCAAGGGCAAAGTTATAAAACTTTTTAAACAGAACGTTTTTCATTAACTTATCATGATATTATACAATAATCACTGTAAATTCTTTAGGTAAAAATATGTCATTTTTACTATAATACCTAATATGACTATATTAAATGATAAGCTTTCCAAAATCATGAAAACTCCATGCCACAAAATTAATAGCCCATCAAATTCCAAAAACTACTAGAAGTAGTAATACTCAAATGAGTTACTCAAATTTACAACATTTTTACAGCATGTAAATGGCATTTACTAGGGTCTGATTTTTACAGAAAAAGTCAATGGTTTGTTTGTGCACATTTACTAAAGTCATAAACTAAAGTTGCAATTTATCAGTGTCAAATTAACTGCATAGTAAATTGACAGCAATATATTGCATTAAATAGTCACCCTACCCTATACCACTATAGGTTATAGGCTATAAAATAAATGAAGTCATATTTTACAAAATGTTTTAAAATCTTTTTTTTAAAGGTAACATTTACGGCAGTCGATCGTTTTTTATACCAGTATCAAATAAGAGTCATTAAATAATCAATAGTGGTCACCTTACTCCTAAAAGTGGGTGAAAAAAATTATCTAAAAACATACTGTCTTTGTTAATACTAGACGTTTTTTGAAATAAATTTTTAAAGTTTAAAAAAAGCAAAATGGATCATCGTCATTGATTTTCTCTTAATTTCCTCACACAACATTATTATTATATTATATATTTCAACGGCATTTATTTACCTTTTTATTTTCATATAATCTACAATCATCCAATCGAGCCCAAAATTAATCCAAACCGTTGAGACTTGAGAAGTAACGAAGGTCTATTTCATTTTGAGAAACGGAAAAAATCTCTGCTCTCAGAAAAGGGTAAAGGAAGTAACGCACGAAGTTACTTCGTACTTCCTCTTATTTTCTTAGTTCTTCCCACTTGATTATAATATACCTCATATAATAATCCCTCTATTTCGATTAAAAAAAAAAAAAAAAGCCTATTTGTAAAGAGAAAAGTTGGAACATGAGGCTAAATGAATGAAATAGAGTGAGTATTAAACAAGTGGAAATATCAAAGAATCAGTAATTCTCTTGTAAGACTAGTCTTACACTAAGTTAATGCGAGACAAGAGTACAAATTGTAGTTAAAATGGTACAAAAACTTGAAACAAATCTACTAAAGTCACTTTTAGGGGTACTAAAAAATTTTAGTTACAATTAATAATAATTATTACTAAAATGGTACAAACACTATATAATCGAGTATAAACAAGGCTGACTTACAATAACTTATTGTAAGGCTTGCCTTACATAAGAATTTGTGGAAGACAGTGGAAAAGAGTACGGAGTATTGTTTATGAATTTTAAATATATTTAGCTAAGTCAAAAGTTTTTACATTTGATCAATTGTATTTATTCGCCAAAAGTGAATCAAGTCAATTTTACTAAAATTAAAATGAATTTATACTCCCATTGATTAAGTGTTCGTCAAATTGAAGTTTTTTTTTCATATAAAACTATAGTTCAGTATTTTAAAATGAACTAGATGGCTAGATAATAGTTGTACCTATATTGTTTTGTTTGATTATTAAATCAAAAATTATTTTAAATCAAATAAAAAATCAATGGGTGCTCTTTTCTAAATTAAGTAAATTAACTAATGATTGAATAAATTTAAAAAATTGCAAAAGTAAAAGCAATTTAAGATCTAGTTTGCACCAAAACGGACACAGATACGACACGGGACACGCTAGTCCGATTTTTTAGGACACGGGACACGGCAGGAAAAAAATCAATATGCATATTAAATTAATGGGAATTCATAACTCATTATAATCAACATGTATATTATGGCCATTCAAAACTCAAAAAGTCGTAAAACAACCAATACGTCAATAATTATGTCTGAAAATCAAATGTTTACAAAATTACAAGCTACAAAATTCCAAATTAAAAAGCCAATTTAAATAAACTTTTAAGTCTTACAAAGTAAAAATAAAGTACAAAAAGCTTCAAATTACAAACTCCATCAAGCTTCATCATTAATTTTTTTTCTTTTTTTTTTTAAGTGAAAAAGTTAGTATAATAAGGTGTCCTCTATGACACGGGCCGTGTTCGTGTTACTTGGATCGTGTCCGACACGTCTCGTTTTTAAAAAAAAAACCGAGGACACGGTCCAAGGCGTGTCCGACACGTTTGGAGGTGTGTCCGTGTCCGACACGGGAACGCCCAAAACTAGGAGTGTCCGTGCAACCTAGTTTATGATTAATCTCTCCAGTCTCCATTTCCTAACATCTAGAGCTGGCCAACTGCGCGGGCCGATCCGGCCGACCCTACCCGCCCGAAGGGCCTCATTTTTGGAGCCCGCACCGGCCCTCTCAAGCCCGGTGGGTCCCTTTTTAAGGGTCGGGCTTGGGTCCAATTTTTGGAGCCCGGTCCTCTCAAGTTCGCCAAAAAAAAAAAATAAAGGGCAAAGTCCGACTTGGCTCTCAGGCCCACCTAAGGGTCGGGTTAGGCCTCAATTTCAGAGCCCAGCTGTTGACTCCAAAGAGCCGTGCCCGCACTTCGACTTCAGAGCCCGACCCCACTTGGCCCTTGGCCACCTCTACTAACATCTAAGCCAACAAACCACATGTTGTGTAGCATGAAGTTATGGACTGTTAATACAAAATAAATCTTTTACTTTTTTTTTTTTTTTTTTTCCAATTGGAAATAGATTATTTAATGTCTAGGATACGGGTACTTTAAACCATACTTACAAAATAAATCTAAAAGATAATGTAAATTGATGTGATTTATATGCATAAATAAGCAAGTATGACAAGTTATCAGATCGTTCATCTTTATAAAATTGTTGTATAAATGTGAAATTTTACTTATCAATAAGTGGATTGTACGATATAAAAACATGTTACTTAAAGTTATATTCTAATGAATTTCTATGAATAGATTCTAAAGTATATAGTTTATTTTTATAAGCACTAGTGCACTACACAGAGTTAAAATATAAATATTTCATTTTTTCGTGTAATTATACGAAGTATATGAAAGACGGTTATGCCTTACCGTCAAATAAAAACTACTCATAATCTCATTTAGTAAATTTTTTTAATTTGAAGTAAATTATTGAATATTTCAAATGAAAACAATGTCATTGTCATTATATATAATAATTTGGTAGTTATAGACGACTGATTAGTGATTAGTGATTACTGATTAGTCATAAAGAATATCGAATTTGATAGAAGAAAGAAGGGACGACACACATTTAGCAAATTGGCAAGTCATGACAACCACGTCCAAAGCTCCCCAACTACTTATACTATTTATCTTTCAAATCTATCAATTAATATAATTATTATTAAAATAATTAATATAATTATCCTCAAATCTCAATAATGTGTTTACCATAACCTTTCAAAATATATAAAAAAAAAGATTGTGTACGGTTATTATTCGCTAATCTATTGTTTAACGATTTTGGTCATTTGTAATTTATGTTTGAGATTTTCTGAAATCTTTATAAAAAGTTAAATATACTCCGTATTAACTAGGTCAATGACCGACTATACGATATCTCTTGAGGTTGGCCTTGTGTTGAGCGACTATACGATATCTCTTGAGGTTGGCCTTGTGTTTAGAGCATGTGGACAAATGAGCTCGATAGCTAATCAAAATCACAAATTCTCATATAAAACAGTACGGCTGTACGGAGTACTTCATAAAATACGTAGTACTTCATAAAATCATATTCTGAGCGTTCATTGGTTCCTTTTCTGAATAAATTGTTGAATTTGTAAACTAAAACGCAATTTTCGGAGATGACTTAGGGGGTATGTCATTTGTTTAACTTGTGATGGGTTCGGGCCACATCCAAGGAGACGAGAATGGTTTCATTCTCGAACCAATTGGCTATTAAATGAGCAGAGTAACAAATTCTCTTTTCTACAACCGATGTACTCATAGTACTTTACATGAGGGTCAATAAAGCATCTTCAGATCATTCAATCTCGATCAAAATGCAAAATAACAACCGTAACTCAGTTGTATACGCATATACCGATCTCACAACGCAGATGCGAAGTATGATAACTCCTAAACCTGAGCGACGATTAAAAAGAAAAGAAAAACAAGAAAATATATAATTGTGAAAGCTCCATAACAAATAGTGTAGGGTCATTTGTATGGACCATAGACACCTAACTAAGGACTGTCCCTGAACCATTTCCATGTGGGTTGTGTCACTAATAATTAGGGGACCAATCCCCGGTTTCACTCACCGTTAACCGTCGATCTTTTTACGACGATGCAATTATAACTACAAACTGTTAAGAGTTCATCGCTTTATAAGGCCAACGATTGCACAGTACAAGAGTCTCACCAATGTTTTATCCCTTTATGATCGTGTACTCGTGGTCTCATACCAACGACTGTACAAGATTACGTCTACGATTAACATTCTTATTTCTTCAACTTGATGACGAACATTGGTGTTCGTAAGGCCGAGGTCTTGTCTCTCTACTCATGGTTTAAGTTTAGGACTCGAGTGATAGTGATTTTATTGAACCGATTTTTACAATGATTTTTATCAACCAAGTTACGTGATCGACATTTACTAAATTCAGTTAAACGAGTTACTCGACATACAAATGTACAACAATCTCAAAAGACGAACTAGAGAGATTGCCGCAGGACACAAGTAAAACTTGCGCCACATAAGTTGTAGTGCGTAAAACCTGATTAATTTTACACTTATTGCGACCATTACTGAGTATTGAGTCAAATTGTTGACATTTGACAGCTAATCTTGCGATAGAGGTTTTGGTCCAATATTCACAATTTCTAACCAATCAGAGAGAGTATATATTTTCGTACATTTAATAATAACAATAATTATAAACGGTTACATGTTATACACTAAAACCCGTCTAACACGTCAAATAGTTCGAACATTACCCAAAACCTAGGACTCTAGGGCTCAACCTACCTAAAAGAATGGAGTGGAGTAATAGACCCATAGCATATCAAATAAACCAAACTATCCCATTCATGAAACCAACTATCATCTTCAAGATCTACAAAAAGTATAATGCTTACCTTTTGAATAACAATAACAATAACAAATAACAATAATAATAAATAAAATAATTTAATGGAAGAAATGCACAAAAAGAGTATATGTGGACCTGTTCAACAATCTAAGGACCTGTTCTTTCTAACTTTTTCAGCATATTTTAGTTGATTCACTTGATTCACCCATTCATTGATTTAATTTAGCTCACTTGATTGATTCGATTCAGTTTACTTCACTGATTCGATTCACTACAATGGTATGTTATTTAATTGAACTTCATTCGATTCGATTAATTAGTTGATTCGATTCAAATTTAAAGTCCAAAAGAACAAGTTCTAACTCTAGTATCTACTTATGCTTAACAAATCACAAATAATAATAATAATAATAATAATAATAATAATAATGGATTTTGGGGGCTATCTCATAATAATAACCTAAAAAGTTGCATCATCATCACCTCAATACACATAACTAATTTATACTCCGTATTTACTTTTTTTTTTTTTTTTTTTTTTTCAATTTGATGTTGTTCAAGTTTTAACTATAGATCTTGAGTTCAAAATCTTGAGCTGCAGTCGTGTTAAAACTCATGAAAGAGAATTTTACCGTTCTTCAGGAAGCTGTAGTCCTATCTAGCTCGAATCTGGCAAAACAAAATGATATACAACAGAGAAAAAGGAAAAGAAAATACAAATACGGATTAATCAAAAGTGAAAAACCGTCTTTTATAAGACTTTTGTGGACAAACCAATACATACATCCCCTTTTCTTCAACATAACAACAACAATATTTATACTAATAATCATATCATATATAATGATGATTATGACGACGACGATGATGATTAATCAAAAAGATTTGATTAAGGAAGATCTTTTAAATGATCATTCACATTCACATCACTAGCGGTAATAATAATTAATAATAATAATAATTGCTTTTTAATTAATTAATATCACTAATTAATTAAAGTAATTAATTAATGAATTACCTAGAAGAAACAGGATTAAGAGCACTAGCAAATCCATGGAGCGCACCGTAACTCTTGGAATTAAACCCTAAACATCCTAACAATCCTTGCCTGTACGGCAAGTACGTCTTCTTCCTCATCTCCTCCGCTTGTGCTCTGTTCGCCGCGTAATGCATCTCGTGCGCCGACCTCCTCTTCGCCGCCGCCGTCTTCTTCGCCGCAGACGGCGGCGCAGCGGTCGTCTTCTTCTCCTTCTCTTTCTCCTTTGACGAAGAAGGAGAAGAAGAGAAGGAGATGTTGATGTTATGCCAGAACTTGTTGTTGCTTCGACCTTCGCTCTTACTCCTCAGAAAATCCTTGAGAAATAGCCACCGCTTTGAGCTCCTTCCCGCCGACGAACACCGCGACGAGCTCGCCGACGTCGCTGACGTCATCGCGGCGTCGGTTTCGGCTTTCTCCGGCGGAGTTTCCGGCGGAAAAGCGTCGGAGTTAGGAGTGATCCAGTCAAACGGCGTCGTACTGCGGAGAGGAGACATAGATCGAGTTCTCCTTCGCTGAGATCTGCTGCGAAGTCTCAAATCTCTCGAACTTCTCACTTTTCCTCCTCCTATGTCGTCATCGTCGTCGTCGTCGTCGTCATCATCATCATCTTCGTTGAGGTGTGGACGGCTGAGATGAGCGGAGAGCTTCATAGGTCTGATTTGACCGTTGAGGAACAACTCGTCGGCGGAGGTGACGGCGGCGGGTGAACCGACGCGCGAGCTGAACTCGAACTCGAACGATCCTCCTCCTCCGCCGCCGCCGGAGACGGCGTCGGAAGTCGCCGGAGATAAGGAAGACCTGGAGGGAGCAGAGGAGAGAACGTAGTGCATGGGAGATGTCGGAGCACTGTAGAAGAAGAAATTCGCCGTAGTCGCTGACGTCATCGTGGTAGGAAGTGGAGGACTAGAAGGTGCGGTGGAGAAGTAACCTCCGTCATCGTCGTCGTCGTTTTCGACGCCGTTGTGGTGACGTACGACGGTGGTTACTGCGGTGGTTGTGAGCATGGTGGTGGTGGTTGAGTGTGGAAGTTAGATTTTTATTTAATTTTGGTGGTGTTGTTTTTATGAAAAGAAGAGGAAGTTAAATGAAGGAGGAAAATGGTGTTAGCAGAGAGCAGAGGAGAGGGGTAATTTTTATCGACTTTAATTTTTGTATGGGGAAGTGTTAAAGATGTTCGTTTTACTCTACTCTACATATGTAGAGTCGTACATTATTCTTTATAGACTCACTCTTCTTATTTATAAGTAAAAACTGTCTTAGGTGTGAAACGATCAATAAAATTTATCTGTATTTTATCTTCTATTATACTTCGTATTTATTAAATATGATTTTGATAAAATTATATTAATCGTTTCACGTATGAAGTGATCTTGTTTTAAATTTTGTCATAACTCGTTTCTTTCTGACTTTTAAATTCGAATCGAATCAATCGAATTAATCGAATCGAATGAAGCTTCAATTAAATAACATACCAATGAATCGAATCAATTGAATCGAATTGAATGAATCGAATCGAATCAACTAAATCGAATCAAAATAATTCTGGAAAGAACATGTCCATAATATAAGAACAAATTTTTTGTACTCTATAAATGATACTTTGTACTGCGTATACGTTTGACCTTGCAAAAAAAATGAGGGGGGGCCAGGTTTCGAACTCGTGACCTGTTGAATAGCAATTACTACAATTACCACCAGGCAACTTCAATTTATTGTTGTATCACTGAACAAATTTCTATAAGTATTGGGGGGGCCAGGCCCAGGCCCAACAAAGCCAAGATCCGCCACTGGATATAACTTTTAACATATAAAAAAAAAACTGTCAAGTATGATCTTGTTTTAATTGTCTTATCGATCACATTATTAATATCAAAATTTTAAAATTTTCAAGAATACGAAACTAAAGATATGAACGAAACAAAACAAGTATTTATGTATGTGCATAAAGCAAACATATAAAACCTATTATAATGGAGGAAGTATTATGCATGATTGTGACTTTGTGACTTGTGACTTTGTGAGCAATCCAAATATAATCATAACTAAGAGCAAGTCCAATGCTAGAACTTAATATTAAGTTCTTGTATGACATGTGTCTTTTTTACTATTATTTATGCTTGAGAACTTTTTTTTACAATGCATGAACTTTTTATTTAGTTCTTATTTGGACCCACTTAATTAACCTATTCTCTCTATATTGTAATTTATCTTTTTAAAAAAAATACAAGAACTTGGTTCTTGAAGAGAAACTTGGTTCTTATTGTGAGGAACCCAAAGTGTTCCACAATGGAAGAACTTTATTTATAAAGTTAGTTAACTTAAATTGCAGTTAACTCAGACGGACTTCGCTTCTAATGCAACTAATTATTTGTCGCGAGAACAATCCACGCAAGGGGCGGGGTGCCCATGTCTATGTGGTAGGATTGGTGAGAGCAAGGACGGGCGGAGGTTGGTGTTTTTAATTGTGTCTAGCTAATGTGGGGGAGAAATAGAGAAAAAAATAAGATTGGTAATAGTGAAAAATAAACAGTAAAGTTGAAATCATTTAAAGGAACTCTAATCAAATACGAGTATTCTATTTCATTTCGCATAATGTTCATCAATTAAAATGTTATTATACCTTAATCAATGTAATAACATCGAGGGATAAATATGTGACGGTTAAAATTTATCATCTGTTTCATCTATTATCCATTTATTATCCGTCATTAAAATCAGATACTTAATTTGTATATTAAGCTTGGTTTAGTGTAATGGTGTTAGCTTATTCAATAACTTATCAACTTGTCTTATTGTATGTGTAGGAGACTTAAATAAACTAATTGATCGTGTTTTGTAGGAAGGCAGACATATACAACGGACAAGTAAATTTTAGCACGCCCAAACCCAAATGTCAACTACTATTACTTCAATAACTCATTTTTACTTGAAATCGTATCATCATACGGAGTATCAAATATAATCAAAAAAATTAGCCTGTAAAAATTATAAATAGTAAAAAGGAAATAATAATATGATATTTTGTACGTAGTACTTCATGTATTAATTTTTTTCACATCGGGTAGTATCGAGTCGGATAATTTTTTACTACTCTGTAGTACTCCGTATTTGTTGATTTAAAAGTTAAAACGTATCCTTTGAATTTGATAGATTCATAAATAAAAAAAAAAATAAAAAAAGAATAAAGAGTAAATGATAAACTTTATTTGAATTATACTCCTTCGTTTCGGTGATTTGTTTACGTTTACTTTATACACATTTATCGATATGAGGAGAGAGATAAAGGAAAAACTAAAAAAATAATATTATAAGTACAAATGATGTCTCACTTGCTTTAAAGTAAGTAAAATTAAATAATGTGATTGATTAAGGAAGTTGAGCCTACTCCACACATGGGTCACCAAAAACGTTTATGGAAAGTGTAGACAAATGACCCGTACACCCGAGCCATAAATGAAAAGTGTAAATAAATGACTGGGAAGGAAAAAAGTAATTTGAAAGAAATTGTACGGGCACATACAATAATGGATATATTAGATAACGAATGCAGTAAGTTTATCTTGAAATGAATTTCTTTTGGTTTAAGTTAGGACGGAAGTATTGTAAATCGTTTACGATAAAATGTGCAACGTAACCAGTTTTTGGTAAAATGATAGCAAAGCTACAATTTAAGCTATAACAACAAATTTCACAATAACACCGATTAGTAATTATAACATTTTATTATCATACAAAAATTACAATTTCTACGTAAAATAACGACGATTAGTAATTATAACTCTTTTTAAATTTAAGACGAAAATGATGAGTATTAAACGATAATTGGTCAAAAAAATAAAATTAAAAAAGAATAGAGTTTGTTATGGACGTCCACGCCTAGAAGGGAAGAATGAGGGGCGCACGTTAGGCTAGGGCACCTAATATCTTAATCTTGCCTGCAAAGATAGCGAGGCCTCACGTGCTATGTTTTCTTATTGAGTTTTGAGTATTTTTACTCTATTAAAAGACCATCTCACGCATGAAACAACCAATATAAAGAGTTTTACGGTATTTTATTTATCGCAAATTTTTATTTAAGACGGATAATCTGTTTTAAGTTTAAGATGGGTCAAATATTAATAACAAGACAAAAAATAAGTGGGATTGAAGTGGTGCAATATACTCCCTCCATTCAAAACGAAACTACAATTATACTTTATGCACTAGTTTTAAGAAAACGATTTTATAGTATTAAAATGACAACTAGTGGGGGGAAAATATTAGTATTTAATGTTATTTTTAGTGAAAATGTGGGCCATAGTAATATAATAATATTATTTGTATAGCCAAAAGAGGAAATGTGCAATTTGGACTTGAATGGCTCAAAAAGAAATAAGTGCAATTTGGAGTTGAATGGAGGGAGTATTTGTTTTTTATGTGCAAGTGGGGATACTTGACTAATCTTAAGCTTAAGACGGATATATCCGTCTTAAGTATTAAGGCTTGTTCTCTTCGTCTGAAGTTTTCTGAACCAATCTTAAGTTCTCTGAAGTTTTCTGAAATAATCTGAAGTTTTCTTAAATTGTCTGAATTAATCTGAAGTTTTCTGAACCAGAGAAAAACTTAAGATGAGGAGAACAGTCCCTAAGACTTACTCTTCATTTATTATGTTACTTTTTTATTTTTTTTATGTACATGGTTTCAAATTTTATGGAGTAAGTCTATTGTTCAATGAATTCACGCGTATGACGGACAATTAGTTACAAAATGTGACCGCTATAACATTTAAAGTGACTATTTTAATGCTTAATGTGTCCATCTTTTGAGGCTTTAAAGTGATTACTTGAGACGTTAAAGTAGACACATCGAACGTTAAAATGTTTACATTTTAGTCTGTAATACCCCATCGTACGCGTGAATCCGTTGTATTTTAGAATTTGCAAATTTTATGCCGTTTCTTGAGTGAAATAGTTTCAAGTTTCAGTTTAAAATTTACATTTCTTAATACTTCATGCCTTATAGCCGTTATACGTGATCTTTTTTCGCCTTAAATTGTTGAAAATTTTGAAATATTCCGAACCTTATTTAAGTTCAATAATTTTAAGTAATAAAATTCCTAAATTTTTCTAAAGTTATCTTAAAATTTTGAAATATATAAATCAAATATGAAGTGTGTAGAGTAAGGTAAAGACAACAAGACTTTTAGTTATCAATTTTCATCCTCTTATTATAGAACTCTTTTATCACAACCTCCATTCAGTTATTCATATGAAACTAATCGTACATAGTATCATATACGGAGTTCATATTATATGCGACGATTTATTTGTAACTAAATAATATTGTAAGTGTTTGTTTATTTTATACTTCATATCAGAATATTACTTCTTTATTTTATTTTATTTTTGAGTCAAAATATCACAACTTTGACCTTCAATACATTTATAATAAAAGTATATTTTTTAAAAAAAAATATTTTTAATAAAAAAACAATTATTGTATTAGATGATACTAAAATAAGAATATAAGACCACCTTATCTATTACCACTTACGGAGTATAAGATTTTTGTATCCCTTTTATTCATATTGGAAATACTTGACAAATTGATAGTAGTAACCATCAATTTGACGTTTATATTCATTTTATTAATAATCAGAACTATATTTTTCCTGTTATCGTGTTAATTATTTTAGTAAATTATATTTATGTTAATTATTAGACAGTTTTACTCGAGATTTACTCATTAATATACACAATAGTATTTGATATAATGTGATAGTTGTAAAATTTTAATATTAAATACTCTACATGTATTTGAAATTTTTAAAAAAAT
This sequence comes from Dianthus caryophyllus, assembly GCA_023091065.1. NCBI lineage: Eukaryota > Viridiplantae > Streptophyta > Magnoliopsida > Caryophyllales > Caryophyllaceae > Dianthus > Dianthus caryophyllus. The sequence goes on from CM041519.1 coordinate 5,559,637, forward strand.
GCAAATATTTAAAATTTATTTTTCACATATTCCTATAAGTCTATAACAAAGTAAAATAGATGTGTGTATGTATGCAGTTCACCTAGAAAGGAGTTAACAAGTTACTTATTCACTTTATAATTATAATTATTTTAATCATTAATCTTTGTCTTATTGTAAAAATTCACTGATTATGTTGTGATTACCTATGAGGTTACATGTGTTTTTGGTGCTAATCACTTTGTAGCTTATATTAACCTTTATATTTTGCTCATATTTAGGAGTAATTTACTATATATACACTTTTTTTTTTCTTTAATGGTACTCTTCATTACTTATATTAATAGTAAAATAATGGCCAATTGAGATTTCCATTGCACTTGTTTGTTCAACAAAGATATTGCCAAGTTTGCTAATGTTTTATCACTAGATCGCTTAAAAAATGCACAACTTTACTAGAATCTCAAATTCTTGTTTAAAATTGATATATTCGTCGTAAATTTAAAACGGGTTGTATACGTTGATATAAAATTGATATATATCTGCCATAAATTTAAAACGAGTTTTGCACATTGATAAAAGTAGATCTTATTATAATATGGAGTTCAAGGTATTTAAATACCTTTAATAAATTTCTATATATTTTTTTTTATGTTGATTATGTTACGTTGTTGTCCACTTGTCCTGAAAGATAAAGTTAACGGGAGTTAATGTGTCTCACTTTACTGTTCTATCTTATGTCGTACCTTATTCTCCTTTCGACACATAATTGAATTGAAGATCCAAATACTCCATACTAATCAAATATAATAATTGATGAGGTATTAAAAAAAAAAAAAGCAACAGTGAAATACAAGATCTCAACAACGGTTCTTTTTATTTAATCTGTAAAAATTAGTGATATCGTACTCAGTTAAATTGACTCAATTAAATGTATTTGTAGCTTAATTTTAATAAAAATGACAGTTGATTTATCTTAATTGTTACCTTCATTATTCGATATGTACCAAAAAAAAACCTTCATTATTCGATAATATTCATAAAAATACTACTATTAAACACGACCATATAACAACTTTATATTAGTAATATTATACGATTTGCATCTCATTTCCACCATAAACATTTTTGATTTCCGCATAAAATTTACACGCAGCCTTTCACATATATGCAAAGTAAAATGAAATTTTCGCAAATAACAATAATATTATATAATAGGAGTAACGGATTTAAAAAAAATATAATAGGAGTAACAATAATGAATTCAACGTAACGTGAAAATCCTCATTGAAAATTACCGTAAACATTACACACTACAAATTGTCATGAGATATTTTCCCTGAGACTTTATTTTCAATTTATGGAACATACATTAACAAAAAATCCGATAAAATAAATATGTTAATATATATCCTAGAAAAATAAAAATGTATTATGAAGGTGGCCAAATTAAAAAAAACAAAGATTTAATTTGTCTTCAATTTTTGATACAAACACAAATCTAATTAATAATTAATAACCATGTAAAATATGAGAACACTTTCTTTTAAACCAACGATAACCCTTTTTAAAAGAGTTCTTCATTTTACCTTCTATGCTATAAATCTTATATTTAGCCACCCTTCTTTTCCTCTTTTGTTCAGGATTATTATACCATGACTTGACACAATGCACCATTGACGACGACGATGACGACTTTTTTGAGATCTTTCGAATCCTGCTAGGCGGTGCGTGTGCTCGTGATCTGGCTACGTATATCTGATCTACCCTTGTCGTGTGATCAATGTTGTATAACTCGACTCTTCTGTCGCCTCCATATCCGTAGGAATAGTTGTTTCGAGGTGACGATGAGTTATTCATTGTCACCTCTTTACGGAAAAATAAAAGAATATAAAGGGACTCAGAAGAGAGAGTTTTGTGAATTCGATCGAGGATAAATAAAAATGAAATGCAATTTTTTTTTTATGATATATAAGGAGATTATTTATGCGATATTACACGAATTTAGGAGTTATTCTTCGCTTTTATCCACCTCTCTTTTGTCCTTTGTTTATACCATTTTCCTTATTTTGGTAAATTAAAACTCATTTACGATTAATATTAAGTACTCCGTATTTGTATTTTACATTCGAACAAGTTTATTACATTTTCATTTTTCACAAGTATAAACATAATTTAGTTTATTTTGTGAAATGCGCATAACAAGTTCATTTATAAATACAATCGATCGATTGTTGGACATTTGATATTGTACAACGATCTCATTTAAAACATTTCGTAAATTCCGTTTTTATGTCACAGCCAAAGAGCAATCCTAGTATTCGCAAAACCATATTAATGTATAATTCATTGCGAACAAAGAAATTGACAATTGTGGGTATAGTAACTAAAACAAATTTCTACCTTGATCGTTTCTTCTCGCTCCAACGATCGTTCTTCCGTTACTTCTTGGTGTCACCGATAAGTGAGGCCTGTAAAACAACCAGATGTTGCAAGTTAAAGTCGCTGAGACGCTGTATGCAATAACTACGCTGTGTATCTGTGACTTTGAAAAGAGAAAATTTCAGTCGAGAAGGGAACTTACGATGTGGGATTTCCACGAAACATGGGTGCGAGTAGAGCGAAAGTGGTTGCCGATATTATGGAACAGGTGAACGAGCACAACTGCGTCCAATGCTGCATATTCCAACTGCAGAATTACCAGCAGCCTTGGTTATATATACTTCATATATGACACGACTCAACAAAATGATATCAAATATGACGGTTTAGGTTTAGTTTTCTTTTCTTCGTATGCACTCCCTAGTCCCTGTATGTTCTTTATGTATATGTCGTTCTCACATTTCGAGACACTAAAATTTGTGAAAATGTGTACCGTATGTCTTATGAAATAAAGCATTTCACTGTAAATGATGGTTTTGAGGGAAAACTCACCGAACAAAAATCGAGTGAACTTACTTGTGGCAGAGTTAGAGGCCGTTGTTCCCAATCGCTTCTCTGTCTTGTTTTGTTTAAACCAGTACCCAATATTTTCTGCATCCAAAATGGTCAAACGTTACAAATTCGATTTGTGAGCCAAAGAAACCTAGAAACATGCCACCTCAAGGCGAAAAAACCGAAGAAAAATAGTTCACGGAAAACGTACCTTCACAAGGCCAGATAGCCCACCACGAGGCTCGTTGAACACTTTTTGTATGTCTAAAAGCATTTCGTAATGTTTAAAGCAGTCTGCAAGCTTTTCGTAAGATTCCGACAAGTGATACATGTCGCATTTAAAATTATAGCCTGTGGATGGAGCGATGTTGATGAAATGTGATTGAAGAGATCGTAAAACAACCAACGAATAGGGCTTTACTGGCTATGAAAGACGATGATGCGAAAGAAAATGATGGAAAAAAAAAATTAGGGAAATTCCACTTAGTACCCTCACAATTTTAGAATTCTACAGTGTAGCCTTGACATTGTTATCTTTTGTCGAATATAACCCTAAACTTTTAATTTTGTTTATAATATAACTATTTTCAACACTGCATAAATTTGAACTAGCCGATAAATGTACAAATCAATGCTCTTAAATTCTTTATTCAACCAATTGTTTATCATTTTAAACCATTATATTAATTATATCACACAATTTATCGTTAACAACAACTAATTATCATCAAATTCGTCCATTTCTAATTTCAATATTTATAGCAAACATTCATCGTCAACTTCAATATAAACACCATCACTCCCTTACTTAACGTCAATGAAAGTAAGTCGGAGAAGAAAAATGATAAATTATCAAGTATAATGAGTTATTTAATAAGATAAATTAACAAAAAGATGAACAAATGCCATATTAGAGATTAAATTTAAAACTTAAGGATATACCGTTGAATTTTCTAAATGTAAGGGTATATCAGGGAAAACGGAAAAACAGAGGGGTACACTGCGGAATTTTCCTAAATTTTAAAGCTGATGATTGCAGATTGTTTCATACCGATCTTTAATATTCTTGGAGACTGAAAAATGCGGACTAAGCAGGTTTTTAGAAGATCCGGGGCATCGTCGTAAAGTTTTATCATGTCGAAGACGAAAACAATCTTTTCTGAAGCTATTTGCATGATGGAGACCTGCATATTCATTCGGATCAATTTTCTTTTTTCCGTGAGAAGTAAGATCGAACAAAAAACGAGAAAATGTAAAGCGGCTGTTTCTCGCTCCATCTGAGGTTCATATATAATCGAGAAAAGAAACCACGGAGAAAAAAACACGAGACCTTGTTGAGTTTGCTGTCTTTGATGTAGTTAGGCATCCATTCACAGTCGAAACCAACAACTTTACATGCTTCTATATAAGAAGTGGCTGTTTGCAGGCTATCAGTCCCGTCGACCCAAATAACTTCATTTATGAACAGCTCGTGCAGTCGCAGATAGTGACCCTCAAGACCAAGTTTAGGCTCTGCAGGTATAAAATAGAATATCGTATTTATTTAACCACTATCGATTTTGACAAAGTAAATGTGAAACGGAAAACGGAAAAGAAGACGGGGAAGAGCTACCTTTAGCTTTCACAAAACCTTCAAGAGAATAACGGTCACACAGTTCGTCTACCTTCTGATAGTAGCCGTCTTCCATCGCCATATATACCTTCGGATATGCGACTGCGTTAGGTAAGGTAATCGTCCAACAAAACAAAGGTAATGCACCTCCCTTTCGAGAAAGAAAACGAAATTTTATAATTGTTGGAACTTGGAACAGTCAAATTAGTTGCAATGTCGAGTACTTCGTGATAATTAAGACTAGTTTTAACTGAGGAGTCGTAGTTTTTTTTATCTAGTCGCTCACCAAATATTCGAGAAGCTGTGTGTTGTTCCTAGCCATCTCCTCGGCAGCATCCCAACACCCTTTTTCTGCTTGAGTCTTCATATCGCTACAATTCAAACAATTATTCATTACTCATTATTCGAAGAGAGAACAATGTGTTACTGTGTTAGCTTCAGAGTCAAAGAAGATCACCGTTCTTTACACTTATGAAGAATATACGGATATTCGTCTTGCAGATTGTTTCTCGTAATAATAGTCTGTGCCTCTGTGAACAAATTCATCTTAACATAAACATCAATGAGACGATACAACTTCGTCTTACCCATATATGATGCCCATTTCTCCGCTGCCTTAAGTTTGTTGTCCTGGATAATCCTAGAGAGTAAAGATTTTCCCGAGTAATGATGAATACCAAACTGTTGCAACAGAGAAACAGCAGTCATGTATGATTTGCATTCTATCTTCTGATAAATGTACTGCTTAATGAAAGCTTCAGCATCGTGAAAACCAAGTTTTTTCGCCCTTGAACCACGCAGAGCCCTGCTGATATTTACAACCTTCACGTTAAAAACCTCGAGCATCATTATAACAGTACTTTCATCATGGAGCACATAGCCTTGAACAACGTCAAGAAACAACTGCGCAACAAGATCCTGTGCTTCAAACAAGTCAGCGTGATCGGTGTAGTCTTTCAGGAATTTTTGAAGAGCAGACAAGATAATCTGACTGAATCCGTCAGCATAAGACGCTAACAGTGGCAGTGCGTAGAAGCAGTGGACCGTAAAAACAGCTGGTGCAGGACGAGGAGAGTTATGAAGGGCTAGATTGACTTGGTGCTGAAGAGCACAAAATTTTCTAGTTGCGCTAGATTTCCCTGAGAAAACAATAAACGAGTGACAACCTGTTCTCCGCACCTTATTTTTTTTTCTCAACTTATCAAACTTCGGAAAACTTTAGAAAACTTGTGACGAAGAGAACAAGTTCTAAGTTGTATTTCCCAATATTTTTCACCAAAACCGAATCCACAGGAAGCCAGGTACGACATGCAATGTAGGGTCACTCGTAGTCACTTAAGATATACTTTCAATAAAAGAAGCATTACCACAGACATAACATTCTTTCAGAAGGAACAAAAATATGACAGGTGAAACAGTGGATAAATCAGCATATGTATGTCGGCTGAGAGTCCAAGATTGTTCCGTTGACACCACATCGCCGCCATCCATGCATATTTCCTTGAAGCCCATGATGGGTGCCGATTATCCTAGACATTAAAAAGAGCCACAATTTATTACTATTAAGCAATGACTTCAGATACTATTAAAAACTTTTGAATCACATGGAGCAGAATTCACATTAGCTTTACCGCCTATGAATCTATGATACTCCGTATATGATATACTCATAAAGTCATACACCCATTTCTACATCGATTACTCTAAATTTATTAGGTTAATCAATGACTACAACACATAAACTGAAAACAAAGACGAGAAATATCTCGCCAAATCTATGCCTAAATATTCACATTGCACATGAATGATGAATTTAGGGGATTTCAAAGTGTACAAACTGGCGCAGCGCCATAACGAGTAAAAAGTGATAACAAAAGATTTCGATGTAATAAATTAAAAATGCATACAAAGATTGAATCAGAGAAAGATCTAAGGAGCACTGGAGTCCAAAATCTGACAAAATTTTACGAAGAAATTTGAGTAAATGGTGCAGAGAAAACGTTGTCTTATGAATTTTAAAGAGTGGCGGCGAACTAGGATATCTTTGGCTTAAATTTCTTAGGGCTGAGGAATGACAATCTTTTTATATCAGAATCAAAAATCAAGAGAAACTGAAATGGTAATAATTTGGCAGCGGACAAGGAACAAAATTTTGAGCGCTTTGTTACGGTACTACCACAATTAAATTGCTAGGAATAAAGACGCTTAATAATACGGTACCCATATTTCACTCATTAACATGTTAGGACTCAATTGAATGCGCCGCACCCACCAGGCATTTTGTCCACAAATCAGAAGGATATATCAGCATCAATGATTTTGGGCATCCATATGAGTCTCGAACCATAACTTCAACGCTGCTATCCGAGAAATGGTTGTACTGAATTATCTGCATTCATAAGTTGTGAGAATTCCACTGACTTTGCATTGTATGAACACACGAAAAACTATATATTATCGTCAGCAACTTTACACACAGTTGATCAAAATCCTTCAGTTTTGACACTACAATAGTACAATGCTTGAATATTTACTACTCTACTTTGTAGCAGTAACCAGCAAAAGTGTCAGTAATTTGGGCAAAACATCTTGATGAAAAAGTGTAATTCTGCTTTCGCTGGTGGTAATTGATAGTAACATTTTGAAAGTACAAGGGACAAAGATGTACAAAGTACACACGTGAGGCTTTAACTCCACCGTACGACCACAGCATCAACAATATGACGCCAAATTTGTCGTTTTAAGGAAACAAAACGTCTAACGTCTAACTACCATGTACTACCGTAATATCAACAACATTACCCCCGTGTATCTAATTCCTTGATAATAATCTAAATGGTCACATCTAACTTTCCTGCGCCAAAGATTAGCAACAGCCGATTACTACCAGTGGCGGCCAGAAATTATGGTTAAGGGGGTATGGGGGAGAATTACTAATACGTAATCTCGAAAAATTCAATTAAAAATCTCGATTTTTCCATGGCGAAATATAGGTGGATGACACATCTAGGAAGAAGCTAAACTATCTATTAGAAATCAATTACTTCTAGAATGAAAAACACAACACTTCTTGAATGCAATTTTTTAGTGTAAGACGATTTCATAGAAGACTTGGGGCTTGATAAGCTAATCCTATTTTTGCTTATCATACCAAACAATTGAGAAATAAGAAAAACTTCAGATAACTGAAGAAAAATTCAGGAGTTTTATCACTTAAAGATACACTTAACCTCGGAAAATTTCAAATTTTAGAATTCAGACAATCTAAGGTGAAGAGAACAAGCTCTAAACTCGAATAAGGAACTTCATTACTTCAAGGGAGATCATAACGCCACTCAAGTTTTGGCTAATCCACTCCAAAATATAAGCTAACGTAGAGTTCACTTGTGGGCCCGTTAATACATGTATTTGATAAAATTTGAGTAGCGTAGCCATAACCTCGATAGAAATAGTTGTACCCTACTTTAATAACTTGATAACATTGATTAAAAGCTACTCATAAATCATAATATAACACATGCATGGTAAGGAAATAACACAATGATTGAAAGTCTACAACATTATAGAGAAATCACCATCAAAATTCAAAACCCATTAAAAAAATTCAGGCCCATCTAACATTTATGACAAAAAATTCAGCAGGTTTCACCACAAAAATCTCAACTTTATAACAAAACCCCAGACAATTTCATGAAAAAGAATACTGTAAATGAGTGATGATTGATGAACTAGAGAATTAAACAAATAGAGTTACACAACCAATAATAAACACATAAAATTGAAGACATAACAACAAACATTTGGTGGGTATCATAGCAAATGTCAAAATAATAGAGAAAAACTACTGAAATTACTACAATTTTGATGAATTTTTGAAAGAGAAAAAACAGAGGAAGTATAAACCTGTACATTTAGGTTGCATGATTCTCTAGCAAAACAACTATTTCATGAAAAATTAATTGTATTTGTCAAAGGGGTACTCTAAATGCAAGATGTCCATGTTGTTCAAAAGGGTGCCCAATTAGTTAACCGTGCATTACAAATATTACGGCTATTTATTGTAGGGGGTCACAATCCGATCACTCGGGTCTAAACGTGTTTATCGGTCTACATTTGAATTGATCGGATTTATAAATATCGGGGACTGGACTGTCTAAAAGTTTTAGCCCAGGGACTATACTGGTTTGAGGTGGACCCGGATTAGATTGGACCTAAAACCTTTTGGCTCTGCATTTTTGTCAGACTTAATAACTTACTACTCCCTCCATTCCACTTTGTTATTCCCCTTTTAGTTTGGCTCAAAAACTAAGGTGGGTGAATTGTGTGGGTGAGATTAAAGTAGAAAAATGATAAAGTAGATTGTATGGATGAGATTAATTGAAAATTGACAAAAATAGAAAGGGGAAGAAGATAGTGGAATTTCCTTTTAGGGAAAGTGGGAAGAAGATAGTGGAATGGAGGGAGTACGTAATAGTGTTTCAAAGAGTTTATCTTCAAAAACTGGAGCGGATAAACCGAACTGAGGACAAATTATTAAATTTTTGAAGACTCGAAGATTCGAGTTGCTCCGATTTATCGGCTCATACCGCTTTTTCAACACCCCTACTCGAGTCGAGTTTAAATCAGGTTTGATCGCTTCAAGTCATACGAAGTTTAGGTCATATCAGGTTATGATTGCAATTGTTTTGACTTTAGGTCGGGTTCTAGTCGAACCATATCAAATCCTTAGTTAACTCAGGTTGTTTTCGAGCTAGTTCCCCAACATCAAAATTTTGACTTCCAAATTAGATTTCAAATAAAAGATTTTTGAAAGTTCTTTTATATCTTAAATATTTACTGGCAAGTGTGGGTTCAAATTATGACTTCCAAAATCAAAATTCTGAAAGTTCTTTTATTTACTGGCAACTGTCGAACCTGATTCGTAAGTGTGGGTTCAAATTTTGACTTCCAAAACCAAAATTTCAAATAAAAGATTTTTAAAAGTTCTTTTATATCTTAATATTTACTGGAAATGTCTAAATATTTCAAATTGTTTTATTTGAAATATTGAAATTTTAATTTTTTTGGATATATGTGGCTATATAAGTTCGAGTTTCGAGTAATACAGGTCGAGTTAACCACCGACTGGGTTCAATTTTCAAATTAGATTGTATTTGGTTGTCTTAGGTTATAGGTCATCCTAATGAGTAGGCTCAGAATCTATTGATAAAATTTTGAGTTCTATTAGGTCGCATTAATTTGCTCAAATTGACGTCTAATCAAAAGTTATCATCTTTAATTATTTCTCAGTTTTGATAATTTAGAGAAAAGATCGAGTTTTCAATTTAAAAAAGAAATACTCTTTAAAAATTCAAAATTTTAAGAAATATTTGAGAATTATTTAACTAAACTAGCTCAAATAGAAATATTTGAGAATCAATTAACTAAATTAAGTCAAATTTTAACCTAAGTAACCAATCTCTTTATTTCGTTTTTTTAAAATACCCATAGGGCATTAACCAATTTTAAGAACTCCTTTAACTTGTTGAATTTATCCTCACCTCTTGATTACAACCTTATAACATGCAATATTAGATTAACAGGGCCAGTCCTAAAATTTTGGAGGTTTTGTTCTGATTTGTAAAATGGGGTCTTAATTTTTTGCGTCGAAAAATTATATAGAATAGTTTGAATATGTTCCATTTAAAAAAATAAACGAAAATAGCACTAAAGAGGTTTAAACCTTGGTAGCTTGTATAATAGTGACGTTCTTTACCAATTAGACTATTACATTTTGTTGCTACATATAGTTTCAGTTTAATTTTTAACCCTTAACATATTAACAAATTGAGGCTCTTATTTTTTTGAATTCCTGTTTTGAGAACCTAATAGCACGCTCCGTCCCCATAGATTAACAAAACAAATAATTAGTGGAGGTAACTAGGTCAAATCTTAGAAATAAGGTTGAAACTACATTTATTAATGTTCAAAATTTAGTACAATTTCCACATAATTTCACACATTCAAATAAAATTATTATTAAAACCCTTTTTAATTTATTTGTTAAATACTCCCTCCATTCAACTCCACATTGTATATTTCTTTTTTGTACACTATTTACATTTCGACCTTTAATTTCAATTATCCCTCGATATAGAAGTGTAAATATATTCATGTGTGATCTTGTTTGATTCGTCTTTACGAGTACATAAATAAAATCTAAATTTCATAATTTTTGAATAAACGTAGCTAAAGATATTTAACGCGCAAAACGCGCGTTGGCAAACGTGAATAAAGCATAAGTGCATTGTGGAGTTGAATGGAGGGAGTATTCTTCTAGACAAAGAAAATGACTCAAGTTCATATAGTGGTCATACATGCTTTTATTTTGATGTTTCATTTCTCACTTCTCTTTTGTAATTGTCTCTTGAAATATTTGACCCATGCAAAGCATGCATATACATGTCCCCTTTGACTCTTTGACTTTCTTGTGGAAAACTTTATTTTGATCAAATTAACATGAAGATTTTTCTTTTACGTTAAAATCCTTTTCATGCAGAAAAGTTTAGTTTTATCAATTATATAATTAAATTTTATTTATTTTCTCAAATAATAAATAAATAAATAAAAATTATTTTATAATGAAGCATCATGGAAATTCAATTGTAATTTCTATCTACCTTCCTAAAATTAATTAAACCTTTTTTTCTTCTCATCATTATATAATTCTATTTTTTATAGTGAGTGTAAGTATGACTTATTCAGTGTAAATATTCCACTTATATTATTGCTTATAGTCTAATTTATTTGTTGTACTTCCTAAAAAAAGCCAATTATTTTTCCTCTTGAAAAATAAGTCCATAATTTTGTCATCAATCAATTATCTAATTGATTGTGTTGGTCCTTTTACAGCACATTAATTATTTGCCATATAGTTCCTCCTTTTGTTTGGATTGTATATGTATTACATTTTATTATTTTTGTAATTTTGTCCCAATTTGAGTACTCCGTATCATTTATTAATTACTAGTTTTAACGTTAGTTTAAGAATTAAGAATTCTTATTAACAAGAAATAAAAAATCAAATAGTCGTTAATTTCACAGTAAACTAACTTTTCTTTCTTATAATATGTGAATTGACAACTTAGAAAAGTCCAAAATAATAACTCAATGAAATAAACACGCCATAAAACATCAACTAAACATTATTCTAAATTATACTTTGTACACACTTTGTTAAAAATTGTCATATTTATACAACATTAATAGTTATTTATTTGGTTAGAAAAGTCCAAAATAATATAATATTAATTTGTAGGTTGTAACCCTTGTTTAATCACCTAATCTCCCTCCACTACCGATATTCAACTAACTTTAGAGTCTTATACTACCTACCTTTTAGAACACATAGATTCTACAACGGATATTCGACTTTAAATCATGGAAGATTTTCGCTTTACTTATATACGAGTAGGTATTTTTTGAAACTAATAATTCATTAACAAAGCATTAAATAACAATTACAACATGATAAGAAATTAAAAACAATTCTATCGATAATTAAAGTACAAATTTCCCTTATAAAGTGAAAGATCTCAAACTCTAATTTGACAATTCGACATAGCCTCATATCACTATCTCCATATAGCCTTTGAGGGGATGCTTCAAATCGAATGACCAGAGTAGAGAAATCACCTTGCTGCGTTGATTGTTGACGATTAACGTGTTACGTGTATCCATTGAATTATCATCCAACGAATTATCAAAGAACTATTATATAGATAAGTAACAAAAGCAAAACACCTCATAGAAAATACTAAAAATCCTACGAAGAGGAATGAAAACTCTCGATACATGAGAGATTTTTATTAAGAGAATAATATATATAAAAACTTCTTATGGGAAAGATTGATTAAATTTTGGGACTTACCATCGATAAATGTCGATGGAAGCCCCTAAATTATTGAAGAGGAAAACGTTTTTCGATAAGTCTCTTGTGAGACCAGCCTTACATTAAGTTAATGTGAGAACAGAGTACAAATTAATGTTAAAAGGCCGGGGACAAAAACATGAAAAAAAAATCCACTAAAGTCACTTTTAGGTGTTCTAAAAAAAATAACTATAGTTAATAATAAATAATACTAAAATGATACAAAAACTATATAATTGAGTACAGTCTGTACAGATGATGTTGACTTACAATAAGGCTCGACTCACGCAAGAATTTGTGAAGATTTTTTTTTAGGGGGAAAGATGAAAGAATTGAAGAGGCTAGGGTTTTTTGGGGAAGAACCTGTTGATTAACTTTGACTAAGTATTTTAAGTAAAACTATTATGTAAACTCTCATTGATTGATTTTTTTTCTTTATATAGTTACCGCTATTATTTTTTTATTTTTTTATTTTTTTTTTATAAATCGCAAATATTATTGATATAAAATCACAGTTTACAAGAAATTGGTGGGGAGTCGAGAAACAATTTGGGCCCCCACCCCCTTAGCTATGGCAAAACTGAGTCGGATAAAAATGTAAGCGGACATCCGAGCCCCCGCATCATGGGAGGCAGAGAAGTTCTGAACCCGCTTGAGTAAAGATACGGCTGCCGAATCCAGCTCCCCCAACGTAGAGAAAGAGAACGGTAGAAAACCGTAGCCAGCTGCCGCACATGAATCCCTCAGATTTAGACATTTCATACTGAAATGATCAAAGAATAACCCTACTGCATACCTAACTTGGCTAACCCAGTCTGAGTCAAGGGGGAAGAACCCGTTAGGTCCACACAAACATCCCGCCCTTATTATTATTATTATTATTATTATTATTATTATTATTATTATTATTATTATTATTATTATTATTATTATTATTATTATTATTATTATTATTATTATTATTATTATTATTATTATTATTATTATTATTATTATTATTATTATTATTATTATTACTACTATTTATTATTTCATGTATTTGCAAGCTCATGAAAATTTTATCAAATCACCATAAATTTGAGCGGAAAATTTAAAGTATTGGACCAACGGTCATCATAAAGGCACCACTAAGATTATAGTAATATATGAATATGAGGAAGTATTAAATATCTATCTCTAATGTTATGTGTTCAACACATACAATTCAAGTAATAATAAGTCATTACCTTAATTATATTTATGAAACTTTTTCTTCTATATTTTAATAGAAAGGATCTTAATACAAATTAAAGCTAACTATTTTGATAATTAAAGAAAATATTTCATAATTTTTAGATAAACAATGCTTGTAAATTTTTCGATGTCTGTCACTACAATATATGACATAAAAACTATATTTGTATATAGTGACTAGAAGAGACCTAAATATTATTTCTCGTGTAGGACCTCGTCTTTGATCGTGTCTTTTAGTACAAATTGAGATGATAATTTTCAAAAATAATTGTGCAACATCATTGATGTGTGTACACGAGACGATTTCACATGTACCATTCACATGAGTAGTAAAACTACTTCATTTGACTCTTTATGTAGCATGCATGTCATCATCATTCATCAACAACAACTAACTATATTATTTCATACTTAACGTCTTTCGCGCGCGCTACAACAACATAAAATTTTTATATATGTTTAAAAGTTTTGGCAGGTAATAAAATTAATCGGGTGATCAGATTCTTATAATCTAATTAAAATACTCCCAATTAAAAATGGTCAAATTTTAAAAATCGGTTGTATTAAAGTGAGACTTTTTTTTCAAGCTGATTTATACTCCGTACTTCTTTAAAGTACTCCAATGGCGGATCTAGAATATAAATATGATGGGTGCACTCGACTACTCGAGAAACATATATAATTAATACTTTTATAAAAAAGATTTTTCGACGAAAAAAAATGAACGTTAGTTTTCTCACAAGATATGTAACTTTGCATGATGTATATAGAGTGCTTGACAAGACCAACTTATCGTAAGAGTCGATAAAATAAACTCATGTGGAAAGCACTTTTCGTTAAGATCATATAATGTCCTTGATTTTATTAGTTTGATTGGTTTTGACGAGAATTCGGATTAAATATTTACTTTTGTATGTGCTTTTGAAGTTACAATTTTCAGATCTCTAGAATTTAATTAGTTAAAATAAATAAATAAATAAATAAAAAGGCAAGTTGAAATTACACCTAAAAAATAAGATATAGAGAAAAAAAAATCCATGTAAATTAATTTATAGCATTAAGATAATTAAATTAGAGCAAAAAGCCTCAAGTGGGAATTGATCCCCGCACCTTTAACTCATAAGTCAAGGCCATTGCCAACTATGCTACTACATAAGTTATACTCCCATTACAGCTAGCGAAGGGCAGTGGTGCACGTGCAACTGGGTGCACCCACCTCGTTCCGCCGCTGCAGTTTGTAGTTTGGTTCATTACATAGTTGTGAAAGATTATATATTCTCCAAATATATGTGAAACTTGAAACTTGATAGGGTTCCAACGAGGTAATTAATCGCTAGATCAGGCCCGATCTGGTCTAGCCTGCTAGGGCCATAACCTTGTTTTGCACGAACCAGAATCGGTCAATTGGGATAACGAGTCGGGCTAGTCAAATTTAGGCCGGAGCTCGACCCTTTGCTTATAAATCACTTTTATATAAAAAAAAAAAGGCCTTGAGAGTTTAGATACACAAAACACGACCCGTTGCTTGACAAGGTACTGCCCTTGATGGGGCTTTCCGAGCTTATAAGATGATCCATTAGACAGGTAGAGTCGACCCTATCTGTTCAGCTGGCCACCTCTAATACGCTGTTGTATTCATTACAAGTTTATCATACCTAGTTTTTTCTTTTGATTATATCTGATGTTAAATTTCATCACCTGTTATATACGGATTACTTAGTATACCAAAATTCTTATTTAGTTATTAAAATTTTTAAATATTAAATCAAAAATTAAAGTTACATCCCTTTCTAAAAACAATTTTTGTCTTAAGTATTCTACGAGTGATGTGGGCGATCCACACCAGGGGCGATTTCAGACTTTTTTGATTGCGGGTGCCGATTAAACTTGACAAACGAGTTCGTCAGGTTATATGAATCGAGAAAAAATATCGGTGGTATAATATGAGTCGGATAAAAGTTAAAATCCGGATCAAAAGAAGTTTTTAATGTTTTTTTTAGAATGATTTGGTAAAATAATGTTTTTTAAAAAAATAAAAAATATTAGAGTTTTGGGTCGGAAATAAAACTATTCACCCTTATGGGATGCATGTAGACTTGGATATTTTAAGCCATAAAATACATTTTACCTGATAAAATTAATTAAAAGAAATGAGTCGTAGAACAAAACGCCATTTGAGGGGCGTTTTCAATGAACTAAATTCTAAGACTACTTGAGATGACGATTTTAAACGAAATAAAATAACATGTGTAAATTAAAAGAAATTAAAGAAACAAAAAAACGTCATTGCGAAATGAGTTTTCGAAATTAAGTTTCTCTTAAGTTATAAGACTATATTTATCTTGATCTCAATAAAGTCTAACTCTAGAAAAAAAATTATTAAATAATTGAAAGTAAATGAAATAAATGTCTTGATAAAAGTTGTAAAATTGGAAATAAATTTGGAAAGAAGAAAATAAATATAATATAATAAATACTCACTTATTAATTACTAAAATGTAAGTGGTTTAATGGTAGTGGAGTTGATTTGTGAGTTATTGGTCATGGGTTCAAATCTCCTTCAATGCATATTATTTTTTTTATCAGACTTATGGCACCCGCACTAAAAACGCCAATGATCCACACCCTTGTCTAAATTCTACCCAATAATTACAAATAAGAAATACTCCTTATATTCTCACTTCCAAAGTATTTGGTGAAAATTTAGTTATTAATTGATAATTGATAATTGATAATTGATAATTGATAATTGATAACTTAATACATTTTTTAGTACGTACTACTTTTGAACTATTGAAGTTCTTTTCAATTTTCAAACGCGGTTCATTTGGTCAATAATTAGTACACGTTGTTATGGAATTATGGTCCTACTTATGTTTATAGTACTATTATTATTTTTTTAATTATTATTTTTATGTTTAATTAATTAATTAGCGCAGTCATGTACATGTAATCTATAATTAGATAATCATGTCGTTTACCTTCTTTAGAAACTAAACTACTATTACAAACACGCTAACAACTTTCCTAGTCGTGTTATTTTAATACGGCTATATTTTCCGATCATAATTGAGTAATCAATCGTTATTATTCGTTAATTTCGGTCTTTGGTTGAGCCAATGAGACAAATGTCTCGTAAGCGATGAGTATACTTGACGTATTGTATTTTAATTTTGTCAGATGAAACTGTTTTCTCATAAATAGATAATGAAATAATTTGAACTAGCAAGGCTAAAATAAATTAAAATTGGCAATACAGTTACGATTATCCGTGTCTCAAAAACAATAATCAGAACAAAATCATTTTTTTTTTTGGATAGCATAACGTGGGAACTCCGCTGCTACTCTTGTGGCAAGACTCAAACCCCGAACAAAATCATATTCATAGTTAAAAGTCCTAAATTTCTTTGGCCAAGCTAGCATGACATTTAGGAGTTTTTTTTTTCCAGTTTTTCATTTCATAATATATATTCATGAGATTTCTTCTTTAAACAACACCTTAATGTGTTATTGTGACACACATAAAAAAAAAATTAAAAAAAAAAAAAAAAAAAAAAAAACAACTCCGTATTAGCAAAAGACCTAAAATATGTTGTGGAATACATATTTTCATATAACGCTAAATTTCACATGATTTAGCTGCGATAACCCTTCTAATGTTCAACATGCATTTACATATGCTATATTTCATTATTTATCATCAAATTTGCTATCGGTAGTTATAATAACCTTAAAACCTTTATAAAGTGGTCACAAATCAGGCATTCCTGATATTCTATCGATAATTATAATAACCATAAAACTTTTATAAAGCGGCCGTGATTTTTATTACTTGATGCTATATATGACGTTTACATGACTCAATTTAGTACAAAATATACTTGATAGTTGATACTCCAAGAGTCCTATAGTAGAATAGTAGTAGTTGTAGTAGAGAGTACATAATATTTGTTTTTAAAGTGCAATTATTGTTAAGGGAAGTTAATAAAATAATTATAATAAGATTGACTTTAAGAATATTCATAAGTAGGGCAATTTTAATGATGTTTCTACGCGCTTTCCATAGTATCATTATTCACCTTTTTTTTTGCATGCACCCCTTAAACCTTTCGCTATAAAAGAAAACCAAAGTATGACCATTTTTTGGTTACTTATAAACTTCTTTTAGTTTCTAAAAACCCTAAAAAAAAAAAAAAAAAAAAAAAAAAAACAAACACACTTTTGTATACTTCATTGTGATCTTATGGTGTTTAAGAGGAACTTTGGAGATGAAGGAAGAAATAAATCACCACAATCTTATTACTCTCAAGCCACTCCTAAAAAATTTCAAAAGTAAGTGCTAGATTTTGTGTTTTGATTTGTTGCTTTTATTTTGGCTGAATAATTCTATTGTGGGATCATTGTATGCATATAACTTATCATTTATGAATCTTGAACAATTTCTCTAATAGACATTGAAGATCTTATATGTGTAGCATAAGGTCCACTTATTTTGATCAATAAGAATTTGTCGTCTACTCTATATACTCGTCTTAAATAATAATTTGTGTACTTTGATACTTCATATATAATTGTTTATTCAATAATGAAAGAAGAAAGATCGAGAGATAGTCCAATCAAAAGAGACTGCATATAGCAATGCTCTTTAATTTGTGAATACAAATACCCCCTCCATTCAACTCCACACTACACTTATCATATTTTGCTATTATTCATCAGTAACCATTTAATTTCAAATATCGCTCCATATATAAGTGAAAATATATTCATGTGGGATCTTGTTTAATTTACTAGTACAAAATTAAAATTAAAATTTCATATTTTTTGCAAAAACGTAGCTAACGATATTTAATATGCAAAAGTCGCGTTGGTAAATATGAAAAAAAAAAAAAAAAAAAAAAAAAAAAAAAAAAAAAAAAAAAAAAAAAGTGGTAGTGTGGAGTTGAATAGAGCTGAGGGAGTATACAATGTGCAAGTTATAAGGATTAATATGACTAAATTATGACTGTTATAATAATTATTATCACATTTCAGTCATAATTTTTAATGTTTATACATACTCCCTCCGTCCCAGTAAATTGTTATAGTTTGCTTTATTTTTTGAGGAGAAAATAAAGTATAACAATTGACTGGGACAGAAGGAGTACAAAAATATCATAACATAATCAAATTAATGTAATACTCCTAGTATATACGAAATTGTGTGCATGCTAGGGTTTTAAGTTTTTCTCTTTTAAAATCAAATCATGTCACATTCTTAATTAAAACTTTTATCGTACTTTATGACGGGACCGTCTAACATGAAATTAAATATAATTAATAAACTAAATTATTTGAATTTATGGTTTAATTAGTTTTTAAGATGTGTTGTTATATATATGAAATATAATGTTTGAATATATAAGCCTTATTGTGTCTTTTGCAGAGTGGTCAAGTATTCAATGGACGAAGAATGTATGCAAGAAATGGTTGAGAAAATAGTCGTGAGACTTGTACCTACTTTACGCCAAATTGTATGTTTTCATTTCAATGCTTTATTTTAAAATTTATTTCTATCTGATTCAGTTATTTATTTATCGTTTTTTGAAATGAACATAATTCGATTATTTTCTTCATATAAAATATATTTTAATACTATAAAATCAATGAGACTGAGAAAAAATAGTTATAGCTTTATGATTTTGCTTGAAAATTGGTTTAATAATTATTTTATAATAAAAACTTCAATTATTTTAATCAAAGGAAGTATTTACTTATCTATTTATGGTTGTGAGTATAATAATATTATGTGATGAGTTAAAAGAAACATGCATACATGACAATTATGTAGGTTTGTTTTAGTAATAATATATTGAAATTGTCTTATATTGTAGACTTTTTGTAGTTATGTCATAGAGTATTAGAGTGGTTGTTGTGGTTGTATTTTAGCATGAGTGTCACACTCTACATGTCCATCTCAATTGAGAATGCATGAAAGTTATAACTTGCTTTATGATAAGAAGATTAGGGTCTTTTGTCAAAATGACCATTTAAACTAAATTATTTACCAATATAACCATTCTTTCATTTTAATTACCAAAACGACAATATAACTAACAATATTTCCAAAATAAAGAGATATTTAATTCTTGAACCGGTTTACTTATTTATTTAATGGTTCGGTTCGGTTTGATTTGGTTCAATTCAACTTATTATTTATTTGAATAACTTTAAGTATTTTTCATATTTTGATGAAAGACGAAGATCTTGTGAAAAACTACAATTGGATTGAACCAAACCAAACCGAACCAAACCAAAGAAGTTGAAAAATACAATTGGATTCCATATTTTACCCTCCAATTTCTATGAAAAATACTTAAAGTTATTCAAATAAATAATAAGTTGAATTGAACCAATTAAACCAAACCGAACTGAACCATTAAATAAATAAGTAAACCAGTTCAAGAATTAAATATCTTTTTGTTTTGGAAATATTGTAGTTATATTGTCATTTTGGTAATTAAAAAGAGAGAATGGTTATAATGGTAAATAATTTAGTTTAGATGGTCATTTTGGCAAAAGACCCAGAAGATTATATAATAGACTTTATTACGAAGTACTAATCAACAAGTACTTTTCTATTCTTCATCAATGAAAAAATAGGAATATTTGAATTTTCTTTTATTGAAGTTGATAGCTTGTCACCATTACTCTACTCTAAAACGTTTCAATCGAAGATGTCATAATCTAGTGATTATGGCTAACGTATCGTGACCAAATGTTCTTTGTGGGTCACGATGAACCAAAAAAAAAGAGGTGACATAATATGTGAATTTAAAACCTCACAAAGTAAAAAGGGTCATATTTCACTCAACAAGAGCCACAACCAGCATTATAATTATCAAATTTTAGTCATAATTTACCAGTCATATGTATATAACAATCTCATTTAATAATGTGTATAACAGGTGAAAGAAGAATTGGAGCATGGTGTTACTCGGGGTCATTCCTCTACAAGGTCAATTATGTTTTCCGCTTTAATTTAGTTTAGATCTAGTCTTGATTCTACAATCGAAATTTATATCTCCACTCCACAATTTTTGGGTTTGAATTCCCTACCTTTGGAATTTTGTGTATTTTGTGAAGTTCTTCATTATTAAATAGGAAAATATATTTGTGTGACATTCTATCACATAAAATTGAATGAAAATAATATTTTTATTCTATATTGAGTAAATTTCACCAAATACATACGGAGTATAATTTATGTAAGGAATCCAAACCCATAGTTTTAAGTGGCTTAAATCTAAGACTTGATCTCACAACCAATCCTTACAATATATTTTTTAAAACCATCTTTATATCTTGTGAATACACATTTATTGTGACATCGTCTCATCGTACAAAGAATTTACAATTTGTCGTTCGCTGTCGATAGGCATTCACAACTTCACCAAACAGAGACATTTCCTACAAGGGAACTGCAACTACAGCTCACCCGAAAACTACCTTCACCACTGTTTACAAATACAAAGATAGAAGATGAGGAGCATAACACACTTCAAGTGCAAATAGTTGATGCAAACTCCAACACCGTTATCCACCACGGCAAACTGTCCTCGATCAAAGTCGAGATTGTCGCGCTCAACGGGGACTTTGTAGCGGACGGCAGAGAAAACTGGACTGACACTGAGTTTAACGAGAACATTGTGCATCAAAGAGTTGGGAAAAGGCCGTTGTTGATTGGAGACCTAACAGTCACGCTTGTCAATGGTGTCGGTTCACTTGGGAATGTGAGCTTTACCGACAACTCAAGCTGGATGAGGAGTAGTAAATTCAAGTTGGGGGTTCGAGCAGTGTCGGGCGGTTCCACGTCTGGAGTTGACATCAAGGAAGCTGTGAGTGAGGCTTTTAGGGTTTTGGATCATCGCGGGGAATGTAAGTCCCTTCTTTTCTCGATGTTGGATGTCCTCTCTCTTCGCGGAGAGTATGTTATTCAGACTCCTCATTGTATGTTGTGCTTCTCGTGCAGCCTATCAGAAGCGTTGCAAGCCGTTCTTGGACGACCCAGTATGGCGGTTGACAGGGATTGCGAAAACAGGAACATCACTTAAGAAACTGGAGTCGCAAGGGATCAACACTGTCAAGGATTTCCTAAAATATTACAACATGGATGCCTCGTATCTCCGCAATGTACAAATACGATCATCCTCTGTACTTGTATGATGATGTCGTTCCTTTTCTAGTTTGGTAACGATGTTGGCTTCCGTCAATGTTGCTGCAGGTGCTTGGGAAAAGTGTTGTTAAAAAAGCATGGGACAAGATGGTGAGCCATGCTAATGAATGTCGTCTAGACAACACCTGCTACCGTTTTTATGGCGGATCAGACGGCATTGAGCTCCTGTTCAACTGCGTTTACAAACTAATCGCAGTGAGTTTCACCGGACATGACTACCAGAGTTTAAATGTCCTTGACAGCCGCCAAAAGGTTTCATAACACCGCCTATAACTTTAGCATATTCTTGTACGAGCCCGTCTTACTTTGCCACAGTTTTCAAATATTTGTTGTTCTTCTTCAGGCTCTGGTGGAAAAGTTGAGGCATATTGCACTGCAAAATGTGCAAGCGCTAGTTCCGATTCACAGCTCGCTGATCATTCCTCCGATAGAGCAACTGACAGTCGGACATAACATCTCATTCTCAGGTTCACAGCTTGATTTGCAGCACAATAGTTTCTCAATCATAGATCAAGGTACAATAAATTTCGGACGTCTAAATGGCGCTTAAAAAGAGGCACGGACAATATTTTCTTCAGAATTCTTACATAACTGTGATTCTGCAGACAAACCAGAACAGCATTTGGATTTTAATCTGCGAGATACAGCGTCATACCCATGTAATGATGCAGCCGAAGAAGACTATCTACCAGAAGACGATTCGGCATCTCAGACAGACCCGCCAATGCTCCTCCACGGATTTTCACAACCGACCTTCGTGACAGGAAATTCCTCGTCTGTCCCATCAGAAGGCGGCTATGATAACTGGCATTTCAACACCCATGGTACGACGTATGCACAAAACAACATTAACTCTTTTGGGGAGTTGTCTTCGCAAATGTATCATCCTCTAGGCGCAGCATGGGGAAATGGAAATGACGACATTTTCACGACGTCGACCCTGACTGCTCACTGCGGGATTCCGTATCAGATGACTGATTTTGGCTTCAACTTATCGCGCAGTGGATCGGGATCGCCCAAGGCAGGCTGGTTGAAGATCCGTGCTGCTGTCATGTGGAAGATAGTTTGGCGCATCGCTGCTGCTCGAAGGAACGCAATGTTTAGTTTCAGTTAGTTTGAGTGTGATTCCGTCACACTTGCAGAAGTTACTTGTGATGTCGAAACTCTGAAGTTGCAAAGTCATACTCTTTTATGTATTCCGTGGCTGCTTAGAGTTGCAGCTCCCTGTACCAGATGGGTGGCGTTTTTTTTACTCGATTGTAAAACCTTGCTACATAAGAGGCAAAGTCCTCATACATTAGCTTGAGTCCCTTGACAATGAATGTTGTAAATATAAAGTACAAATAAACCTTGTAGTTTCTGGATTTTCCGCGTATAATAATAATAATACGAGTGTGAGATTATTGTACCATCAGGTAACATGCGTACAACAAACGTTTTCATGTTTATATAAGTGAGTTTCGTAAATTTTGAACCATTCTTATGCATTTCAATATCATACCTGGGGTCTCACCACTCTCGCATCTCGAAAAGTTGCTGAATTTCCGGACAGCTGAGTAGCTCTGCTGTCTAGGCTGGTCGAGGACGTAAAAATGTGAATGCATACAGTAGGGTTGGACCCGAATAAACCCACGAATGTAGCACGGGAAATTAGATGACAGAAAGGTGACTTTTTAACCAATGTAATAAGTAAGACATATCGAGAAGTGTTTTTAGATTGCAGTACAACCACAAAGCGTTTCTCGTTAGCGGCTATAACCCAACAATGAAGCAGTCACAAATTCAAAGAACATCATGTAGCCAAAAGAAAAGTCAGAAGCAAAGACATTAAAAAAATATGTATTTCAAAATCATCGATGTTTTCACTTATCAGAACACGAAATAGGCAATACAAACATGATACCGCTACTTAAACACTAAAGATAACAGCAAGTATTACGCACTTAGATAATCTAGGCATATTAAAGAATAATCGAAACCTTGATAATGAGATTGTTATTACATGTCTTAGTGAATATACTACGTAACTTGAAGCAACGAAAAGCCGGGATTAAAACTCACAGAACATCCAGGAAGATTGGTGTGTGAGTTTCTTCAATCAATCTTCACTGAAGAGAACAAATAGTGAACGAACCAAAACGACGACAGGAATCCAACAGTACCCGTCACCAACATAATGGCAAAGACGGCAAAAAGAGAATATCCCAGGTAGAGAGTCGCAGACACAGGGCCGCTTAAGCTCTTAAGGTCGAACACGAGATAATTGATGGAGTACAGGAAAATGTATATCGCAACAGAACCTGAGGCAAAGAACGACTTCCACCACCATTTCCAGTCCTCGACACAAAGGTGCATGTATGTGAGAACTAGGGAGACTTCAGCGCACACTACTACGAGTAGAAT
Source organism: Dianthus caryophyllus (assembly GCA_023091065.1). Classification (NCBI taxonomy): domain Eukaryota; kingdom Viridiplantae; phylum Streptophyta; class Magnoliopsida; order Caryophyllales; family Caryophyllaceae; genus Dianthus; species Dianthus caryophyllus. The sequence goes on from CM041519.1 coordinate 5,583,922, forward strand.
TAGAACAATGAAGAGGAACCCGAAAACGTAGTAAAACTGACCCATCCAAAGACTCGACAATATAAAGAAAAGTTCAATAAAGAGGGTGCCGAAAGGAAGTGTTCCGGCACCTACGACTAACAACCAGGAAGGGTATTTAGGAGTTGGAATTTCACGTGGAATTTGGTTGGTTCGAACGGGGTATTCAATCTGAGGAGCTTTTGAGCCAAAGTAACCGCCGGTTAATGTAAGGGGGACGGAAATGCAAAACCAGAGTAAGATGAGAATGACGTAGAGGGAGAACGGGATAGCCCCTGTGCTACGACTTCCCCATAGCAAGAAATTCAAGACAGTCAATATGGAGATTGCAATGCCAGGGAAGAAACAAGCGGCCTTCCACGAAACAGAAGCCCACCCTCGGTTGTCGTCACACCCAAGAGTCTTCCATAATCGAACAGCAACGTATCCTGCAGCAATACCTAAGATCAAGTAAAAGAACACCATTCCTGTTAGAAGAGCACCTCGAGAAGCCGGTGACATGAACCCTAACGCGGCAAACATAATCGTCACAACACTCATCCCGAGAAGCTGAACACCGTCTCCAACCATCACACAAAGCAACATGGGATGGCTAGGAACGCGGAACACATCCCCAACGACAAGCTTCCACCCCGAAAGCTCCTCAACCATTTGAGCCTGAGCCTCCTTATCAAGTTCCTCATAACGAGTCAAATCTCGACGAACAGTCCTTAGAAAGATGACAAACACTATTCCAGCCAAAAATGTGATAACCATAAGAGAGTTCAGAATCGAAAACCAATGAACTTTCGAACCCTCCATTTTCAAATACGCATCCCACCTAGACGGCCATCTAATATCACTCTCAACAAACGAAACCTCGTAACTAAAACCAACAGACTGTCCTTCCTTAATAGCCATCGACACACTAGACGGATCACAGTTAATTTTCCCCGGGTACGTGCTATACATCTTTGAATCCTTAATGACATTCAAATCATGCTGAACACTACACGGGACAACTTCGAAACCAACAACCATATAACCAGTCTCACCGTTCCCACGACCATCGTTTCCCTCAGGAATCATGTCAAGATCATCTGCTACAAATATAGGGCTTTGATCATACTTATGAACTAACACAGTAAATTTCAAATGATTGAACAAATAATACACATTTTCGAATTTAACACCAATAGGGTACCCTGTCCACCTCAACAAAAGATCATCCCTCTTAGTATATCTAATTGCAGGGAGATTATCAAGAATCACATTAACCTGATACATTTCATCGATACGTGTCGAAAACAGCTTAAAATCATCAGCAGAGAGGGGATTAGTCTTACACAACAAGATTTCGGTCTCATTTTTATACATTTTAAACCTATAAGGTGAATTCTCAATTCTATCACCCATGAGAAGTTCACCCAAATTCTCAGCACTATCTTTCACACCTTCCTCAGGCTTGCAAAAGGGCAAACTATAGTATTTATAAGGGATTTCGGTGTCGATTGAGGTTAAAGAATTAACTTTCACTGATAAAGTTTCACCAATTTTGTACTTGTGAGGGTAACTACCTGGGAGATAAAACCCAATTACAGATTGAAATACCATGCAAATCAAAACAACCCAAAACCCTAATTTAATCAAAGATCCCATCTTTTTGACAAAATGATTGATTATAACCTCAGATTTGGCAAACCCAGATCAGAAATTAGGAATTTCAACAAGGGTTTGTTTGAATTTTGGGGAATTTGTCTGGGATCTAATGATGTAAAACCCTAGAAACAAAAATTATGATTTATTGGAGTAAAATATATGAATGAAACTCAATTCGATTCATAAAACAGAAATAATTGTTGGATGAAGTGTGAGTGTAGAGTGTGATTGAGAGTGTGAAATTTGGGGATTTTTGCAGGTAAAACTGCGAGAAATGCGTGACAGTACACAAATTATCAATTTATTTTGGTATTTGTCGGTTTCATCGTCATTAAATTGCTTTCCAATTCCGTCGGTTGATTGCGATTAAAACATGTTCATTATTAATACGGAGTACTAGTAAAGTACAACAATTTACCATGCAATAATTTTCATGAGACGGTGTTATGGTAATTGGACTTTTTGACACATGTTAACGAGAATATCATGAGTTTTTGATAACGAAAAACTAACGATAACTGAAAATGTTCTGGCCTAGTGGTTAGAAGGTACTTTGAGCAAAAAACAACAAACGATAATTAAGCACTATGTCACTAGAGCTATGAGTATAATATGATGTCACAAATGGAGTATCCGACCCGAATAATGTCTTCGGACAACACCGTGTATTACAAAAATAGTGAGTATAATATGGTATTGTGAAGACCATCCGCACTCCCCGTCATGTGAGACTTTTTACAACGATCTAAAATTTAAACACTGTTAAATTTTTTTCGAATTATTTGCTCCCTCCGTTCTAGTGATTTGTTTACAGTTTGATTTTTTTTTTGAGGGAGATTTGAGAGAAGTGTAAACAAATGACTAGTGATATGTTCAAAACAAACTTTGAACTATTGGTTATCTCAAAATAAATCTAACATTGACAATACCATATTATTCTCACTATTTTACTTTCAGCCTCTATCTCAATCACATACTTCGTATCTCTTATTATATCTCTTGCATTTATATCTATAAGTTCGGAGCAACTTAAACATTGTTAAACTTTAATGTCCTAATTAGGCTTGTGCCTTTATTTCCTCTATACAACAAATTCATTCTAATTCCAGCCTCCATCAAATGCTTTCCAGTACGCAACCCTTATCAAGTTATCAACTATTCAACAATCTCCATAAATAACTGGTGCTCTATTTTTCATCCTTCCACAACTTGAATCGATCACCCAATGACCTCCGCCATGTTCCACATATAATATATACTCTGTAACTAGGTGTTGGCAAAAGGTTCACGCAACATAAATGCTTAAAAATGTGTTAATTACCAAGATCACATGATTACATGAACAATTCAAATATACTTGCAACGATCATGAGGCTCTCACCTCTTCATTGTGTCCAACTGAACAGTGACTTCGAAATGCTGAATACACTAAACACATATCGTCTCTCTTTTTAAATTAATACGCCTATCACTCATAAACGTACCAATATCGTTTTATATTTATAAGAAAATCATAATATGATTTAGGACGACTATTTTATAAAAAGGCAAATAATTTTGATTTTATTATGAATTATGTAAGTTTTAAATTATAGAATATAAAAAAGTAAGAAAATTTATAAAAACAAGGATTGGATGAATAACACATTATTTATGGATCTAAATCTCATTGGTGTTGGAGTTGAGGGGAGTACTACAAACAACTAAACAAGTCATAGAGCATTATTACACCACTTTTTTTCCCACGTATTTTCCTCACTTCTCTAAACACATTTCTCCTCCATAATTCCCCAAATCAATCACAATTTCTGTGTTTCTAACAAACCATTTTCTTCTCTCACATTATTCTTCTCACTGGAACAAAAAAAAGGTAAGATCTTTTGTTTATATACAATCTTGCTTTTTAATTTATAGATCTTAATTTTGTTTGTACTTAATTGTTGCTAAATTTGCTGATGCAATTGTGTTTTTTTTTTGTTTTTGTTTTTTGTTTGTTTTTAGGGTTTGCATGCTTAGGTTGTAGTTTCAATCTCAAAATTGGAGTGATACCATTGTTGAGATTCTTGTGTTTTGTGGTTGATCTTGCAAATTATTGATCTGGGTTTGCCAGATCTGATCTAAACAGTGATCAATTTGGTAGAAAGATGGGATCTTTGGGAAAATTAGGGTTTTGGGTAGTTGTGATTTGTGTGGTATTTCAATCTGGAAATGGGTTTTATCTTCCTGGTAGTTACCCTCACAAATACAAAGTTGGGGAAACTTTGTCTGTGAAAGTGAATTCATTGACCTCAATCGATACCGAAATCCCGTATAAATACTATAGTTTGCCCTTTTGCAAGCCTGAGGAAGGTGTGAAAGATAGTGCTGAGAATTTGGGTGAACTTCTCATGGGTGATAGGATTGAGAATTCACCTTATAGGTTTAAGATGTATAAGAACGAGACCGAAATTTTGTTGTGTAAGACTGAGCCGCTGTCAGCTGATGATTTTAAGCTGTTTACGACGAGGATTGATGAGATGTATCAGGTTAATGTCATCCTTGATAATCTCCCTGCCATAAGGTATACTAAGAGGGATGATCTCTTATTGAGGTGGACTGGTTATCCTGTCGGAGTTAAAGTTGATAACGGGTATTACGTGTTCAATCATCTGAAGTTTACAGTCCTTGTTCATAAGTATGAGCAGAGCCCGATATTGACGGGGAGTGCGGATGGCCTTGACATGATCCCCGAGGGTGGTGGATCGAGTGAACCCGGGTACATGGTTGTCGGTTTCGAGGTTGCCCCTTGCAGTGTTCAGCATGATATAAATGCTATTAAGGATTCAAAGATGTATAGCACGTACCCAGGAAAAATTAACTGTGATCCTTCTAGTGTGTCGATGGCTATTAAGGAAGGTCAGTCTGTTGCTTTCAGTTATGAGGTGTCGTTTGTGGAGAGTGATATTAGATGGCCTTCTAGGTGGGATGCTTACTTGAAAATGGAGGGCTCGAAGGTCCACTGGTTCTCGATTCTCAACTCCCTTATGGTCATCACTTTCCTTGCGGGAATAGTCCTTGTGATCTTCCTGAGGACTATTCGCCGAGATCTGACCCGTTATGAGGAATTGGACAAGGAGGCTCAAGCCCAAATGGTCGAGGAGTTGTCGGGATGGAAGCTTGTTGTCGGTGACGTATTCCGAGCTCCAAGCCATCCAATGTTGCTCTGTGTGATGGTTGGAGACGGTGTTCAGCTTCTTGGAATGAGTATCGTGACCATCATGTTTGCTGCTCTTGGATTCATGTCACCAGCATCTCGAGGCGCTCTTCTCACGGGAATGGTTTTCTTTTACTTGATCTTAGGTATTGCTGCGGGATACGTCGCTGTTCGATTGTGGAGGACTCTTGGCTGTGAAGATAACCGAGGTTGGGCTTCGGTTTCATGGAAGGCCGCTTGTTTCTTCCCTGGCATTGCGTTCTCCATATTGACTGTCTTGAATTTCTTGCTCTGGGGAAGTCACAGCACGGGAGCTATCCCATTCTCCCTCTATGTTATCCTTATCTTACTCTGGTTTTGCATTTCCGTCCCACTGACCTTAATTGGCGGTTACTTTGGTGCGAAGGCGCCCCAGATCGAATACCCCGTTCGAACTAACCAAATTCCTCGTGAAATCCCAACTCCTAAATACCCTTCCTGGTTGTTAGTCCTAGGTGCCGGTACACTTCCTTTCGGTACCCTTTTCATCGAGCTTTTCTTTATCTTATCCAGCCTTTGGATGGGTCGGTTTTACTACGTCTTCGGGTTCCTCTTCATTGTCTTGATTCTCCTCGTGGTTGTCTGCGCTGAAGTCTCCCTAGTTCTGACGTACATGAATCTCTGCGTTGAGGACTGGAAATGGTGGTGGAAGTCGTTCTTTGCCTCGGGTTCCGTGGCCATATACATTTTCCTGTACTCCATCAACTATCTCGTGTTCGACCTAAAGAGCTTGAGCGGGCCCGTCTCAGCTACACTTTACTTGGGATATTCGCTGTTCGCCATCTTTGCCATCATGTTGGTGACAGGCACCGTTGGATTTTTGTCCTCGTTTTGGTTCGTTCACTACCTGTTCTCTTCGGTGAAGATTGATTGATTGAAGCAACTAATCTCGTTTTGGGATTCGCGTCGTCACCAAGCTTCCTGCTGGTTTTAGTGAGTATCATACTTTTGTTTCTGTCATTTTCAAAATTGTAGGGATTTCAGTAAGACATGTAATAACGACCTCATTTTCAAGCTTTGCATTATTCTTTTATTACGTACCCCGTAGATTACCTGCATTGAGCATTACTTGCTATCGTCTGTAGTGTTTACTTAGCTTCCGTGTCGTTGGCATCGGCTACTTCATCTTCCGAAGTTACATGATTTGAAAACGCGGATTATCATTCAGAGTTGTTTTGATTTGTTCGTTTGTTTGTCTATTTAGTTTTCTGAGATGGCTTTGTTATCTAAGGTTGCTAAACCCCTTATCTCTATTGTTATGCTACAGGAGGTGAACATTTTGATTAGTGACTTTCGTTTACTTGGCCGCGTCCTTAGAGATTTCGCAATCCTCGAGCATTTTCGCCTTGAATTTTTTACTCCTTTGTTTTCACTTTTTTCTTTGGTCATTGCTATCTCACAGAGGTCGTTTAGGGCTAATGTTGTGTGCAAACGCTCTACGTCGACTGTTCGATTGTTGTATACTAGCTATCGACATAATCAGATGCACGAGGTATGTTCTGCGTCTGAAGTCTGAAGATCGGTTCTGACTTCTGACATGCTTTTGTTTGCGTGAACTTACGATAGATAATCTTCTGGGTACGCCGCTGTTTTTTGACCACTTAGCCGATTTTTATCGAAACTCAATTTATAATTCAGGGAATTTGAAATTTTACGAGCATTTTTATTTCGATAGGACAAGGTGGAACATCTGGTTCGATCTTGACATTTTTCCTCAATCTCCGTGAACCAATTCCGACTCCCAAATATAAGTACATGCAAACGATCAACGTATAGAATCAAAAACATTTCCTTGCGACTCGTTCAGTTAATAGTTCTATTCTAATGGCGCAATGATTCTATTTCGTTACTACAAGCTACAGTAAAATTTTATATCTTCGTCGGTGAAAGCAACAGTGATTCTATTTCGTTACTACAAACTACGGTAAAATTTTATATCTTCGTCGGTGAATGCAATAATTCCCGCAAAACGAAGTTCCAAAATTTTTGTTGATGAGCTAACGCCTTTGTCGGTGAATGCAATAACTTTGTTAATGACCTTAATAAGTACATAGTATATAATTAACAATGTTTGTAATGTACGTAAACGAAATTAAATTAACTAATACGGAGTAATAGTTTTTTAATTTTTTTTTTTTTTTATATCTATTTTTCCCGTACAATACGACTAAATAAATTTATTATTATACATTATATTAGTGATTTTATACAAGACTTTCTCTTTCGGTTACGAATTAAAATATTTTAACTAACGTATGAATGTAATTAATGTCAAATCGAACCTACCAAATACCTATTTTAAAATCAGAATTAATTAATTAATTAATTGAGAAAATTCTAATCAATCGATCAGATCTGATTTTAGCGTAGAATTTAGTACTGCAATTGTTTTAATAAATCCCTAAATTCACACTCACTTCATTGCAATTAAAGTTCTTTGGGAAAAAAAAAAAAAAAAAATCCCCAAATTCACGATTTCAGTGGCACTTTAACGCTTTACATCTTCTGAATTAAAAAGGTAAGTTCATCTGTTTTTGCACCTCCAATTTTAGATCTTTCATTTTGTTTGTAATTTGGTTTTGATTTTACTGATATCATTTTCGATTTTTTTTTTTTTTTTTGTTTCTAGGGTTTTGCATGCTTAGATCAAAAGTCACAATTTTTGGAAAAAATTGGGAGAAACCCTAGTTGAGATCACTGATTTCTGATCTGGGTTTGCCAGATCTAAGTTAATAGTCATTTAATTTGGGAAAAAGATGGGATCTTTGGGGAAATTAGGGTTTTGGGTAGTTGTGATTTGTGTGGTATTTCAATCTGGAAATGGGTTTTATCTTCCTGGTAGTTACCCTCACAAATACAAAATTGGGGAAACTTTGTCTGTGAAAGTCAATTCATTGACCTCAATCGATACCGAAATCCCTTATAAATACTATAGTTTGCCCTTTTGCAAGCCTGAGGAAGGTGTGAAAGATAGTGCTGAGAATTTGGGTGAACTTCTTATGGGTGATAGGATTGAGAATTCACCCTATAGGTTTAAAATGTACAAGAACGAGACCGAGATTTTGTTGTGTAAGACAAATCCTCTGTCGGCTGACGACTTTAAGCTGTTTCTGACGAGGATTGATGAGATGTATCAGGTTAATGTGATACTTGATAATCTCCCTGCCATTAGATATACTAAGAAGGATGATCTTTTGTTGAGGTGGACAGGGTATCCTATTGGGGTTAAGGTTGAAAACGGGTATTACGTGTTCAATCATTTGAAATTTACGGTCCTTGTTCATAAGTATGACCAAGGTCCTATACTCATGGGAAGTGCTGATGGTCTTGACATGATCCCTGGTGGAAATGATGCTAATAATAATGCTGAGCCTGGGTATATGGTTGTCGGTTTTGAGGTTGTCCCGTGTAGTGTTCAGCATGATTTGAACGCGATTAAGGATTCTAAGATGTATAGCACGTACCCGGGGAAGATCAACTGTGATCCTTCTAGTGTGTCGATGGCTATTAAGGAAGGTCAGTCTATTGCTTTTAGTTATGAGGTGTCGTTTGTTGAGAGTGATATTAGATGGCCGTCTAGGTGGGACGCTTACTTGAAAATGGAGGGGTCGAAGGTTCATTGGTTCTCGATTTTAAACTCTCTTATGGTGATAACTTTCCTTGCTGGAATAGTCCTTGTGATCTTTTTGAGGACCGTTCGTCGAGATTTGACTCGTTACGAGGAGCTTGATAAGGAGGCTCAAGCTCAAATGGTCGAGGAGCTTTCAGGATGGAAGCTTGTCGTTGGTGATGTATTCCGCGCTCCTAGCCATCCTATGTTGCTCTGCGTGATGGTTGGGGACGGTGTTCAGCTTCTTGGGATGGGTGTTGTGACGATCATGTTTGCAGCACTAGGGTTCATGTCACCGGCCTCTCGAGGCGCTCTCCTCACAGGAATGGTCTTCTTTTACTTGGTTTTAGGCATCGCTGCTGGGTACGTCGCTGTTCGACTATGGAGGACTATCGGATGTCAAGACAACCGAGGATGGGCTTCTGTTTCGTGGAAGGCCGCTTGTTTCTTCCCTGGCATTGCGTTCTCCATATTGACCGTCTTGAACTTCTTGCTATGGGGAAGTCGTAGCACGGGAGCTATCCCATTCTCCCTCTACGTCATTCTCATCTTACTTTGGTTTTGCATCTCCGTCCCTCTTACATTAATCGGCGGTTACTTTGGCGCAAAAGCTCCTCAGATTGAATACCCCGTTCGAACCAACCAAATTCCTCGCGAAATCCCGACTCCTAAATACCCTTCCTGGTTGTTAGTCCTTGGAGCTGGAACACTTCCTTTCGGTACGCTTTTCATCGAGCTTTTCTTTATATTGTCTAGCCTTTGGATGGGTCGGTTTTACTATGTCTTTGGGTTCCTCTTCATTGTCTTGATTTTACTCGTGGTCGTCTGCGCTGAAGTCTCCCTAGTTCTGACATACATGAACCTTTGTGTTGAGGACTGGAAATGGTGGTGGAAGTCGTTCTTTGCCTCGGGATCTGTTGCGATATACATTTTCCTATACTCCATCAATTATCTCGTGTTCGACCTTAAGAGCTTAAGCGGCCCTGTCTCTGCAACTCTCTACTTGGGGTATTCTCTGTTCGCGATCTTTGCCATTATGTTGGTGACGGGCACTGTCGGGTTCTTGTCCTCGTTTTGGTTTGTTCACTATCTGTTTTCCTCTGTGAAGATCGATTGAAGAAGCAACTCTACTCGCGTGCCAAGCTTCGTGGACCGTTTAATCAGCGTATTTGTTTCAGTAAGACTTGTCGTCTTTGTCGTCTAGTTACAACCTCAATTTTCTTGCCTTTGAATTATTCTTTCAGTACACTTACAGTGTGACATTTGAACTACAAAGTTTTTTCTTAGGATCAATTGTTTTTGCTTTTGAATGTTTTATCCGTGTTTTCCGTGTTAATGTGATGCTGTCGCTTCCATCGAATGCTTTGAGAATGTGCATCTGAGCAAATCCTTACACATTCGATAGAAATGATTACATTCACCCCAGAACGATACCATGTGATAGTCGAGATCACTGTCATTAGACACGGTGCCTCGCCTCGCCTCTGCCCGAGATATGATATGCGTTAATTTTGATTCGTAAGATTATGATTGAAAACATGGGTTAATACCAAGCATACTTGTTTATATCAAATGAGATTTGGAATGAGATTTCTGTACGTATATGACAGGTTGATTACGACTATCTTTATTATTATACTAAACCACAGTTATCGTTGACATCATCAATGCCATATGTTACGATTCTGTGCGTTTTTTTCTCGTCAAAACCTCACGATGACATTATCCATCCTATTATATATTATTAAGTCTAGATTCATTAATTACTTATAATTACATTACTCAATAATTATGTTCACATTAATATTATGCATAAAATAATAAAATTTTAGCTTTTAACAATATATTTATCTGAAATTCATTATTTTTTATTTTAATATTTTACTTTTCATTTAATTCTATATTAGATTAGAGTTGAAAACTAAATATTTAATGTATTATTTTGCTATAATTCTACATTTAATTTCAAATATGTATATTTAATATTTATTTTAGTTTTGTCAAGAAAATATTTATCCTAAACTAAATATCTGCTTATTTTAATATTTTTTTACTTTTCATTCTATATTTTCTAATCAAAATAAATGTTTTATCGAAATTTTGTAGATATTAGAAATAAAGTATATGCACCTCATATATGTTTGTATTATTGTAAATAGAATCTATGTTTGTTCGTCACTAAATATACACTTGAATATCATACAAATTAACAATTTTATTACTTATAATTTTTTTAATTAAAAACAATAATATTTATAATTACCGTGCATTGATGCACGGGATCTAAACTAGTAACTTGAATTAAGTAATACTCCCTTCATTCATATCCAATAGCATCCCTTGATTCCCTTCACTTTTTGACATTATCTTCGATATAACTCGTAATGTATAAATAAAAATATAGTCATATGAGATTTTGTTTTATTTGTTTACGTAAGTACAACATTAATCAAATTCTTATATTTTTATACAGTTTAGAACTATTGATATTGTCGTTACAAAATGCATTTCGACAAATGTAAAAAAGCAAAAGATGCCAATGGATTTGAATACAGGGAGTAAGTGATCATGTTTTACAATCAACTCACAATACGTGTACACTCAAAAGCAAAAAAAAATACATAAAAATGTTTGGATTATGTAGAGAGCAACTACCATTCTACCAACTACTATTTCTATCAATTTTATTCAACACAATTGCAACCTTTTATGCACTTCCTAACAATTCTACACCAAAATGTCAATTCATGCAAGAAAAGAATATGCTTAAAATATTGAGTTATTCCCTCTTTTGTAAGTCTTTAAATAAATTACTAGAGTTATTTATTTAGTGGTTGATCATTTTTTTATTACTAATGATCTTGAGTTAGGTACTAATAAAGGGATTATTTGGATTATATAGTTAAATTTGACTCGGTTTTTCTGAGTGTATATTATCAGCTTTAATCCGGATTCAAGTTGAATAGGACCACAAAGGTCTGCAAAGTCCTCCCTCATGAGTGTTAACGCGAATACGTTTTTAGGACTCGATCTCGAGACCTTCGATTAAGCTAGAACTACTCCCCCACTAAATGAGTTATACTTGTACAATTTTACTCTTATGGTGTCTAAAGTTTCGGTATGTAGTATGTCATTGATAAAACTACTCGTGAGCCAAATTTAAACACGATAAAAATCAAAATTTCCTCAAACAATAAGTTAATCAATTTACACTGCTCTAAATCACACGAGAGCATACTTAAATATCGTGCACATGAACACTAAAAATTAAAATCTTCAATTAAATGAATGGAAGATTGTGATCCGTAATTCATGGTACAAGTGAGGAAGCAATTATTCAAACAAAATTGAAGTGATTTTTAAGCATCCAAATTTATTTATTTTAAAAAATAAAAGAAAAGACAAACAAAAGAAAAAGCAAAAGCAAGAAAGACATAAAAGAAGACCGGCAGCCACCGACACCCGCCGTCCAACCGCACCACCGACTGTGAGAGTTTGCTCCCACTTTGTGTGGGTTTGGTCTCTCATTTTGGGAGCCGTAGAGATATGTGGAAGATCGGCGCCATTGTTGTTCTTTCTGTGTGATCTGTTCTTTGTCTGATTGTTGGTTTAATCGTTTTGGTCACTTGACTCTCTTGTCAAAGTTCTAGAAGATTTGAAGACCTCTTGTGAAGCAGTATGAGGCGATATGTTAGAGGATGTGCGAAGCGGTTCGTGGCGTTCAGTTTAAAGATCTTCTTTTGATTAAGTTTGTAGTTCATGTGATTTTAATCGATTTGTTTCCGATCGATCATGACATGTATTGTATTTGTCGTATGATTTATTATTAATGAAACGATCTTTTCCCTGCAAAAAAAAAAAATAAAAAATTAAATTAAAAAAATAAAAAAATCTTTTGCTTCTTTCTTTCTCTCTCTTCTTCCTTATTCATTTGTCTCTTGCTTCATTACATTATTTTCCTTAATTTATTTTTTTTTTTTAAAAATCATTTCATACAAAAAAAATTAAAAATAAATAAATAACTTGTATGTGCTTCTTTCTATATATTTCAAAAATAATAACTTCCCTTCAATTCATCCAACATTTTCATCTTCACAAGCAGTTTTGTTTTTTCAACCAAAGGTGAGTTTTTTTTCCAATCAATTTTTTTTTTTTTGATTCATTTCTCAACTGGGTTCATTTTATTTAAGCATATTCATGATTTAATTGATTAATTTGTAGGTTATTGTTCATAAAGTTTGCACCTTTTTATTGTAATTACATTGATTGATTGTTAATTGTGTTTAAAATTATAAGAATTGTGTAGTAGCTAAAGCAAATGTTCTTTTGATTCATGGGTATTAAATTAATTAATCAACTTCTGAGATTTTGATTCAAAAAGTTGTGATCTTTTGATTTATGATATAGTGAAATGCTGTAAAATTTCTTTAAATTTGTGTGATGATGGATGCATTATTGTTTTTCTAGCAATGAAAAATTTGTTTGTAACTTTGTATTATGATAGCATTTTGTTTTATGCAGTAATTTAATCTGTTATATTGCAATTTATATGTTTTGTTTTGTGATGTTAATGAGAAACTTCTTCATTTTTGCTGTTTACATTCCTACCATATGATTCATCACAAATTCTTATTTTAGACGGATAATCTGTCTTAAACCTAAGACGGGTCAAATATTAATAATAAAACAAAAGATAAGTGAGATTGGAATGGTGCAATATATTTGTTTTTTATGTGCAAGTGGAAGTACTTGACCCGTCTTAAGCTTAAAGACGGATATACCCGTCTTAAGTAAGACTTACTCTCGATTCATATTCATGGTCATTTTAATTTTAATTTTTAAAGCGGTATTGGCCGAATTTAGCGAGATTAAGTCGTGACTGATACAAGATTTAGTACTATGCTCATATTTATGCTTAGGCTTGTGGTAATAATCCTGAGATTTAAGGATTTAATTATGAGTTATGGAGTCGGTTTTTCCGTCGTATATATTCATTGCTTTGATTGATTTGGAAGCTTTTAAAGGATGGAGTGTGTTTCATGTTTAGGATTATGGTGGTTTCCCAAATCAAGGATCTAATTATAAGAGTTACAAAACCGCTTTTGCGTGTCGTATTTATTGGTTTGAAGGAGTTGGAAACGCGAAGGGATTGATCTCTTGTACTCTTCTTAACCTATCTGAAGTTTGAAGGGTTCGAGTTTTCTTTAAGTTGTTTGAAGTTTAGTGTTTTTGGAGTAGTCTTTTTTTTCTAAGTTTGCTTAAGTGTTTGATGAGCTGAGAAAAAGATTCGGTGTGACAATGTAGTTCGTAAGAAGAACGTGCCTTTTTGTCTAGGAAACCGCGTCTTGAAATTTTTGTGTCATGCCTGTTGTGTTCCTAGTGTGTTTCATTTGAATCGAATTTGATTGTCGGTGTAGTGAGCTGAATTTCGCTAGTTGTCTAAACCGTAAGTTCTTGTAACTCGTATTCATAAATCATGACTCCTTTTGTAATAGTATCAGACTCACAGACTGTATACAGGTATAGCCATTCGTCGGTGATGCATTTTGGTTGGGTTTGTTGTTGATTGTTGAGGTCAGATGAGAATCGCTCCCATGTGTTTTACCGTCTTTAGGGCTCCTAAAGGCAACGTCTATTCTTGGGTCAATACATGGTGGAACGGGTCTCATACCGTGAATAGGGCATGTAACGATGGACGTAATCTAAGGTTATTAAGTTCAAGTGTGCGCGAACAAGGCACAAGCAGACGATGGAGCAGACGACCCACCACGGGAAGCAAAGGAATAACTAAAAAGGTCTTGAGTAGTGCAGCCATCATTAGACATGGAATAACAGACGATATAGTCGTTACCACCACAGAAGTAAATATTAAGAAAAACAATAACAGCAAAGCGACACAACAACAGATTCAGTGTACAGACGTTAGCCAACTGATAGCCGAGAATAAAGATTTGGTCGAGAATGCGACCTTTATTGTCTTCGATCTAGAAACAACTGGATTGCGTAGAGATGAAAATATAATTGAAATTGCTCTACGAGATCTTCGAGGCGGTAAAAACAGCACCTTCCACACGCTAGTTAATCCTGGACGCTCCGTACCAAATACATTCGCTCACAACATCACGACCAGGATGGTCAGCGAACCTGGTGTTCCAAGGTACAATAATTTAGTACATATTGGTAGTTTGATTGACATTGTTGTGCATTTCGTTGTTGTGTAGCCCGTGGTAGTTTAGGGCAGCTTGGTAGGTTAGCGTGCTCGTCTTTTCTTGTGAATTTGTGATTATGTAGTTTGTAAACCGTGCAAAATGTACCTGCCCCGTAAAACGACCATGAAACAAAAACGTAAAAATGACCCAATTGACCCGACACATAGTTGACCCATTAGATTTGATTGGATACTCAAAATGACTAATGCAAGTCAAAATCTCAATCTCAATCTGAAATGATCCAAAGTGACCTGACCCGACCCGACCCAGTTTGATCCAATACGATTGACCCGCTTGCTAGGTCTAAATGCAAAAGAACTTTACCTCAGTGCCTCTAAGGCTCCTGCCATTAATGTGTATAGCCTTACACGTCTGCACAGACGTCAGCCTTCTTGATTTATTCCGCTGAGTAGTGGCCTGGAAACTAATTTGAAGCTCTTCTTGGACGTTTGCGCAGGATGGAGGAGCTTATACCAATTTTATTACAGTTTGTCGATAGTCGTCGGAAGCCAGGGGGTTACGTTATTTTGGTAGCTCACAATGCCTGGACGTTTGACGTGCGCTTCCTGATAAATGAATTTGCTCGTTATTCTTTCACAATTCCTTCTTACTGGCTGTTTTTGGATACGCTTCCTCTTGGCCGTGAACTAATGAAATCTTTGGGTGACGTCTCTTTTTTATTTTTCTCTATCATCCGTTTTATTTTTCAGTTTAGCTGAGGACATTGTATTTACGAAGAAAGGTTTCGATTCAGGAGTGAAAGGACGGACGAAATTGCAAGATCTATGCGAGCATTTTGGAATCCAGTCGAACGAGCCTGCACACAGAGCCATGGCAGACGTGAATGCGTTAACGCTCGTGCTTCAGAAGCTGTCGTTCAAAATGAACCTCACAAAAGCCGATCTAGTGAAGCATGCATTCACAATCCGGGAATTAATCATTAGCATAGCCAAATCGAAAAAAAACACAACTTAATATAGCTTTGTATTTTCAATTCTTCATGTCATTGCTTTGTATACCATCCATTGTTGTTAAATTAAGACAGCTAATTGTTGTGTTCTAGATTCAACCATTGATTGTATTGCATACTGTTGCAACTATTTTTAAAGCAAAAGGTGGGTTAAAATTTCTGTAATGTCTCAAAAAAGACGGTCTTTCAAAAGTACAGTTATTTCTGAGAAAGTAAGTTTGTTGATTGTAGAAGTTGAAAATTGGTTATATAATTTTACGCCTAAAAAAAGTCGATTATAATTCAAAGTTTGTATGTCAAAAGGTGGGTTAAAATTTCCGTAATGTTTCAAAAAAGACGGTCTTTCAAAAGTACAGTTATTTCCGAGAAAGTATGTTTGTTGATTGTAGAAGTTGAAAATGGGTTATATAAAAAAAAAAAAAAAAAAAAGTCAATTATAATTTCAAGTTTGTATGTCGAAAGAGAAACAAAAATGAAAAATGTGCTCTTGTTGAGAGTCGAACTCAAGACCTCCCGCTTACTAAACGGGTGCTCTAACCAACTGAGCTACAAGAGCTTGCTTGCTAAATTATTTTATACAAAATACTCGCTATATTTTTTATTTTTTTTGAGTAAAAAATACTCGCTATATTTTATTACACATTATTTTATACAAACTATTTTGTTACTCTCAGTTGTATACATTTGATTATATAGAGTATAATATAATATAATAATCCTCACAAGAAATATAAAATGTATACAATTGGATGGAATAAAGGAAGTAAGATTATACGAGTACTAAATTCACTATCAGTAATTCGATAAGACCATGTTATCGTTAAAACCTATATGAAAATTGAGAAACGAAAATCTAAAAAGGGAGAAATGTCATTGATGCTACGGAGTATAAAAGAACACAATAAATCCATTATATATATAAAATAATATAATTCATTACATAAGAAAGCTGGTTATTTCTCATCTGATTTGATTACAATTACCACAAAACAAACTTCTAACAAAATCATACCAGGGAAAAATCCCGAAAAAATCAATCTCATGTACTCGTATTTAGGTGGCACGCTCGTCTGATTTTGTTCACGGTCTGTTTCTGACAAGAGACAGCATCTCCTACGGAAGCTCGAGAAACAGGACGTATAATGATGTACGGAGTATCACGTTATATGCAGCGGAATTTGTAAACTCGCACGAATTGAACCAGATAGCTAGCCAAGAAGTCGCGGTCTTTTCTCCTTGTCGTGGGAAAGGCACAAGACATAAAAAAAAAGTCGAAGGCCGAAATTAGAAAAATATTTCCTTCAGAATCAGGAGAACCAGCATGACGAAGCACATTATGATGAGAACTGTTGCACATTTCACCATTCCACCGCGTCTCTGTGTTCTTTCTGCCTGAAAATCCCGACATAACAACTGTGAGTGACAACGGCTGATATTAGGTCGGAAACTCAGAACTAAAATTAATAGACCACCTTCTGAAGCTGTTTTAAGCCTGCATCAACTGACGAGGCTACGTTCTGAATGTTGTAGTCTATCCTATCGACAATTGTACCCTGCATTTAGGCAAATACGTCCATAAAATTAATTCTAAGAATTCGGTTCCCTGACGCATGTAGTAAGAAACAAGACAAGTTCTGCGCAGTAGCTGCTGACCTGATCGATAACTAATACTGAAAGGTCCTTCATGATCTGAGCGAGCTCATTGACCGATTCCGCAACCTAAAGATAAAAAAATGAACAACTAGATAGCTACGTAAATATAATTACTGAACATAAAAGAGTGAAATACACAAATCTGTACAGAGTTGAGAATTTAGATCATTAGAGAGCAATCTATTGTCCATCTTTTTTCAGTGGGGGCAAAAGAGAGAAGGTTGCATACATTTGAGCAAGAGCCGTTAATAGGAATTGGGGTAACAATAATGTAAAATCGTGATGAAAAGTCGATAAATGGCAGAGAGTATTAAGTTCTTCTATAGGAAGATTCCATCACTGTTATCAAGCAAATAGAGAACTGGGGAAAAGGAAGCCAATAAAATATACGGAGTACTTCGTATTAAAGGACTCAATCACGCAGTATCAGCAATATCGTATCATTACCTGCTGGATTTCTCGTTCCCTTTCAACTGTCAAAGCTTCGCTCTTCTTTATTCTAGCAAGCTGATGATCATTGAACACCTAAACAGTAGGGGAACGTACCATCAGAAAGATAACGTGAATTACATTTATAGAGGCAAAACACAATCCATGACCAATCAGATTCTTAAAAAGTAATGGGAAAAAAATATACGGACTTTCTAACGAGGAGAGCTGTGAGTTCTACTTTATGATTTAGGGGGTGTAAGGGGCAATGATATTGAGAGTATAGATAGTACAGAAGAGCAATTAGCCTAAACTCAATAAAAGAATCGGTACACATTAGACTACGTCCATGATATTTGTTCGACTGCTAAAAAGTATCACAAAATTGCGGAAATAAACATCTCAAGAATGTAGAAAAGGAGAGGGGATCAATTCTCAATACCGGTTCATCCAAGTCGTCATCTTCGAATTTGGATCTGCTTCCGTTAATATTTATTTCCAAGTCTACTCCATCTGCACCCTAGATAATGAGAAAGTTAAACAGCTTATGAGCAGATAACACGAACAGATGCACACAATACTGTATTCGTGCGATTTTAACTAGTACCTCTTCAAAAGTACAAATGACTTTCATTGGGGTTAAGTAAAAAAAAAAAAAAAAAAAAAAACAGATTGTTATTCCAAGTCCCAACCTCTTTTTGCAGTTTTAGGCGTTGTAGATATGTAGATTGTTTCTTCCGTAGTTCCATTGATAAGCTTTGCAGGTCGGTGGCCAACGAACGCTAACAAAAACATCCAAGCTTTAGCGATAGATCAAATCAAGATATATACCATAGATATTTAAGCACTAGCTGAAGCAAGAACCATAATTTAGCTGCAGATTAGAAATTTGAGAAATCTAAATATCAAAATAATCGTGGGCAATTCTGCAAGGGAGTGGAGAAAAATGCAGTTTCAACTGAAATAATTATTTTAAAAGGAGCAAAGGTATGCAAATTGCGAAATAAGATAATGAACATTGAAGCAACGAAAAAACTAATTAAGTAAAACATATGGATTTCGTTTTGTCACAAGTACACTATTTGAAAAGTACACATTAATTCTGAGCATTAGGAATTGACGGCAAAAAAAGTTCTTGGCACAGAAAGGTGGTATACATGTGAAATCATGCTCCATAGTAATGGTTTTAGATACAGTTAATCAGTCACGATTAAGACAATATAAGCCTTTCTAGTTTTCACATCCAACGAAAAACGACTATTAACACTAGATCCAACAAAGACTATCAGCAATCTCCGTCAGATAAATGACCATGATCAAATCGCTGCAGGAGCTCGCACAAACTTAAAGAAACATTCATAGCACAACCTTGTCTCCAGACCAAACTCACATCGTATAATTTGAATGTTATACCTGCACGTTTTTCCTAACGTTTGAATCCTCACACGGTCCAGAAGCAGACAGTCTTTGGAGTTGCTTCTCCGATCTCCTAATCAAACCCGTTATTTCGTTAGTGAGAGCTTCTATTTGGCGTTGATCTTCCTTACCATCTCCAAATGACGGCATTAATGCTTTTGCATGAGCCTTTGTCAACTCAGCCATCTTGGTCCGTGCACGATGCACGTTTGATGCCACGTCTTCAGACACATCTACCCACGCTGGCGGTAAATCCACTGTGACTCCACCCTGACTGGAGCAACGCAATATATATTAGTTTGCTTGAGATGATAGCGAGAATAATGTTTTCAAAGAGAGTTACGATATGTTTGCAAAATGTTACATCAGAGAGTTCAGCTTTTCTAGGTTACAACTACGAATTCCACATTTTACATGATCATATAACAGTCCCATTAAAGATGAAAATATTAAATAACATGTAAACGTAAGCATTTGCATGAAACATGTTTCCTTGATATGGAAATCGGTATCATTTTTTATTCAAGGAAATGAAAACGACATATTCACAAGGGAATGTCATCACAAATTTCCTTTTCTTTTCCGCCACATTTTCCAAATTTAGCTTCCAAGTTTTTCCAGACTCATACTTTCGTGGAAAATCAAACAAGATACTCACATACATATACGATTACACAAGCGATTCGGTATCTAAATTAGCTTGCTAAAGCATTTGAGCAGTCAGTATATGTACAATTTCAAACATTCACAAGAGATCATTTCTTCAGAAGTAATCAAACACAATAAGCAAGGAATTGTCGTCATATACTCGATATTCAGCCCTAGTTCACAAAATTCAGCACGAACTACTGCCACATGATTCCTACATTGCCTCCTTCACAGATCATTATCATCACTTCAACAATCTCGAACAAAATCAATAACTTCTGATTCACATATTCAGCAATGTAAAACATTTTTCTTCACAAGTAATCAAACACAATACGCAAGTAATTGTCGTCATTTACTCGATATTCAGCCGTAATTCACAAAATTCAGCACGAATTATTGCCGCATGATTCCCACATTGCCTCCTTCACAGATCATCATCATCACTTCAACGATCTCGAACAAAATCAACAACTTCAGATTCACAAATTCAGCAATGTAGAACATTCCTTCACAAGTAATCAAACACAATACGCAAGGAATTGTCGTCATATACTTGATATTCAGCCGTAATTCACGAAATTTAGCACGAATTACTGCCACATGATTCCTACATTGCCTCCTTCATACATCATCATCACTTCAACGATCTCGAACAAAATCAACAACTTCAGATTCACAAATTCAGCAATGTAGAACATTCCTTCACAAGTAATCAAACACAATATGCAAGAAATTGTCGTCATATACTCGATATTCAGCCGTAATTCACGAAATTTAGCACGAATTACTGCCACATGATTCCTACATCGCCTCCTTCATACATCATCATCACTTAAACGATCTCGCACAATTTCAACAACTTTCGATTCACATATTCAGCAATGTAGATCCAATACAACAACAAAACACGAAAAAAAAAAAAAAAAAAACTCGATCAAAATCAAATCACAAACCTAGAAGATGCGGCGAAATCGTCAGTACTAAGAGGAGCATAAGATCGACGAATCAACGACGTCGCAGCTAATTCAATGCTATTATGCGCCGACGATGACGTCGTCGGAGCACGCACATTCTTCAATGCATCCCTGTGTTTCTTAAACAATATCGTCCGATTTCTCGTCGCCATTTTCGCACCTCAAAAACAACAACAACAACAACAATGTCAATTCATTGATAAATTACAGATGAATTGTATGATCGTACGATTTCTAGGGTTTCGTATGAGGTGAGAGAGTGATCGGAGATTATTTTCCGGCGATATACGGACGTCGGAGAGTTGCCGGAAAAGTGAAATAGGGTTAAGTTTGGGGATTTTTAATGTTGCCGGTAAATTGGTGGGTGTGTTCATGTGTAAATTGAGCTCAATTGTGATTATTTTGTTATAATTAAATTTGTTTGATAATTGAATTTGGTTGACGTATATTAACGTGAGTTTAATCGTATAAATTATAATTAAATGTGTATAAAAGTAAAAAGAAAAAATGAAATTTATAATATGATTACAGAAAGAAAATGAGAATATATAAATATTACGGAGTATAAATGTACAATAATATGATATCACGATTAATACTTAAAAAGGGTGAAATGATACTCTGTAAATGATCACAAATAAAGTTAAAAGCTAGTTAATTGAAAGATAAAAGTATTTGTGTATGTATATTGGTAATGTGTTGGTTATATAATATTTTTGGTATAAAAGTATAAGATTGTTGACGAAAATGTTTTAGAAATTAGTTAGAAAAAGAAGAACATGACTAGCAAGTCCACGTGATATGGTGATGTAAAAAGTATCTCATGAGCGAATTTAATATCGCGTTTATACAAAATAACGTTTATTTTATCAAAGGAAATCAATCATATCATATACTCCGTACTCCGTACTATAGTATAAAGCAACTAATGAGATTACAATTATTTGAGTAACTTGCAAGATTTAAGGACATAATAAGCATTAAACAAGACTATATGAGTTAGTGAGTACATTTATCATAAAAAATAAATGTATTGAGTAAGTCTTATGACAGACGGTTTTTTATACCAGTATCAGACAAGTTATTGCTCACCATACACCTACATGTAGTTAAAAAAAAACCGTCTTTTTTAATTCAAAGTGAAAGTTATTTAATCCATGAATTTATAGTTAAAATTAAAATTATATATATAAAAAAAGACATTTATGTATGATTAAAAAACGAATATGATTTTCCGTATACGGATTTTACTCCCGTCATATACTTTTTTCATTTTTTTCCCTTTCATACCTTTTTTTACTCATTCTCTATACAAAATTCTCTCTTTTATTTTTCTAAGTTTACTTAACCTAAATTCATCCAATTTTCAATTATTTCAATTAATAATTTTAATAATCAATTCAACAAAGTAGTAATTCAATTCAATTTCAATTTATTTCTTAAAGTTATGTTAATTTTATGAGTTAATCTTGATTCTTGATAATTTTTGGGTTAAAAATCAAATTAGGGTTCATAGAAAATTATATTAGGGTTTGTAGCGAGGCGATTGGGGCGGCAGGAAGCGGCGGCCGGTGGCCGGAGATTGGTCGGCGGCGGTCGGCGGCTGGAGATGGGGGCGGCAGCACCCACCACCACCACCATCACTTTCATTTTCCTTAATTTATTTTCAATTAAACTCAAGTTCTTTTTCCAACAACTTACCACCACCGCCCAGCCACCCACCGCCCGCCTTCCAGCCCCCGCTGGCCACGCCGCTCGCCTCCAAAGCGCCTCTGCCCGCCGCTTTGGCCCACCGCCTCCCTATCGCCACCATTACCACCACCTTTACCCTTTTTTTTTCAATTTAAACTAAGATTCTCACCCTAATTTACTTATAGATCAATTAAAATTCTAAAAAACTGATAATTTAACACATTATTAAAATTATAAGATGTTATTAGTAGATCAAAACAATAATTTTGGTTTATAATTAAGCAATTGGGGAGATTTCTTGAGCTTTAATTGCAAAAAGTAAAGAGAGAAAATAGAGAGAGAATTGTATATTTTGAGAGTAATAAAAAGGGTAGGCATGGAAAAAAATGAAAAAAGTATATCGAGGGAGTAAATTGCGTATACGGAAAATCAATACCCTTAAAAAAAAATATAAAAATAAAATAAATAAATGAATAAATAAGAGTACACCAAAAAATGTGGTGCAGACAAAACACAAGACAAAAAACTCACTGTTGTTAACTTCATCATCTAATCATCTAATAATTTCATCATTTAATTCATCAAAATTTCATCAAAAAATTCCTGAAAAACTCACTACATAACTCACTCTTCTAAGATCAACCCATTAATAATCTCTTCTTCAATTTCATTTCCCAGAAAATTTCACTCAATTTGGTGAACATTTCACTCACTTTCACCTCTCAAAACCCCCCAAATTAATCCCTAATTTTGACTATTTCATAGCTTTTTTTTTCTTTTTGCTTTTTTTTTTAAGATCAAAATCATGGATGATTCTTGGAGTGCTTGTTTATCTTCTGTATCTAAGAGATATCAATCTGCTTTTCAATCTCGATCAGGTGAATTTTTATTGCAAAAAATTAATTTTTTCCCAAAAAAATCATGTTTTTGTTGTATGAAATTGTGTGTTTTAGCTTGTTGTTAATGTGAGCAATTTTTTTTTATTGGGTTGACCAAAAAAAAAATACAAAAGTGTTTTTTTCATATAAAAGATCAAATTTTGCTGTTTTTATTGCAAAAAGAATATATTTTTTTTCCCTTAAAATCATATTTTTTTATGTAATTGTGGGTTTTTTTTTTTTTTAGTTTGATGTTAATGTGAGTGTTTTTACTTTTATGTGGTTTTTCTAAGTTGTATGTTGGGTTTTGTGATGATAGATGTGTTTATGGAGGAAAATGATGAAGAAGATGATATAAGAGAGGAGTTTCCATGCCCATTTTGCTCAGAGTTTTTTGACATCATTGGACTTTGCTGTCACATTGATGATGATCATCCTGTTGAAGCCAAAAATGGGGTATTTTGTTTGCTTTTAATTTCATTTTCCGTCGTAAATTTGATTATTATATATGGACGGTTGTAGATGATGATTCTGTTAGAGTATATAATCGATCTTGTGCCTCCATTCATCAGCTTAAGTTTTTGGTTGAGTTGGTTCTTGACATGGTATTGGAGCCTTGTGACAAAAGGTCACGGGTCCACGCTTCAAGCCCAAAGGGCATTCGCGTGAGAGGGCTTGTTAGATTAAATAATCGATCTTAGGCCTCCAACCATCAGCTTAAAGGTTCATGTTGGTCGGCCCCAACTAATTTTGGGACTAAGATTTTGTTGTCATGTTTTCGGGTTTGTCAGATTTTTTGAATGTTGAGGAGTTCAAAATTTTTGGTTTGATAGCCTAAGAAGCTTTGAAGTTTATCAAAACAATTGACTAGTAGTTTATTGCCGTGGAAATTCGAAGGTTTTTTTGTTAGCAAATCGACCGAGGATTGTATATTCGTGTGTACCGTTTCATGTCTCATCTCATGAGTCATGTCAAAGTCGTCGTCTGTTATAACACACTGCCGAATTATCATATATGGGAATTCATTTTGCGTATAATTATTTTGGATAGATGGTGTGTGCTTCTCTACAAGAGATGAGTTGGACATGAGACTGTACGTTACAATTAGACGAAGAGTCATGCTCCACCAAATCGAACCTGGTGAAGTGTATATGAGGCCGCTTAATACACGACAACAATTTGAGTTGATGCTAAGAAGTCGTAAAAAAGAGTCTTGCAATAAGGGCGATTAAGGAAATTTTAGATTAGGTGTTAGTCTTGTTGATGATTAATTGCGAGCTACTAATTGTTGGTAGATTTATTTTGATGTTCCAAAAAAGGAGAAACTTTTACTCGTGAATATCAAGTTACGATTTTTTGGAACAATTTTGTACTCCGTACTTCATAATTTATTTATTTTTCATAATATTCGTTACCTAATATGATGATTATGATCTCTATAATTAAATGCTACCTTAGCGGGTCTCCACTCACTTAAAGTGGAATCTTTAGGCGTTCTTAGTGAATTGATCAATTTCGAATGAAGTGTAACCATAGCATTCCTCTGATATGACCTCGGAAATTAGTAAAGTATCGTGTAAACATTAGTCTAGAATTAATAAAGTGGAGAGAGGCAGAAGGTCTGTTACTCAGTACGCGCTCGACGAAGACACTAACAGACAAGTTGAAGAAGATCTTTTAGATTCATTGGTCAAAACTGGCATTTATATACGCGGGATTTCGCAATTAAACTGAACTAAATGATCACGAAGAACTTTGTACGTTATATTTAGATAATAAAATAGAGTTAAGGATACGGGAACCACGAGCTGCACATGAGTTGAAGACCTTTTTTTTTGTTCAAGACGATCTCTTTGCATAATATTTTGCCGACTCACACAGTAGTGTGTTTGGCGTTCTGTGGTGCTGCTATCTTATCTGAAAGGAATCAGCGTGTTAACTTGTGTGATTAGAAGACGTTGAACGAAACTAGGGAGTAGGGAAGAAACGGTTCATACCGTGCTTAAATATAGAATATAGAGTTGTGTTAAGTTTTAACTAGTACGAGCTAGTTCATTTTGGAAGCCCTGATCTCTTTGCGTGATTGGTCTCTGCATTTATGTTATGATAACGCAGTAGCTGAGCAAATTTTAGTAATTGACTATTTTATAGGATCTTCGGACTGGGGTTTGAAGCATTTCACAGTTCGATAAATTTTACTGCGTCTTGTTTTAACTGTAACCATTATCGGTGTGCAGGTATGTCCAGTTTGTGCGGTGAGGGTGGGTGTTGATATGGTAGCACATATCACGCTGCAACACGGGAATATATTTAAGATATCCTTTTTTGCATGTAATTTGGGTTTGATACGAAATGTAATTTACGTCTTTACTGCATGTTAATCATTGAATTAGTCTCATATTTCCATTTTTCATTAGACAAAAAGAACCTTACATGCTGATTTTTTTCCTCGGAAGTGGGGAACACTTTGTTTTCTTAATCTTGCATCGACGTCTTGAAGGATTGCATGTCATATTTGAATTCCTTGACTATATGTAACGTGCAGCGCAAGAGGAAGTCGCGTAAAAGCGGGTCTCATTCTACACTTTCGTTCTTGAGAAGAGAACTACGGGAAGGAAACTTACAGTCGATCTTTGAAGGCTCGTCCTTCGTCGTATCATCCAATGCAGCACCCGATCCCTTGCTGTCGTCATTTATATTGCCCATGGCTGATGAATTCGTGACTTCTCAGTCTGTGAACTTAGCTGATACAAGCTCGACAAAGAAAGGCGAGGCGAGTTCACTACAAAGGTTAGTTTACAATAGATTTACTTGCTTGTTATCATCTACTCTGTAAAATAAAGCCGTCAATAGTATCTAGTATTTGGTGGCGTAGTATGTGTGAAGTTATATTTCATTGCCTAAAGACGGTGTTCATGGTAATAGGAACGTGTCAACACCGCCTTTGTCGATAAAGGATCAAGAGGAGAGGACTAGAAGATCTGAATTCGTCCACAGCTTGCTCGTATCGGCCATTTTCAACGATGAATTATGAAGCTGTGCTTGTCCATATGAAAAATGTGTCGAACAGAGGAGCAAAATAATTTGTAGGAACAATTGTAATGTAGTTTAAGTAGTGTAATCCTTGGTATGAATGTGCCCTCATCAAAACCACAAAACCACAAAACCCTAAGCATAGCTTAATATTTTTCACCCTTTTTGTTTAATCTTTGCATCAGGTTACAGCTCAAATAGTTGTTAACAATGGTAAAAAAATCTGCGAGTAACTCTGAACTTCTGTAAGTTATCATCAATTGTGCATCAAAAATTAGGATGACGTTTTTTCGCTGGTGCACATGATAAAATTGATGCTAGTTTATATGGCATGGCCGTTGCAGGACAGGTTCATGGGCACATTAACGTCAATTTTAAACGTGGAGTGGTACTTTCAACATCACTGAATTAAGAGTACTGTTTATATATCTCATAAATAGGAGTAAATGATAATGCTCTGTATAATGTACATGAGCAAAAATGTTAACTACAATTAGGACCTATTGCTGTTACATCTACGGAAGTGTGACGTATCACTGTATCAGTATTCAATACTTCTCTGGTCATGGTCAAAGGTTAGCGAAATCATATCATCGAACGATGAAAATTCTATAATGTCCTGGATATCTAAGCATCATCGTATTGAATCCTGCCAGTATGGTGCCGTCATTTGGTCCATGATCCTCTTCACGACGACTTTCACAAAATCCTGAAAGCAAACTGAGCAACATCCGTTCAACAGACCTGATGTCGCATTGGTCAGCCTATCATGAAGATGGTTACAATTTGGGGGATTCACTCGGTTCGTAAAATGACTTTGAGGCTCTAACCCGCATGCTACCATGACTATGTGCTCTGATCTCCTCGAAATCTCCACTTCAGTGTAGTGACCTGCAGCCATATCGTTGCTAAGCCATATAATTATGTAATACGAGTACTTCATATGTATTATGGCATCAGATGAGCTTACCCAAGTTCATATCTCTAGACATGTTCTGTAGTTGGTTTCGTACAGTGGAACGTATTTCTTGTTTCGCAATATTAACACGCTCCTCATCCCAGTTCTCTGAGGAGAATATGCCCGTGTCAGGTTCAACACTTGATCTGCTGGTGCAGGGTTGGCGGGGACCACTCTGATTTCTATGATTTTGGACGCTATGAAAATCATGAAATCTATCGATTCGTTGAGGATGATGAGAAGTCCCTACATCTAATCTATCATGATTGAATGCTGTATTAGCCGCAAGTCCATTTTGACTCATTCTGTTGGTTAGAAAGTAATGCAGTTGATGGTGTATTCGTCGTCTTCTTCCCGAAACAGTAGATACTCCAGGGCCAGAAATCGGAGAAGAGAGAGACCCGTCGCCTTGACTTATCACCCGCGTCTCGGGAATTGTTACGTTAAGATCTATTTCGGTCATGTTCTGATATGTCGACCGTCCATTAGAAGCAGTAGCGCCTGCTCTTTGATCAGGCAATGTTTCTTGAGTTTGCGAAAGTGAGGCGAGAGCGGCTGGTCTACACCCGTCACAATACCAATTACCTTCGGGAACTTCAAGCCCAAGACCTACACAATATGTGTGTGCTGGTGAATCACAGATGTCGCATAGTAACATGACGGCGTCATCTCCGCCTTGGTGACACTCTGTACAAATGACATTTTCATATGGATTCAGTAAGTCTTGAAGTTCCTCTTCAGAAGGTTGGTAGACCTGCATCAAACAAAACTTGATTCAATGAAAGAAGATATAAGAGAACAGTTGACGTGTTCTCGTCGTCATAATTTTTTCTTAACTTACACATATTTCAGAAAACTTTTGAAAACTTAACGATGCATATTACATTAATACTTCGTAATACTCCTACTAGACTTCAGAAAAATTCAAACTTTATTCAACTTAGAACGAAGAGAATAGGTGTAGTCTAATCCGAAAGAAAGGCTGAAGACGACAAAGAGAACTGGAGAAGAAGTTAAAAATTGTAAACCTACAATTCTGGAAATAACTAGGATATTTTCGAAGACACTACCTGATCACGCTCGGGAACTGTTACCACTGAGTTTCTTAAATCAAACCCCTTGCCACATTTTGTGGGCTTACTAATCGTCACAAACCTTTGCTTGCACAGGGGGCAGCGAGTTTCCACTTTTGACCACTCCATAATGCACGCAAAGCAGAAATAATGACTACAGCAGTCTAACGTTCCACGAACGGTGTTTTTACCCTCTTCTGTTAAGCAAATACCACAAACAGATTTCCCCATCTCGCTCTTTGTTTCCCCCGCCTTCTCTTTCCCCTTCCTGCCAGAAGGTTTATTTGGCTCGCAGACGGTTTCGTCTTCTTGATGCCTTCTTGAATTCCTCAAATGTGTGGCCATGGTTCTGCAAAACAAGCTGGATTCCTTAAATAGTTGGCTTTCTTCCTCAGATATAGTGAACTCATAGTCAGATGAGTCGGAACGAATATCTGAATCAGATACAGCAGTCACTCTGTTTTTTCTTTGCCCAGGATTTCGTTTTGACCGGTCCCTAAGAGTTGGACCCTTCTCAATACACTCCTCGACGACAACAGACTTTGCCTTCCTCGTTGGGCTGTTAGTCCTTTCACTTCCCGTTTTCGAATGTTTTCTTGCTGTCATTGCTGTTCGTTTTCTTTGAATTTTCCAAGATTGATTCTTCCTCAACGCAATCCTCCCTCTTTTTGAAATCTTTGCCTTCGGAGACTCCTCCTCCTCCTCCTCCTCCTCCTCCTCCTCCTCCTCATCATCATCATCATCATCATCATCATCATCATCATCAGTTTCTTCTTCATTATCATCTTCAACTTCATCCTCCTCCAAATACTCACATTTACTCAGTGTAAACTCCTCATCTTCGTCATCATAGTTGTCGTCATCATCATGCTTACCTTTTCTTCTGGTCTTTGGCTTATTTACACCATTTTTCCGAGATCTTGAAAATCCATTCCGGACCTTCGACTTTGATTTTGGTTTTGGTTTTAGCTTTAGCACAGTATTGCACTCACCTACGCTTCCATCCTCCTCATCGTAATTGACTTCTTCACCGTACTCATCTTCCTCCTCCTCCGTCAGATACTCCAACTCATCTGGTGTATACTCATCATCACTGTCATCATCCGAGTCACCAACACTGTCGCGTGTAACTTTTCTTCTCTTCTTTGGCTTATTTACACCATTTTTCCGAGGTCTTGAAAATCCTTCCTGAACCCTCAATTTGGGTTTTGGTTTTGGCTTTACCATAGTTTTCCACTCGTTTTCACTTCCATCCTCTTCTTCATTATCGTCTTCTTCTTCCGCCTCCGTCAGATTCTCAGGTATAAATTCCTCATCAACCGAGTCATTGTCATTGTTGCATGTAACTTTTGTTCCTTTCTTAGGTCTAGCTACACCACTTTGCCTAGAACTTGAATATCGTTTTGGAGCCCTTGATTTTGATTTCGGCTTCACCACAATTCTCCACTCACCTTCTCTATCGTCTTCTTCATCATAATCGGCTTCCTCCTCCATCAAATATTCAAAATCATCTAGCGTAAATTCATCATCATCATCATCATCATCATCACCGTCATCTTCCGAATCACCGTCATGGTCGCGTGTAACTTTTCTTCTCTTCTTCGGCCTATTTACCCTGCTTTTTCTAGATCGAGAAAATCCTTTCTGAATCTCCGATTTTGGTTTTGGCTTTGCCACAGTTCTCCAACCATCTTCTTTTCCGACAAAAGCGTCACAATCTTCTTCCTCCTCCCCCTCGTTGCATGTTTCGCCTCCTGAAGTATCTCTGACCAGCGAGTCCAAATCATCAGACTTCTCATCTACTTCATCGACTTCTGCAACATAGTCCTCGTCCGAATCTTCACAATACATAACTTTCTTCCGCAATGGATGAGTACTTCTTTGCTTCATACCAGTCCAACCTCCTCTCCCCATCTATCGATTGTGACAAGAGAACACCAAATGTTAATCAGCTAACACTCGATTCCTACACAATTTAGAATTTGTATGCTATCACATTTACGCCAAAGCAAGTTCACGTATGGATCCACAATAACCAAACTTGGGTTGATGATGACA
The DNA here is from genome assembly GCA_023091065.1 of Dianthus caryophyllus. NCBI lineage: Eukaryota > Viridiplantae > Streptophyta > Magnoliopsida > Caryophyllales > Caryophyllaceae > Dianthus > Dianthus caryophyllus. The sequence goes on from CM041519.1 coordinate 5,614,414, forward strand.
TGTATGGAGTATGAGTTATTATTGAACACCATTGCAGGTGAAAGATGATTTAGACGACTTGCAAACATGGCAGATACAAACTATGCCTAATTTCAAAACGATATCATCGGTTATTATCATCATTTTTCAGCACAAGTTCATCAAATAGTATTATATACCCGACTGTAAGGAACACGTCATTCCCCGACTAATTTCAAAGCTCAAACTGAGTACACCCTCTTTATTACAAGCAATGACAGGTCCTTTAACGTATGCACTTACGAAAACTAAACAAAACCTAAGAATACTAACGGTTACGGATTAATGGATTACTATAATAACATCACTAAACTTCATAGTACTTCAGATAATTTTAGAAAACTTACAACGAAAATTCCAAATAACTTCAAACGAAAAGAACATGTCCTTAATTTTCTTACAAGCAATAACAATGCATCCACCCGTCTACGTACGAAGTATCAAACAATCAAGCAACGAAAATAATTCCGTCACGCCTTAGATCACTCAAGTAATCCCCAATTATAAGATCTATTAAAATCAAACCAAAAAAAAAAAAAAAAAAAAAAAAAAAAAAAAAAAAAAAAAAACTAAATTATATGCAACAATAGCTAAATCCACCTCAAACTTTCGAATCAATGGCCATAATCATCTCTAATCAACATCAAAACCCTAAATTTTATCTCATAATCCTCAAATCAAATGCAAGCATCAAGTGATTCAACCCAAAACCTAATCTAATCTAACTTACTTCAATTCTGGGATTAATTATCTACAAATCAACCAATTGTTTATCAGATCAAACCCAAATTCAAGAACAACTCATCATTTAGATCCCAATTTTACTTCAAGCTTAAGAAAAAAACCCTAAATCAATGACTTAATCACCTTCATCAATCAATTACTAAAATACAGGATTAATCTCATAATAAATTTCAGAAAACATTATTCAACCCCTAAATAAATAAATAAACAAACAATTTACTTTACTTCAATTCTACGTTCAACTACTTGTAAATCATCAAAATTATTCATCACATCAAACCCAAATTCAAGAACAACCCACCATTTTTTTCCCAATTTTTGACACACCTTAAATTTTACAAAAAATAAATAAATAAATATTAATATCACAAAAATCAAAAATCAGTAAAAACAAAACTACCGAAATAAAAATTACAACAGATGAATCTTGGAATTAAAAAATTTCACATGATAATATACGATTTCACGTAAAGTGAATGACGAAATTGTTCCAAAAATAGCAATTTTTTTTTATTTACTAAAGATTAATAATTAAAAGAGAGAATAAAAAAAAAAGATGAGAGAGAAAATTAGGTGATACCTGAGAAGAGAGAGAAAGCAAGGAACAAATTTGTAAATGTGAAAATGGAAATGTTTTTCTTTCATTCCCAAAATAGCAACTCTCCTTCATCATTTTAAGGGTAAATTTTTTATTTTAAATTTTTTATTTAAATAACTTCGGTAAAATAAATAGGGGTATTGATTTTCCGTATACGAATTTTACTCTCGTCGTATACTTTTTTCATTTAGTTTTCCAACTCTACCCTTTTTTACTCATACAATATACAAAAATCTCTCTTAATTTTTTCTAACTTTCTTAATCAAAATTCAATCAATTCCTCAATTATTCAATGATAAAATTAATAACGAATTCAATTGAGTATAATCCGATTCAATCAATTCTAAGATTATTAATTTCTATTCAATGGGGCTTATAAGTTATATGTGTGCTCCATCCTATTTCTTCCAAGGCATGAAGACGTGAAACACTTCGACTATCATCTCCACTGCTCCGGCGGCCGACAGACCCTACGCCATGGTTGTCGGCTCGCGCCGCCTACCACCGCCTCCCGGAAACCACCCAAATTCTAATTTTCTATAAACCCTAATTTGATCTTTAACCCAAAATTATCAAATTTAATAAAATTAACTTAACTTTATGAAAATAATTGAAATTGAATCGAATTACTACTTTATTGAATTGATTATTTAAATTATTAATTGAAATAATTGAAAACTGTATGGATTTAGGTTAAGTAAAGTTAGAAAAATAAAAGAGAGAATTTTGTATAGGAGATGAGTAAAAAAGGGTATGAAAGGGGAAAAAATAAAAAAAGTATATGACGGGAGTAAAATCCGTATACGGAAAATCATATTCGAATAAATATTATCTTATAAAACCAACAGTATGCAAACAACTAATTTATATAAAAAAAAATTTCAAATAACAACTTATAACGCTTTCTTTTATTCAGATCACTACAAATGTTATGCATATCAGTGATGAAGTTACCTGAAAACGGTCTAAAAATTTAAATTTTCCGATAAATTTGAAATTCTCTTCTCATTTTATTTGAAATTTACACTTAAAATTTTCAGTTTACCCTTACTAACAAGTGGCAAAAAGGTCAAAAAAAACCTTTTTGGGTGCAATGGAGTTTTAGGCAAAGTGGTACTCCGTAGTCCGTACTATTATGAATAAAAAAGAGTGTTATAAGGTAGTTATTTACGAAAATAATTATAGAAGGCAGTTACTTGCAAATAATTAGTTTTATAAGGTACTTTTCTTTTGGGTAATTTATGCCTTAAAGATATTCTCCACACTTACATTACTTAAAATTTTTTAAATGTTTTATTTTTCAATAAAATAAAGTCTATTTTATTATTTTATAAATTACATAGTACTATTAGTAAATATATTACGATATATTTACGGAGTACGTAATATATTTACTAATAAGTGGAGTACTTTCATAATCGATTAATTTTTTAAATTATTTATTTATCCTTTCTTTTGTTGGAAAATAAAAGCAATTTAAAATATTTTTTTTATCGTAACTTAATAGGCTCTCATCTAAAATTACTGGCCTAATTTTGTGGTGCAGATAATATGTACTAGTATATGTGAAGCGAAGTTTGGTTGATGTCAAATTTTAAAATAGGAAAAACAAACAAATAACTAAATTAAATAATTATTGCGTGATTTCTCGGAAAATGTATTCTTCTCTTAAAAAGGCTTTGTCATGTTGGAAGATCTATTGTAAATGATTTTTGTGGTAATTGTGTATAGGTATATTGTTCACATTGTTTGAAATTATTGGGGTTCCATCGATTTTGATCTAATTTCTTTTGGTTGTAGTTCGGATTAAGGAGCAGCTTCCCCGATCTTACTGTTGTCCTAAATATCCCTAAAAATTTTGCTCACAAGTTTTGTTCGATGTCGGCATTGATGCATTGAACCATACCAAATAAAAGTTTAAATTCAAATGTACTATAGTCTACAATCGAACCCCTACGCGTTGTTCAATGGATGTTGATGACGCAAGAGAATAATGAAGAATCGTGGATTCGTGGAAGAAAAAAAGGTAAATCTTTGCTCACTAATAAAAGTAAAATAAGATAAAAAAATGAAGAAACACACATTATATTAGATTATTTCGTCTTCAGATGTTTTCTTTCATTGTCTATGTTTAGTACTTTGATCTAGGTCTTAAATTCAATGTGCCCCATATGATCAAGCTAGATTAGCTGTACGCACGGATAATATTTGAGATTATCTTTCTTGTCGGCAAAAAAATAAAAAAATCTTACTTATTTTTGTTGCATTTCTCGTGAAGTAAAACAAATAACATTATTTATACGCTTACTAAACACTTACTCCGTATGTTTTATTGAATACGGAGTATCATATAATTCCACAGATAATTACACTATATGATACTCCGTATTTTATAAATTGTTTTTCATAAAAGTTATTTATTTAAAATACATTGGAACAAAAATCATTTCACACAATTGTCAACATATATGTTCATATCTAGAAACCAATAAGAAATATCATATCATTGGAACAAAAATCATTTCACCCAAATTTGCTCAAATATTGACCAACTATGGAGGCAGTTTATAGGATACACCTAACATGTTGAATTAGATCTCCGATGGAGTAGACTATAGTTTAGATAACTTGGAAGGAATTCAACTTCCACACCAAACTCAAGCTTAATTAATTAAGTAATGAAAACATTTTCAACATGAGATTTCATAAACTACAATTTCAAAACAAAATCTACGACTAAATATATGTCGATTTTGAGATAAGATCGGACTAATATAAAAGAAATTAATGTATGTAAATCAAACTTATTACGGAGTAGGTTATATTTTTCATACACGGAGTAATATTCTTTTTTTTTTTTTTTAGAGCCTCAAAGCTGACCACTTACCAATTTACCATCTACCATCTTAACAAATTAACATCATAATCTCCAACTCTTTCACAACACTATGGAGTACTCCCTCTCATTTCTTAGAGCATTGTTATCAATGAAGAGGTTTTTTCTCCATTGTAGGACCTAATTTATTCTCCATTAAAAAACTCTCCATCTCAAAAATTTATCATATCCATGGACAAAAAACACTTCATATATGAGACCCATTGAAATAATATACACATACAAAATTAAATTTAATTAATTAAAGTAACATTAAAATAGCTAAAAGTGTGCATATGACCCTACCTATTAAAGAATGGAGATCTCCACAAATGTGGAGAAATTGCACATTCTCCATGATAATGGAGAGTTTCTCCATGGATTAAAAACAAAATGGAGTTTTTTCCCTCTTCATTCAAATAATGGAGAGTTTTTTCTCCATTGATAACAATGCTCTTATGTTCTTCTCACCTTCTTTTGTTGTCTCATTTTATTTGTTATTCCCGTTTTATTTTTGGTTAATATCTTATGGTTACCAAAACTTTATGACCTCACTTTTTTTCACTACTTCTAATCTACTCCGTACATCCTACATTCTACCTTCCTTATTTTTTACCCCAAAATGTAACTAGAAGAACATATCAAATGAGAGGAAGTACAAATTATTGGATATGTTCATTACCTACATCACATATTCTTATATGAGACGGTCTCACATGAGTTAGTTATTTTTATCTCTATAAAATTATTTTTTGTTATTTTGGTGTAGGTCACGTGATATCTACCGTAAAGATCGTTATAGGGCTAAATTTTATAACCTACTTTTAAGCTTTCAATAGGTCTTGCGTAAGACGTCTCACCTTAATTTAGTGTAAAAACAAAACACAAACATACCTAAAAAATTATTTTAGAAAAAGTAAAATAAAACTGAAATAAAAAATAACCACCTTATATATTAATGTTAAGGTCTTAATAGTACGCATAATTTCCTCAACAATAATAATAATCACATATTAATCGATAAATATCATTCGTACGTATACAACAGTCTCATTATCGTCGAGAGCCAATTGACAAACACGTGGCAACAAGGCATGGAGTTGCAAAGTAACTAATGGTGTCCATTGAAGTGAAGTAGCACAAATATGTGCCACAAAAATTGCACACAAAGTCCCTACCACTTACATATTATCTTTACACCTTCAACAACATCCAACAAAATCCCTAATTTTTGGGTTTATTTTGATTGAATTTGCTCCAACTTTCTTATGAATTTCATCTGAGAGAGGGTTTTTGTACTGATTTTCAAACTACCCACAAGAATTCTCTCTCAAAGTTCCAATCTTTCTGCAGTTTTTAATGGAGTTATCATCAAATTTCATCAAGGGTTCATCAACTTTGTTGAATTCTGGTAAATTATCTCTTTTACCCCTTCATTCACACTTCCATGCAATTAAAGTTTCAACCTTTAGCAGTAATTATTCAGTGAAATCTGGGAAATTGATAAACCCTAGGGTTAAATCCACCCAAATTTCATCAAAGTTATCTGCTGTTGCTGTGGAAACATCTGATGAAAAAGCCCAAAGTAGGGAGGAAATTGAAGCTCTTTTTTCTAGGGTTTCTAGTGATGATTATCAGCAAAAAAGGGGGAACAATAAAAATAATTCTGGGGCATCAAGTGTTACTTCTGGGGTTAGATTAGAGAACATTAGTAAAAGTTACAAGGGAGTTACTGTGTTGAAAAATGTGAGTTGGGAGGTGAAAAAGGGTGAAAAAGTAGGTTTAGTGGGGGTAAATGGTGCAGGGAAAACTACCCAATTAAGGATTATATCAGGGTTAGAAGAGCCAGATTCGGGGAACGTAATTAAAGCGAAAAACAATATGAAAATCGCGTTTTTGAGTCAGGAATTCGAGGTTTCGTTGAGTAGGACTGTGAAGGAGGAGTTTTTGAGTGCATTTAAGGAAGAAATGGCGGTTTCTGAGAAGCTTGAGAAAGTGCAGAAAGCAATTGAAGGGTCTGTAGATGATTTGGAGTTGATGGGGAGGTTGTTGGACGAGTTCGATTCGCTTCAGCAGAAGGCTCAGGCTGTAGATGTGGATATGGTGGATTCTAAGATCAGTAAGCTGATTCCTGAACTCGGGTTTTCGACTGAGGATACTGATAGGTTGGTGGCTTCTTTTAGTGGTGGGTGGCAGATGAGGATGTCACTTGGGAAGATTTTGCTTCAGGTATATTCAACTTGAACCTTGTGAAATCGGTTTGTAATTTTTTGTGTGTTGTATGCTGTATTGCTGAGTGATGTTGTTCTAGTTGTTTGCTGTGTTTTTGCTTAGGTTTCCAATATTTAATTTTGTGGAAACATCTTCGGGAACTTAAAATTTGTTAGGTTACTGCCTCTCATCCTCTTATTCATTGGACTTGCTACATTTTCAATTTTTGGCTCATTCAGTGCATTTGTTCCACTTTCTTAAACGTCACTCACACAACCCGTCTTACGGTCTTGCCTCAGTACCCTAATATTTGTGCCAAATCGATATGTTCAGTGTTTAAGCTGTGTTGAGAGTTCTTTAAGCTGTTCTATATGTTCGCTATGTTTCATTAGGATTCGGAGATGTAACTAAGTAACTTGGTAGAAACAACTTTGGAACATAGCTTGTTGTTTGTGTTTGCAGCTTCCTCTAAGTTAGTTATATTTTTCGTGAACATTGTCCCCGAGAATTCGAATTTGCGGGAATGGCCTGAAGTTGGTTGGTTAACATAGCGTAGAGGGACTAGGTAGTTGGCTTCCTTCATTTTGGAGGGCGTAAACCTTCTTATGAAGTTCCAGTAAACATGATCCTACTCGTCAAATACCCATGAATTTCAATTTTCAATTGTCCATTTATCTGATTGTCAACCAAACAAGTACTTTTTCTGTAAGACTGTAAACACATGGTTTAATTATGTATTTTTCTTAAAAATCCCTAATGGACGTGGCGATGCTCTTAGAGTCTGCTAAAGGCTAATGTTGAAATATAAATGACGAATTCACAGAAAATTGCCATGCATTAATGTTTGCGGTTTTGTGCCCTTGCAGGATCCTGATTTGTTGCTTTTGGATGAGCCTACCAATCACCTCGATCTCGACACCATTGAATGGCTTGAACAATACCTTAATCAAGTAGATGTTCCAATGGTTATTATATCTCACGACAGGGCTTTCCTCGACCAGCTTTGTACCAAAATTGTGGAAACCGAAATGGGAGTGTCCAGGACATTTGTTGGAAACTACTCGAACTATATACTTTCTAAGGCGACTTGGATTGAAACTCAGTTCGCAGCATGGGAGAAGCAACAGAAAGAAATCGATCAAACGAGGGACTTAATCAACCGAGTTGGCACTGGTGTAAGTACCGGCCGAGCATCTAGTGCAGAGAAGGTAAATTCTTATGACCGAATTTATCTAATATGATAGTCACGAACCTTTGACGCACTGTGTAATGTTCTTGTTGTTACAAGTTCATTTACTATACCTTGGCTTTAGTTAGAATAGGCAAAACTGGAACATTACGCAGTGAATGTCTGAAATACCCTCAACTAAGGAACATGTTTTTTATTAACAAAAAACTTAAAAAGTGTAAGGTTTAGCTTACGAAAGGTAGCTCTCCAATTCGTATGAAAAATGAATATATTAGGTAGTAATTCGTAAAAAAAATGTAATTGAAAGGTCGTCTGTTTCAATATAGCCTTTAAATCTGATGAAATATTCTGCTAAATGACTCGCTAAACTGTCTGCATTTCTTATATTCTTGATGCATAGAAATTGGAAAAGCTTCAAGATGAGGAGCAAGTGGAGAAGCCTTTCATAAGGAAACAGATGAAGATTCGGTTCCCTGAGCGTGGGAGAAGCGGAAAGTCAGTCGTAACTATTAACAATATGGACTTTAAGTACGGTGATAATGTGAGCAAAACTGTTAACCTGCATCTTTGCTGTCTGTATAGGTTTTCCTCGTATTAGCTCGATCTTACGAATATTACGTGTTCTGAGCCAGGTGTTATTTCGGAAGGCAAATCTCGAAATTCAAAGAGGGGAAAAAATCGCTATCATCGGCCCTAACGGGTGTGGGAAAAGCACACTATTAAAGCTGATAATGGGTTTGGAGAAGCCTACATCTGGTGAAGTTATTCTCGGGGAGCATAACGTTTTGCCGAATTATTTTGAACAGAATCAGGTATGACGCTCCTATTATCTGTGAACTTTTTAGTTTGCTCCGACGGGTGTCATCAACACCTTTCAAAATCTCACGGGATGTCGTCTTATAACCTATGTTACTTCGACTCTTCACCTCCATAGTCGCGCCCATGTCCAAAACGACTCTCTAGGATATTAGTGTGAAACATTTTGTATGATCTTTAATGATTCGAAACCATATTTCAGAAACATCACTAAAACTATATCAAATCTACTGCGATGTACGGAGTTTCTGTTTTGAAGACGTTCTAAAGGTTCACTTTCTTTGCTTCCAGGCTGAGGCGCTGGATTTGAGTAAAACAGTGCTCGAGACAGTAGAAGAAGCTGCCGAGGATTGGAGAACTGACGACATAAAAGGTCTTCTAGGACGCTGCAATTTTAAGTCCGACATGCTCGATAGAAAGGTCTCCCTTTTGAGTGGTGGGGAGAAGGTAAACACTGATAATCACGTTTATCGAGGTTTTGGAGGTTAAAACAACCACAAATGACCTTTTTACGCTGCTGCAAGTCTGCAACCAGTTTTAAAATCATGTCTCTAACCGAGATTTAATACCGTGTTAATTTTGTCATGTACTAGTACTCTCTAAGCAACCATTCTCTTTTCAAGAGGCTTATGAGCTTATCATTGTAGTTTTCTCATTTTTCAGGCGCGTCTAGCTTTCTGCAAATTCATGGTCAAACCGTCAACTTTACTGGTTCTCGACGAACCCACAAATCATCTCGACATACCTTCGAAAGAAATGCTGGAGGTTGGCGAAAATTGCTTTATTGTGAAGTTTTTTTAATCATTTGATCATTTCTACGAGCAGTTCTTATTTTTGTGTTTGCGTGGGTTTCTCAGGAAGCAATACAAGAATACGAGGGTACAGTGATCACTGTTTCTCACGACAGATACTTCATACGCCAGATAGTTAATAGAGTTATCGAAGTCAATGACGGAGATCTAAAGGACTATGTCGGTGACTACAACGTAAGTCTTTTCCGTACCTCATGCGACTTTTTCACGGTTCTTAAGACTGTTCCTCTTCAGAAATGATTTTACGATAAACTGAATTCCAATGCAGTATTACTTGGAGAAGAACCTAGACGCTAGGGAACGAGAACTGGAACGAGAAGCAGAACTCGAAGAGAAGAACACGAAAGTTAAAGCCAAATCAAAGATGTCCAAGGTAAGTTCGTAACTAGCAACCAATAACTTATGATTAGTTTGCTAGTGCAAGTCTTGTAACTGACGTATATTAATTTACAGGCGGAGAAGGAAGCGCGGAAAAAACAGAAAATGCAGGCGTTTCAGCAGGCAAAATCAAAATCCAAAGGACTAAAGAACGCAAAGCGCTGGAACTAAGTAGGGGTATGCCTTGCGGTATTTTTTTTTTTTTTTTTTGACGCAGGCCTCCTCCCGCTACAACTACTCACATGTCTTTGAAACTTCCAAACCCGAGTCGATATAATCAGTGTGTATAATTACGAGCGGACGCGTTTAGTTTGAGATTCAATGGGGGGGCAAAAAAGCTATGAAGCTGCCAAATGTAGCCATATGTTATTATTTTACTCATTTGATCTCTCTGTAAATACTGAACTACACCAGCAATTGAGTAGTGTTCATTTTGAACTACTGAGCTACACATTTTTGTGTGCTTCTATATGTATGGTACATTTATGTTGGATGAGGTTGAAGGTGTTTTAGTTTAACCATGGCTGCAAAGAGCTGATTAAAATGGAAAATCGAAGGACGATGACTAAGGCGCATATTAGGTTCGGTTTAGTTTTGTGTCCGTTGGTTATGTGGGGTTTTGCAAGTAGCGGGATATTGCTCGTATCTTAAAGTCAAGTCAGCATATCAAGTAAACATTTTTATTATGTCTCGAGAGCAATATACAATTTATACTTTGAACTTTCTCGGCTCATCATCTACCAATTTTTTTTTTTGCCACTCGTAAATATCTAATTGATTACATTTGCAGAGCGCTCTTCGATAACCTATGAGCTTTCATATTTAAGCTTCTTAGTACATAAGTGATACAAAGACAGTGGAAGTCTGGAGCTTCCGACCATATATCTCTGACAATGCTCCTTATATGATGATTTACTGCTGATTCTTCCGCCATCTGTCTCTCACCACTTCTAAGCAGTCCGTGAAAATTTGTGTGTGCAAATCTTTGTCGAAATAGTGTCACACAATTTGAATTGTCGTGTTCCAGTTTTAAATGATTACAATATAATCCATTCCATTAGATTATACGGAGTATAAATTTGCTTTTTGATCTCTATTCACAAATGAGAAGAAATTTCAATATAACTTCTAACACATAAAAAATAATCATTTGAGATCTTGTTTCAATTGTTTTGTTCGGTGCATTATTAATGTCAAATTTTTATAATATATGACTAAAGATATTAACATAAAACATGCATCGACGTAGGTGAAAAAAATTACGTGTATGGGTTCAAATGAAATGGAGAATATATATATTTTTTGAACGGAAATTAATCAAACAATAAGGACGAAGCTTAATATACGAAGTATTGTAATTTGGAGCCCAAGGACGACCCACGACCCAGCAGCCAGGGGCTAATTTGACGGGCCATGCCGGGCTTCTTATTTCTGGGCCCATTGGGCAGGCGGGCTGGGTCAATTGGGGCCGCATAATAAGCAGGCTAATACAACCACCAGATCAACAGCTTGACTTGCTTAATCATTTTGCATCGAACCCACGGCGACGAGTCTGCCGATGTTGAAAACCGCTAGTTGTTAAACAGGAGACGTTTTTTTATAGGGATAAAGTTAGGGAAAACCGTGGTTGTAGAACACCTACATAACTGATTGCCCTGTAACTTCGAGAGAATGGGTGACCCATTAGAAAGGGGGTGGAAGGGCCCAGGTGCGGGTGACTAGGCACGGACGAAGGTTTCCCGAAAACACAACTCTGCGCTTTCCCGAAAACGCAACTCTGCGCAAAACAAGGCCGATAAACACTTCTCGTTTAGTTCAGATTTAAAACAAGTAGATCACAAGGGCTCAAAAACCAAAAGATTGCAGCAAACTAAACCAGTAATCATACTCATCAACATTGAGCCAAAATGCAAATTTATAGTAAATGAAATCGTGTACCTTAATAATTATTGTAATTGGGGCATTCACTGCTTCACTCCAAACAAATTCTTGTTTGAGACGGTTATATTGTGAAACACAAATTCAGGTCGCAGAAAAGAGAATGCGCAGCTGTATCACTTTCTAATATCATGCAGAAGCGTGCTTTGAACTGCAACCGTTTAATGTTTTGATGGAATTCACTGATAACCAAACGCTTTGAGCCTTTATGTACACAGCTGCTTAGCGATAGAAGCAATTTACTCGATTTTGCTGAGACTCAGCTGACGACGACATTCACCCCGCTTGCTCAATCTTGCAACTCGAAAGGAGAAGAAACCGAGGGTGCAAACAATTGGGGTGAGCTTCATGTAGCAGGCAAGCCTTACGCCATTTCAAGCACCGACAACGCGCACTGTCGTAGGTTACCATAATTACGGATGAATCACATCACATACTAGAAGTGGTCGAAAAGTGACCAGTTGTGTCGCCCTGTGGTGCACAGAGGAACAAGACCCGTACGATGGAACGTGCTCTGGCGTAGGATGCTGTGAAGCAACGCTGCCAAAGGGCTTATTTAGAACTACTCGGTCCTCCATGATTAAACTTCTCAGTTCCTATCGCACAAGCATAAATACCACAATAAATGTACACGAAAATGAAAGTTTATAAAGAACACAGACATACTGTGGCCCTTCAATGAAAAAATAAATAAGAAAAGATGCAAGGTCGCATAATCAAGGCTCCACAAACATGTAAACTGTATTTACTGCGTGGTCAATAAAAGTAAGTTTTGTAAAACAAAGTAAGTCTAACAAAAGACCATATTTCACTTATTGTAAGTGTTTACCATAATTTGAAGAGACGTAAGGCGCACCAAGGCGTTTAGGGCTTAAGGCGACAAGGCGCAAAGTGCAAGGCGAAGGCGTGCACACTTTTTTCGTAATTTTTATGGCTAAAAACCTATTTAGGAATTCTAAGGCAAGCAAACATGTACCGGAGTAAAACTTGATAAAACTAGAAAAAAGAATGGGCATAACTAATGATCAAGTAGATATAGTCACGAACACAATGTACTAGCGAGTCAGTTCATCTTTGTCAAAAAGGCATACCTAAAATGCAACGAGAACTGTTGGCTAGTGCCTCATCCAAGGCACGCCTTTTTCAACTAACGTCTTTAACTAGTGAAACATTGTCTTTTGCTTTCAAATTTAAACGATTATAATGACATTAATTGTGTGGTTATAATGCAAAAGAAAATGACAATTGACAATAACCGACTTTTCTCTTTTTTCTGAGACTAAGTAGACAAATAGTAATTTCATGCTAAGAAATCAAATGCATCTATATAGAAGTTCATCACATTACCACGGGTACGGAAACTCAAAAAAGCATACAAGAAAAACAACACCCAACATCCATTAAACAAATTTAGACAGAAAATTACCCGAAAGCATTCATGATGTAGTCCTGCAGTAAAGATTCTATCAGTGCATTTCCAAAGTAGAAATCACTATGCAATACACTTCACGCTGTCATTACAGAAACTTTTGCAGAAACTCGATAACCAATGAAATAGTGTTAGTGTTATTATCAGCATCAAACCCCTTGTTCAACATTATATCTCGATATCGTAGTGCATTCATAAAATCACCATTGAAGATGAATCCATAGATGATTGTACTATAAGTGACACGATTAGGGATGCATCCATCTCGCTCCATTTTGTTTAGGAGCTCGATAGCTTTACTCATAAGACCCGTCCTACAGAGCCATTTAATCATTGTAGAATATGTTATGGTATTTGGCAGACAACCTCTTGTAGGGAGACTGCAGAAAAGATTTTGCGCTTCTTTAAATCGGCCAGCCTCACACAAGCTATCAATAAGAATAGTGTAGATGACGATATCAGGAGCAACTGCATTACACTGCATCTCCCTAAACACAGCAGCTGCCTCATCAAATTGTCCACTTTTACATAACCCGTCTAGTAAGGAAGAATAAGTGATACAATTTGGCTTTACGCCGTGGCTTTGCATGTCACTCAACACTTGACGTGCCATTGGAATTCGGTCAGATTTGCAGAAGCCATTTATTAGAGAGCTGTAGACATAGACGTTAGGGGAGATCCCGTGTCGAAACATTTCTTGCAACACCTCTAAAGCTTTCTCCATATTTTCAAGTTTGACAAATCCATTTATCAAAGAACCGAAAGTCACAACATCAGGCGCACAATTGTTTTTCACCATAAGATCGACAACCTTTCTCGCCTCAATCATTTGGCCGCACAAACAATACCCATGGAGTAATGCACTGTAAGTAATTACATCAGGGGTCACACTCCGTTCAACCATAATCTGTACAACGGCTATTGCTTCATCAATCAACCCATCCTTGCATAGCACGTCAACCAACAAGCTATAGGTAACAGCATCAGGTGCGACGTTGCTATCCAACATCTCAATTAACATCTCCTTAACCTTTCCCTTACGACCAAGGTTGTACATGCCTCGTATAAATGAGTTATACGTAGACACATTTGGTTTGATACCCACACTTTTCATTTGCGAGAACAGGCTTAGGGCTTCATCTAATAACCTACTCTTGCAAAGACCGTCAATAATTGTGTTATACATGACAACGACATCCTTACTACACGACGGAGGAGAATTCATTCGGCGAAGCAATCGGAGTGCGCCATCATTGTCCCCCATACTGCAAAGACCTTTGATCACGGTGGCATACGTAAAAAGATCTAGCTCAATGCCTAGTTTAACAACGATTTTATCCAATAATTGACCCGCTTGTCGAGGCTGATTACTAAGAATATAGCCGTGAATTAAGGTGTTAAAAAAAACTATATTAGACTCAACAGGGTACCCAAGCTTTAGCGATTTACCAAGTAAAGAAAAACCTAAATCGACTCGACCTAAATGGCAAAAGCAATTTGCGACAATACCATTAGAATGCAAATCGGGTCGAACACCCGATAACTCGAGCTCCCTTAAAAGAGAAACGACAATAGAGTGAGGTCGAAGGCGTTTTAATTTAACCATTGCAGCAAAAAGATGATTAAAATAGGAAATCGAAGGACGACGATGAAGAGGAAGACTCATCAATTGACGGAAAAGGGAAAGGGGAAAATCCAGATTATGAAACCCTAATTTGGATTGTTCTCTAACGTATTCACACAACAATAGAGGATCATTAAGGTAACCACATTTAAGATTGAAATTACCAGAAGAATTGCAATAATAACGACCATGAAAATGCAAGTGATGAATTAGAGATTGAACTTCAAATCGACATGAAAGAGTAGTCATTTTTGGTGAATTCAAATGAAAAAGATGAAGAATTAAACAAAACCAACAAGTAAAGAATGAAATAATTACCAGAAATTAAAGTGCAAAAATTTGGGGAAAATTTATACTTATGACTTGTGTGTGAGTAATCTTCTTTTTAGTAATCTAAATACTCCGTATTTTTGAACTATTTTTGAAAATTTTTTTGGCTTTTTTTTTTATATAAAATAACTAAAAAATGAGCTGAGAAAAATATGTTAAATTTTAATCGAATTGTTGAATATTCACATACAATTAGGGTATTTATCGGGCGAAATGTGAATTGGACCTCTTAGGACAGAAGATTGGATCACTAAAATAATCCAAATTCGGGGACGGGGCCGGTTACCAGTGGACGCGGGCCTGACTGGTTGGTTTTAACCGGCTCAAACCACTTAATATAGGGTAGACCTGGCTAACTGCGCGGGCCGGCCCAACCCGCCTAAAGGGCCTCATTTTTGGAGCCTAGACCGGCCCTCCTCAACCCCAATTGGGGCCGCTTTTTTTAAGGGTCGGGCTCGGGTTTGATTTTTAAGCCCCAGCCCCTTGAAGCCCGCTTATTTAAAAAAAAAAAAAAGGATTTATTGTCAAACACCACCTTTAAAAAAAAAAAACTTGTTAATTGTCACCTTTTAAAAATAATTTTTGTCAAACACCACCTTTTGGCCGGAGTTGACCAAATTCCGACGTTGATTACCGGAATTAACTTTTTTTTCTTCATTTTCATCTTTTTACTTCCCTCAAATTCGAATTATCATCATTCAAACCCAAAATAGACCATCTCAAACAAAAAATTTAACCACTAAAACCTAGAAATTCGTCTTTTCAACTTAAAAAAAGTGCTCCGGTGACCAAAAATGTCGGAATTTAGTTGATCTACGTCAAACTCAGGCCAAAAGGTGGTGTTTGACAAAAATTATTTTTTAAAGGTGGTAATTGACAAGTTTTTTTTTTTTAAAGGTGGTGTTTGACAAAATGCGTTTTTTAAAGGTAGTGTTTGACAATAAACCAAAAAAAAATGTTAATGTTGGAAGGACCAGGCCCGGCTCGCCCCTCTCAGGCCCACCTAAGGGCGGGCTAGCGCCTTTGTTTCAAAGCCGGGCTCTTTGGAGGCCTGGCTCTCGCCTCCAAAGTGTCAGACCCAAGCTTTGACTTTAGAGCCAGATCCTTGCCCACCGGGCCACCTCTAACATAGAGTTTTAGTTTTTCAAGTTTTGGACCGAAAATTGAAAGAAATCAAAAATTTGTTACTATAATTTTAAAGACTCAAAAAACGGATCTAATTTTAATCGATCCAATAATACCGAAACTAAAAGGCCGATACGCTTCGATTTATCGGTCGGATCATTTTTTAAACCCCTACCTACAACGGTCTTTAACTCTTAAGTTACAATTACTCAGAGGGTATCATTTCTCGCCTTTTACTGCTTTACCCCCAAAATTTGAATTTCTCGTCACTTTTCTTCGAAACTCAAACCCTAACCCTAGAATTTCATCATATTTCTACCGATTTCAGGTTCGTATTTCTGTTTCTACACTTCTTTGCTGTTCTATTTCGAGATTTTTAGCTGCAATTGTCACGATTTTCGTTCGTTTATCATCCACAAGTTTTTAAATTCGAAAAATTTCCCGAAACGTTTCTTGAATTATTAGAGTACATGATACTAAATTAAGTATGTAGATGATGTTTTTAGAATTAGGTTTTTTTAGAAGATATTGTTGTTGCTGTTATGATTTGTTCGCTTTGATTCAATTTGTGTAAGTAGTATGTGGATTAACATTGTTTAATTACCTTAGTTTACGTTTAAACTGATGAATTTTGATTTGCGGTGTGTTACGAACTCAGAAATGGTAATTACGATGATGAGCTCGGTTAAGCTTCCAGAATGTTTTTTCTTGCTGAGAAACAAAAGCATTTTATGGTTCTGCGGATCAAATTTGAAGTGTTGAAGTGTCATGTGAACATGTTGTTTTGAAAGGTGTCGTGTTGTTGTCGTACACTTTATACGCAGCCAAAATAAAGGGTAAAAATAGCGAAGATGTCATGCACGGTGTTTAGCAGTGTTGTTTGCTGTGAGCAATCGGTTATAAATTTAGATAAAACCGCTGATTGAAATTATTGCTTGCTTTCTGTAGTGACTTTGTCGCCTGCTGTTCTGACACCATTGTTATCCTCGATTCCACCGAGACGCTGTCGTGTCACCGAATGTTGATGTTTTTGGCGTCTAGATGATACAAGTTTGGAATTTGTTGAGTTGATTGGGGTTCAATTTTTGAAGTGAATTTTATACTGAAAATGACGAAGAGAAAGGGGAAAAGGACGGGTAATAAGCCTTTGGCATCTGATGTCAAAGCATCGACTGTTGTTGAGAATAACAATAAATCAAAGATCGACTTAACGTCATCTACAGATCGAGAAGTTGAACGCCAAGTTGCGGCAGTTAAGGCAATTTCTGACATGGAAGTTGATCATCTGCTTACGGGACTACGCTTGATTCGCTCATACTTTAGTGAAGACCAACTACAGACACCTGTTCTGCCGTTCATTAAAGAGAATCTACGGAACGTTGAAGTTGTTAGAAATAGTGGTGATGAGCACTTTGATTTACGGTGGAAAGACGAAGCGGGTAATTTGTCGACATACGATGGTGATGGAAAGGATATACATGCTTCCCTTTTACATCATATGGGTATGGCTTATCCTTCTTGCACTTCTGCAAGACAATCTTTTGGTGGGCTTCAGTTTTCAGCTAAGACGGTGAAAAACCATGTAGCTGTAAACGATCTGCAGTTAGGAAATTACTTGCCGCCAGAGTCACTTAACATGGGGATGTTCGGGATGCCAGATGGTCTTCAAACCCCTGGGGCGACGAGTCAGAGATTATCCGTAGGTATGACACCGAAGACAATTAGATTACCGAAACATGGCGAGATGCTTCTTTCAGTACATGGGTCTCCCCTTGGTGTCTATAAAGAAGACAGCATGGAAGCAATAAACGAGTCAGAAGAAGGTTGACAATCTTAGGTGGTTTTGGTTCTTGTTTTAAAAGGTTTGAGATTTTATCGAGAACCTCTGGAAGTAGTAAATTTTAGCATTGACGTATTTCCGCCTTTTCTCCCCTTTGAATGTTTAATTTCAATATTAACATTTCATATCAGTCATTGTAATGATTTGTATTGAGAAATGATGTATGAAGACATGTCTCAAATGGCTTTAATTCTGTAGTTGGCCTAAATTATGTACTATATAAATCTAATACTCCGTTCTCTATTAAGTTTGTGATTTTGTGCGCCGGTAAATAAACCTTTACTCTGGCTCACTTCCTTCTTCTGTTTCTCAAAAGTGGTTCTCGTTAACCTGACAAAAACTAGCAATGGAGGATGTGTTCAGTGGCAGATCAGGAGTCCTTTTTCTTCTGTTTTTTCAGATAATGTAGTTCTGTACAGCGTTGCTGCATCGGGATAATTGAATAAATGCAGCGTTGAAGCCCCAGCATTTCTGGACAACGTTGCTGCATCGGGAAAATTGGAAATGAGCTGGTACTCCTTTACCTTATCACTTTTTTTGTTATTATTGTTTGATTGGACTTTTCTTTAGCTGTATATTGGTTCAGATGTATAGTTTTAACTACATTTGTGGTATCTTGTTTGATTGCCACTCACGTGTCATCTATTTTTTTCCGAGACTTCACCTTTTGGAGCCTTATACGTGTCTAACAAATCACTCAAGGATATGCACATGAAATCGGTACTTGATACTTTCAATTTCCGACGTTTCTCGGGTATCATTCTACGGAGCATATCATTTTACATATTCTAATATGAGTATTTTAGAAACTCGTAATGTAATATCCAATAAAACCTTTAAACGTCCCCTCATACCCGTATCATCATTTGAGAACAGGGTCTCCTCTTTCAAATTTGATGTCCGACAAGTGTGTCGTGTGCAACTTGTCGACATCCATACCCGAGTCTGAGAATAGAACAAGTCATATTATGCCCAAGTAAAGCTTGTCGAACACAGTTATGTGAGGTCATATGAAAAGGCGGAAGTATCGTAAACCATGATAGTCCCCATGTCATATATTTGACTGGACTCCTTACTCGTACTGTGGCTAATCAGATGGCTCTCATGACTGAAGCAATATTAAGCATAACCTGTCATTATATATGCGTCTCGAGTCAGCTAGCTAGGTGCGTAACTGTCCTTATATTATTTGAGATGAATATAGCTTAATTGTTTTCCGCTTTACCCCTATCCCCAAATATTATTTCGATGTTTTGTACTTTGGAGCATTTGATTGTTATCCACATATAGTGTTGTGCAATGTCCACGATTGTCTTTGTCGAGTCATTCAAATGTCAGGAAACAATCACTTTGTTTCATTCGTTTTCTCTCGAATCTCGTATAATTCTTTTCTAGGTACCCCATCGAGTTCAGATGATTGATCTGCTACCCACCAGTCCACCACCGGAAAAGTACTAAACAAAGGAAAAGATCGATATATAATTGCTGATGCATTGGGGCATGATATGTTCTTTTCATTATCTAATCTATATCTAATAACTTTCCTTCTAATCTATATCTAATAACTTTCCTTGGTTGCTGAACATATTATATTTTGTTGATAAATTTTAACAGGTCATTTGGCACTTTGAAGCATTGCTATAAGATGGGGACACTTCAATGCAGACCTTAAAAGGTGAGACTTATCAAACGCTTTGATGCATAATTTAGTTTCGAAAGTTATTAGGGCTCACCAACATTCTATTAGACAAGGGGCATGTATAGTTCAAGAAATGACTTAAACACATGGTCTGCTGAAAAGTAGATTCCTGTGCTCAAAATTTATATGATCATAATCATTTTGCAAAGCTTGGATTAGATTTTGTTTTCTACGATCTTTGTTTAATTCTATCACGTTAGAGGTCGTTTCAGGGCTGTGCCTCGTTATTACATAGTGGTACCCGTTTCGTGAAGGTATCTGTTACAATAGCCTTCAAAAACCTTTACGAAACGGCTTAGATGCGATGTCGAAGTTCAGATTGAGTCAAAGCTAATGCTGCTTTTAAAAGTACATTAACAATTACATGAGTGCCGAGATACAGTTGACACTTGACTGTTTGAGACGCTAAGTAGTACTCCGCAGTAATCTCTTTTCAACGGGTTCAATTTTATATGCACTTTTTTATTTATTCCATTTGCCTTTAACAAAAGTCGAAAGATGATCTTTTATTAGATTTTTCTTTCCGACCTTCCAATCCTCTGCTATAATCTAAGTTTGGGTATTTGCTTAAACTATACATTTAGGCCTCCGTCATGATGTCTCGGAATGAAGGGTGCTCTGAATCCCAACAAAGTTACATGATTATTAATGATACTTAGTCTTCCTTTTTGTGAATTGTTTATACTAATCAGTTAAAGTAATGACCAAGTTTTTGACTTACTTTTTACGATTTTTCTATGCTAATCAAGTGGGCCCGAAGTCCTGTGTCCTGCGGACATCTCGTCATCCCGTGTAATTGTGGAAATGAAGAAACACTCAGATCTAAGCCCTTGTTTCAGGTAAATTCTTCTGTGTGTTCTTTAGGGTGTTGAATTAATTTTTTTATTATTATACAAGTACACATCTATGTTCTCCTAAAGTGCATTTTGTTGGACATTTTCTCATTGAAAATACTATTTCTGCTTGAAGCTGTCAACTTTTAGCTTCATAGACAGCTAAGACTTCTGTTGTCATCATCATTCCAGCATATTATGCAGGGAATTTGTTTCCATTGTTTGTTGATCTTTTATTCTTGTCCGATATTTTCGTATACTTGCCCATTGTAGAGAAACCTTTTCATTAGGTCACGATAATAACTGCATGTTTCGTTGTCAGACAATGCCTGATCAAGTTTTGACTAACACTAGCAGTTTAACATGTATGTCCGCTGTCCAGTTAATACTCCTTGACTCTCATATTGGTTTACATTAATCGACTAATTATTGACAAATACTACTATTTGGTGTGCAGGCTCACTAAACTGCCTGCGCGATTCTTTTTTTCATTGTGAAACTGCCGTCACTCAGGTTCATGGGCTAGCATGGGTGGGTCCCCACAACGACAGATTCTAGCTTTGCTGGGGTCTGACTACCTCGCCTTTTGGCGCCCTTTACATAAGGGAAGGCTGCCTACGTTTGACCCCATTTCCCTCGCTATCGATGGAAGTCGAGAGTCTTGTCGCTTACGAAGTGGATATTGTACTGGTTGTACTGAGCTAAAAAGTTTGTAAATGTGCAGGTGATATGAAGGTTTTTGGGTGGTGGGGTTGAACAACGCAGAGTTTTCAACTTTCAGTGTTAAGTGAAGGACATGTTCCTCAACTTAAGACATCCACCACACTCACCTTCCTCTACTCTCAGGTAGAAAAGTGAGAAATGTTTATCTTTTTCCTTTTTTACCTTTTTTTGTTGGGATACCCTGCTATTTTGGGAAAGTAATGTGCTACCGTTTTCGGGAGTACAACCGTCTGATTCATCAAATTCTTTACGTTTGACACTTTTAGCGCAGAAATTGATGAACTGGGAGAAAGTCTAATACAAGACAGTTTTATGATTACGATAGGCTAAATGTGACTAAAATGTGATCACTTTTAACGCTTTTAAAAAATGTACCCTTGAAAAAATGGAAATAAAAATTTAATTAAGAGGGTGGTTAATGATGTAGAGAACATGTTGATCATACGATGTGACCCACCATATAATTGTATATACTTATATTTTTTCAGATCAATTCGATTCTTATAAGTTTTCTAATTTAGATTTATTTGTGAAAAAAAAAAATGTAAGGTGTAGACGAGTTATATCTTCCTATTAGATAGAGCGTATTATTGTGTGATATATTCGCTTATTCGGTATATTGGTGTACCTTAAAAATTTCTCTTTATTTCTTACTCCATATTATTTGGAGTAACTCTATTATGAAACTATCTCATGTATGAAACGGCCAATAAAATTTCTCATTATTTCATTTATTATTAACATTTAATGAGGTGTTGACAAATTATATTGATCGTTTTATTATTATTATTATTATTATTATTATTATTATTATTTTAGAAATTTCAGATTATTTCTAAAAACGTCAAATTAGTTCAGAAAAATTTGAGACGAAGAGAACAAAGCTCTAAATGGACCCACAATGCCGGCAGAATGAAGCTCCACCCCCGCCGGAATGCTTTACGCACATTAATGCAATCCAAGTGCCGCCCCATTTTTTTTTTATTTTATAAAATGTGGGACCCACAGCTTTGTCACTCTTACAGTAGTGCTGTAGCCTGTAGGAGTGTAGGAGAGTAGGAGACATGTAGCTACCTTTCACAAAATTGGTAACTCTCATTTAAGACGGGTATTTAGATTTTAAGTAAAGCGAGAATATTAGGGGTGTAAATGATCAGAGCCGGCTCGACGAGTCATCGGAATCAAATCGGTCAAAGCTTGGCTCGGGCTCGGTTAAACTGATTTCGAATCCGAGCCCGAGCCGAGTTAGGCTAAATCCGAGCCGATTCCGAGCTTAGTAAAGCTCGGATTGGGCTTGTTTTCATTTTTATATATAATTTGTCGAAGCGAATGTCGGAACGGAAATATCTATAATTTCACACGAGAAAAAATTTAAAAATTAGATATTAATATTAATATTATACCCTTAAAAACAAATCAAACAAGATCACACATGACTATATTTTTACTTATAAATTGTTGGGAATTTCAAAGATTTCCGACGTAGAAGAATAGTGTAAAAAAGGTAAATGTAGGATTTGGACTTAAAAGGAAAATAAGTAACACAATATGGTTGTTAGTGTTAGACTAACCCCATCGCGCTAAATGAGGAACGTTCTTGCTTTGCAAAAAATAAAAAAAAATTATGGGATGTACTTTTTGGGCGTAAACGTTTGAGTTCAGTGGGTTTCTGCAGCCCACTACATATTGAACTGTTCAACCGCTACATGTCAACCTACTATTAGTTGGAATTTTTATCTTTTATTTTATTTTTAACATATAAATTGTAAAGAAATATTGATGTATGGTCACTAATGGGAGGGTAAAAAAAATATTTGGGTCATAAACAATGTAATGGAATAAAAAAAAATATTATTTTAGTTGATAACCATTTTGAAGGTGGTCAGTGGTCACTAATGGGGATGGTCTTAAATGAAATGTGTGAATTTATAATCGCATTGCTTAGTATTAACATAATAATCTGAAACAGGAATCGTTAATAATCTAAATTACCCTAACTTTTTAAGCTTTTACTAAATAAAATTATAAACTCCAAATTTACAAACACAAGTGCAACCTAGAAAATAATTGATAATACTATTTAAAAATATAATAAAAATAGCCTATTTTTTATTTTTATTTTTCTCATTTTCTCAAAAATATAAATAAAAAAATAAAATACTAAAAAAAACACAAGCCATCAAATTCAGGTGACCAAAGCGGGAGGTTCGGAGAAGTATTTGAAGAATAGAAAACGGGATTTTTTTTTTTTAACTTTTGAAGAGTTCAACAATGGTGATTATTAAAAAAAAATATGGAAAAATCAATGAAAATATCATCTAAAATTCTTTTAACAAATTAATTCACAAAATTTTCTTTTGAATAAAAAAATCCAATTTTTTTTCTTCTTCTCCTTTTTCTTTTGTTCTTCATCTCCTTATATCATCACATTTTTTCTGTTTCTCATTCTCATTTGTCATTGAAAAAACTAAAAGATTAATTTTTTTGAGAGATTTTTGGTTTTTGATACAATTTTGTTAAGAGGGTTTCTTTCTTTTGCGAGAATTTCATTTGGGTTTGTCTTAGTTTTGGATAATTCATTCACTATTGTGAAAATTTTTGTGTTCTTGGATTAAAAAAAAAGTGAAATTTTTTTTCCACATTTTTTTTACAACGGTAAAATTTAATGATGTCAATGGGAGAAGAAGGAATGTTGTCGTTTTCGGTGTTTTCGGTGGTTGAAGATGTTCTTAGACAACATGGTACTCGATTGAGTGACATTGATGTAGCTTCAAGAAAAGCAGAGGAAGCTTGTATGTTTTCAATTCACATTTTTCTGAATTTATGAATTTTACGGTTTTTGTACGATGATTCATGTTACTCGACCCTTGTAATGTTTTTGTTGTTGAAATTTTCATGTTACATGTAATGTGTTTAAGTTTTATGACTTTTTGATGTTCATATGATTTGGTTTGTTTGATTGATATGACTGATTATTTTGATGAATGTGAGATCGTAAATTCGTAGTCAATTGGTTTTGACTTTAATAATTCTCGTGTGAGACGGTCTTGGTATTATTTTGTAAGTAGAAAAGGAAATAAAGGCAAACTAAATTTTCTCGTTTGAGTAGTTGATCTTTCGAATGAGACAGTCTCACACGAGACAAAATTAAATTTAAGTGGATATATGAACGGTTCTAGATGACGGTTCATGTTAGCTGACCCAAACAATTTTTGGTTGTAGCAACGAGGCGTTACGAAGCAACTAGTTGGCTAAGGAAGATAGTTGGGGTGGTGTGCTCTAAAGATTTGCCTGCTGAACCTTCTGAAGACCATTTTCGACTCGGGTTGAGGAGTGGAATAATCCTTTGTACTGCAATCAACAAGGTTCAACCCGGTGCTGTCCCAAAGGTGCTATTATGCCTTTAATGTCGACTCGTACTTTTTTTCTGATATCCAACGACAGCTAACATGTTTTGTGACTTGTGTTTTTAGGTGGTGGAAGCGCCAAATGATACCGTGATTATCCCTGATGGAGCTGCGTTAATGGCGTACCAATACTTTGAAAATGTTCGGAATTTCTTGGTTGCCATTGAAGAAATGGGGCTTCCGACATTTGAGGCCTCCGACTTGGAACAGGTTAGTCCTCGTCTTAATTTTTTAAACTTATGAAATACTTAAGCAAACTTCGGAAACTTCAAACAACTTGAGTAGTACAGTAGTTAACGTTTGCCTTTGGTGTAATGGATGGAATGCTCAGGGTGGTAAAACGACAAGGATTGTGAACTGTGTTTTGGCGTTGAAAGCGTATAACGAATGGAAGTTAGCAGGAGCCAACGGAACGTTCAAGTATGGTGGGAGTACCAAAACGCCGAGTGTTGGAAAGGGTTTTGTAAGGAAAAATTCTGAGCCTTTCATAAACACTATCTCTAGATCTTCATCTGTGAGCGAGTCGTTGGACATGTCTACCAATGATCAGTACGGCGAAATGGGTCTTGATTTTAGCGACATGGTTTGACTCTACTTGCCTATTTTTACATGGAGTTTGAAATTTAACGTCAATGATGAGAACAACAAATGAATTTGTTTTTGGATTGTGTGCGCGCAGAGTAACTCTCATTCTTTGAACGTGATGATTCGCGCACTTCTTATGGACAAAAAGCAAGACGAAATTCCAAATGTATGTATCGTTTGTGTCTTTGGTTGGCATTCACAGATATTCTGAGCAGTCAATTAATCGATTTTTTTTTTTTTTAACTGTTTACAGATTGTCGAAAACATGCTGAATAGAGTCATGGAGGAATTTGAACGCCGCTTACCAAGTCAAACCGAATCAGTATGTGGCTGTTATTATTTGTGACGCAGAAACACCTTTTATACCATCTCAGTCGATATTTACACGAACGTCTGATTTTTATCAGGTGAAATTGACTCCAGAAACCATGTCTGTCTCTGGCCAAAACACGTCTCCAGCAGAATCCCCCAAGGCCGAAACACAGGTATGTGTTGTTTTTCCGTTGTTACACGTAATACTTTTCGAGGGACATGAGTCACGTGATACTGAGTTGCTGATAAGTGTCTGATCTGATAACTTGAAGATTGACGACGACACTGTGATAGACAAGACTAGTGAGAGTGATACTGAGACTGAGCAAGTCGAAAAGGTCTCGGAAGAAGATAAGATTCAGTCGTATGTTCCTTGTGAAGAAGCGCCACAAAGCTGCCTTCCGAAAGCATCAGATAGCTACTGTCAGAAAGCATCAGAAGAAAGCCTCCGTCAGAAAGCATCAGAAGAAAGCCTCCGTCAGAAAGTATCAGAAGAAAGCCTCCGTCAGAAAGCATCAGAAGAAAGCCTCCGTCAGAAAGCATCAGAAGAAAGCCTCCGTCAGAAAGCATCAGAACGCCGCCTTAAGAGACAAAATATGTTGTTTGAGAGGCAAATGAACGATATTCAGGTAAATTGAAGGAACTTTGTGCGTCATTGGTATTGAAGTGTTTTTATGCCATGGGAACTTCTTTCTCGAAAAACATTATACGTAATGTATGCAACTTCTGTTTGGCGCTGCTGATTTGTTTCAGGGACTGAAACAAACTGTACATACTACCAAAAGTAGTATGCAACTTATGCAAACAAAGTATCACGAGGAGTTCAACATTTTAGGTAAGCACCTGCGCACTCTTGCTCATGCCGCCTCAGGGTATCAGAAAGTCCTCGAAGAAAACCGCAAGCTGTACAATCAAGTACAAGATCTTAAAGGTAAGACAATGGAAATCGCAAAATGTTTTGCAAAAAAACTTTTCGCTGTACTACATCTGAATTTTGAAAGTTCAAACGTTGTTCAAACTATAGGTAATATCAGGGTTTACTGTCGAGTGCGTCCTTTCTTGCCTGGTCAAGCGAATGGGTTTACCACCGTGGGTCACATTGAAGAAGGAAACATTACGATAATGAATCCAGTCAAACATAGCAAGGAGGGAAAGAAAACCTTTAATTTCAACAAGGTTTTCGGATCTGCAGCAACACAAGGTCAGTAACAAGTTACAGGCCTGTGTTTCCGTTTAGAAAAGTCGTTACTAGTGTCCGCTAAGTGTAAATATTGATCAAAGTTAACATTATGAGGCCGCACACTTAATTACGTGTTTTCTGTTGCAGCTGAGGTATATTTGGACATGCAACCTCTTGTTCGTTCATGTCTCGATGGTTACAACGTCTGTATCTTTGCATACGGGCAAACAGGAGCAGGGAAAACTTACACCATGGTATGTCGACTGTCGTCTTTGATTTAACTGAGATTTTTTGTCTCAAGTGGTCGAGAATGTAAATTGTGCTAAACTTTTCATCTTTTTCAGAGTGGACCAAATGACCTCACAGAAGAGACCTACGGTGTTAACTACAGAGCGTTAAACGACTTGTTTCATTTGACAGAACAAAGAAAAGCCACGTTCAGCTACGAGGTTTCTGTTCAAATGATGGAGATTTATAATGAGCAAGTTAGAGATCTCCTCGCTACTGATGGCTCAAACAAAAGATATCCTTTTAAAACTATCTATGCAACACGTTTTTTCGATATCTGTGCTCGTGACATTTCTGCTAAATTTGAACCATATTTTCCTTAACTCGTACTTACATTAGAAATACGTAACAGCACTCAAAATGGAATTAATGTACCAGATGCCACTAGGTTGCCTGTCTCGACAACGCCCGATGTCATTAATTTGATGGATCTGGGACATAAAAATCGTGCAGTGAGTTCTACTGCCATGAATGATCGCAGTAGTCGTTCTCACAGGTATATTATTAATTAACTTTGTAGTGAAACCTGTTTATCTGTTGTTTCGTACCAACAGAGCGATTCTGTCGTTTTTTTTTTTTTTTTAACTCGTGAAGTGTGTGGTTTCAGTTGCATGACAGTTCACGTGCAAGGAAAAAACCTAACCTCTGGCGCGATGCTACGTGGATGCATGCATCTCGTTGACTTGGCCGGAAGTGAAAGAGTGGACAAGTCTGAAGTCACAGGGGACCGATTGAAGGAAGCGCAGCACATTAACAAGTCACTTGCAGCGCTCGGAGATGTTATCGCGTCTTTATCTTCAAAAAATGCCCACGTTCCCTACAGGAACAGCAAGCTTACGCAGTTGCTTCAGGATTCTCTCGGTAAGTTAGGAGAGTGCATAACAATTCACGTAGAGTACTTTCTGCTATATTTTTTTCTAGCATGTTTGAATTTTGGGGAGCGTATGTTTATCAGGAGGACAAGCTAAGACGTTGATGTTCGTTCACATAAGCCCTGAAGCCGATGCCATTGGAGAGACTATTAGTACGCTCAAATTTGCTGAACGTGTGTCCACTGTGGAGCTCGGTGCTGCACGTGCTAACAAAGACAGCTCGTCAGACGTCAAAGAGTTAAAAGAACAGGTAGTTTCACCGGTCCTTAGTAGTATACGAGAACTGAAAATGTTTTTCCATAGACTTCTACTTGGTTCAGAAGTTTTCTTCTAGGAGTCATCGAAGTTGTCTGAAGTTGTCCGAAAGTACTGCAAATATTTCCTGTAAATGACGATTCAACCGTTCACTTTCTCGTACTAGATATCGACTCTAAAGGTGGCCTTGGCTAGAAAGGATGAAGAAATGGAACAGATTTCGCGTTCAGTTTCCAGCACTCCTGAATCCATGAGCGTGAAATCTACGGCTTCTTCGCCCATGCATCCTTCTTATCGTCCGTCTAAAGATACTCCCAGCGGTCGTAAGAGTCCGGTGAAGGACGCCAGTAGTAACTCCAAGGTTGGTTTTTCGTGAAACAGATTATACGTTTTTACCAGCCGTTTTTTGGTTTTCTGATTTAACTGTTTTGGTTAAATTTGTGGTGTGAAGGGTAAAAGCAACGGCACACCAAAACCGCGCAGAAAAAGCTTAGAACCTGACGACATCCTGGCGGATACCGCTCAATGGCCGCCCCTTAGCGTGGTGAAGGTAATTACAAAGCAACACTCGCTCGATTCAGTCATGTCTTTGGAGAACTTTGCCGAGGAAAACAGGAACCCGTCGTCAGAGAATCACGGACACAGGCTCGACGACTCAGTTAAGGTGCCTCATAATAGCTTGGTTTCCAACAATAAGGGTACTCGAGATAATGGCGGGCAAATTAGTAGTACATTTGATTCACCAACTCCTGAGAGCGTTGATGAGATTGATATAGCGACAAGCGACTCGTCTGAGCAAGATTTTCAGATTAATCTTCCGAGAGTTGCTAGCGTCCCTAATAGTATGGGATCTAAAATCAAGAAACCTCAAGCGAAATCGTCTAGAAGTCCCGAAAAGAAGTATGCTTATCTCTTGCTACTTGCTATAATCGTCTACACTAACCCATATTTGGTCGATTTTTTCGTAGTCATGCTAAATACGTGTTCGATTTTCACGTTCAGGAGTTTGATCCCCACGGCACCATCCCGGAAAGTACCAAATGGCACAAGTCCGACGGTAGTGAAGAACGGACGGCAATCTGTGTACGCGAAGCGGAAAACAACAAACGTCAAGTGAGTTTGATACGTCGATCTGGTGGGTTTTGTGACCCCATTTCTTTTACGTCCTTTGGGTAGTTAGGAGACGGAAAGTATAAGAGTTTAGAAAGGCCCTTCTAAATGTCAAACGGCAACTCCTTCGGTTGCTTGAGATGCGTCTTTTTTTTTTTTTTTTTTGTGGCATTTTGCTGTGTATATGGGGAGACTAATTCGATTTTCTTTTCGGTTTTAAATGGGTTTTGATATCGTAGATGACGTACCTTTCCTCTAAAGAAGAGTGACGGGTAAGTAGGTATATAACTATATATATAGAGAGAAAGAGCATATATGTGAAGAACATCAGAAATTTGATGTGAAAGTAAATGCATTGTTGTACTTGTATAATATTAATACAATGTTGAATGTTTTTTGTATTGTGTATGTCTGAGAAACACGCCTCTGTTGCGCGATTGTGTACACATTAAACGTTTGCTAACTTCGTTAATTGACGAACATATGCTGTGCTGCACATGTGAGACGGCCGAAGGGGATGAAGACACGACGACCCCGTACAACGAAAAGTTGGTCGAAAATTTAGCCTACATGATCAGGAAGTTCAGCGAAAACAATGGGATCTCGAAACATTTCTACAATAACTAGTTTGCCACACTACATTAAAAATCAATCTACATCCTACAGCACTGCACTGATACAATAACGGCACAGCAAAATAAAACTTGAAACACCAAGGAAAAAATTAAAAGGGCAGCTACCTCGACTCAATGGCACGAGTTTCGGAGCCTCTTAAGAAAGACCTCCGCCACCAAATCTGAAACGCTTGGCTAAGATTAGGACACTCGGTCCCATGCTTAGAAAAACACCGAAACCATTCCATGAACAACGTATACTGTTGTTTCAATGGAAGCGTAAGTAGCGCTTGGCCCAATGCTTCTTCTAATTCCCGAACGTTTAACCCCTTTCGACACCTCTTCAACCATCCGAAATCGACTAACATGGGCCCGAACCAGGCTTGAAGAAGCGCAACCCGTGACTCCGCCCGACACTGCAGTTTTCTCGTCCCCATGGCGATGAACAAGGCAGTTGAGACGCGGCTTATTTCGTATCTTACCATAGGAGACGCTTTTTCGTGCATATCAAGCAGATCATCCTGGCGGGCCCACACGTCAACGAAATCTTCTGCAATATGACGATCGAGTAAGATCTCCAACAACCAGGTTATATTTTCGACCTGCCATGAGACAGATTCAACCAAGGGCTTATCTAGGGTTGGCTTTTTATCTGGTTTACGAGGAGAAGTGTCGGATGGCTCGTGGAATAAAGTGACTAAAGACGATATGCAACCGTCACAGATTGAGTAGAGATCTTCCTTGGTAACATCGAGATAGTCTTTCTCGTAGACGGAGCTGTTAGATAATAGACCCTTGACCATAGATTTAAGCTCGTTTCTTGCTTTCGCGTTGCTGCAAGCAGTTATGGAATGAACGAGGTGAGTTGCTAAATTCTGTTGAGGGGCGTTACTGTCGTTGAGATTGAGTCGAGAGAATATGTCGCTATTTGTCGTGGTGTCAAACTTGAGCTTTGTGAAGAGTTTCTTTAGCTTCTCCTCTTCTTCCTCAGTCCATGGAACAGCCTCGAGATACTTTATGCAAGATACGACACCACGGTTGAACTTTATGCTCGCTGATACCTAAAAGACGCAAGCAACAACAACAACATCATCACCGTATTCAAATCTATAGAAAGAATAGTGAACTTCAGCAACAGAAAAACTTCCATTACTAGCGACGTTAAATTCGGATACTACATTTCGCAGTCTAGTTATACACGTAACAAATTTTACCATTTCTACCGACATTAAATTCAGATACTCCATTTTGCAGTCTAACTTATACAAGCAACAAATTTTTACCATTTACCCTTTAACTGCAACCGTACTTAGACATTTCCCGACTACAACTACAAACAAGTGAGACGGACTACTGGTGAACCGCATTCCATAATCACAACTTATTCAAACAATTTAGTTACATCAGTCGGATTTCAGACAAAAACTCGAGAATCTTAAATCAAAACCTAAACCCTTCAATAAAAAAGAAAGCTACAAAGTACTCCGTATTTAACAGCAATCATATAGCAAAGCAATCACTCAGCACAAATATTATCACAACAAACGACAACAATCGTAATAACTACACGTAAACAACGAAATCATAACTTCATAAGCTACAAACTAAAACCTACAGAGACTAAAATTCATCAATGTATGTATGTATAGTATGCACCTCAAGAATATCGATAACACGGTACGCTCCAATTTTAATCAATTTTTTACAAACATCGACATCGTCATCAAACATAAGCTCAATCGTATCTCGAAAAACCCCCAAATCATCAACTTCAGGCACCTCAATCCTCCAAAACCCACCTCTTTTCTTATTATTATTATTACTATCAACAATTAATTCGGCGAAAACGACACTGTTTTCCTTCAAAACCCTAGAATTCATCTCCAAAACAACACAACCTCCGCCATTTTTACCCTTCAAACTCAACCTCACATCATACTCACTTCCTTCTCTCTCCTCCACCTCATCATCATCATCATCATCGAAAGTTTCCTCCTTTATGGGACCCACCTCCTCCACGTCATCCACATTTGCGACCCGAGACGAAGGAACCGGGTCATCAATCGGGGAAACCCGACCCGGTGAGAGAATCTTCCTCGGGTCAATCCGACCCACTAAACTTAACCCGGATTTCGAGCTTTGCGGTGAGCTTGGGTACGAACCGATTGATTTCGAGAGGGTTTCGGATCTATGACCCGGTTTAGAATTCGGGTGGGTCGGTTTAAGTGAGTGAGAAATTAGGGTTTCTGGGGATTTGGGGGGAGTTTTGAATGAACAACACCATGATGATGATGATGAAGATGATGATTTGGGGGGAAATGGGGTTGATTTGTGACGAGTTTTCGGTGGATTTTTGCGGTGATTTGAGGTTAATGATGATGAAGAAGCCATTGATGATGATTTTTTTTTTTTGGGGGGGGGTGAAATTGATTTGGGGATTTAGGGTTTGTGATGAATTGATTGAGTTTGAGGGGGGGAATAATTTTGTGGATGTAGTGATTGAGTGTGAGGTGAGCAAAGTTGGAAAGTGTGTGTGTTTGATGTAGTAAGATTCTCTCTTTGATTTCAAGTATTTGTGTCTTTTTGTTTTCATGTTTTATGACTATGTTTTGACTTTTGACCTATTTTAATCGTCGGTAAATTATTCTGATAGTTCTGATGTGATAATTAATTTAGAAACCGTAAAATGTACGAGTTTTGTTCGAACTAAAAATCTCCTAAAGGATAGAGCTAATCACCTCACTTTGAGAGGTATTATTAGGCCTTGTTCTTTTTAGTTTAATTTCAATTCTTATAATTCAGTTCAGGTTAGCTCCTATAAGTTCAACTCTAATAAGTTCAACTTCTATAAGCCTCACTAAACTTATATTTACACTGACTTAAGCTCCTATAAGTTCCGCTCTTATAAGTTTAACTTTTATAAGTTCAGTTCAACTTTTATAAGTGCAGCTTCAAAAAGCTGAAAAGAACGTGATGTTACATACAATTATGTTTAAATTGTTTTGTTTGAGAACTTTTGTGATATAAGATTTGAGTTGTTTTTTTTTTTTTTTGGTGCATTGGATTTGAGTTGTTTGTGAAGACTGGTTTAAACATTTATATAAGAGTTTGTTTTTTTGAAGCATAGTCATGAATTTAGGATATGGAAGAGGTGTAAAATTGATTTGAATTCTAGTTTTGGAAAGTATAATCGCTACTGGTAATGTTTGAGCAAGTAATATGTACGAGTATGTGGCTTATCTAATGTTGTAAACAATGCGGTTTCAATTTTTAAGATAAAGGTTGGTCTTCGATAATATTGTTTTGTTGTCACACTTCCGTAAAATTGAAGGAAAGAATCCTAAAATGCAATTTAAATCATCACATGTGATAGACCTGGCCATGATCGGGTTGTCCCGCCATAGGCAGGCCCTGTATTGCACGACCCAAAACCTGTCGTTAGAATGGCGAGATATGTCGGACTTCCAAATTAAGGCCCGAGTCCGACCTGACCCGTTGGTTATAAATTGACTTACAAGGAGAGGCCCTCCAAGCCAAGCCTCAAAAATTAAGAATTGGTGTCACGTTCTAGGTTGCAAGGCCCGATGTTTATCTAGGCCGTGTCTGGGCAAATACCACCCACTAGGCGGGCTGCACTGATTTACACAAATGGTTATCTCTACCTGTTAGAGGTTTTGTTATACGACGTATAATTAGATTGTCGAACATGAGATTTTGAATAAAAAACAAAAACATCTCATCTATCTTTTTCATTTAGCCTCGTTTTTTATTATTGAAGAAAAAATGAGATTATATGAAAAATAAAATTTAATATAAATTTTAAAAATACATACGCCATATACAATATCGGATTTTTTTTAAAAAAAAATGTGTGCTAAGAGCCTAAGAGCACATGTTAACAACCCAAAAATGGAAGTAATTTTCATTAAAATATTTTCAAACATGTTTGATTAATTAGGTTTTTAGTTATTACCCTAACATTTTTGATAATTACTTTTATTTTTAAGCTCTTATTACGTGCCCTTATAAAATATTTTAAAAAATCGAATATAATATTACTAGTTAAAAATACCAAATCAAGGATTATAACATAGGTGTACCTACAAAATTCTCATACCAAATGATTTATCATAAAATAATAAAAAGATAGGGGAATAATTAGCAAGTTAGGTGCCAATTAGATCACCCCTACTTTAATTGATTGGCTAATAATAGATCACATCTTAATAGATATGCTCATAACTACGAGTAGTTGGCAAATATGTTAGGACCAATGTTTTACGGTTGTATAGTACTCCGTACTTCGTATTATTTTTAGACAGTTTTTCGAAAAAAAATTGAACTATAGATAGATCGTTAAAGTATTTTACGAAGTATACTAATAATAAATGCAAGTGAAAGAAAAATGTTTGAGACTATTTATAAAATTGTTTGTTTATGTATGTCCAAAATCGATTGAATGTGATTCTCATATGTTAGAAGGATGATCAATTCAAGTTTTTAGCAACTTGTAAACACTAGTTATCTTATGGGGATGTAATTATATTTATATTTACTGTTGTTTTTTTAATACGATGTCTATATTTGTCAAAGACATTTAATTCTCCTACAAATTCTAAAACTTTGTACCTTGTTTACAAGTTTGTTTCAATCTGTAAATTATACAAGTACTAATAATGAAGTATACACTAACCTATATACTACATACTCCGTACATTTAATCATATTACACTACGATCAATGAAGTGTATATTTCGACTCAATCACAAGCCAAAATGCTCTGAACTCGATCAGATTGGTGCAATTTGATATATAGACTCAGACTCAACCAATAATCGTGTCATAGATGTCATATCAAGCATGTATACGTGTTACCTTTTTAAAATCAAATCACATCACAATTCGAAATATGAGTTGAGATCCTCTAGAGTTACGAAAAAACTCTACATGGTAGAGTTTACCTAAATTAGTAAAGATTGTATTTTCTTCACTTTGATTACAATTACAAAATATACTTATATCTTATGCTTATATTCAATTATGGTAACTCTATGAACTCTGCTAAAAATTAACTCTAGAGGATCCTAACACTCGAAGTATTACTCTGTAATACACTTCAACCGTTCAACTAATAAATACGATGAATCAAAGTATCAAACTTACCCAAATGACACTTTGTCTTAAAAAAGACGGTATTTTTTAGATCACTTACTTTTTCACCCATATTTAAATGTATAGTAACAACTATTTAGTATTTAGTGACACTTATCCGACACTGGTCTATCACAACAACAGTTACTCCCCCAATAATCATATCTAAATACTCCGTATAAGTATGAGAAACACGTGGAACCTATATAATGGAAGTTGAAGGCAACAAATAAATTCGTACGTTGTTGCTTCCAACGTCATTAATCGTGTCACAACATTATACGTCCTATAATTATGGCATTATCCATATAAATTAAATATTTCAACACGCACCTAATCACAATTATATCGTTATCTATTTATAACAGATGTCGGTCCAAATTAATTATAAAATAAACTCATGAGAAATGAAATTTCATGACTACGTACTACTACATCGTTATATTTTGACATATGTAACACGTACACACCTAAGTACAAATGTATAATAAGTGAACAATATAATAATTGCATTAAAATTATTAGTTTTTATATGAATAATCGAGTATTTGTATAAAATATAATGATAATCAGTAAATTTTGGACATATATTATAGAGATAACTCATATTTTGATACCAGGCTAATATAAGTTACCTTAAGATTATTTAGCATGGTATCAAAGTTAATTTGATAAAATTAGTTACTCCGTATTAATCTTATTAAACCAACGATATAATCAGACATCAGTGACAAAATTAAGGGAGGCTGGTAGGTCCATAGCGTACGCAATCACCCCCATTGAATCACAAAATAACAAAAATTTTAGTTAAATTTTTCACAGTTATTTTTATAAAGGGTATTATTTTTTGTATACGGGTTTTACTCCCGTTGTATACTTTTGTTACTATTATTTCCAATTTTGCCCTTTTTTACTCCTATAATATACAAATATTTTTATTTTTATTTTTAACTTTTCCTAAACCATATCATTCAATTTCTATATTTTCTTAAATCAAATTCATTAAATTTCAATTTATCAGTCATGAATTCCGATAATAAATTCAATGAGGTAATTATTGTTTTTAATTTTTATTTTGTTCATTCAATTAGGGTTTATAAGTTAAAGTTAAGGTGGTTTATGGTGGTAGAGTGGTGGTGGTCTTCGATGGTGAGCGCGTCACGGTGGGGCAAGTCGACGGTGGCTGGCGGTGGTGTTGACCCGTGAAAGGAAAAAAAAACCGTAAAAGAGAACATTGCTTAATCGGGGTGTTATAATTGCATTCTACCGAACTCTGATTAAATGGTAAACAAATTGTTTTTTCTTCCTCTTCAAACACCATTAATCAAAAACTTACCTCGCCATTATCAATTTATCACTATAACACCACTTACATCATTCATATCTCAATTGCAAGCCCAAAATCATCCCTTTATCAAAGACTAGTTGATAATTTTTTTAAATTTGTCGAAACGGTGCCGGCAAAAAATCATACCAAATCCGTTTTTCGAACACTCCATCGACTTCGTCGTCGTATCCGGCACCATAAGACACCCAATAAATGATTGATGAACCCTTTTAAGAAGAAGGTTGAATTCTTAATTTTCAATTCATTCTTTGTTACTACTCGAACTAAATTTGAAAATAAAATCTTATTGTTTGTTGTTTTGCTTTTTTGTTCACTTTACATTTTTCAAGGATTGTGTATGATTTGCAATTAAAAAAAATGTTGTAAATTAAGAAAACAATGGTAAATCAGAGAGAAACTTTGAAGAAATTAAGAATAAAGGAAGAAAATAAGGAGAGCTGCACTTAACAAAGAAAGTTTTTAAGTTGACTAACGGTCAACGTCCAAAACTTAACGGAATTACCTGATTGGTAGTGTCTCACAAACTTTAGAAAATGTAAGGTAGTTCTTCACAAAAAATAAAATGTAAGGTAGTACCTCACAATTCGACTAAAATATAAGGTACTATCTGACAAAAAACTCAAATGCAAATAAATAAATCAAGTGTTCCTCTATATAGCTACTATAAGAGTAAACAATTTTTAAACTAAAAGTATCGCAAATATAAAATAATATTTACACCAAACGTGTAAATTGTTAGGACACCACGTGTACTAAAATTAATTGTCGTATCATTAATTAAAGAAATCGTAATAGTAAAGTGCATGGCTTAAAAAATTGCACCACTTTCGATTGACCAAAAAATTAAAAATTTGCACCACTATAAATACAAACGTATTGTAGAGGCCAATATACTTTGAATCATATTACAAGAAATTCATTAATTTGAACCAAAAAAAAATAAAAAGTATTACAAGAAGTTAATATATAAAATAATTTTATTTATTTTTTAATATTTGAAAATAAAAAAATGGGAGGAATTAGAGTTGCAAGAATTGGTAGAAAATCGTCAATTGAAACTGAGCCTCGTACTCTTAATTTTAATCAACTTGATATTGCTAGGGTATGGCCTTGCTTTTTTTTTTTTTTGGTATTATTATCATTTGTTCTAATATCATGAATTAAAATTATTAATTATTTGTTCTGATTATTTATTATCTTTTGACGAGAAATAATTATTAATTGGCGTGGTTCTTTTCGTAGAGATAAATTTGAAGGTCGTAAAATTAATTGAGTGGGAAGAGATTATTTGAGTTTTGATTGTTGAATTTAAACATATTGGTTTAAAAATATAAGAGTAATTCTTACGTAAAACCGGACTTACGTTAACATAACGTAAGTCACACACACAAGTTAAAATAAAATAGGAAAATAACCACCCTTATGTGAGAGGTCTCACAATAAATTTATTGTAAGACTTGTCTCACACAAGCATTTGCCAAAATATTATTCTGTGATTTATAATAGAGAGAGATTTCATAAGGAGTAATTATTATTGATAGTTGTGTTCTCAATAACCTAACATAGGTAAAGTATTTATAGTACTTCAAAACAATAGAAAACCTAAATCTGAAATCTCTAACTTATTCTATAAGCTAATAATATATTCTATTATATGGTATATTATCATAATATACCATATGATTTATTTCTCTCTAATACCCTCCCTCAAACTTATGGTAAGTCACCGACTTATCATGAGTTTGAAAATTAAAAGACAATACTTTAATAAGAAAAAAAATGTCGACTTTCTTTGTCTTCACAATCTTCTTCATCTTCGGTCTTCATCTCCATCTTCGCAAGGTTGGTAAAATAAGTGCGTATAGGACTCGCCAGACAATTTTTAAATGCGTATAGGACTCGCCAGACAAATTCTTTTAAATGCGTATTGGACTCGCCAGACAAATTCTTTTAAGTGCGTATTGGACTCGCCAGACAATTTCAATTGCGTAACTCGCCAGTAAATCTTTTGTTGCGTAACTCGCCAGTAAAGTCATACCACCTTGAACTCAATGAAAGAATATAAATCAAAGAAAAGAGAATTTGATATTGGGGGGATTTTATTCGAGTAAATTAATATAGAGTAAGGACTTTTATTGTGAGTTTTAGTAAAGTTTTGTGTATTCTTTCAACAAGTTCCCGCCGGTGGGCGACATCGGTAGTTTACCCACCGGCAGGGCAGCGGATTTTGTAGGTAGGTCCTCAGAAGCCAAATGGCTCTGATACCATGATAAGATTTAGAATAGAGAAGAATTTCATAAAGAGAATATTATTATGAATTAGTTGTTGGGTTCAATTACATAGATATGTGAACTATTTATAATAGTAGCTCACAATATTAGGAAAACCTAGATTTAACTTATTCTCTAAGATAATAAATATATCCTAACATATATGGTATATTCTAATAATATACCATATTATTTATTTTCCCTAATAGTAAGACTTGTCTCACACAAGCATTTGCCAAAATATTATTCTGTAATTAAAATTATACTCGTAATTCACAAGTTAAATGATTGTGTTTTCATGAAAATAAGAGAAAATACTTTTGATTATTGATTGATACGAAGCATGATGGAGTAGTTAAAATTAGTGTCTTAAATTTTAAAGGCACTTGTCTAATGTATTTGGCAGGAAGTAGCATTATACGTAGTACATACGAGGTCTAGAGAAGAGGCATTTCAAATATTTACCGAGGTAAGTGCAATTGTGTATCGATTTTAAATTTCGAGTTACTTAAAGAGATTCCAATAGTCGATGTTGTACTTTTCAATTCCTTTCGTGGAATGGTTCGCGAACGAACTTTGTTAAAATTCAGAGGATTGCCTCCAAAAAAAAAAAAATAGAGGATTAATCCGATTATTGATCGAATTAAACGTTTTGATTCAAGCACCGGCCAAAACAGTGCACTTAGTTAAACTAAGCGAACCAAACCCGTAAACCATTCGTTTATTGTACCTATTTATTTGTTTCCAATTCTATTTTAGGAATCATCGTAAATTAATGATTAACATAAAAGTATATTATCATTTAATTATCATCTAAAACTATTTAGCTAAAATCGAGATCCTTCCAATTTAATATTCATTTTTAATCAACTTATTACTTATAATCTTATATCATAATATGTCGAATCGTCAATTTGTGTTTTCTTTCCGAGATAGAAAGATAAACAAATAAGTGAGACAAATTGACTATTTCCCAAAAAATTTATGCATCAGTGACTATTTTAACATGGTTGATAGTAAGGACCTTTTTTTTTCTTTTTTACTTTTAATTAATTTAAAATGATTATGTTCGGAACACAGAAAGAGTTTGACCTAATAACTACTGTGCGAATTTGTAGGGTTTGGAACCTGTGGAGAAAACTGGAGCTAATACCACGCATGCGATGCTAAAGTCAGGCGAGTTTTCGGATGAAGAACAAGACTTATTAACCTCAAATTGTCGATCTTTCAAACAAAGTATGGCGAAAGACACGCTTACAGCGCCGTTCTAATTTTTTTTTTTCTTTTAATCTCCAATCTTTACTAGTACTCCGTACTTGGCATTTTGCCAGTCAAGCTTTTTGTACATCTGAAGTTGTATGCTTGTGTTGTGTACATGTGTAGTTCATGAAACATCTGCGCAACAGATAAATCATTCGGTTTTGAGTTCATGGAAACAAACTAGAGAACCGATCGAGTTACAAAATGCACTTGATCTATTCAATTCAAACTACTCCGTATTAGGTTAACTATTCGAATACTTTAATCGTAAATTAATTATATTCAGTTCAATTAGTTCATGTGTAGCAAAACTAAATATCGAAAAACATCATATAATCCAATTAAAATACCAATTGAAATTAACGCGTTGAGTATACCTTTTTTCCAATTTTCATCCCTTCTTTTGTATGGATCAAATATAATTTATGTATAGGAAACCCTCAATAAATAAACAATCCATGTTGAAGAAATTAAACATGGAGTAAACTCTTCCTCAAGTATAGTCGAATTGATTTCCTAGGTACGGAGTACTTTGCAAGGTTATCGATCTAATAAAAATATGTCAACTGATTAACAAATATTAAAATACAATCGTTCGATACATACAACATCAATAGGGTATACATTTGTGAGATGACATTTTATAAATTGTGGAGCGTTTTTATTGTTTTTTATTTCTCTAAACATATACGGAGTATGATCTTACAATAAAATTATTCCAATTGAATTGAATTTGACTAGGAAATACGGAGTACTTTGTTTTGTAAACTCATCCAGTTTTATCTAATAGATCCAGTAATATCACTGATATGTTTACTTTTTTATGTTAACAAAAATATGAAATTGAGCGAACATAGTATGGAGATTGAAAAGTAGGAAAATACAAAACTCCGTATAATTATCAATACCGAATGTTCACGACTATTTTCCTCGAATAATAACTTTTGAAATGTTGCGTTATGTGACAAGCCATCCATTTATCATTTGTTTCGTCAATTATTAACATTTCATTCACGTATTTCAAATTTTTATTAGCCATTTACATTAAACAATTATCATACCCAAAGTTAATCAACCCCGACTTATCAATCTTATACTTCCTTCGTCCCAATTATCACCGCATTATTTAAATTATTCCCATCAGTATTCCTACCCCATCGGAGTAATATTTAAGGGGTATATGTTTCTTTTATGAATTTTTCTGGATCTTTGTACCAAAATAAAAGGTAAACAAATTGTTGGGACGAAGGAAGTAATATCGATTATTTATTACTTTTTGAAATAGAAAGGTTAAATCATTCCACTAGTATATTTTATAAAATCTATAAAAAAATTATACAACAATTAAATTAGGGTTTTTCCCAGCTGTACCCCTGTACTATTGGGTTTTCCTAACTGTACCCCTGAGTTTCTTTAATAATTTACCCAAAATCATACCTGAAATCATACCTAAAATTGAACAGAGGAAGGAAGGACTGCAAAAGTTCAACGATGAAGATGTTGCAGAACGATGAAGCTATGAAAGTTGATATGCAAAGGAAGGAGATGAAGAGAACAGAGGAAGGTGAAAGGGTTTCAAAGGGTTTTAAAAAAAATTGAATCAAAAGAAAGAAATGACGGTTAATAAGTTGACTCAACTTTTAATTTACAACTAATCCTTCCACGTAGGCAAATTAGGCGCTCCACGTAGGCAAATTACACATCCTAATTGGCATTTAACGGTGATAATTGGCGAACTAGCGTAAATAGTTATGGTTGAGAGTAATTAAGGAAACTCAGGGGTACAGTAGGGAATACGATATACGCAGGGTACAAATGAGAAACCCGATAAGACATGCAGATAAATTTAAAAACCCATTAAATTATAAGACGGTTTTACGATAGATTAACATGAATCGATAACTAGGGTTTAGAGTTTAGGGACTTGTATCTATAACACACACCTCGTCACACATCCTAAACCCTTTTTGTTCCATACCTTCATTTGCCGCCGAATTAAAAAGGCATTTCTCTCTCACTAATCAATCTTCTTCCCCAAAATCCCTTTGATTTCAATTGAATTTTCGTATTAAATTTCAACTATTAATTCTAAATGTTTTGAATGAATGCAGGGTAAGTAAGTAAGTTTGTTGGAAGATCATCGAAAATGGTGGAAAAAACTAAGGGAAGAAAGGAGGAAGTTGTTACTAGAGAGTACACTATTAACCTCCATAAACGTCTCCATGGATGGTAACTTTGTTTCTTTTGTTTAGGGTTTTTAAAGTTGTGATTTTGGGGATGATTTTAATTGATTTGTGCTTTTTTGTT
This sequence comes from Dianthus caryophyllus, assembly GCA_023091065.1. Lineage (NCBI taxonomy): Eukaryota > Viridiplantae > Streptophyta > Magnoliopsida > Caryophyllales > Caryophyllaceae > Dianthus > Dianthus caryophyllus. The sequence goes on from CM041519.1 coordinate 5,656,555, forward strand.
GTTGATTTTAGATTCAAAGTTGTGGGTTACTTTGATTATGTTTATTGATCACTTCGATCCATCCATTTTTTTACGTTATTTGGGGTTTCATTAAGTTGTGATTTGGGGATTATTTTAATTGATTTGTGCTTTTGCTGATTTTGGATTGATTTGCTGGTGTTTTAGATTCAAATTTATGTTTTGAGTAATGGGTTACTTTGATTCTGTTGATTTATCCCTTCAATCCATCCATTTCTTTACGTTATGCTACGTTTTTTTTTAGAGGTTTCTGCAACTGTGTGAGGGTATAAGTCTATAACCTTTAATTTGAATTTACGTAAAGAAATGGGTGAATCGTAAATATAAGATGTAGGATTTAAGTGTTTTGGTTTGTGGGTTTGGTGTAGATTCATTTTTGTACATTTGGGGTTTTTTTTTTTTTTTTTGCAATTTGTAAACTTTTCGACAGAAATGTTTTCATGTGTGATCTAATAAAAGTGATTTTGGAATTTGGATCAATTTGAGTCGTTTCATTGATCAAATTTAAGCAAATTTTTTGAGGTCTTGTAAGTGTTTGCGCAGTCGAAAATGTTAGTCCTGAACTGAGGTCTTGTTTTGAGTTCTGCATTCAACTAATTCTCGTATTCGTGAATTGTGGTGCCATTCATTAAGCATTGTAGGTTGACCTTCTAGAGCTTGTCGATAGATTATAAATTCGGGTTTTGGTCTATTGCTACTCTCTTGTTTACGGTTTACTTGTTTTGACGCTTTTTTGTTCATGAGGCGTGACTGCTCTTGTCTGTGTACTGGATTGTAGAAAACAATTATTGACATTGACCTGTAAACATTTACTTGAATGCAGCACATTCAAGAAGAAGGCACCCAATGCAATCAAGGAGATCCGCAAGTTCGCTGAGAAAGCAATGGGCACCAAAGACGTCAGAGTTGACGTGAAACTGAACAAGCAAATTTGGAGTAGGGGTATCCGAAGCGTACCTAGGAGAATCAGAGTTCGCATTGCACGTAAGAGGAATGACGACGAAGATGCCAAGGAAGAGCTTTACTCTCTTGTCACCGTTACTGAGATTCCTGCCGAAGGTTTGAAGGGTTTGGGAACCAAGGTCATTGATGACGATGAATGAGAGACTGTTTCAGTGTAACAGTTAAGATGATGAGTTTCTTTCGCAATGTGTTTGTGTTTTCGAATATCGAGATACTATGTGGAACGTATATTTTAATTTGTTGCCTCAGTAACGACTTCAGCTTTGAGCAATTTTTGTCCTCAATTTATTCATCGATTGTCGTCATCTCATATTTGTGATATTGTTCTCTTATTAAGGACTATTGTACTGATAACAGTCACAAATTATTTATCAATGGTTGTATTAATCGCAAGTACACGTCTACACGACAGTCTCGTAGGATATAGTTACGTCTGTGTGAAAAGCGCATAAGAAAAAACAACGATTGTTTGAAATCAAGAGTATCAGTATACATTCTCAAATTTTGCATTCAATCTCCACAAAAGATCTTATATTGAACCCAAATACATTGCTTTATCCTCGTCAAAAAGAACCGTCACAACTCCTAAGGGTATATGTACAGCTTCACAATTCACAACACTGTTACAAAATTTAGCAGTCTGTAAAAGTTGCCATGCTTGTCGAGTCGAAGCCGAAGCGAAAGTCAAAGTGATGGCTGAATTGACCATGAGGCACGGAAACTTACACATGCATAGCGGTTACATTGCTTTGTAGGCGTACATGTAACTTCTAAGCTTACGGACTTCTGATGATGATTCGTTTAGTAGGTGATCCACATAAAGGCACAACCCTGCACCACTATAATATAAACACACTTTTTTAGCATATACGTCGTCCATTTTACATTAATTGATCTCACATCGACTTTCTAGTTACTGAAAGTAGGATAACTGATTACGCGTACTATTTATACCTTAATGGACCAAACGGAAGCCAAATAACTTCCCACCGGAACTTTGGCAATCTGCAACACAGAAAACGATTAGACGTGACTGATTCAAAGAACATCTCACTAATACGTGCAAAGTTATTAGGTTATTAGTTGGAACAGCGAAAGTATATAAGAGTACCTAAGCATGTAATACAGCCAGAAGATGGCAAGTACAACACCGACAGCTAAAGAGTACCGAATAAGACGATGCCGTGAACTCTGAATCAACCCCAGAATGGCTATCGAGCATGCTAGGATAGCTAACCAATCTGTAAAGGGTTATCAGAAGTAATGTACGTTACTTAGTCATCGTATACATTACAAATTTGTTTGACGTCCAAAACAGAGTTACTAAAAATATTATATATACGAGGAAAAGGCTTCCATTCAAGGAACGTCTACGACGAAGGAAGTAGGCACAGGTACATGTATAGAAGTATTATGACACAAGCAAAATGTTGACGTAAAATTCTGACATGACCACAATTTTATAGAGCAACACTTTTATAGGTATTGAAACATAAAAAGCGTAGTTCAGCAGGATAAACAAGCAAATGTAAACAATAATTTGCACTCGACAATAGTATCATTGTTTTTTGTGGTGGTTAGTTTATAACAAAGGTTACGTGTCAGGTCAGATCTCGGGCATACTTACAAAAAGAAACCAACCAAAGGGGACCATGGATAAATCCTACGTTAGCGTTGACATACTAGTGCAAAAATTAGCAACAAAATGTTACCTGAAAGTATGAGCAACCGTGAATCAATGTCTTCCATGAAGTAAGCATGGTAACGCTGTTCATCCATACATCATACGAGGGGATAATTTCAGAAATTGTTACGACCCATCAGTGAACTAGCAATACAATCAATTTTATGTTGCTTATAAGCATACCCATTAAGTACGATCTTTAATACTGTAATTACTACTATTACTACTCGGTGGTACTAGACTACTAGGCACTAACGGTACAGTAATTTACCTAGATAGACAGAAGTTCATAACAAATATTTACCTTCTAATAACAGTAATACATTGATTTAATGGTTGTTCATTACGGTTCCGGTAGATAACTTCCATACAATCACTTAGTCTGGACAAATATACGTCAATGCATCAAGCTCTATTCAAGTACTCTATATGTTTCCGCTTATTCTAGATGAAAACAAGAACAATCAAAGTATTTTAAGTAACAAATTAAAAATTCGACAACGACCAAGTTTGTGTCCTATCAATCACCACCTAAATTTCATTTTAATGATAACTACGGAGCCCATTACAGGCCGAAGAATCTAAAACTTAAACACAATATCCCTTCATACTATATTGTCTTCGTCTCCAATCTGTTCCGTCTCAAAATAAGTGGACCCTTTCGAATTCAGTAAAATTGAAACGTAAACTTCTCACGCTAGTACTAGAGTGCTAGTTCCGTAACATTGTCACCAAATGGTGAAAACAGTTGTCATAAATAGTTAAGCGACAAAGGGGTCACAATGGCGTGTTTCATCACTTAATCGTAAATATAAACTTTTAATTACATAGGTCAAGGTCAATATAAACGGGATCGAGCGAGTAGTATACTAATCTGTTTAAAAGCTAAAAAAGCACAAGAAATTACCAACTCCCAAGGATGAGCTGTCTGATGATAGATTGAGAAGAGGAGAAACGCAATGTAGAGGGACATCAACACCGCGAAAACCGTCTGAAATTCAAACAAAAAAACGACCCAATTTCCACTTTCAATTCTTCTTTCACCCGTCTATTTTAACAAAATGCTATACATTAACTAAAACCACTAAAAACATGCACTTGTATACCAAAATCAAGCTAATGCATACATAATACACCATAGAGTGAAAAAATAGTATTTTTAGGTTGACCAATCTATCACATCCTTTCGCATGATTGAGAAAAGAGAAAGCCAACGACTTTCGATCCACCTCGAAAACATAGAACACGACTGCCCCAAATCTAGTCATACAGTTGAACTCGCAGAAGCAATGATTATAGCTACAATTCTTACGAAAATTTTGCATTCTAACATCGTTAAATCGAGGTTATCACTTTCGATAACTAAATTATCATCAACCAATAGCTTAAAACCAAGAAGAAAAAAATAGAAATCACCCCCAAAAATTCCAGCTTTTTCTTAAAATTTTGCTCCTTTAATTCAAAATAATACAACAAACTAAAACCACGAAGAAATTCATAGAAATCACCCCCAAAAATTCCAGCTTTTTCTTAAAATTTTGCTTCTTCAATTCGAAATAATACAACAAACTAAAACCACGAAGAAATTCATAGAAATCACCTCAAAAATTCCAGCTTTTTTCACCCATTTTTACACCTTAATCATTATATATTGCAACTATATAAACAAACCCCATAATAAAACATACACTTGTGTAGCAAATTCAACCTAAAAAACACCATTTAATCATAATTAAAACCAAAAATTAAAGCCAAAAACCCAGAAAACATAATTGAAAATATAAATTATTACCCTCCATAATCGACTTTGCTTGGCATTCAATTGTTCAAGGGATCGAACCAATTCTTCTTGTTCTGGGCAAATTAGAAACAACAAAATTTCAATAAAATTGAGTAAAAAAATTGGTGAAAAAAAAAAAAAAAAAAAGATAAAAATGAAAAAGGGTACCTTGAGTATCAATAGGTCGTGCATCATCAATGGTGGGAAGTGATAAATTGTCATCATTTGATTGATTTTGGAGTGATTTGTTCAATTTTCTTGCCAATTTCTTCATAACTTTTATTGCCCAACTTTGTAATGTCTTGTGTTTATACAAGTAAAAAAAAGTTATGAAAAAAATTGTCATCTTACGATTGTTTATTTTACAACTCACATGTTTTTCTATCAAGTCTTAAATAATAAAAAAAAAAAAAAAAAAAAAAAAAAAAAAAAAAAAAAAAATCGTCTGTCACAATATTTATTCTCAATAAAAAATCATTTTCACCGTAATAAACGTTTTTTCTAACTCATAAAAACATTAATTTTTTTTTTTACGCACATTTTGAGATTTGGTGGATGATAGAGTTCATTCGTATGAATAAGTTAAAAACAATAAGTCAATCAAACAAAATGCTCATTATTGATTACACATACTCCACAATACACGGTAACGAATTTAGGACTTTTTGTGGTGAGTACTTGCCGAAATTTTGTACGTAGTCTCCGATTATCAAATGATGGACCCTTCTTCTCGACGTAGAGTTCTCTTTATATATAGGTATGTCGGAGTCGACTAGGTTCATCCAATGCTCCATATGAATCCTCCTTATTCTTACGGAAGCTGACCTTTATGACAGAGTTATTGTAAACTTTTTTGAATTTTTAGTTCAAAGCCCTGAAAATATTGAATTAGGATTAGTGTATATCGCATCAAGTTTATATACTGGTTATTTGATCATTACTCTTATAGTTACAACTTCTACTACATTTTGAAATAGTCATAACTAGCCCACACGTGTTATTTTCCTTTTACTAAAGGCCACATTCAAGTTAGTGGCACACACCAGTGACACCACTAGTAATCTCCGCTTGTTGATCGATTAGCATCACCACGATATCGGTTTGACCTCGCTAGCTCACTTCTACACAAATTAGGTACAATACAATCGGTTCACGACTCTGTTGTGTAACTGTATACTTATTAAATTCTATTTAAAATGTAATAATAAAATATAAATAAAAGATATTGGGAAAATATTTCCTACACTCAATAAAGATTACTATAAATGAGATAAATTCACACATGCAATTGGAATTCAACTGTAGTGAATGTCCACACGATTTTCGTTGGTTTGAAACCGCGAAATTAGTATATAATTTTTTTTTTTTTTTTTTTTTTTTTTTGGAGTGAGTACGAGATAATTAGATGATAAGAAATATAAATAGAAATTTTTTAGTGAATTAATAGTAGATAAATAGAAAAACTTTACCAACAATTGGGCATTTGGTCTAGTGGCATGATTCTTGCTTAGGGTGCAAGAGGTCCCGAGTTCAATTCTCGGAATGCCCCTTTTTACCTCCAAATTGTGATAATTTAGTATTTTATTAATATTAGCTAACTCTATAAGTATAAGATTATATCTATATCTATTGAGATATTGCAGCATTATGTTATTTAACAATAACTTATACCCAAAAAATAATACGGAGTAGCTTTTTCCAAAACATCAATTACGAATATTATAATAGTTATTTATGTTATTATCTTAATAGAGCTCGGAAAAAAAAAGCCTCTTTTATTCATATAGAGCGATTATATTATGATTATTATTCAAAAAAAAATTTGTATAAAAAAAAAAACAACTACTCCGTACTATTTAGCTTTTTCGAAACATCTCACGATAACATCGTCTCACCCAAATTTTTGTGTAAAAGAAAAGATAGAAACTTAATGGGAATACAATTTAAAAAGAATTTTTATTTTTATTTCCATAAAAAATAATACTCCGTATAAAACGACATTAAAGTCCTTCTCTCTATATATATACGGACGGAGTATATATAAACACAACCCTAATTTGAATTTCGATTTCTTGAAAAAGTTTGGAAATTTGAGCGATTTAGGGCAAAAACACAAAAAGGGGATTTTCAAAAATGAGGATTACAATAAAGGGTGGTGTTTGGACGAACACCGAAGATGAAATTCTGAAGTCTGCAGTGAGTAAATATGGGGAGAATCAATGGCCTCGTATTTCGTCTTTGTTAGTTCGTAAATCTCCTAAACAATGTAAAGCTCGTTGGTATGAATGGCTTCATCCTTCCATTAATAAGGTAATTTTTTTCGTTTTTGGTTTTGCTTAATTCTGTTGTTTCTGCGGATTTCTGAGTTTTGTTCATGAATTAGGGCATTAAAAGTGTGTTCTTTGATGATATTGTGGTGTTTTTATGGTTTCTCTAGTCGATTTCATCGCTGTTGTTTTGAATATTGTGTGTATGTGTGTAGATATACTGGTTTTCGAGGCGGGGTGGATGGTGTAGTTTCTGAAATTTGTGGGCTGATTTCTGTGCTTTGATCATTTAATAGGGCACTAAAGTGTGTTCTTTGACGATATCGTGGTGTTTTTATGGTTTCTGTAGTCGATTTCATCGCTGTTGTTTCTAATATTGTGTGTATATACTACTGGTTTTTGAGGCGAGATGGTTTTCGATCATAGTAACTGAATTTTGTGGCGGGTTTTCTGAAATTGAATTGTAGCTCTGTGTTTGCTGTTTGTGTAAAGCTTTAGTTTGTTGTTGTTGTTGTTGCGACTTTTGAAGGTTTGTATAGATTGTCTCTGTAGTTTTAGCTCTTGTTGTCTGTAACTAGGACCAAATCGTCGTGCTGATGATTGAATGTTGCCAGTTTAAGCTTCAATAGTATCGCTTCACAATGAATTTTTCGTTCTCAGAGCTTAGATTTAAATAATAAAATGGCTGCTAGATAAAAATAGTTACTGTAATCAATAAATTGGTTACGAACAATATGATAATGGCTACGATAATGGAGAGGTTCATGTGTTGAATGAGGTTCATGATTAGCAATGACCACGTGTAGAAGGGGCTCAGGGCGTGTTTGTTGCGTTGTTCTAATTGTGTCTCTTTTAGGTCCTCGCAGATATTTGAGAAATGGTTGTTCGTTTTATCGAAAATGAATACGTAAGTAGATTTATTGTTTTTCGTGTCTGTTTGGGGGTTTCAGTGTTTCATTTGGCTTAAGGGGGGTTAAAATCGTCATCAAGTTCAGCTCATCTGCTTGAAATTTCAATGTAAAATTGGAAGTTACTAGCACTGGTGATGATAGATTTTTCTGTAAGGTGCTTAATGCAGCGGTAGCGTTAGATACGGTGTGTTAATTTAAATCAAATTATTTAGCGTCTTTTTTTTATTTATTTTTCAGTGCGTATCCTCATTGGTTAGAGCTTTTGATTCTAGTTATCAATTTCTATGTTTTGACGTCCAAATTTATCGATATTCACTATCTTTCTTCCCTGCATTTTGTAGATTGAGTGGAGAAGAGAAGACGACGAGAGGCTACTTCATCTTGCTAAGCTTATGCCGACTCAGTGGAGAACCATAGCACCAATTGTTGGTCGTACTCCATCACAGTGCCTTGAGCGTTACGAAAAACTTCTTGATTTAGCTGTCAATGCTGTATCATCGTCTAAACAAGGAGACGACCCTCGTAAACTTCGTCCTGCAGAAATCGACCCCAAACCAGAATCTAAACCTGCACGACCAGATCCTGTCGACATGGATGATGAAGATGAAAAAGAAGTGCTCGCTTTTTTGCAAAAGAAACGGGAACTGAAGGCGACTGGTGTTATAGACGAGAGGAGAAGAGGAATTGATTACAATGCCTATAAACATATCCATTAAGTACGATCATTAATACTGTTAATTCTGCTATTACTACTCGGCGATACTAGGCACCAATGGTACAGTAAGTTACCTTGATAGACAGAAGTTGATGACACACATTTTTACCTTCTAATAACAGTAATAAATCGATTTTAATGGTTGTTCATTATGGTTCTGGTATATGTATTACTTCAATACAAGCATTTAGTCTGTACAAATATACGTCAATGCGTCAACCTCTATTTAACTACTCTATGTAGACATGTAGTAGACGATATCGTGTGACTGTGTGATCTTATGGAATTTTTGAATTTTTGTATACTTTTTGTGAAATACGGAGTAGTATATAGCACAAATTGATAAATGCTACGGAGTATATTACTATATACTCCGTAATGCTTTACCAAATGAAGTTTTTAAAAATTTTCAGCATTAAATTTTATACTCCGTAAAACTTAATAGCACCTTTTATTCGCTAGTAGCTTCCCCGCTCTAAGTAAGACGTCCAATGAGTCCAGACCCTAGACGACTGTACCCACAATCTTATTTATACATTTTCAAAAATGACATTCATGAGCTCTTTGTCAATTTAATTTTTTTAAAATTTTATTTAGCTACAAAATTTAATGAGTACAAATTATATTGATTTTCAATAATTTGCATATTAACAAAATTTTATACAAATACCGGCCATGACCTTCCATCCCCAAACCTTGAGTGAAGTGGTTCGGGACCGGATAGATTAGGTCGTCTCTAAAATCGAATCGGATCGGTCTGAGGATTATATGTATATATATTTTTGTGGTGGACTAAGGACAGAATCGGGATGTCCTCAGTTCGGACCAAACCTAGACCAAATAGCCTCGATCCGGTTAAAATCTCGACTCGAGTTGCGCCGAAGACCGGATTGTAGGGAAAAGATGGATCGAACCGACAAGGTCCTCAGCCTAAATTCGGTCTGAACCGAATGGACCAGTCCTAAAAATTACTCGGTATTCGAGAAAGAATATAAAAACGAAAATAGTGCCCAATAAACACAATCGATTGAATCGTCCCTCATAATCTTTATATCCTATCAATTCACCAATGCCGTCATTCAAATTCCTCATAAACCCTAATTTCCCCAATTTTCCCTCTCACTCTTCAAATCAAACCTTCTAATCACACTTTTCGATCCATCAAACTTCATCTTCGTCGTCATCGTAACCCCAATTACATCTATACAACGCCCAGATTTGGGAACCCTAATTTTCAATTTCAATTTCGATTTTCCAAAAAGTAACGAAATTTCAGCGATTTAGGGCTAAATCACAAAAGGGGATTTCAAGATGAGGATTATGATAAAGGGTGGTGTTTGGAAGAACACCGAAGATGAAATTTTGAAGGCTGCGGTGATGAAATATGGGAAGAATCAATGGGCGCGTATTTCTTCGTTGTTAGTTCGTAAATCTGCGAAACAATGTAAAGCTCGTTGGTATGAATGGCTTGATCCTTCCATCAAAAAGGTAAATTTTTTGTTGTTTTCGTTTCGGTTTTGCTTAATTTGTTGTTTCTGCTGATTTCTGAGCTTTTTTCATGAATTAGGGCATTAAAAGAGTGTTTTTTTTTTTTTTTTACGATATCGCTGTGTTTTACGGTTTTTCTAGCCGATTTCATTGCTTTTGTTTCAAATAATTTGTGTATGCGTGTAGATATACTGGTTTTCTTGTCAATTTGTCATCAAATTTAGTTCATTTTCGAGGCGAGCTGGATATGCAGTTTCTGAAATTTGTGGGCTGATTTTCGAGCTTTGATCATGGAATAGGGCATTAAAAGTGTGTTCTTTTTTACGATATCGCGGTATTGAATGGTTTCTCTAACCGATTTCATTTCTGTTGTTTTAAATATCGTGTGTATGTGTGTAGATATGCTGGTTTTCTTATCAACTTGTCATCAAATTTAGTTCATTTTTGAGGCGAGGTGGATTTCCAGTTTCAGAAATTTGTGGGGTCTTCTGAAATTGAGTTGTAGTTCCGTGCTAGCTATCTGTGTCACGCTTTAGTTTGTTGTTGTTGCGACGATTGAAGGTTTTTGTCGTTTGTATCTGTAGTTTTAGCTCTTGTTGTCTGTAACTAGGATCACAATGTCGTGCTGATGATTGAATGTTGCAAGTTTAAGCTTCAATAGTATCATTTCGCAATGTATTTGTCATTCTTAGAGCTTAGATTTAAAGGGGTATGCTGCAACAAAAAAAACCTGTGTTGAAAATAGTAATGCCTAGTTGGCTACTAGATAAAAAAATAGTTACTTTAATTAATAGGTTGGTTATGAACAATATGATAATAATGGAGGTTCATGATTATAACTGGATGGGGTAAAAAAAAAGTCGTATAAATGTTCATTTGTAGAAGGGTCTTACAACGTGTCGTACTATAATCAATGTACTTTTTGTTTGTGGTGGTGGTGGCAGTGGTTAGTGTCTTGTATCGTGTGAAAGCTTAGGTTGTTCCCATTGTTCTAATTTTTTCTCTTTTCGCTGTTATTTGAGACGTTGTAATGATCTTATTGAAAATGGTTAAGTACGTAGGTTTATTGTTTTTTCAAGTCTGTTATGGGGTTTTGTTAGCATAAGCGGGTTAGAATTGTATCAAGTTCAGCTCATCTGTTTGAAATTTCAGAGGTTAGTTATAAGAATCATGATTGGAAGTGATTTAACGTTGGTGTTCATAGATTTTTGTGTAAGGTGGTCAATGGCGGATTAGAGGTAGTTATCATTTTCAGTTGTATTGACGTAATTTGTATCGATATTTTTCTGAATTAATGCAGTCAGAATTTGAGATGAGCAATTTGTCTTGGCTGTGTATTTTGTGGTGCTTTGTTGTGAGTTTTACCCATGTATTTTTGCTGCAATGGCGCAAACTGTTGGCTTTTGGTACTTGTCGGAGCTTGCACTTCTCTTACTAGGTGTCAATGTTTGCGAGTTTTGGTTTTGTCGTCATTTAACATGAAAATTTATTAATGTTTCATTCTTTCCATGCATTTTACAGACTGAGTGGACAAGAGAAGAGGATGAGAAGCTACTTCATCTTGCTAAGCTTATGCCGACTCAGTGGAGAACCATAGCGCCAATTGTTGGTCGTACTCCATCACAGTGCCTTGAACGTTACGAAAAACTTCTTGATTCAGCTGTCAATGATGTATCAGCTTATGAACAAGGAGATGACCCTCGTAAGCTTCGTCCTGGAGAAATTGACCCCAATCCAGAATCTAAGCCTGCACGACCAGATCCTGTCGACATGGATGAAGATGAAAAAGAAATGCTTTCTGAAGCACGTGCTCGTTTGGCTAATACAAGGGGTAAGAAGGCCAAAAGAAAAGCTAGGGAGAAGCAGCTTGAAGAGGCAAGGAGGCTCGCTTCTTTGCAAAAAAGACGTGAACTGAAGGCGGCTGGTATAGACGCGAGGCAGAGAAAGAGGAAAAGAAGAGGAATTGATTACAATGCCGAGATTCCATTTGAGAAAAGACCTCCCCCAGGGTTTTACGACACGATCGATGAAGATAAACCCGTAGAGCAGCCTAACTTTCCAACGACAATTGAGGAATTGGAAGGTGAAAGGAGGGCGGATAAGGAGGCCCGTTTAAGGAAGCAAGACATCGCAAAGAATAAAATTGCCCAACGGCAGGATGCTCCCGCAGCAATAATGCAAGCCAACAAGCTTAATGACCCCGAATCAGTTCGTAAGAGATCGAAGCTCATGCTTCCCCCTCCGCAGATTTCTGATCAAGAGTTAGAGGAAATTGCGAGAATGGGTTATGCTACCGATATTTTAGCTGGGAATCAGGAACATTTGGAAGGGAGTGGTGCGACTCGTGCTCTCCTCGGTGATTACTCGCAGACTCCACGGCCCGGAATGACCCCCATGCGCACTCCCCAGAGAACTCCTGCTGGGAAGGGGGATGCTATTATGATGGAAGCGGAAAATCTCGCTAGACTCAGGGAATCTCAAACACCATTGCTTGGAGGAAACAACCCTGAATTGCATCCATCGGATTTTTCTGGTGTAACTCCGAAGAGAAGGGAGGTTCAGACACCAAACCCGATGCTTACCCCTTTAGTGACTCCTGGAGGATCAGGCCTTACTCCTAGACTTGGTATGACGCCTTCCAGGGATGGTAATTCTTTCGGTTTGACACCAAAAGGGACTCCCATTAGAGACGAGCTTCATATAAATGAAGGGTTGGATATGCATGATAGTGCTAAACTTGAAGCTAGAAGACAGGCTGAGCTGAAAAAGAATCTTCGCATGGGTCTAAGCAGTTTGCCAGATCCGAAGAACGAGTATGAAGTGGTTGGTCGCCCTGCTCCCGAAGATGCTGAAGAACAAGAAGAGAAAATTGAAGAAGACATGTCGGATAGGCTTGCACGTGAGAGGGCGGAGGAAGAGGCAAGGCTGCAGGCGTTGCTGAGAAAGAGATCGAAAGTTCTGCAAAGAGAGCTTCCTCGTCCTCCAACCGCGTCAATTGAGCTTATCAGACAGTCATTGATGAGAGCAGATGAAGACAAGAGCTCATTTGCTCCACCCACTGAAATTGAACAAGCAGATGAGATCATAAGAAAGGAGCTGCTGTCCTTGCTGGAGCATGACAATGCAAAGTACCCACTTAATGATAAAGAGAAAAAGAAAGGAGATAAGCGTGCCGCCAGAGGTATCCCTGTCATTGAAGATTTCGACGAGGCTGTACTGACAGAGGTATTACTCCCCCGTTCAGTTGTTTTGCATCATTAGTGGTGTCCTCATTTTTTTTTTTTTTTTAGCGTTGGTTAAAACCTGTGTGGGATGTTACAAAAGATTTTAAAAGCAGAACTTCCGAGGTTTATTTCTTAAAAGACAATGATGCAGCTTTTGTGACATCAAGATTAGTACATTCAACATTACGAGCATCTAACAGAAAGGTTGCAATATGCTTGCAAAATGAGCTCATCATTAAAGTAGTGATGTAACTACACCCTATAAGTTGATGTTTTGTGTTAGATTCTAATCTTTTGGCTTGTGAGATGGAAACATCTTGACTTATTTGTGCTCACGATTATATCCCGGTTCATAGGGTAATTTTAATTTGAATAAATCTGTCAGTTGATTGTGTTATCATAGTTGTCGGCTTTTAGATTTGTATTATTTATACTCGCATCTTAACCGCGAAACATATATTTTTCAGGCTGTCTCTCTCATCGAAGAGGAGTCTCAATATTTACGTCGAGCTATGGGACGCGAGGAGGATTCACTTGATGAGTATGTTGAGGCTCACAAAACATGCTTAAACGACATGATGTACTTTCCAACTCGTGAGGCCTATGGTCTCGCGAGTATCGCTGGACCATTAGATAGACTTGCAGCACTGCAAAGTGATTTTGAAAATGTCAAGAGGAAGATGGATGAAGATAACAAAAAGGCGCAGCGGAATGAGAAGAAGGTTGATATTCTTACTAAGGGTTATAAGGTTAGTTGCGGAGCTCCTCTGTTATCAGGATATTTGCGCGTTATATGATTTTTATCGTCTTTTGCTTTGGCTGTTATGTTGTCAGCTTTCGATCTTGCTTTACATTCGATGATCTGGTGAAAATTAATTGCTGGCGTCCAATTTTTTGTATAATTTTCTTCGACTGAGCTTTTTCCATGGTAACAGCAATTTTGACAGTGTATCTCAAATTTAGATTAGACTTGTATGTAATGAACATGGTAAGTATCAAGTCAATGATGGCCCAGTCTCAAGTGGTTACATATTTCAGTATGAAACCTATACTGATTCAGAGTGTCGTAAATCAAATGCAAACCGATTATGGTAGGCTTGAATGTAACATTAGGGGTTATAATGTATACATCGAAGTAGGTTAAAGTATGTTCTTCAACGATAGGGTGGATAGCTACTTTTTAAGGATATCGACAGTTTTATTAGTCTATTATTTTCTTGACTGATCTTTAGAGATCTCTCGAGGCAGAATATTTGTTGTTTCATGTCGGTGACATTTACTTTGGGCTAAGCCCTTTTACGTTTTCAAAAAGAAAAAAAAAATGTTCAGGAAAAAAAAACTGATGTTGTTTCGTTTTCAATTCTGTTCGTTACAGACGCGTGAGGCTAAACTCAGGGAACAAATTGAGCTGACATTCAAGCAGATGAATACGGCTAGTACCGAACTGGATTGCTTCCTGGCCTTACAAAGGCAGGAAAAATCAGCTGCTGCATTCAGGATCAAGGGTCTTTGGGAGGAAGTTCAGAAACAGAAAGAGCTGGAGACCACGTTGCAGAAACGTTACGGTGATCTTATTGCAGAAGTGGAAAGGATACAACCTCTGATGGAGCAGTATAAGCTTCAAGCTCAACAACTAGAAGAATTGGAAGCAAAGAAGCGAGCAGAAGAATTGGAAGCAAAAAAGCGTGCAGATGAATTGGAAGCAAAGAAACGAGCAGAAGAATCAGTGCCTGAAGCTCCTGAGTCTGTAAGCATGGAGGTAGATTCATCTAATGGTGAGAAGCTGCACAACGACGATGATAAAGTGAATGAAATGAGCGTGGACAAAGAAACTCCTGTCGACGGTACACAAGTCATTCCGCCTGCCTCCGAAAACCTTCCTATAAACTCTTCAAGCGATTCTCAAGGTGCTGTCGAGGATATTAGAGCTGTTGATAATGTCGTGGTGAATCCTGACAATGTTGCTGGGGTAGCTGTCCAAAATGATGGTTTTGCCCCTGAGGAGGCTGTTGCTAGCAACCCAAAGGAGTCGGTCGAAGGGGAAACCGACTTAACAAGTCAGGTTGACGAGCCCTAGGGTAACGATCTTGTTTCGGGGGGAGATACTGGTCTCCAAGTGTGAGAACCTGCCCTGTAAACGAACACTTCTTGTTCTCGGAAGATAGCAGATATCTTTATCATCGATTTATCAGTAAAGACACGGAACTAAACGCCTATAATTGTGCTGCTGTCATTGATATCGAGAACTAGATGCTGATACCCGAGAGGTAGCAGTTTCTTTTATCTGTCGCAAACTTTGGACCGTTTAAAGGGACATGGTTTTCTTATTGTGTTCTCAGGATTATTAGTAATATATCCTGGACATTGCTCGTGGACAATAATTCCGACTGTACTCGAAAAACTTTAGTTGGTGAAGTTTTGTGTAATGTTTCTCCGAAGTATTTATGTAGGCATGTACTTGTGCAGGTTTTTGTGGTATCGTGCAACTTTAGTTCACTCGTTTCATTCATCGTCGACAGCAAAGTAGGCTGGCTTTGGCTTTTAGTCATCCCAGAGTGAACGATCAATCAATCCGGTAGATTATTTTAAAAGATGAAACCGGTCAATCGGTCCGAAGTTCGGTATCTCTCTAAGCATACGACATTTGATCAGAAGTATTGGAACTGATACGTACGGACTATTCTGCAAGAGCGACATTGAAAACAATTTCAAAAATAATTATCGGTGCTGTCTTCTTTGTAAAAAAAATAATCTAATATTCCGATATTTGCGAATAAAGTGTTATTCCATTATAGTAGAATGTAATATGCAATTGATACATACGGAGTAAAATATTAAAACCGTGTAATACTTCATCTGTTATAAACAACTGACACAGACAGAGTAAATTAGAAAATTAATCAGAATATTATAAGAATTAATTTCCCATAAAGTAAAGAATGGTGCATTAACACGTGAACATGACAAGTCCTTACAGTCTATATAACCTCACTACTAACATTATTCCACAATCAAACCTAGAAAACTCTCTTTAATCAATCTCTCTTTTATTTAATCAAAATTAATTAAATATTTTACACCTTGTTCTTCATTTTTTATTTTTTTATTTAAAAAAAAAAAAGAACTAAAAAAAATAATAAAAACATGCCGGACGAAAGCACATCAACATGTATCGATATACTGTTGGCTATTATTTTGCCACCTTTAGGTGTTTTCTTGAAGTTCGGTTGCAAGGTATATCCGTCTTAAGAAACATTTATTTTATTTTACTACTACTATATTGTTTCTATTTTTATTTTTATTTTAATTTGTATAAAATTGTCTTAAATATAACTGTAGTAGAATTAATTAATTTGAGATTATATCCGATTTGTGTATAAAAAAGGCTTGAGATTAGACAAATATACTAGAGAATAGAGATGAGAGATTTTACGTTCAATTTTCCTTTTTTTTTTTTTTGCTGACCTTGTTATCTCACTTAATAACCCAAAATAAATACAAGTAGTAAAATTACATGTATTTGCCTTCAAAATTTATGACAAGACAAAATAACAACTAAAATTGATAAAAATATTTGCATTTCTTAGAAATTAGCAATTATATGTGTGTTATTTACATGGAATAATTAACAATTTTAATAAATAATTTATATTTAATGGGCAGGCTGAATTTTGGATCTCATTGGTACTGACCATTTTGGGCTATCTTCCTGGAATTATCTATGCTGTTTGGGTCATCACCAAGCAGTCATCTTCATCCTAGGTAAACTTATCTGACGGTTTCACGATAATATTATAATACTACTGTCTCGTAGACAAATTTACGTATCACAAATCTTAAGTACACAAAGACTAGAATATATCTTGCCCACATGAAATGTAGCACACATCATTCACGACTGTAAACTCACGATAATATTATAGTGAGACAGTCTCTTATGAACGAAACCGAATGATATACGTGTTGTAATCGACTGTTAGTTAGCGCTAAATTACGGGTTATTAGTGATAATCGGTTGATGAAAAAAAGTGTGAATAAACAGTTACTCAGTTATCACTTATCAGTCTGTTAATTGTTGTTATCAATTACTCAACTAAAGTTAACAATGACACTTCACCTACTACTGAATACTAATAATGTTGTTTATTATATTTAACATAAAATAGCTCGCTAAATGTATGCGTGTAGGGTTGATACTTTAAATGGTGGAAGAAAAGAATATATAAAAATAAAGAGAATATAATTGATTAATTTCATTAAAAATATCCAAATTTATGATAAAAGTAATTAAAGTTTTTTTTTTCCTCCATTTGTTCTAATTTGTTATGCTCCTATATATTTTAGAATTGAGCGTAAATTTGATTTTTTTATAGGCACAATAATAGTTCAGAGTAATTATCAACCAAAGTGATTAGATAAATTCGGCCATTTTTCAATTGTTAATTGAACTCGAACTAGAACTTTATATAAATATTGTTGTGAAGTTACAATAATTTATCAAAACCAAATACGGAGTACTAAACTAAACAGTACTAAGGTTTTGTGTTCCTTTTCGACTTAATTTCAACTTCCATAAGTTTAGGCATTCAAATTTAACTTATGTGTCTTAAATAACTTATAAGAATTCTAACTTATATGAAATTCAAGTCTGTGTAAATTAAAGGTTAGTGGGGCTTATAGAACTAAACTTATTAGAACTGAATTTAATAAAACCGAGCTAAACTAATAAGAGCTGAGCTGAATTATAATTCAGAGTTGAAAGAGTAGAGGACTAACTAAAAATAAATTGGTTAATCAATCATATAACTACTTTGTTGTAAAGTTGTTTGATTCAATAATAATAATGTTGATTTGATTGCTTCTTGGTTGTTATTGAAATCAGGTGGGATACAAAAGTGGGATTTTGCTGGATTTGGGGTGATGAAATCAATAGCTTTATTATTAAGTTATAATGTTAATTTTAATGTTAATTATTGTTTTATTTGTCTTTATTTTGTGAATGTAATTTGAGTTTGTTTCTAATTTATCATCATGTATGTCAACAAAGTAGTTTGTGAGCATATTTGGATTTTGATTTGTATTTGGTGTATTTTATTCAATAGTTATTAGTAAATGATTTATGTGTGATTAGCTTAATCTAGCAAATAATTAGTTGACGATTTGCTTTGACAACAATGTTGAGCAAGAGCTTCATAAACGAAACACAAGGCGGTCAACCCCCCAAAATCACCTAGTTAGTCTACCGGTTTAAATATAAGATGGAATCTCGTTCTCAAATTAGTACGAAGTACGTATTTTCACTATAAAAAGTCTTTCTTAACGTAAGTTTTTGTTATTCTGAACGACAAACGCATCATTTTTTTTCCTCATTTTCGGAAATTGAAACATTCTCCTTCAACATTCATCTGCATGGTACATCACATTTCAACTATGGAGTATATAAAATATTGAATCAATACCTTCTATGAGTAGAAAACAACCGAAAACATTTTCGGAGTTATTTTCATATCCATTCAAATTTTGTCAATTCCGGGAAAGTTTCACTCAGATACTTGCTTCACAAACTTACAGTAAATTAAGTTCTACGCATTTCACGTCTGTTCAATTCAGTAAAATTGGGTAAAAATGGAACGGGTTTAGCGTGCACACACCAAAAAACCGTAACAAGAATCATACGGAGGATAAAATATACGAAAAATAAAACAAAATAAACAACGTGATTATGAATATCGAATAAGTTGACGCAGACAGAGTGGATTAGGTTACAAAACACGAAAGTAGATAGAAATCGGAAACATCAACATTCAACAACCCCATTAACCCCCATTAACCACAGTTCCAAGGGATGATAGAGATATCTCTGCAAATCATTGTTATCTACTTGTAACCTTATCATATACAGAACTCATTTGCTGGCATTAGTAGCATCGTTTTCTCGTCGCTCTCAACAATAAACAACGTAATGATCGAGTTCTAAGAGGGTCAGGTGGCTCCCGCAAAAAGCAGGGTGAAAGGTGTTTGATTTATACGGGACACATTGTTAGAGAAATGTCTGATGATAGATGTATCATAAGTAATCAGGAAAAGGAAAATCAAAGGAAACTTTTGTGATTTTATATGTAGTTTCAAAGTGAGAGCATCGTGTACGAAACTTACTCTTTATACAGTAGTTCGGCTATAGCAACAACGAGACTATTTTAAAGCGGGGACAACTACAACACGTCGACCTAAAAAAAGAGGAAAAAAAAAAAGAAAAAAGAAAAGGGAACTTGTAGAAGGTTTGAAGAGCCTTTTCATTTTCTTATCATTTTGAACTCTGAACGGTCCAAAAACTATGATTTAATGTGAATATAATCTGTCGCGTATGTTCAATGAAAACCGAAGACCATAGAAACAAAGGGGTAACGGTAAGTACATGGATGAAAAGAAGTGAGCTGCGAAATACTAACAAAAAGTTAACGTTGGTTCATCAAACATTCAAATAGTTTCGAAAATATAAGAACAAAACAGACAAATAATTTAAAATGACTCCTTTATAATTCTCGAAAATAATTACTCGTATAAAGAAATAGATAAGCGGTGCATGGCTTCGGTACCAAATTAATAAGACACTTTTTTCAGTCTAAAACTCGAATAATGAACAGATCAGTTGTATAACATGTCTTAATGTCGATCCTTAGATTACATGTAAATACACAACGTGAGACAAAAAAAGGGGGATCACATGATATTTGAAAGTCAAGAGCACATCACGTACCTGGCTGAACTGATCAATGTGTACCAAACGACGGAAATGCAATGAACAAGGTCGTAGGAAATTTGCTTCAATAGATGACGAGAAACCATAGTCCGGTCTTCATTCTTTGAAATGCCATTCTCTGCGACACATAGGGCAATGTGCTTGAGAAGATTGTGAATTAACCCACTTCAAGATGCAATGTAGATGGAAAGCGTGGTTGCATTGCCCCCAAACTGCAGGAAATGTGAAATGAAATTAATGTTCAAATACACACACAGGGGTTCAAGAGATGAGTTTCTTTACAATTAGGTCATATTAGAAACCTACTTTACTCAAACTCGGCTACAGTACTGGTTCAAACACGAGACAGTGTCGGAGTGTAGAACGTGGCCTAATATATGAAGAAGTTCCATGAGTTTGGTCTAAAATGAAATGTCGAGGTGTCATGGTGAGACGAGGTGGCAAAGTAACATAAACGGAAACTTGAAAACAATGCAGGCCTTGCAAGTTAAGATTAACTAGAAGCTGTGCCAACAGAATGATATAAAGTACGATAAATTACTGGAATACGGAGTGCCTCAAGAGAACATGTTTCTATGTAGGTGGGAAGAAATTAGTCTCGAAAACATGATCAAATGACCAAACATCTAGGAGGTCTAGTAAACCACAGATCAGCTTACTATATCAACAGATATGAAACAAAGATGGTTACAAGCCATACTAAATACACATGATTATGGGCTCGTATCACTTGTTCTTTGTTCTACACTGACTTTTGTCAGCGAATTTGTTTTCTAGCTTTGAGCTATCGAGAAAAGGAATTCTTCTTCGACAATCACCTATCGAATGAATGTCTACGGCCTCACAACGTAGGAGGAATGAGATCATTCTTTGAGATATCTCATCATAGCCTGTACTAATATTAACCAGAAATCTAAGCCTTTCGCAACGCTGTTAGAAATCTCTGACCACTCTTAGCAAAATACATGAAGAGAAGAAAGGATGAGTCACTCACTCAACGGGCAGTCATCTCCGGGAAGTTTGCAATCTGGACAGCAACCGTCGAAGGCCATCCTACATATTCCGCATGTTTCATCTTGGGCATCCCAGGTCCATGAAGCCACGGCATGCCATTGTACAATGTTGACTTTCATCCTCTTTTCTGTGAAAGTGGCAAAGCCGTTATAACAGATACGGAGCTATGGTAATGCATAAAGTCAAATATTAATGAAACCGAAAAAGCACAATTTTGTTATCTCATTTAGCTTCTATGCTACCTCTTGGAAATTTAAAATGGGTCTACACAAAGACTTAGTAACTACACAGCAACAGGAGCAGGCGAGCAGTGACAATATCACTCGATAATATAATTACACGCTAAAAGCCTAAAACATGAGATGACAAAGATTGGTTGAACTCAAGGATTTGGAGTAATTTACAATTACAACTCTGCACCCACTCTGATAACACCTTCATATCCACAAAATCGCATATATTTGCAACAAATCAGCATAAATTAGTAATCTTGTATGATAAATGAACTACAACGACCAAATTGAGACAGAGATGAGCTGTGTTATGGGTCAATGATTCTCTAATTATAAACAGTTAAGAGCTATGGTTTTGACAAGCCTACGTGGTAAGGTGTATGATCGATCATGACTCCACACATATGATGCTGAACATCCTACGCTATCATGATGGCAGTATCAGAAGTACAACGCCTGACAATTTCAGGTTTCCAGCCAAAGATCACAAGAAAACACATATCATTAGATCTAAAATTTAATTAGCACTTTCCTCACTTATATGGTAATTTAAGAATTCACCATCTAAACATTTGAACAGTAAGAAACTACTGCCAATAAAATCCTGAAAGCAATCCCATTATTGCATCCTCAAACAATGGGTAGTAGTTTTCTCGACACAACTCCTTTGAAAAATTGTAATCTCTATGATATTATTTCCAGATGATTTACACTCCTTTACCTAGTCATGTGAAGTGACCCTTGATCTACCATCACAAACATGACATTATCCATGAGCACTTAGATCGACTGATGGGTAGTTGTCGTACCTTAACTAGACGTCTTGAGTTTGAGCTCTGGAAACGAAGAAAGGGTCAAAACTCATGAGGGAGAGCTTTACCAGCTTTTGCAGTCCTACCCGGCTCAAATCCAGACTAAACCGAATAGTATAAACCAACAACAAAAACGTCACTTTAGAAGTGACTAATCAAACACACTTATTGAAACATTCGCTCCAAGTATATGTACCTCACTAATGCTAGTACTTAAAGCAATTTGTTGAATTAATCTAAACGTAGCCTCGGATACATTAGGGTAAACTATACACGCTTAAGTTTAGATAAATCATACGCTATTACGCTAATCAACGAGTTCATGCCATTTCGTGAACATTATTCTCAATACCAAGCGCAAAACTCATACTAACAATCATTCATCAACGTCGACAAATGAATGACGGATACTAACAACCTTCAAACAACCATAACTTCCATCAAACTACCGTTAACTGTCCTTCAAAATTCTCTTACAAGAGCGTCCGTTAAAATGCTTCTCACACAGCCCCTTCGATCGTAATCTGCAAGATAAACTCGCAATTACCATCAAAATTCTACATTATTTCTGCATATCCATGTGAAACCGCTTTTGATTCCACCATCAAAAACCAATTCACATCGAAATCGACATATAAAATACTTCCACGAACATTCACCCCCAAATAATGCTCATTTTAGCTAAAATTATTGGCATTGCTAAGAGCAAAACACTTAATCACTGAGCGCAAAATAATCTAGGGTTACAATTCCAGAATTGAATCACCGAAACAGACGAACAATTGAGCGTAAAACAAAAATTAGGGTTAAAGATAAAGGAAAAAGTCGCATAAAAGGGGGAAAAAAAGAGAAGAGAGAAACTTACAGAGGTAAAATTAGGGTTTCGAATAATTGGGAGATTTTGACTTTTGTGAGGGTTTTGAAACAATGTCGAGGGAAATGTTTTGGCGGGTGATTTCAACGTGACGGTCGTACCCGTGAAACCGTCTTAAATATTCCCGTTAGTCCGTTACTCCCTAGTCCCTTACTAATTTCCTACTGGTGAAACCGTATTAAATTTTGATGACGTTAATTGATTTACAACTTAAATAAATAAAAAGAGTTTTGTGATTATGTTTTATTTTGGGTAATAAGCATTTAGTTTTGTTTATATTTGTACGCATGTATGTTTATGTATTTATAAACAAATACTCTGTATGTGCTTGATAGTGCGTGTTTAGAGGAATCTAAAAATATGAACCGTAGGATCTTTGATCTACGATCGAGTTCCTTCGTTTTGCTATGATGCCATATTTGATTGGTAAATCACTAATTTGTTGGAAAATAAAACGGCAGCACCAATTGGCAGTTGATATTAGTGTCTTTTCTTCCCGTATTTTGAATATTATCTCGTCAATTTGTCTTGATAAATAATGAGGCGGATTTATAAGAATTATAGAAACTAGTGAAATCGCGTTAATGTACTTTGTATAAGAAACCAAATGAACAAGAGTAGTTTATTTGAAGTTCCTTGCTTTTTATATTTACAACTAGTAGGGAGTACTACACTACTACACATTATTACAGGCGGTATGAGTCGCGACTGTATTAGCCGACTAAGCGGCCTCAGCGAAACCTAACTGAAGATTACCATAGTCAAAGACGGTGTGATACGCTCCCATGAAGACATCTCCAAGGATCCTGCAAACACAATCGACTCGTTACACAACAACCTGAACCATACAATAACCGGAAAGTCGTCGTATTTGTGTCCTTTTGGAGATATATTACCAAAGTGGGCCTCTTGGAGGAGGCACGTCGAACGCCATGAACCCGCTGAGGCAGACCTCTGCGAACTCTGTCTCGGTTTTCATTATGTACTGGAAGTTCAAAAGGGTCACCGTCAGACCACACGTGTGAAAAAAACAGCGTTTATGTTTGAAAACAGATGAATGAAGCTAGGGTAAGAAGGAGCCAACAGAAGGTGTGATTTAAATTCAATGACGTTACATTTCTCGTATAGTGAGTGGAAGAGAGACCTGCTCAGGAGTTAGTGTGAAAGGTTTATCGGCAATTGTAAACGTCACATTTGGCAGCTCTGAAATGAGGCTGCAATCGATCATCGATTCTTGGTTAGGACTTGGTATGCTATCGCAAAGCTGCAGCAAATTAAAAATTTTGTTCAAATTTACGTGTGTGATATACTCTCTCTGTTCAGTCAATTGTTTACGGTTCCAATTACCTTGTTCACGTAGCTGATGACGACATCTTTGGCCTTGGATTGTTTCAGTTGGTTCTGCATCCACGCGACAGACATCTCACAAGCAGCACACAGTAAGTCGGTCCCAAATGTCACGTTCCTTCTGTTTTCTCTTTCGACTACTGTTTCGATTCCAGCACTGCGATCAGAGACACCAAAATACAGGCGATAACTACTCATTTTCCAGACGACTTTTTCTGGCTAGTGAATACAAGTTGCAGTTGCAGCAATTTTAATTCACGAAATATGATTCTGAACCTGACGAGGTCGGCCTCATTGAAGAAGCAGAGGCCGAGTTGAGAGCATACTCTATCAGGGTTTACCTGAGCATCAACGCCATAGTTAGACGCAAAAACCCTTCATCACAGATATATGTCGAATCGAAACCACTAACGACAAAATTTGAGCTAACATCGATAACCATGCGCAGAGAAGAAAAAAAGGAAGAGAAACAGACCCCTGACACCAAAAGATCCCATATCAGATCTCCGTAGTGAGAGACGATATCTTTGCACTCGTAGCTGAAGACACCTTCGGCTCCAATAGCGTGATTGATCTCAGTAATCACGTGCTGAAATTAATAAACTAGGCATTATAATTAAACAGAAGACGTTTTTAAGGGTATAAAAACACCCAATTTCATAGTTTCATTCAACCGTGAAGAAGATTTACCGTTGGGCCAGCAATCAGTGATGTTCCAGAGTCCACGATAGCAGCACATCCCTCAGCACAGAAACCTGAAATAATTGAATTTTTAGTCTCGACCAATTTCCCTAATATTGTATGTTGAGTTCGGTGATCTTAGAATTTACCTGTTGAATAATCACCAATCAGGAAATCTCCCATTTCAAACTGAAAAAAAGACGATGAATGTACACGCATTACAAAATTCACGATTTAAGACGTCACACACATAACATGAAGATTACTGATTAAAATGAATTCCGAGAAATACAGTCGTCTGTTTTTTTAGTTCATTAACTGACCTGCCAGTAACCCTTTGTCGTCAAAGGAACAAAAGTATGCTTCCCCTTGAAGTGTTCAGAATCAACCCCTCCAAACACGATCTCTCCTCCGATTTCACCTTCTGGTTCCCTGTTGATCCAGAACGAGAAAACATCGTCCCTTACAAGTCCTTGATCAACCATGTTGTACCATACAGGAGTAACATTGTTTACGGATATTTCTTGAAACCCAAGCCCTAGTATGCCGTCAAACTGTCCTATCAAAAAAGCGAGGCTTCCTTCCCGTGTTGCTTCGATGAAAACCTGAAACAAACAGTGGATTTATGGAAACATCTGCACGAAAAGATATATTGTAACTCGAGAATTGAAAAATTTACAGTTTGAATCGACCTGATCTCTGATGGTAAGGTCTCCAACGACGACGTGATCCTGACTGAGAAAACCAGATATAGATCCAGACCCGTAATGGATGTCACATTTTTTCCCTGCGATCAGTCAAAATCAGTCGTGTTTTGGTCATCAACGCAGTTATCATTGGCCACTGTTGCAGTAAACGACTAAACATAACATTTAACATTACCGACACTGGTGTATGTGGCCGACTTTTTTGATTTGTACTTGGAGTGGACATAACAGGGAATCTGTGTAAAGTTAACAACGACTGAATGATCAAATCACAACGTTGAAAAGCACAGAAGAAGTCGAAACTTACAGAGAACAAGCATTTCGACGAGGGCACCCAAAGGTTAGAGCTACCAGTATCGAAAATCACAGTATAGTTCTGTGCAGGCGTGCCTATGCCGATTTCTCCATAATATTGAGCACCCAAAAAGTCCTTCAAGTACACGACATCTCCGTGTGAACTGTCGTAGATCAGCCCTTCTCTAGCTTCGTTATCTAATCCCACCTTTCTCATTATTCTCAGAGCGTTCAAAGTGTCACGGTCTAAAGGGCGCTTCTTTAAAATGACTCTCGACAAAGCACTCGTAAGTTGAAGAAAGCGAGGACTTAGTAGTGTCCAAACGCACAGAATCACTAACACATTCCTGAGGACCATTTTTGAAGTGAAACCCTACAAACGAATGAAAAATGAGTGCTTTCAGTAATCGAAGAATGGTCAGTCATCTCCAAAGAGTCCAGTTCAATTTCAGTCTTAACCTTCTAACAACAGTAACAAGTCCAATATATTACTGAAATCACGCAACACAGAACAGTAACTAACGATTTATAAAATGAAATGACGTCATCAGATCACAATACTATTCTCTCACGTGAGACGGTATTGAAACTTATTATCACCTGGTAACGCCCTATCATTATCCAATACAATATCGACAATTCAAGCAACAAGGGTACTCGAAACAAACACACACACACACAAAAAAAGGCTTCATACCATAATTCAGATTTCAGGGATTGTATATTTGTAAAAAAAAAAAAATTCCACAGAACTCTGTAAGTAGTATTGAAATGAAAATTTAATTTAATTTATTTTTATAATTGTATTTTATTTTGTTGTCACACAAAAATTGCAGCATGTGAAGTATCAGTTGGGGAACACAGGTGGGAAGAAGAGTGAAGTCATCACTTTTCTCATCTGTAGTGTACAGAAGACGAGTTTCTTAATACATAAAATATGCTCCTAGTACGTAATACAGAGTAGTAATTTAATTAATTGTAATGATCATACTCCGTATAATTACACTTAATAGTGACCCCGAATTCACAACGAATTTACGTATTATTATGGTTTCACGTACCAAAAAAAGTCGATGAAAGACGATTTTTTTTAAGACTTTACAGTGTACTAAAGGATTATCATGTTGGTAAAGACCCATGATACATATCAGTTTGTATCAGTTGTTAGTTTCCCAAGGCACTAAATTTTTTGTTTGTCCATTCTGTTACTCGTCCTCCTGGCTGCAGCATTGGCCATTGGGACAACATGAATTGGATATTCGATTCGAAATTTTATCGCATTGATTGTTGACTTTTAAAATTGTTACGGAGTAGTCAAAATTAATTTTATGATTAAAAACATATAAAAAAAAGTTGATTTATGTTAATTGAGTAAAATATTAAATTAGGAAATAAAATCAATCATGTCCGCTCACTAGAAATTAGGTTTATCACTATTCATTCAACAGCAATTTATTTATTTTGTAAATAGTCACGCTAGAGGTGGTTATGGGCTGGTCGGGCTGGGCCTAACGCTAAAATTAAGCCCAAATGTGCGCGTCGGTCTGGGTCGGGCCACAAGTCTGGCCCTATTTTGTTGGCCCTAACCCGCCCCATTCGAGCTTTTAGTGGATTTGAGCTAGTTCGAGCCGTTTCGAGCTTATAAAAATTATTATTCAAGCGACTTTATAAATTTTATTACTCCCTAATTAGTGTCGTGCTCACTTGAAGTTTTATTTTTATAGACTTTGTACTCATATAACAATTAGCAATTAGTTTGTTAGTTTTATTTACTAATGCTCATTTAATTTACATCCTTATACTATACATAAGTTTGTAAGTTTTAGATATGTTAAGGTTGGCCCGAACCTTATAGTCGGACCAAACCCATCCCAATTGTATGAATCAGGCTGCGAGTTTCAGACCATGGGATTTTCGGGCCTAAAAACAAGACCCAAGCCCTATAAAAACTTGGGTCAGGTCGGGACGGGCTTCATGAACAAGGGTAAACATAAAAAATGACGATAAAAAAAAAATATCACAGAACAATAAAGGTGGCCATAGCCCATAGGTCATATTTCATTTTGAAGGCCCTTAACCGGTCCGTGAAAATGGCGGGTCGGACTTGAAAATTAAGGCTAAACCCGACTCTTTGGTTGAAAAATTCCTTAAAAGGACGAGCCGGGCTTTTGACAGGCCGAACTATCAAAATCATGGCCCACTAAGTAAGCGGACCGGGGCACCGAGCTGGTCCACACAAATGGCCAACTCTACAAAACGGTAAATTTCGTATACGAAAAATTGATATGCTAAAATTAAAAGGGTATTGTTCATTCATGTACCACTTTTACTCATTAGTGCACACAATTTTCCATTTTATACCCCTACTCTTATTTTCACTCTTAGTTTTTTCTCTCTTTTCTATCACCCTTTTAGATTTACTCATTCATGTACAATTTTTGTACACATTTGTACTCATTTTTGTACACATTTTTACTCATTTTTGTATACTTTTTTTATTCAAAAAATTAAATATTTTATTCAAAATGTTAAAATATGTATTTTACAAAAACTAAACACTAAATTAATTCACTAAAAACAAAAAAAAAATTAAAAATTAAAAATTACAAATTACATTTAAAAAAAAATAAAATAAATAAAATAAATAAAAAAAAAGAAAAAGAAAAGAACCTACGTTGTGCACAGTGCACACTACACCCCACCCCAAAACCCTACGCACCATAGACGATACGAACACAATTGTGCCGGCACCGATAACTATCGATGTCGACCTTATCCTGTATTCGTCTCTTAATCGTCATGTTTTAATAACAAACTCCGTGTTATATCACCATTATCACCTAAAATAAAGTCGCGTTTATCAATAAACCGTTTAAATAAATGATGTTGAATTATTCGCAAAACCATTAAAATTATTAGATTTACCTCATGAAAGGATAGGGGATCCGTCAAATTAGTTGATTATAGTGAAACTATGAAATATAATTGTGATTGTAAATGAGAGGAAAAACTGTAATTGAAAAGGGTGAGAGGTATTAAATGGAAAAATTAGGGTAAAAAAATGTACAAGAATGAGTAATTGTGTGAGTAATACCGAATTAAAAATACCTTTTAACAAGAATTAAAAACCACATACAGTATTTTACAAAAGAAAACCCACCAACTCAAGCAACTCAAAACCCTACCTTCGTCGCCACTCTCCAACCCTAATTCCTAATTCACACCCTTCAAACCCTAATTTCCCCAATCCACAAAACCCTAATTCTCCCTCCACCATGACCACCAACAATCACCACCAACCTCCGCCGCAAGTTTCTCCGCCGCCGCGATCGGCGTGCGAAGACTGCAACTCCGGCGACCAATTAATCCTCCACAACGTCATACGAACACCGAAATCTCCGCCGCAAAAGCTCTGCACATCATGCGTTTTACAGCACTACCACAAATCGATTTGTGCGCAGTGTTTCGACCTCTACGACGCGAGTTCGCTCACTCCACCGCCGTTGGCCGCCGCCGCCACCGCAACAACCACCGGAAACAACCGTCTGCTGTCGTGCATGCGGTGTGAGAACTGGTCCCACCCCGGCTGTCTCCGGCCTCATATTCCGAAAACGCCGTACATTTGTCCGCCGTGTCGATTATCGCCGAATTACAAGTATTTCGATTGCAGGAAACGCCTAAGAAGTGATCGGAGCGAAGACGGAAAGTGTTCGGCGATGATTGATAAGGAGGAGTCGAAACAGTTGCTAGGTGCGGCGAGGATTGCGGCGATTACGGTGGCGAAGGCGGCGGCGACGGCGAGGGTTGAGGCGGAGAGGAGAGCTAAGGAGGCTGCGTTGGCGAGAAAGCGTGCTAGGGAGGCGATTGATCATGTCGTTGCGGTTGCTGTTAAGGTTGAGGGCGTGAAGAGGAGGGAGGTTTCGACGGTGAATGTACCGCCAACGACGAAAGTTGTGAATTGTGTAGACGGCGAAAATGTCGTTGGTCAGGAGAAGGCGAGCCAAAATGGGGCGATTGTAACTGTGCCTGTTCCTGTCGCTGTCGTAATGCCACCTCAATCGCACAACAACAACAACAGTAATGATAAAAATGGAGTCAGTGTGAATGTCGAAAATGGCGGTGGTGTGGGTAACGCCGCGCAGCAGTCGCAATCGAAATGATGAGCAGCTGTGGGTAACGCTGCGCAGCAGCAGCAGTCGCAGTCGAAATGATGAGCAGGCGTACAAGTCGATGGAGGTTGAATATAAATCAGAGAATATTTGGTTGCTCAATCGACTATCCACCTCGAAGTTGCTCTCCTTGTATCAATTTCAACATAACGAGATCGAAATTTGCTTTAAAGAGGATGAATTTGTAATTGTAAACAAAATCTCAATTCTTGTGTACTTTCCGAATTAACTGTATTTTTGTAGCAGTAGTAGCAACTAGCAACAAGGGAACCAAAGTGTTGTACAAAGGTTTGTTTAATGAAAGCGTTTCGTTTTTTGTGGTTTCTCTTGTGAGCCATGCTCGTGTCGTAATTTTATTTCGAGTTTGGCTTCCAAAAAGCCTGAATTTTGGACTAACGACAACGCACAACAATATGATCCACCTGCTAATTGTAACTTGTGAGTAGTTTAGACGTCTGCAAAACCACTTGGTATTTTTGTGCAGTGTTCGTTGCATGTGACGGACCTGATAATCGTGTTTTCGAGCAGCCAAATGTCGGTCACCATGGTAGTAGTCTACTATACCTAGCAAAAACCACACGACTCAAAAGTCAAAACGCCTACCCATCAACCAGATGACAAAACACAATCACGGTAACGAGTGTCAAACTAATTTCATTCAAAAAAATTCCTAATTAGGGAAACGGGAAGAAAACGGTGAAATGAAGAGAGTATAATTTTGACAAAAAAAAAAAAAACATTAATCTTTGCTTTTACAGAATCATAAGATCAGTAAAAATTTTGAGTAAAGTGGATTCACCACAGTTAAGAGAAAAATGAGATAACGTCATCAAATTTCACGACACACAAACTGATAGTCGATTTCTCAGACATGTACATCCTTAGACATCTTACACTACCTGTTCTCATCACCTAAATATTTCTTCACTTACTCCGTATTAAATACGGAGTACGGAGTATATTTCAAAGAACTTCATATTACTTCATTCGACTTCGGATGAATTCAAAAGACATCTTAAGACGAAAAGAACACGCCTAACTCAATTTCAAACCAGCAACTTGATAGAATTAAATTTGACGTAGAATGTAAGCTAACCTTCAGATTCAAGCAGGCTATCTAGTTGCGACTGACATATCCCCCAATCATTGCAATATAACTGAGGTTACTGAGCTGTGTCACTGTATAACTGGTTATGTTTAGCTAGCTGATTGTCTAAGCGTCCCCTAGTCCCTCACATAGTATGCTACTAACTTCATCTTCTACGACAGAATTGTCGAATTTCAATGGTTTTAGCTCCGCATCGACACTCGAGGATCCAATCAACAAACCGTGGGTACTAGCATCGGGAACCCAACCCTTCTCCAGCATGTAATCAAGTAGTTGACGTGCCTCAGTTTTACGACCCTCTTTGTACAAACCGTTGATCAGCAAGCTCAACATATTTGAGTCAACGACTTGAGTTTCCCGACAAAGTTTATCTATGGACACCCAGACATTACGTAACATTGAGTTTGACGCGAAATATTGTAGAGCACTTGTGAGTGTTCCTGCGTCTGGAATAAGACCATCTTCATTAACCATAAGGTCAAAAAATGAAACGCAGTACTTTGTTTCACACGAAGCAACCATGCACTGGATGAGGATACAATATGTTTCAGTGTCGATAACTAAGCCACGTTTCAGAATTTGCGGGAGCATAAAGATGCTGTAGTTAGCCATGTTAAGCTTGAGCAAACATCGCATTATACTTGAATAAGCAGATATCGTTTCAGGGTTTTGATGATGATGGCCAAAATTTAAGACTCTGATTGCCTCGTTTACCTCTGCGTTTACACAAAACCCGTCGACCAGAGAGCTGAACTGAGAAGACGCAAGGGTGGAGTTCCTCTCTGACATGTATATAAATATTTCTGTTGCTTCCCGAAATTTCTCCAATTTACAAAGTCCAGTGATTAGTTTGGTATAAGAGTGAGGATCCAAAATCCACCCGTTTTCTCTGACTTGTTGGAATAGATTCAATGCTTCATCATACTTCCCGAGATAACATTTGCATGCGACAAATGCGGAGTAAATCGTGGTGTCAGGTACATGTGAGAAAACAATCATTTTACCGAGTACTTCATGAGCTTGGTTCACGAATTTTGCATAGCAAAGCCCTTGAAAGAGAATATTAAATGATAAATCGTCTGCAACATTCATTAGGAGCATTTTTCGAAGGAAATCTTTTGCAGCGAGGAATTGACGAGCATCACAGTAGCCTTGAAGCATAACGTTGTAAGGAGAAGGATCAGTGACATGAGTATTGTCTAATAATCTTCTCCTCTCATCAAGTTTCCCTAATTTACGAT
Organism: Dianthus caryophyllus; assembly: GCA_023091065.1. Classification (NCBI taxonomy): domain Eukaryota; kingdom Viridiplantae; phylum Streptophyta; class Magnoliopsida; order Caryophyllales; family Caryophyllaceae; genus Dianthus; species Dianthus caryophyllus. The sequence goes on from CM041519.1 coordinate 5,688,845, forward strand.
ATGCACTTAAAAGATCCACGAGGACGTCAGCTGAAGCGCTGAATTCAGAGGCTTTCATTTGCTCAAAAAGTTCAATCGCTTCACTGAGGCGTAAATTCAGACACATACATTTTATCAAAGACTCATAAGTTTCAGACTCAAGCTCATAATTCAATGACTTCACTATGTCGAACAACTTCATCACGTGCTCAAACTTATGCTCGTTCGATAAAAGTGGTATGACCTTGTTACAGAAGCTCGAGTCAAGATTCACGCCACTTTCAAACATCTCATTCATCACACAAACCGATTCATCCACTAGATTAGACGCCAAAAGGCCACATACAACAATCTCAAACGTCCTACAATTAGGCGCGCACCGTTTTCTCTTCATCCTTCTGAACTGATCCAAGGCATTATCCACCATCTTCGCACAAAACAACGCTTTTATCAAACTATTCAGAGTCTCAACATCAGGTCGAGTTCCTGACTTAACCAACTCCTTATACACCAACATCACATCTCGAAACCCCCTTTTCTCTTCAACCAAACCACTTAAAACACGGTTCCATCTACCTAAACAAAGGTTAAACTTACAAGCACATAGAACCAAAACGACCCTCGTAGCCTCATCCAGCCTACCATTACTAACAAACGCATCTAAAACCGCACCAAGCGCCTCATCGCCACCTCGAAACTTCGCCAATTCCGAGCAAAACCCCTCCATTTCATCCACATTTCCAGCCAAACCCAGCTTCAAAACGATCTTAGAATACGTTCCAACCGTGTGATTAAACCTTTTCTGCAAAGATGCCCAGTTGAAAACCCTAATAGCTAAATTCAAATCATGGGTTTTATCCAAAACCCTAATCAAATTATCTGGGCACAAATCATTCTTCAAAAATTGTATTCTAGGATCAATTTCACCTCTATTTACTAATGTTTGATTGATTTCTGGACAACTTTCAGCAGAAATTGCTCTAGAAATATTTGAAGAAAAAACCCTAGAACAAACACACCTTGAAATTTCCTTAGAAAACATCAAAGATGTGAACTTTCCAAACATTTTTCACATTAAATTATACAAAACCATTTTTGTAAGGTCCAACTACATTACCCCCATAACAATTTACCTAAATCACATGCAAATAATGGAATGATTAATGAATTAAAGTGTCAGAAAACTGTAAAACAAGTGCACAGCAAAAACACACCTGAGGAAGATTGCAGGAAGAAAATTGGCAAAAAGTTGACAACTTTATGCTCAAGATTAGTAACTTCGTCATTTAGTTAAACTATTTAACACTATTTAAAGTTAGAGAAATTATAAAATTGTCTAAAATATACTCCGTATTATGATTATTGATTATTAATTTGTTTTGTTTTGTATTAGTGGGAAAAGACCGTTATAAGACTTCACATGTAAGTCCCACATCGGTTGTGGAGAGGTGAATTGTTCACCTTATAAAGCCTAAGGGCTACTCCTTCTATTGCCAATTGGTTTTAGGATGGAACCCCTTGGGCCTATAAGGTGGGCTTTCTCTTTACCACTTGTGGGTGTGGCCCGGACCCGTCTCTGGTTTCACAATTAGTAATTACGATATTGATATTGAATTTTAATAAATTTTACTCGTAATAATATGTAACTGAAAATATTAACGTCGCAAAATGCGCATTGCTATTTGGATCATCAAAGTAAAGTTGAATGAAGAGAGTAACATTTCATAGATACTTGTTTTTCTTAAAATCATAGTAGTATTGTTAGATAAATCTAAATGATTTCATTTTACCTATCTAAATTTGATATTTTTACGGGAACAATGGTAGGGCGATAGTGGCCAGTGGGTGCAACAACTTTCAGTATCACCATTTCAAATAATAATATGGTACTTATAATCACGAGATAGAAAATGTTAAACAAAAAAAAAAAAAAAAGAGAGATCAAATATGCCACTTGGTGACATTATTTCATTATTTTTTGCTTAAATTAACAATAACTCCGTATTAGGAACTTACTACTAGCTTATATATTTCATTTTCCTTTGTTTTTCACTACCTAAACTAATGCTCGTCAAGACGTCAACCACTAAACTAATTCGATATTAAAACGGTATTAAAACAATATAGACAAAATCATAACCCCTAAGTTTTTTTATAAGCTAATAATATCAGAAAAATCAGCAAGAAAAAGTTCTTTGAGTATGTCTATATACAACCGTTTCACGCGTATGACAAACTATTCGTGACTAAAATGTAACTATTTAACATTTAATGTGATAACTTTTTAACGTTTTGAAAGAACACACATTAAACAATAAATGAACACATTAAACGATAAACACAAATTATTGTATGAGTCAGTCCTTATATACAATAAATTATTTTAAATCCGAGTCATTTGTACTTGATTATATAGTTTTTGTATCATTTTGGTGATAATTATGATTGATTGTCACTAGTTTTTTTTTAGTACCCTCTAGGTGACTATAGTAGATTACTCCCTCGTAACCACTATTTTCTTCCCGTATTCCAATTAGGAAAATACCACTTATTTCTTTCCATTTCTTTTTTTCTTAGTAAGTTTTTGTTAAGAAAATTATTTACTTACATTTGTTTTCTGATTTTATATTTTTTTTATTTACTAAATTATTTTTATAACTTTAATTTTTAGTGTAAATGTATTATTCTAATCATAAAATCTATTTGCATCTATTTTTTGAATTTTAAAAAAAAGATTCTTAATCCACATGCAAAATCAAATAGGAAGAAAAAAGTAGTTAGAAGAGACTAGTTTTATATTTTTGTAGACTTTTTACTGCAATTTGTATTTGTAAAATACTCCCTTCACTTTTGTAGACTTTTTACTGCAATTTGTATTTGTAAAATATCTTTAGCTACGTTTATTCAAAATTATGAAATTTAGATTTTAATTATGTACTCGTAAAGACGAATCAAACAAGATCACACATGAATATATTTATACTTCTATATCGAGAGATCATTGAAATTAAAAGTCGAAATGTAAATAGTGTACAAAAAAAAAAACATATAATGTAGACTTGAATGGTGGAAGTATATCTCACAGAACACTTACTAAACGGTAAAAATTGATCACATTTTAATCAGAAATAACCCGTCGTACTCGCGAAACTTTGCCGCCACCATTAATATCTCCACAGACCACAAACCACAGACCACAGACCACAGACCACAGTCCACAGTCCACAGTCCACAGCCACCACTTCTTTTTGATGAGTACAGTCACTTCACACTTCTCACATAAATAAAGTCATAAATTTTTCTGTTCACTTGCACATAATTTTGCTTACATATTTTCCATTATTTTTTTTCCAACTCAAAAATTCAATCTTTCTCATTATTTTTTTTCTTTTTTTGCCATCTTTGGGCAATTAGGGTTCTTAATTTTTAGCAGTACCCAGTAATTTTGGTGGGAGAAATCCCCATTTCATCTTACATTTTAATCAATTTTTTCACCATTTTATACCAAACCCAGATAATTAAACCCTATATTGTTCCTAATTTTACTTGAGTTTTGTGAAAAAGATTTCACCTTTTTTGCATTTCTGAATTGCCCATTTGGTAGTGCTTGATGAATTAATTCTGGGAAATTAAAGTCGAGTAATTTGGTGGTTTTTTAAGTGTAATTTTTAGGGTTTTTGTTCTGCTGCTCAACTTTCATCTGGTTGAATTATCATCAAAGGTATTTTTTTTTTTTTTTTTGTTGATTAAGATCAAAGTAAAGTTTATTCATTTTAGAATATTTTTGGGTCAATGAATTTTTGAATTATGTTTTTGCTAATCTTGCTAAATGCTAAATCATTTGCTGCATTGATATAATTGCATACTACAGTACTTGTTAAAGTTGTATTTTTTATTTTTTTTTGTTTTTTTGGTGTGTTTTTTGTGTGTGAATTGAAAAGATGGTATCTAGTTGTTTTAAATTCATGTGTTAAGTTAAATTATGAAAGTGAAAAACGAAAAAATTAGTAAAATTATTGTATTCCCTCCGTCCCGGTCATTTGTTTACACTTTCCATTTTGTGGCGTACGAGTCATTTGTTTACACTTTTCAAAAATGGTCATGCTTGACCCATGTGGGAGGTGGCCCCTACTCCCTCAACCAATAACATTTGATAATTTTAAGCAAACGGGGTCCCGTTTGTACTTATATTATTATTTTATTAGTTTTTTCTCAACCTCTCTCCTCACATCGATAAATGTGTACAAAGTAAATGTAAACAAATCATTTCGGAGGGAGTAGTAAATGTTGCTTATGATAGTAAATATTTAAATTTGCTTAGGTAAAGCATATGAGATTGTGAGGATTGCTTTTGATAAAATGTCGTCGAAAACCTCTTGTGGGAGCGCTTGAGGCGCTAGGGTTATGTTGCTATCTTTGTGAACTTGAAAGCAATTTTGTAGCTTTATAGAATGGAAAATTTTGGAAGCATTGATGTTTTGATCTTAAAGCCGAGTAAATATTATATAGATAAATTCTTGAGTGGTCTTGCAACCTAAACGAGTTTTTCATGAGTCACAACTCGCAACCTCATTAGCTATTTAAGACTCGCTAAAATGGACGAACTTCCTCTATTCCATTGAATTGTATTTGTTTACTTTTTGTGCATTGTTTTAGATGGAGCTAAATGAGGGGTGATGTTATTTTAAGCCAATGAATTTGCTTATGAATCTGAAAATGTCGAGGGTATATAGTCTTTTACTATATCACTAGTTAAAGGCAATATGGAAACATATATAATTGAATGGAATTACCTAAAAGGAATATGCGTACAATTGACCGGAACAAAGGAATTTCAAATCTCAGAGTTATATGAATGGTATTGTGGTCTATTGTTTAGAATATTTACATGCTTGAAAGTTACAATGCGTACGAGAATATGAAGATTTACATCTGCCCTTCCACTACATTGAATGTCTTAGGTTACATTGGTGACGAAAGAAATGGGTGATCTCAATTCAATGTTATCCAAGACCGTTGTTTTCGGCTTGCAGCTCTGGGAAGTTATTGGCATTGTTATTGCGTTGTTCATCGTCATTATTCTTGCTTTTGTTCCTCTATGCCTAACATCACGCAAGAAAGCAAAAAGACATAGGAACGGTATACCCGTCAGTCAAATCCCCTCGGTTTCCAAAGAAATAAAAGAAATTAGAGTCGAGCACGTACAAAAAAATGCTTACGGCACTAGGGAAGGGAAGTTTTTGACACTCAAGGATACTTATAGTGACAAGAACTCTGACAAGGTCGCTGTTCTGCAAGATTCAGGGAAACAAAAAAAGGGAGATGTCAGCAGTCAATCTGGTTCGTTTCGTCGTGTAGACGCTGGTGGATGTGTATCAGGCGAGGAAGGCAGTTCTGGAACTTATGCTGTGTTTAAGCGGTCTTTGTCTCACCCAATTACCGCACCTTCTCCGCTTAACGGTTTACCTGAGTTTTCGCAGTTAGGGTGGGGTCACTGGTTTACGTTAAGAGACCTTGAAAACGCAACAGGGAGGTTCTCTAAGGAAAACGTAATTGGCGAAGGAGGGTATGGAATTGTATACAAAGGATGCTTGATCAATGGAACTCATGTTGCTATTAAAAGGATTCTTAACGACCTGTAAGTCTTGGACAATGATTTTCCTGTTACAGCAAGTTTAATAAATAAATAAATTCTATCGACTTGTGATCAGTTTTCCAACACGCTTCTCAAACGTCTTAATTACAGAGGTCAAGCTGAGAAGGAATTTCAAGTGGAAGTGGAAGCCATTGGGCACGTACGACATAAAAATTTGGTCCGACTTTTGGGGTATTGTGTTGAAGGAACACACAGGTATTTAAATTGTTTCATGATTCTCTGTCTTATTTCGTTGGCCTAAACATTTTCCACGGAACTTCAAGTGTCAGACCTTTTTTTTTTTTTTTTCTTTGATTTTCAGGATGTTAGTTTACGAGTATGTTAATAACGGAAACCTGGAGCAATGGCTTCATGGTGCCATGCGTCAACATGGATATCTTACATGGGAGGCCCGTATGAAAGTGTTGCTTGGTACAGCAAAAGCGTAAGTTGCCTATTACTGTTCTGCTTCAAATGAGTTCGATATCACTCACGTGGATAGTGTTCATAGATAATTTTCATTGCTGCAGTTTAGCTTACTTACACGAGGCAATTGAGCCGAAAGTTGTTCACCGAGATATCAAGTCGAGCAATATTTTGATTGACGATAACTTCAACGCAAAGGTGTCTGATTTCGGCCTAGCAAAACTTCTTGGTGCTGGGAAAAGTCACGTGACAACTCGAGTAATGGGAACTTTTGGGTATGTCGTCTGATATTGTACTAAGTCATGAGACATGAATATATCTTGTAAATTGGTTTTGAATAACGGCGTTATTTTTCTCCATTTTCAGATATGTGGCCCCAGAGTACGCAAACACTGGTCTCCTGAATGAGAAGAGCGATGTTTATAGCTTTGGAGTCTTGCTGTTGGAAGCTATCACGGGACGCGATCCCGTGGACTATGGTCGTCCACCACAAGAGGTAGTAACGACATTTTCTCCTCATGTTATTTCTTCTAAACTTATCAAACCCTTCCGTACCTAAACCTTCAGGCGACTACTTAATTTGGAAGAAACGATTTTATGACTAGAGAGTATTTAACGAACATGGCAAGTCCTAGGATTGCACATTTTAGTAGTTTTTCTTCTCTGAGAAACTTCTTTGGAGCAAGAACCGTGTTTGATTATGTTTAGTTGGGCTGATTTTCAATTATATACAGGTAAATCTAGTCGATTGGTTGAAAATGATGGTGGGAAGTCGACGATCAGAGGAAGTTGTGGACCCCAATATTGAAATAAAGCCGCCGACAAGGGCTTTAAAGCGTTCTCTTCTTACGGCTCTTAGGTGTGTCGATCCGGATTCCGACAAAAGACCGAAAATGGGCCAAGTTGTTCGTATGCTTGAATCCGAGGAGTTTCCTGTCCCGAGAGAGGTCAGCGCTTTGTTATTATTGTTATTATTATCATAAATAGTACGACTCAACTACTGAGTACTGAACTACACTCAGTTATACCCTACGATTTAGTCTTCTAGCTTGATTTACAGGACCGCAGACACAGAAGGACCCGAGCAAACAGCACCGAGATCGAGTCACAGAAGGAGTTGTCCGACACTGACAAAAGCGACAACGCTGATTCAAGGTCCGAGAGCAAACAAAACCCACTCGCACGAGAGTAATCTCGTCATTCAGACGAGGAATGAATTATATAGTCTATGGAAGTCTACTGCGGAGCACGGAGTATTTATTTATTTATTTATTGGTCTGTAAATAATTTTTTTTGTGCCCTATTTTTCATACTAGGTAAATAGAAATATTTTTTATAATTTTATGTGTAATAAATAGTGGAGTTTAAAGTAAGTCATGGACCATTATATTTTACTTGTCTGTATTGGTTAGGGAGTCGGTTGTACGGAGTTACAAATCTTATATACCGAGGAAATCTTAGCCTACTGGTTAAGATTGAGGTATTAGAGATGATAAGTTACATACTCGAGTTGTCATTCACTCCTCTGTGTTGTACTGGCCGTTAGACTCATACTCCGTATAATACCCTAAAAACATAATGTTAGTTGTTTTGGAAAATTGGTCGTCTAACTCGTCTTGCATGAAGTACTTCGCTATGCCCATCGATGAGGTTTTTGGGATAGAAATTCAATACCTTTCCAACTGAATTTGATCTCCAAACGATAAACCTTGTATCGATTTTTTTTTTTATCGAAACTGATTGAAAGGGAAAAACTTTTGGTCGCAACATTGCAACTCCTTATGACCAAGCTCACGACTTAAACCTCTCTTTCTAATCTTCGCTTTAAATAAAATTGAACTGACTCGATAACTCCGACTCGAGACTTGAAACTTGAAAAATGAAATCCAAAGTTGTCCTTGCTTGAAATATGTTGGCCAAAAATGGTTCAAAACAATAAAATAGATATTGTTTCAAATTTGTATAAATAATTTCAAAATAATCAAAAATCCGAATATGACCGCTACGAATCAACTCCAAACCCGACAAATGGCATCAGCAAATTTCATCGGCTCAAATTTTACATAAAACCGTCTCACGCGATAAAAGCGGTTTTATTGCATAACAGTGGCATAAGACATTGACCATCTAATAGATTCACAAATTTTCACGGGTAATCAAGCTAAAAACAACAATTTTGATGACCTAATTCGTCCACAATTTTGATCAGGCATGTCTAACTACTTCTTTGTTTAATTAATTTATTAATTAATTGATTAATTAAATGATCAATTAATTCGATCTTATCACTCAGTTTGATACTAATTAATTGTTTATGAATTCGATTATTATAAATTACTGCAATTATTATGTCATTTTGTTTATGTCTGGGAATTTGTAGATGTTCTTATTATATTGTTTTGTGTTATTAATCGAATTTTTTCCCCCAATTTATGGTTTGCCAGCTCATAGAATATTCGAATTTTAGAGGAACAATGCCGTTTCATTTCGTTCGCCGGACAATTTTTTAGTTATTCTTGCGTGAATTAATTTAATTTGTCGGTAATTTAAGTGTAATTATTCGTTCATTTTAGCGTACTTGAAGAAGGGGAAATTCGAAATGATATTCGGGAAGTACAGAGTGTACGCTTACGTAATGATTTACGAATTTATGATGTAGTTTTCGTTCGATAGAAATGGTCGAACGTAGGCAATTTGGTATTTTATTATCGGCGTTTTCTGTTGTTGAACAATTCTTTTAACATAATTTGTATGCACACGAAGCTGCTGCTTACGATGCTTTTGCGTAGTTACGTCGATCTTTTTATTGAATTGTCTATGAATGCGTCATTGAATGCATCACACTATATGCTAGTTTATAGCCAACGTAATTATTATTATTAATATATTTCCATGTCTTTGCAATCTTTCTTAGATTGTTGCTTTGATTGACATGTTGAGAACTTGAGATGCAACATGAAGAAATTGTTTGATTGTTAACAAAATTATTCTAATCTCGTAATTGTTTTTCGCCCTTTCTAAAAAATAAAAATTTGTATAAAGAAACAACGATGTGATAAAGGGTATTCAGCAACGCAACGTTATATTCTATTATTAGTGCTATTTGTTTTAAGGATGATGGTTTGTGCTTGATTCTTATTTTTATGTATTCTATTATTTTTAAGCTTTTGGTTGAGTTGGTTCCTGACATTGTATCAAAGCCTTGTGACTAAAAAAGGTCACGGGTTCGAATCTCACCACCCCTCACTTTCAAAGTGGTATATTTCGCACCAGGTAGGCGGGCCTGTAGTTGCGTCCACGCTTCAAGCCCAAAGGGCATTCGCGTGAGGGGGCGTGTTAGAGTATATAATCGATCTTGGGCCTCCAATCATTAGCTTAAGCTTTTGGTTGAGTTGGTTCTTGAGACATTAATTTCCTCGTCTTTTGTTACCGCTGAACGATTTATTTTTAACTAATTCGATTTTTCACTAAAAAAAAGAAGTTCTGGTTGATAAAGATGATATGTTGATTGTATAAGTGATGAGGTTGAATATAGTACTAGTGATTATTAACTCATTCCTTAGATTTCTTATTATTTTTATTTTACTTTCATTTCTTTGTAGTATAATGATTATAGTTATCTACTTCGTATAAATTTTGTTTTTTCTGAAATCCGAGTCTAGACTCTACTCTAAATAGACTGTTTCTTTTCTCGTTTTTTAAATCTTAGCTCACAATCGTGCATGTGATATTCATTGCTCCGAATGTGACCGCCCCCGCAAATGTAATTCTATTGTTGACCAATAATACGACTATTTCACTGTCATAAATTAGTCTTTACTCAAAACAATACAGCATATTATAATATTGTATCCCTCCTTTCTAAATTTGTTGTGCGTTAGTAATTGCCAATTTGCCGTTATCAGTAATCTCAAGGTCTTAACATTAAATTAATAGTTTAAAGAAATGTCAACCTGTAAAATCTGTATGCAAGGTTTTAAATATACTATATAGCCAAGTCCTTCCCTGTGCGACTGCTTCTTGCTTTTATCGTTTTCGTGTAAAGGGGTGTATGCATCTGCCCTATCGTTTTCTCTTCATGTCACCATCTGCATTGGTTTTTCTAGATAGTGTACAAAAATATTTCACTCAATTGGAATTTATATGAACAGTTTTAACTCTTGTGTTTCTGTCATTGCACTTGTGAAACTGTGCTAATTTATACAATGGCGCAGCATGCTGTTACAGACGAAACTGGGTATTTTGAATCTGAGTTAGTAGAGTTAGGTTTGAGAAGAGATGCGTCTTTTGCTTCTTCAAGAGATGCGTTTGATGAAGAGCACATTGAAAAATGGGCCAAAATTGAGAGATTACCAACCTATCAGAGGTCAAAGGTTTTCCTGTTTGATGAAAAATCTGATGGAAGCGTGGTTAATGGAAAACGGATGATTGATGTCTCCATGCTTGGCCCTTTGGAACGACACCATTTTATTGAAAAGCTCATCAAACAGATTGAACAAGATAACCTTCAGCTTTTGCAGAAACTTAAGAAAAGGGTAGAAAAGTAAGTGTTACATCACCAAGAGGTATTCATGTCCTTCGGCAATGCCCAGTTTTGAATTTATGATACTTACGGTGTTGTTTTGACTCTGAAACCTGGTTTTTTGTAGAGTTGGTTTGAAATTTCCTGCTGTTAATGTGAAGTATAAGAACCTCTACGTTGATGCTACGTGCAAGGTTGTCGATGGCAAGCCTCTCCCGACTCTCTGGAACACTCTAAAAAGCAGTTTCTCTGTAAGTCTAGATTTTTACTTCTGCTGCTTGTTTCATGTGTATTGCACAAATTTTCAGATACAATATCCTCCTTATAATACACTGCAGATCGTTCCGAAGTTACTGGGTTTCAAACTGCAAGAAGCAAAATTAAGCATTATCAAGGAAGCCAGTGGCATAATCAAGCCTAAACGGTAAGTAGATGATCCACTCGTATCTTTAGAGGTCATTTCCCGGGATTCACAACCCTTGAAAGGGCTTTGTTTGAAAGCTTGACGACTCTTCCGACACCTAGAAATCTCTGTCTTTATTTTACACTTTGACTGAGTGTTATAATATGACATTACAAATTATGAGATTTCAGCAATGTGTAACTCTAGTTTATAGATTTATCGTATGAATGTTATTTTATGAATGATATGTAAATGCCAGTAAATCATGATTCTTCACCAAGATTTTTATCCTAATTTCATTTGTTCAAATACTGATTATATCTGCAGGATGACCTTGTTACTTGGTCCGCCAGGATGTGGAAAGACCACCCTTTTATTGGCACTTTCCGGAAACCTGGATAAATCTCTTCAGGTTTGTAAACTCCATTTTGGTCTTTTTCATGTGCGCTTCCATGGATTAACATTTAATGTCGGTTAAGGTAATTTAAACTATGTAAAGAACTTGGAGATTTTATTACTTTTGATTGCAGCTCAAAGGTGCTATAGAATACAATGGTTTCAGACTAGATGAATTTGTGCCACAAAAATCATCTGCTTATATTAGTCAGTATGACCTGCACATTCCTGAGATGACTGTGAGAGAGGCTATTGACTTTGCAGCTCGTTGTCAGGGAGTCGGAAGCCGAGCAGGTAAAGTTTATTTGACACTTCTGCATCATGATTGAACTTGCTATGTTTAAAGATCACAATAAGTATTTTGGCAGATATGATGGTTGAGGTCTGTAGAAGGGAGAAGCAGGAAGGAATAATACCTGATCCTGATATCGATGCATACATGAAGGTGATAGAGCATTACTCCAACTAACACAGTAATACATACGTGTATTTAAAGGTTTCAAACTTTCGATAGAAGTAGCATTAGTCATCATCATTCTCCCAAGTATGATACAAGTAACGACAGCTTCTCTGAGTCTAATCATCTGATTGAACAGGCAACCTCGGTTGAAGGACTAAAGAGTTCTTTGCAGACGGACTACATATTGAAAGTAATTCTTTACACGACCCTCCTTTCATACAATTTCTGCAGTGAGCCAAACGGCCTGTTATTAACTACTCATCATCTACTTCCCTACAGATTCTTGGAATTGATATCTGCGCTGACACAATGGCGGGTGATGCTATGAGGCGAGGCATCTCTGGTGGTCAAAAGAAACGGTTAACTACAGGTGCATTAAAACGTCATTAAAAATATACCTATAGAAACTTGAACTAGAAATTACCTGCTATCTTTGATGAGTTGTTATTTAACGGGATCATGCAGGTGAAATGATTGTCGGACCAACAAAGGCATTATTCATGGATGAGATAACAAATGGCTTGGACAGCTCCACTGCCTTTCAGATTGTTTCTTGCATCCAACAGTTAGTCCACATCACCGATGCCACTGCACTTGTCGCTCTTCTTCAGCCAGCACCCGAAACCTATGACCTGTTTGACGATGTCATCTTGATGGCAGAAGGAAAAATTGTATATCATGGACCTTGCAGTCAGGCTGTAGAATTTTTTGAAGACTGCGGTTTTAGGTGTCCACAGAGGAAGGGAGTAGCTGATTTTCTTCAAGAGGTAACAACAGAGTCCAGTATCAGAGAATTCTCTTCTTATCTCTGACTTCTGAAAATATCTCTGACAAGTGATACTGGCTTTAACTCATTCTTTTCAGGTTCTTTCGAGAAAAGATCAGCCCCAACATTGGTACCGTACTGAACCGTATACCTATATTTCTGTCGATGATTTCTGTGAGAAATTTAGGGCTTCCTCAATTGGGATGAGTCTACGCAAGGAGGTTTCACAATCACATGTTAAGACGGAAGCAGACGAAAACGCTATTGCTTTCAGCAAGTTTTCTCTACCTAAGTGGGAACTCTTCAAAGCTTGTTTGTCAAGAGAAGTCCTTCTTATGAGGAGAAATTCGTTCATATACATATTTAAAGCTATTCAGGTAGCATCTTACTCATTTGCTCTCTTTCCGATTTGAATGTCAATATCGTCCTAAATATACCATGCAGTCAATTGTGGGGAGTTCAATGAAAGGGGCATTTGTCCCAGATAATGGGGCACCCCTTAAATCAGGGGAGGGTCCCATTTGTAATAGTAGAGAAAATGCGGTCGGCCTTGAAAAGATAGGAGAAAAAAGTTGTTTGTTTGGGAATCCCACCAGTGCAACAGAAAATATGGGGAGGTCAATCAATGCGGGTGCTCTTAAGCTTATTGCATGCATTCCTCGTGTTTTATACAAAATGTGGAGGGGCAGGCTACTTTTTACATTAGGAAACTCGAAAGATATCCAGTCAACTATTCTCACATAGGTGAGCTTGCAGATCTTAAGTCAGATGAAAAGGCGCGAGTTACATCAACTGAAAATGTGAACTTTTTGTTTCCCTTACCCCCCTTTCTGTTTGAAATTTTCCAAAAGCCAGCAAACCAATCATCGTCACCTAAGTTTCTTACTGGTCGAGAAATGTAGCAGAGTAACGGCAATGTAGCTTGTATAAATGGTTTTTATTTATTTTTTTTTTTTTCTGACTCTTGCAGTTGATCATTATGGCTCTGGTGGCGATGACTGTATACTGGCATACACGGATGCGTATTGACATACTTCATGCAAACTATTACATGGGGGCTATGTTTTATGGCCTTATCATACTCCTCGTTGATGGATTTCCAGAGTTGTCAATGACTATCATGAGGCTTCCTGTTTTCTTCAAACAGAGAGACCTCTATTTTTACCCAGCCTGGGCCTATGCAATCCCCGCCACTATATTAAAGATTCCTTTATCCATGTTCCTTGCTGTTGTTTGGACATCAATAACCTACTACACCATTGGCTACACTCCAGAAGCTGGAAGGTGAGTTTGTCACGAGTCTGATGCACTTAGGCTCAGGAAATGCTTTTGCGTTTAAGTATCTATTATATTTATCCAGTCGTTCGGTCTAAATGTCTTTAAGCAAAAGATGTTAACTAGACCAGTTGGACTCTGTGCAGGTTCTTTCGTCAAGCACTTCTATATTTTGGAGTGCACTTGACATCGATGGCCTCATTCCGCTTATTGGCATCTCTGTTCCAAACCATTGTGGTGTCCATGTTCGTATCCGTTGTCTTTATACTCTTTGTTTTTATCTTCAGCGGATTCATAATTCCACGATGTAAGCCAATTAGCCCCGTAATTGATATAGTAAAATTAATGAATATTTGAAAGTTCTTATCATTGGAGTACTTATTTTTGTCTGTGCTTGCTTTCAGCATCTATGCCCACTTGGTTGAATTGGTTGTTCTGGACTACACCACTTACATATGGAGAGATCGGCTTATCTGTCAACGAGTTTTTAGCTCCAAGATGGCACAAGGTGAACATTTTTCTTTTATGTAGTTGTAATGGTTCTTTGGAAGTTCACATATGTCATTCTGAAGGTTTATAGTGTTGCTGAAATTTTTCGATCATACCATAATTTTGTGGTTGACTGAATCATCTCTTTGGCTGTAGTTGCTGTCGTCTAACACGACAATTGGTCAAGAAGTTCTTCTATCCCGTGGACTACTCTTTGAAGGTTACTATTATTGGGTTTCAATCGGGGCACTCGCTGGAATGTTTGTAATTTCTTCCGTGGGGTTTGTGTTGGCATTGACTTTCTTGAAGGGTGAGATCGTAACCATCTTTAATCTAAGAGTAACTGGGATGGTATTATTTGTCGTAATTTCTGATACCATGATCATGTTTCTAGCTCCGGGATCATCAACGGCTTTTATCTCACGGGAAAAGCTTTCTCAATTACAAGATCCGAGGAACCCAAGCAAAGATGACAGAACTGACTCAAGGAAAAGCAATTCCGCAAGTGATTTGGAATCCCGTAAAAGTAAGAAAAGCTCCTCTTGTTGACACCTCTATAACATTACTGCTGTCCTCGTAATCAAATTATTCGTCTCCTAAAAAGTCTGTTACTCTTTGCAGGGAATGTGATTTTACCCTTCCAACCGCTTTCAGTGACATTCCATAACGTACAATACTACATTGAGACTCCTGCGGTAAGTCAATACCCAGTTTTCTAGCACCAACTCCCTGTAAACAAATATTTCGCTAACGTGCGCCTAAAGGAGGTGACACTAGTTTTATAATTCTTCTTTGATTTCAGGAAATGAGGCAACGTGGCTTTCCTGAAAAAAAGCTTCAACTACTCAAAAATATCACGGGAGCCTTTACACCTGGTGCTCTCACGGCACTGATGGGTGTCAGTGGAGCGGGGAAAACCACACTGCTCGATGTTCTCTCTGGACGGAAGACTAGTGGGACCATTGAAGGTGAAATAAGAATAGGGGGATATCCTAAGACGCAAAAGACATTTGCTCGGGTATCTGGTTATTGTGAGCAGACTGACATACATTCTCCCCACATTACTGTTGAGGAATCACTTATCTTTTCTGCTTGGCTTCGACTTTCTGACACCATTGATTCAAAGACCAGAACCGTATGATTACCATCTAGTAGAGAAATTGATGTTCTGTTTATCCATATTCAATATTGCTTGTAGCATTGCTGATCCATATTGTATTCATGTTCAGGAGTTTGTGAATGAAGTCCTTGAAATGATTGAGCTCAATGAGATCAAAGACTCTTTAGTTGGCTTACCTGGTATAAATGGTTTATCGACTGAGCAGCGAAAGCGGCTGACGATTGGAGTTGAGCTGGTGGCCAATCCATCAGTTATATTCATGGATGAGCCTACAACAGGTTTGGATGCAAGAGCAGCTGCCATTGTCATGAGAGCAGTGAAAAATGTTGTAACCACTGGTCGGACTGTAGTTTGCACCATCCACCAACCGAGTATCGACATATTTGAAGCTTTTGATGAGGTAATACGCTTCATTTGACCAAAAGCATACACCCTGTCCTTTCAGCCTGAACTAATTATGGTACCACTCTTTATTCATTTGACCAAAATGTTGTCTTGGTCACAGCGGTTATTCAGATTATAGACAGTTGTTTTATGCTGGAAATCTTGACTGTTA
Source organism: Dianthus caryophyllus (assembly GCA_023091065.1). Lineage (NCBI taxonomy): Eukaryota > Viridiplantae > Streptophyta > Magnoliopsida > Caryophyllales > Caryophyllaceae > Dianthus > Dianthus caryophyllus. The sequence goes on from CM041519.1 coordinate 5,704,872, forward strand.
ACCATTTAACCCCTCATGGACTTGGATAATCAATGGGGATAGTTTGCCAAACCCTAAAAAGCTATACAAAATTATGAACAGCAATTGCTTCTTTTGAAAAATATTGGTGGACAAGAGATATATTCGAATCAATGACAATTTTTTCGGAACTTGTGATTCGTCTGAACTCTGAAAAAATGCTTTCACTGCAGTTGATTCTTTTGAAATCTGGCGGGCACATTATCTATTCTGGACCGCTTGGGCAGCATTCCAGTAAAGTTATAGAATATTTTCAGGTTAAAATTGTTTCACTTCTGCGCTAATTTTTCTGGGCTGTCACCCTATGGCTACACTGCTACAGCCTGATGAGTTTTCAAAATATGTCGGTGACAGTTTTTTCTGGATGTGGTAGGGTATCCCTGGCATTCCCAAGATCAGAGACAATTACAATCCTGCTACGTGGATGCTTGAAGTCACTTCTGCATCAAGTGAAATAGAGATTAGCGTTGATTTTGCTGAAGTTTATCGTAACTCTGCTTTATACCAGTGAGTACCTTAACTTCGATATTGTTCAGTAAAAAACTCAGGTGAAATAAACGATAAACTGCTCTTTAAATGTTGGCTGTAGGATCTCGCAGTCTTAGGTTTCCTTTGGTGACGATCTTTTAGTTTTCTGCTCTAGAATATATGGCTTTGATCAATATTGTTCTTCTTTCATCCTTTGACTCCAGGAACAATGAACAGCTAATAAAGCAGCTGAGTATCTTATCTCCAGAGTCAGAAGATCTCCATTTTCAGCGCCGCTTCTCACAAACTGGCTGGGGACAGTTTACATCTTGCCTGTGGAAACAACACCTCTCTTACTGGAGAAACCCTTCGTATAATCTGGTCCGTTTCATGTTTACCCTGCTGTCCTCAGTTATTTTTGGACTGGTATTCTGGAAGCAAGGAATGAATATGTAAGTTGTGCCAATATTCAGATGAATCCCCGTCTGTTTTAAAATTCTCGTGCTCATCTGCAGTGTCCACTCAACGTCTCAACATGAAGATAAAAATCATCAAATATGCTCCTTAATATTACACTAGTATCATTCTTTATTTCTTTCGTATTACGATTTACTTAATTAATTATTTTTCTCCTTAATTTTACAGAAAAGATCAACAGAGTTTGTTCACTATATTCGGATCCATGTTTTCTGCTGTTCTCTTCTTGGGAATAAACAATTGCTCTACTGCTATTCCACACATAGCTACAGAACGAACTGTTGTTTATCGTGAAAGATTTGCTGGCATGTACTCTTCATGGGCATATGCTTTTGCGCAGGTATGCTAAGTGTTTAATCTTCCTCGTAATGAAACTCGAGTTATCGAATTACCTGATACACTAGAAGCTAATTTCTGTTAAAGCATATAAATTATATCCATCCGATGTAGTTCCGGATCATTTTGAAAGCATGCAAAGGCGTCCTATTCCAGCTATTTCCAGCTTCGGCTGCAATATGTTGTGTTTGGTTATTTTTACTCTTTTACAACTGTCATAGGTGACAATCGAAGTTCCAAGTTCCTTGTCCAAATTTCTGCTTTCACTGCAATATGCTTCGTATGCTCCTTACAAATTACAATGCAAGAGAAACTGCAATATGATAACAACTCGTCTTTTGTTTTGTTTACCCTTATGCAATTGTCACAGGTGACGATCGAGCTTCCCTATATATTCGCCATGGCTCTGATATTCACCCTCGTTACATATCCTATGATTGGGTACTACTCGTCAACCTACAAGGTTCTCTGGTACTTCTATGCCATATTCAGCTCTCTTGTCTATTTCAATTACTTGGCTATGGTGCTTGTATCGATGACACCAACCTTCCAACTGGCTACAATCATTTCCTCGGCCATATACGCTTTGATTAATCTGTTTTCTGGGTTTTTGATTCCGCGGCCGGTAAGTCACTTCTTCAGACCTCCTTTCTCAGCATGTATCTTTAGTAGCAGTTTGATGTAGACGGTTTTCGAGCCCAAGTCATGAGCATGAACCCTCGTCCCTCTATGATTATTCCCTGACATCTGCGATGAAATCGTGTAAAACATCTAATGAGTAATGACTTTTTTTTTTTTTTTTTTTTTCTTTGCAGCAAATTCCCAAGTACTGCGTATGGTTATATTATGCAAGCCCAACATCCTGGACTTTGAATGCTCTACTGTCTTCCCAATACGGCGACATACACGAAAGCATCACGGTCTATGGTAAAGAGGCGACGGTTGCCGCTTTCATACAAGACTATTTCGGGTTTCATCATGATCGTCTTGGTCTAGTTGCAGCAATGCTGTGTGTATTTCCTCTGACTTTTGCCTGCCTTTTTGCATTTTTTGTTGGCAAACTCAACTTTCAAAGGCGGTGAATAGGACTTCATCATGTGCAGTACGGTAAGGATTAATTTTTTGGGTGTTAATTTAAGTGTTAAAGTTGTCACGAGTCCGTCGCAGCGGTCACACGCTTAAGACGGTTTCATACAACATTTACTCATATTAGAAAAATATATAACAATACAAATTGTTGTTTTTTCTGTCTCTTGAATATAATATTAATATCCTGTATAATTTTTATAATGTATAATTAAGAATACTTCGTATTAAAGTTATAAAAGCGTTGGTAATTTGGTACGCATGAAACTAAATGTGATAATTAAGTAATTAGTTTCTCCTTTCATGTCCAAACAATACATAACACTATTTGGCACTATTTATATACTTGAAGAATTTTCGATAGTGTGGTTGATATATTATTGAGAATACAATCATGTGTGATTTTGTTTTATTCGTCTTTTTAAGTACAATATTAAAATTGAATTTGTATAAATTTTTATAGTGCGTAACTATAGATATTACTGTTGCAATGTGTCTCGACAAATAGACCATGACATGTAGTGTTTGGACTTGAAGGGAGGAAGTAACTAGTAAGTACATATTCATTTTAAGAGATAAGATCTTTTAAGCCCAAGTAATGAGGGAAAGTCATTGAGTCCAGAATCCGCTTTGAGATTTTAACACAAAAATTTGAGATTTTAACACAAAAATTTGGAACTGTAAAATTCCAGAATATTTGAGATTTTAACATTGTGAAAATCTCAAATATTCTGGAATTTTGCAGTTCTAAATTTTTGTGTCAAAATCTCAAATTTTTGTGTTAAAATCTCAAAGCGGATGTCTGGACTCAATGACTTTCCCTAAACTTTGGGCTTGAAAGATCTTATCTCTTCATTTTAATAATTTTGATTATTTTTCATATAATAGTCAGGTTGTTACATTTAAATAAGAGTCGATTTAACTCCAGTATTCTATTTAACCTCCAAATTTCATATAAGACTTGCTCCAAATTTGGGTAAGTAGTATTGTGTCTGGTTTTACGTGTACGACGAATTTTAATGCGACTAAAATGTAACTAAATCATGGTCAATTTAAATACTAAATTAATTACATTTTAATTACAAATAGATCATTGTACGCGACTTTCGTACCCTCAAATTTTATGCAGGTGAAATATTTTATCCATTGAGAAAGTGAGAGACGGATGTTCAGATTTATAAAAAGTGAACATATTTAGGTTAGTGATGATCAGAGAATATTTTGACCGTGTAAAAGTGGTCACGTTCTATTCTTGAGGTCATAAATAACATAAATGTGGTCACATTTTAGCTATCAGAAAACTCGTCTTTCACTTTATTAGGAAAAGTTAGTCTTTTTAAACCCCATGTTTTCAAATTCAAATTTAATTTGTGCAATCTTATTTACTACTCCATTATCTACCCTTAAAAATACTCGTACAATTTTACAGGTAATCAATTTGCAGCAGATTATATGACCTAATTTTATCCACAGTTTGATCAGGCATGCATGTCTAACCACTTCTTTAATCATTTACTGTAATATTTAATTATTTATTATTTATTCGTATGATCTCCTCAGTCACTTTGATGCTAATTGATACTGAATGAGGTATTTTTGGAATATGTTGCTATACCAATGAATGGAGTACTACTTAGTAAGCCTCACGTGAAACCGTATGTAATTTGCATGCATAAAGCAAATACATTACGCAATTATAAACTTGAAATGAGCTTCGTTGTGTGTGACGTTGCACGCTTACAACGATCTCATTTGATGAACCATAGAGCTAAATTAAATAAGATCTCACGTGACTATATGTTCTTAGATAGATAGCAAGGAATTTCAAAATTTTCGTAGTTAAATGAATAGTGTCAAATAGTTGACCACACAAATTGGAATTGAATGCATGGAGTAACATCAGGTTTTTATGCAATTTCATTTTGTTATGTGTTACTGTTTAGTAAGTTTCGTGTGAAATCGCCTGTAATTTGCAATTGCATGCATACATACAACGAATATATCACACGATTATAAACTTGCAATGCGCTGCTTTGTGTGTTGCGCTGCACTCTTACGACCTCATTTGATGAACCAATAAATGATGGAAAAAGCAAAATGAACCGATAAAGGGGCGGCAAATCTTATCTTATAATGTAGGCGTTAGTCGATGCAAATTTCAATTCAAGTCGTTTGTTTGCAGGCTGTGTGCGTGTTTGTAACACTGTGATAAGATTGCACAGGTTCTTGGCTCCAGAAAACATAATGTATTTTTTTCCCTGAATATCTGGCAATTCCATCTGTGATCTGTATTAGTATATGTTTTCGCTTGATTGCTATCTTTTTTAGGTCAGTAGTTGATCTGCTTGGATGCACAACATGAAGACATCTTCAAATTGTTAACAAAATTATTGTAATCATGTACTTGGTTTTCGCTTGTCATTATCGTACATTGTTTGTTCATTTTTTTTTTTTTTATTGTTATTGCCCCCGGAAATGATATTTCTATTACATACGAATAGTACAGCTGTTCCGCTGTCGTACATTAATTTTAGGGAGGGCATAATGGCACTCTATTTTGGCTAATCCACTCTAAAATACAAGTGAAACAAATCTCTATTTGTCGGGGCCCTTTAAAAAAGGCTTTGCATGATAGTGATGATCCCGCGGCTTAACCACACGCTCAGTGGAAAAATTGGAATTGGCCACTTGTGCCAGTGGGTTGTGATTGAGTTTGGCAGATCTCGCACCGTAATGCAAGTGCCGGTGCTGGTAAGGTCAGGACCGTGGTCGTCCGTCTCCGGGACCCAGAGAGCTGCCTTCGCTTTTAGCGTTCCTTCGCTCTGCTGCGTCTGGCCCGTCCTCTAGGCACCTTTGGAAGGCAGGGAGTGTGACATTGGGGAGGTCGAGTGCTGAGTTCACCCTTTTAGGTTTACTTGTTAAGGCCGCTCCGAGGTTGAACGGAAAAATATCACTGAGAACATGCTCTTTTTTCCATTCATTTCCTTTTAGAATCAGTCGGTTATGGTCAATGCTTGGCCCAAGTCTCGTGCCACGGGATCGGAGCGTAGATTCTAGTTCTTCCCTATTTTTATATTGTAATTTGAAGAGGCTGTTAGTCCTGTAACCAATGAAGGTTGTGAGAAAATATTCGACAAAGTGAGGTATCATTCGACAATCAAAGTCAAATGGGGGACACTGCGTTTCAGATGAATAGAGTAAACGCCTCGAATTATTAGCTGTCTTAACTCTGAGCATATATCTAATGTTAGCTAATAACAGATGAATCGTGATATGTTTTTTTTTTTTTAGTGGAAGAAATTACCAAGTATGTAATTTATCGATCAATGGTGTCAACTGTCAACAATGAAACCTTAGCTAAAAATGGTGTCGTCTGACAGCACTTTTGCCTGATTGTTTGCTCTTCTTGTCCCCATCTGCATTAGTTTTTCTTGATAGTGTGTAAAATGATTTCCCTCAAATCCGAAATTATCTGAACACCTTTGCTCTTTCGTTTCTGTCATTGCACTTTTGAACCTGTGGTAATTTGTACAATGGCGCAGCGTGTTGTAACAGATGAAACTGTGTCTCATGAATCTGAGTTACTAGAGTTAGGTTTACAAAAGATGCGTCTTTCGTTTCTTCAAGGATTGTGTTTCATGTAGAGTTAGTTTTTCTGTTTGTCTGTTTGACATATATGGTGACGGAAGCATGGTTATTGGAAAACGGATGATTGATGTCTCCACGCGTGGTCCTTTGGAACGACATCATTTTATCGAGAAGCTCATTAAACAGATTCCTTCAGTGTTTGCAGAAACTTAAGTAAAGGGTGGATTGGTAGAAAAGTAAGTGTTATGTCACCCAGAGGTGTTTATGCTATTCAGTAATGGCCTCATTGCAATTTATGATACTTGCTGTGTTTTTGACTCTGAAATCCTGTTTTTGAGTAGAGTTGGTTTGAAATTTCCTGCTGTTAATGTGAAGTATAAAAACCTCTACGTGGATGCTACGTGCAAGGCTGTTGACGTCAAGCCTCTCCCGACTCTCTGGAACACTCTAAACAGCAGTTTTTCCGTAAGTCTAGATTTTCATTTTCAGATACAATGCTCTGCTTATTTCATGTGCATTGCACAAATTTTCTGGACATGAAGGTTCACCAAAATTAAATCTGGTCCTATATACATATTCTATTTCCCGACAATATCCTTGTCATATTATGCTACAGGTTGTCCCGAAGTTTCTGGGTTTCAAGCTGCAAGAAGCAAAATTAAGCATTATCAAGGAAGCTAGTGGCATAATCAAGCTTAAACGGTAAGTAGTTGACGAACTCATATCTTTTTAAGTCATTTCCTGGGATTCACAACCCTCGAAAGTGCATTGGTATTTTTTTCGTCTGAACTTGGCGACATTTCCGACAGCTAGAAATCCCTGGCTTTGAATTATAATATGGCATTGCAAATTATGAGATTTCAGCAATGTAAAGTTCTAGTTTACAGAATTTGAATTCGTGGCTGTTGTCTAGTTCTTTCGGTATAATTTATATTGAAGGCAGTTATGGCTTGATTATGTATAACACTATAAGTTTTCGGGTTTTCCCACGAGCAGTGATTACCATGGCCTCTAGCATTGTACTTCGTATTACTTATTGATTATTTGTCATACATGACATGCCATGCGTATCTATTCTGATTTTGACAGTAGAGCTTATTCCAATACTGATGGTATCTGCAGGGTGACTTTGTTACTTGGTCGCCTAGGATGTAATTGACTTTGCAGCGCGTTGGAAGCCGAGCAAGAAGTATGACCTGCATATTCCTGCACTATGATTGAACGTACGATGTCCTCAGATGACAAAACTATTTTGTGTCCTGCCAGATATGACGGTTGAGGTCTGTAGAAGGGAGAAGCAGGAAGGAATCGTTCTGGATCCTGATGTCGCTGTTTTTGCAAGTCGATTCGATATTTCTGCAGGTAAGCTGATTCAATATTTCTGCAACAATTCTGTTATTTCTCTGCTGATCGCTATTCCTGTGCCTATTTTTTGATTTATTTGAAAAAACGGGGAAATATCATTCTCAAAACGAAAAACTTAATCGATTATGGGGTTTACCACCGATAAATTAGCCGATAGTAGCCCCAAATTTTTTTATGGAAACAATAGATTTTTTATTTGAGAAGAGATGAGGGTGGCTAGGGTTATTAACGTTTTTCTGCATCTTGAACAAGTAACAAACTACAAATACCAAGGCCTCCGTCTTATCTCAATAAAAAAATTCGATAGAACCTAAACAGTGATATAAAGGGTTGAATTGATTGATTAGGAGAGCGTAGGCGAGTCGATGTCTCATTGATTGTCGTTTCCTGCTAGCGTGCAATTGTTTTATCATAATTTACACGCAGGCAAGTATACTACACAGCTGTGTACAGTGATTTGCATGCTTATAAGTTATAATGGTTTTGTTTGAATTGTCTGTGAACGCTTCATTGAATGCATCACATTATACTAACTGATAGTCAACGTATTACTATATTATATTTCCATGTCGTTGCAAGTTTTGTTAGATTGTTGCTTTGACATGTTAAGAGGCAATATGAAGAATTCATTAACTTGCTAACAAAATTATTCTAATCTATAGTCTTTTCGCCCGTCTAAAAAGAAATAAAGTTTTGGTTGGGGTATAATCTTTAAAGATATGACGTATGGAGTAAATCATAATAGTAGTGGTTATAAATTAATTCGTTAGATAATTTTTACTTTTAGATGTTTCTTAAACCCGTTAATTATAAAACGTTATGCTTGTACTTTCATCTCCTTGTAATATACGGAGTAATAATCTTTATATACTTCGTAGAAATATTATCCGAGTCTTGATTCTACTCTATAAACTTTTTTTTTTAATCTCAGTTGCAATCGTGCATGTGATTATCATTGCTACGAAGGTGACTGCCCCCGGAATTGATATTTTATGATTTACTAATAATACGATTATTTCGCTGTCGTGCATTAGTCTTTACCCAAAACTAGACAGTTATATTATAATGTTCTATCCCTCCACTCCAAATTGGTTGAGATTCAATGTCTCTTTTGGTGATTAATTAATCCAAATATATGTGGGGTTGTATCATGTATGTAAGTTTTGCCATATTTGATTTGCCCAAGTAACTATCTTCATATTGTGATTTTGAAGAGTCTGTGACGCCTGTGAATGCTGTGATTAATGTAAATTGTTAGAATATATTTGACAAATGAGGTATAGTTCAACAGCCAAGTCAAATGGGGATGATACATTTCCGATGGATAGAGTGAACGTCTTGAAATATAAACTTTTTCATATGTTGCGTAACTACTCTCTATTGATTAGATTAAGGCTTTTGGTATTTATGAGCTTTGGAACTGTCTAAACTCTATGTATGACTTCTCGACCTGAGTAAAATGGATTGAATTAGGACACCGACGTTGGTGTGGTCTTAAAATTATGGTAAAAACCTTGCAGCCATATCGCGTGCCAATTTTTTTCTGCTATCAGTAGTCTCGAGGTTTTAACGTCAAGTTAGTAGTTTAATGAAAAGTCAACTTGTTAAAGTTGTATGCAATGGAGAATGAATCTGTTGTTCATGTAAATTGTTCACCTCTCATGAAAAGTCCACCCCTGTGTGACTGCGTCTTGCTTTTATCGTTTTTGTGTAAAAGATGTGTATGCATCTTCCCGATTGTTTCCTCTTCTGTCAGTCTGTCACCATCTGCATTTGTATTTCTAGATAGGGTATAAATAGAGTTTCCCTCAATCGAAAATTATATGAACAACTTTGCTCTTCTGTTTTTTGTCATTGCACTTTGGAAACTGTGGTAATTTATACAATGGCGCAGCGTGCTATAACAGATGAAGTTGGGTCGATAGAACCTGGGTTAGTAGAGTTAGGTTTGAGAGGAGATGCGTCTTCTGCTTCTTCAAGGGATGCGTTTGATGAAGAGCACATTGAACTATGGGTGAAAATCGAGAGATTACCGACCTATCAGAGGTCAAAGGTTTTTTTGTTTGATGAAACATCTGACCGAAGCATGGTTCCTGGAAAACGGATGGTTGATGTCTCCAATCTCTCCATGCTTGGTCCTTTGGAACGACATCATTTTATCGAGAAACTCATCAAACAGATTGAACAAGATAACCTTTTGTTTTTGCAGAAACTTAAGAAAAGAGTAGAAAAGTAAGTGTTACTTCACCAGGAGTAATATATGTCATTCGGTTATGCCGACATTCTAATTTATGATTCTAAAGGTGTTGTTTTGACTCTTAAACCTTGTTTTCATGTAGAGTTGGTTTGACATTTCCTACTGTTAATGTGAAGTATAAAAACCTTTACGTTAATGCTATGTGCAAGGTTGTCGATGGCAAACCTCTCCCGACTCTCTGGAACACTCTAAAAAGCAGTTTCTCTGTAAGTCTAGATTTTCACTTTTCAGATACAATGCTGCTTGTTTTATGTGTATTGCACACATTTTCAGATACAATATCTTGGTTATATTATGCTGCAGATCGTTCTAAAGTTACTAGGCTTCAAACTGCATGAAGCAAAGTTAAGCATTATTAAGGAAGCCAGTGGCATAATCAAACCGAAACGGTAAGTAGATGGCATATCCGTATCAATTCCTGAATTCACAATCCTAATGATTTGTCCGACGCCTAATGATGTTTAACTTTCTAATTTTCCCACAATCAGTAATTGCCATTTCCTCTAGCATTATTCGACTATCTGATTTGTTGGAATACATTGACATGCCAGATTTTGAGTTATGGCAATTGTCTTGAGGACATTTTGATAAACCAGGCATGAAGCTTGCATTAGTAGCCTTGTGGAAGCATGCAGCTATTTTGCAGTATCTTTAACTTACCTTATTTCTCCTCGATGTTGAAAATTAATCTCCGTATAACGTTAGAAGCACGTTTATCATTTATAAAAGGTTTTGCCGATGATTTTTCATGTAATGTGAGTATGATGATTCTGTGAATACTGATTAACTGATGCTATTGTATGAACGTTATTTTATGAATGTTATGATAAATGTCAGTAAGTTACGGTTCGTCACCAAGATTATTATCCTAATTGCATTTTTATATACGGATGATATCTGCAGGATGACCTTGTTACTTGGTCCCCCAGGATGTGGTAAGACCACCCTTTTATTGGCACTTTCCGGAAATCTGGATAAATCTCTACAGGTTTATATAAGCCTTTTTGGTCTTTCTAATGAGCGCTTCCACGGATTAAAATTTAATGTAGACGTAAAGGCTATGTGAACTGTAAAGAACTCGTTGAACTTTCTGTTTCCCTAGTATACTCAACTTTGAGATTTTATGACTTATGATTGCAGCTTAAAGGCGATATAGAATACAATGGGTTTAGACTAAATGAATTTGTGCCACAAAAAACATCTGCTTATATTAGTCAGTATGACCTGCACATTCCTGAGATGACTATGAGAGAGGCCATTGACTTTGCAGCTCGTTGTCAGGGCGTTGGAAGCCGAGCAGGTAAAGTTTATTTCGTACTTCATCATGATTGAACTTACTATGTTCTCAGATCACATTAAGTATTTTGGCAGATATGATGATTGAGGTCTGTAGAAGGGAGAAGCGGAAAGGAATTGTTCCTGATCCTTATATCGATGCATACATGAAGGTGATAGAGCAATACTTCTGCTAATACAGTGGTTGCATACATTTATTTCAAGGTTTCGATAGAAGTAACGACAATTTCTGAGACTTATTATCTGATTGAACAGGCAACCTCGGTTGAAGGCCTAAAGAGTTCTTTGCAGACGGACTACATATTGAAAGTAATTCTTTACACAACCCCCTTTCCTACGATTTCTGCGGTGAGCCAAACAGACAGTTATTTACTACTCATCATCCACTTCCCTACAGATTCTTGGAATTGATATTTGCGCTGACACAATGGTGGGTGATGCTATGAGGCGAGGCATTTCTGGTGGTCAAAAGAAACGGTTAACTACAGGTGCATTAGAACGCCATTAAAAATTCGACCTATAGAAACTTGAAGTAGAAATTACCTTCAATCTTTGGTGAGTTTATATATGGTTAAATGATTGTTGGACCAACAAAGGCATTATTCATGGATGAGATAACAAATGGCTTGGACAGTTCCACTGCCTTCCAGATTGTTTCTTGCATCCAACAGTTAGTCCACATCACGGATGCTACTGCACTTGTCGCTCTTCTTCAGCCAGCACCCGAAATCTACGACTTGTTTGACGATGTCATCTTGATGGCAGAAGGAAAGATCGTATATCATGGACCTTGCAGTCATGCTGTAGAATTTTTTGAAGACTGTGGTTTTAGGTGTCCACAGAGGAAGGGAGTAGCTGATTTTCTTCAAGAGGTAACAATTTCAGAGCCTTGTATCACAGAATTCTCTTCGACTTCCGTCTCATCTCTGACAAGTGATACTGGCTTTAAATCATTCTTTTCAGGTTATTTCGAGAAAAGATCAGTCACAATATTGGTACCGTACTGAACCGTATACATATGTCTCTGTCGATGATTTATGTGAGATATTTAGGGCTTCTCCAATTGGGATGAGTCTACACGAGGAGATTTCGCAGTTACATGTTAAGACGGAAGCAGACAAGAAGGCTATTGCTTTCAGCAAGTTTTCTCTACCTAAGTGGGAACTCTTCAAAGCATGTTTGTCAAGAGAATTCCTTCTTATGAGGAGAAACTCTTTCATATACATATTTAAAGCTATTCAGGTAGCATCTTGCATGTTTGCTCTCTTTCAGATTTGAATGTGAATAATAGACGACCAGAAAAAACTCGGAAGATATCCAATTAAACACTGCTGCGTGATGGCAATGTAGCTTCTGTAAATGTTTTTTTTTTTTTTCTTTTTTCTTTTCAACTCTTGCAGTTGATTATTTTGGGTCTGGTGGCGATGAGTGTATACTGGCATACACGGATGCCTATTGACATTCTTCATGCAAACTATTACATGGGAGCTATGTTCTACAGCCTTATAATGTTCCTCGTTGATGGATTTCCAGAGTTGTCGATGACTATCATGAGGCTTCCTATTTTCTTCAAACAGAGAGACCTCTTTTTCTACCCAGCTTGGGCCTATGCAATCCCCGCCACTATTTTAAAGATTCCTTTATCCATGTTCTTTGCTGTTGTTTGGACATCAATAACCTACTACACCATTGGCTACGCTCCAGAACCTGGAAGGTGAGTTTGTCACGTGGCTGACGCGATGCATTTACGTATCTATTATACTTACTCAGTAGTTTGGTCTCAATGTCTTTAAGCAAAGGATGATGTGATATTAACTAGTTCCTTTGTGTATAGGTTCTTTCGTCAAGCCCTTCTATATTTTGGAGTGCACTTGACATCGTTGTCCTTGTTCCGTTTATTGGCATCTCTGTTCCAAACCATAGTGGCATCCATTTTTGCATCCGTTGTCTACGTACCCTTTGTTTTTATATTCAGCGGATTCATAATTCCACGAAGTAAGCCAATTAACCCCTTCATCGATAATAAAATTAATGAATATTTGAAAGTTCTTATCTTGGCGTACTTATGTTTGTCTGTGCTTGCTTGCAGCATCTATGCCCGCTTGGTTGAGCTGGTTGTTCTGGACTACACCACTTACATATGGAGAGATTGGCCTATCTGTTAACGAATTTTTAGCTCCGAGATGGCACAAGGTGAACATTTTTCTTTTATGTTTCGATTCATAAAAGATAAGTTTCCGAACCTAATGTAAGACCATTTCGGTGCTTGTTTGGTTAGCTATTGGAAGTTAAAATTCTCGTAAACTTCAAATTTACTTGATTTTGGAAATTCATAAGAAATTCCTGGATGTGCTGATGCCGATCACATGTATGCCTAGCTTTGAGACCAATGTAAGAGAGTTTTTTGTAAAAAGTTGCCAATTTTAACTTTTAGGAATCAACTCATTTCAGCGATATAATTTTTTTGATAGGGCTAGTACGGTGGATTTGAATCTAAAATTCTTATCCTAAACAGCGGTTCTTTGGAAATTCATAATTTGATATAGGTTTTTTTGAAGTTGCTGAAAGTTTTGATACGTTAATTTACTGGTTTACTGAATCATCTATTTGGCTGAAGTTGCTGTCGCCTAATACGACAATTGGTCAAGAAGTTCTTCAATCTCGTGGACTACTCTTTGAAGATAACTATTTTTGGGTTTCAATTTGGGCGCTCGCTGGAATCTTTGTACTTTCTTCCGTGGGATTTGTGTTAGCATTAACTTTCTTGAAGGGTGAGACCGTACCCATCTCTAATCTAAGCGTAACTGGGATGGTATTATTTGTCGTAATTTCTGATATCATGATCATGTTTGTAGCTCCGGGATCATCAACGGCTTTTATCTCATGGGAAAAGCTTTCTAAATTACAAGAACTGAGGAACCCCGTAAAAGTAACCCCAATCATAGATGAGAACACTAATGATGTGGGAGCTAACTTCAGGAAAAGCTGCTTCACAAGTGATTTGGAACCCCGTAAAAGTAAGAAAAGATCCTCATGTTTTTCTTTTCTTTTATTTATTTATTTTTTTCTAGGAAATTCTGTCTGTTGATACACCTCCGTAACATAACTGCTGTCCTCGTAATCAAAGCATCTGTCTCCTAAAAATGTATGTTAATCATTGCAGGGAATTTGATTTTACCGTTCCAACCGCTTTCAGTGACATTCCACAACGTGCAATACTACATCGACACTCCTGCGGTATGCCAATACCCAGTTTTCCAGCACCAACTCCCTGTAAGCAAATAATTTGCTGACGGGTGCCAAAAGGTGGAAAAAGTTCTATAATTTTTCTTTGGTTTCAGGAAATGAAGCAACATGGCTTTCCTGAGAAGAAGCTTCAACTGCTCAAAGATGTAACGGGAGCATTTACACCTGGTGCTCTCACGGCACTGATGGGTGTCAGTGGAGCGGGGAAAACGACACTTCTCGATGTTCTCTCTGGACGGAAGACTAGTGGAACTATTGAAGGTGATATAAGAATAGGGGGATATCCTAAGACGCAGAAGACATTTGCTCGGGTATCTGGTTACTGTGAACAAACTGACATACATTCTCCTCGCATTACTGTTGAGGAATCGCTTATCTTTTCTGCGTGGCTTCGGCTTTCTGACACCATTAATTCAAAGACCAGAACTGTATGATTACCGTTTAGTAGAGGAATTAGCTCTACTTATCCATATTCGATACCGCTTGTACCTTTACTGATCCATATTCTGTTCATGCTCAGGAATTTGTGAATGAAGTCCTTGAAATGATCGAGCTCAATGAGATCAAAGACTCTTTGGTTGGCTTACCTGGTATCTATGGTTTATCGACTGAGCAACGAAAGCGGCTCACGATTGGAGTAGAGCTTGTGGCCAACCCATCAATTATATTCATGGATGAGCCTACTACTGGTTTGGATGCAAGAGCTGCTGCCATTGTCATGAGAGCGGTCAAAAATGTTGTGACTACTGGTAGGACTGTTGTCTGCACCATCCACCAACCAAGTATTGACATATTTGAAACATTCGATGAGGTAACACTCTTCATTTGACCAAAAAGCATATACCCAAAATCTTAGAGTTCTTTCGGCCTTAACTAATGATGATACATCTCTGTAGTGTCTGTACTCGTACAAGTTCTTGGTTTCTTCTATTTGGTCATGATCACAGCGGTTATTCAGATAGTATACTCTTGTTTTCGCTGGAAATCTTGACTTTTAACCATTTAGCCCCTCATGAACTTGCAAAGTAAAAGCCATACAAGTTTATGAACAGCAGTTGCTTCTTTTGAAACTGGTGGAGTGGTGGTGGACACGTGATATATTCGAATCAATGTCAATTTTTTTGGAACTTATGTTTCGTCCGAACTCTGAAGAAATGACTTTACTGCAGTTGCTTCTTTTGAAAACTGGCGGGCGCATTATCTGTTCTGGACCGCTTGGGCAGCATTCCAGTAAAGTAATAGAATATTTTCAGGTTAAAATTACTTCTCTTTTGCACTAAATTTTCTAGGCTGTCATCCTACGGGTAGCTGATGAATTTTCTGAATATGTCGGTGACAGTTTTTCTTTCTGAATGTGATAGGGTATCCCTGGCGTTCCAAAGATCAGAGGCAATTACAATCCTGCCACGTGGATGCTTGAAGTCACTTCTGCATCAAGTGAGATAGAGATTAACGTTGATTTTGCTGACGTTTATCGTAACTCTGCTTTATACCAGTGAGTGGCTTTACGTCTATGTTGTTCATTAATCAACTCCGGTGAAATAAACGACAAGCTGTTCTTTAAATGTCTGTAGGATCCCGCATTGTTTAGGACTTAAGGTTTCCTTTGGTGACGATCGTCTAATTTTCTGCTCTAGTATATATGACGTTGATCAATGCTGTTTGCTTCTTTCATCCTTTGACTCCAGGAACAATGAAAAGCTGATAAAGCAGCTGAGTATCCCATCTCTAGACTCTGAAGATCTGCGTTTTCATCGCCGCTTCTCACAAACTGGCTGGGGACAGTTTAAATCTTGTCTGTGGAAACAACACCTCTCTTACTGGAGAAACCCTTCGTACAATTTGGTCCGCTTCATGTTTACCCTCCTGTCCTCTGTTACTTTAGGATTGTTATTCTGGAAACAAGGGATGAATATGTAAGTTTTGCCAGTCTTCTGATGAATCTCCGTTGATTATAAAATTTCTCGTACGCAACTGTTGTCCACTAGTATCAGACTTTCTTTGTTATTACGATTAACTGTTTTTTTTTTTGTTTTTCTCCTTGATGTTGCAGAAAAGATCAACAGAGTTTGTTCACTATTTTTGGATTCATGTTTTCTGCCGTTCTCTTCTTGGGGATGAACAATTGCTCTACTGCTATTCCACACATAGCCACAGAACGAACTGTTGTTTATCGTGAACGATTTGCTGGCATGTACTCCTCATGGGCATACGCTTTTGCACAGGTGTTTATTACTAATTGAGCTTCCGCATCATGGAACCCGATTTCCAACTTCTCTGTCCAAATTTCTGCTTTTATTGCAGTATGATTCGTATACTCCTTACATTACAGAGAGACAGCAATATGATAACTCGTCTTATTTTCACAGGTGACGATCGAGCTTCCCTATATTTTTGCAATGGCTCTGATATTCACAATGATTACATATCCGATGATTGGGTTCCACTTGTCAGCGTACAAGGTTCTCTGGTACTTCTACGCCATGTTCATTACTTTAGTCTATTTCAATTACTTGGCTATGCTACTTGTATCGATGACACCGAACATCCAACTGGCTATTATCATTGCCTCGGCTATCTACGCTCTGATTAATCTGTTTTCTGGGTTTCTGATTCCTTTACCGGTAAGCTACTTCTTCAGACGTCCCCTCTATCATCATAGATTATTTCCTGACATCTGCGATGAAATCACGTAAAATCTGTAATGACTGTGTTTTTTCTGCAGCAAATTCCCAAGTGGTGGGTATGGTTATATTATGCAATTCCAACATCCTGGACTTTGAATGCTCTACTGTCATCCCAATACGGTGACATACACGAAAGCATGACAGTGTATGGTGAAAAGACGACGGTTGCCGCTTTCATACAAGACTATTTTGGGTTCAATCATGATCATCTAGGTCTAGTTGCAGCAATGCTGTGTGTATTTCCTCTGACTTTTGCCTGCCTTTTTGCATATTTTGTTGGCAAACTCAATTTTCAAAGGAGATGAATGGAACTAATCTTAAGTTTTTGATATTAACTGTGTGAAATCGTCAGTTAAAAAAAATTGCTTGTTCGAGGTAAATAGACGCAATAATTTTCTTAAGTTATAAATGTTGAAATATTGAAAATTTACATGAGGCTAAAACCCTAAATAAGCTTAGGTGAAGTACATCACGATAGCAACAGAAAAATACAAATTGATCTAAGCGACACCCATGTTATGCCTAGAGATGTCAGTGGGGCGAGTAATGCAGATACCATTTCGCCTCTGCTCCTGGTAGAGCGGAATGGGAGACGGTTTGGTGGGTCGTAGAATGGGGATGGATACCAAAATTGCCCCTCGCTGTGGGTGGTGGAGCAGAGGTGGATTTCACTAAAACGCTGCCCCATACCTGCCCCTCATGTACTCGCCTAGATATTTCCTTAAAAATATATAAATAATAAAATATTTGAATTCGATGATCACGGATGTGATTTTAAAACAAGTACGGGTGTGATTTTGAAACAAGTACTCCATTCCACTTCTCACCTTCCCTCTAAGAAATTCACCGTAATAATCCCATTTAGAAACTTTCTATTTTAACTACATTTTCCAGAAAAATACTCCGTATATTAGTAAAAATAGTTATGTATAATTTGGTTCCAATTGTTATTATAATACTCCGTATAATGTAACTCGATATTTGTACAATAAATAAATGCCAACTCATTTTCATTATTTTATTAAGGGTAAATTTTTATTTCTTGTGAAAATAAGGTGAACGTGTTATTTAAATAAATAAAAAAATAAAGTAGTTAGGTTTAATCTGCCTAGTTACCGTTTGAAACCCCCAAAATTTTCAATTTCAAATTTAGTTGTGCAATTTAATTATCAATCATCAATACTCATTCATTCAATTTCACAGGAAATCAATTTGCAGCAGATTTTATGACCTAATTTTGATCAGGCATGCATGTCTAACTACTTCTTCATTTTATCATTTTAATTTAATATTTAATTATTCATTCGTACGATCTCCTCACTTACTTTGATGTTAATTGATACCGTATGATGTTTGTGAATTTGATTATTATAATCAACTGCAATTATTATGTCAGTTTGTTTGATTTTGTCTGATAAATTGCAATTGAAATTTTCCCCAATTTCTAGGTTGCCAATTCATTACCTGTATATATATATATTTTTTTTTTTAATAATATTAGGGTTGATAAAATATAATATTAGGGTTTTAATGCAATTTCATTTTGTTCAGCGTTATTATTTAGTCATTATTTAGTTAGTCTCGTGTGAAACCGTATGTAATTTGAATGCATACAATAATTACATTAGATTAGATGATTATAAACTTGCAATGCGCCGATTTGTGGGTTGCGCTACACGCTTACAACGATCTCATTTGATGAACCGACAAACCAACATATTGTATAGTGATGGAATAAAGCAAAATGAATCAAAACTAACCCCACCCGTAAGCCTAATCCGAGACCCAAAATCGTCCCAAAAAAATGGAACCCAAAATTAACCTCGAATTGACCCCCCACGATCGATTTTAAGTTATTCCAAATGACTTGAAGGACGCAAAATAATGAAATTGATATCGCCTGATAGATTATATACATTAAACAAATAAACACATAAAAAAAAAACATTCATCAAACAACCTAGAATCACCAAAATTAACTCTTATTAACAAAGTTTGTACGGGTATAATTTAACTCAAAACTGATTTTGCCGAAAAAATGACACGGTCTGAATGACCCAACCTTATTGACCCATTTGCCAGGTCTACTTATAACTTAGGCAATTTTTATTCCGGGTCGTCTGTTTACAGGCCGTGTGTGCGTTTTTAGCATTGATAAGACTGCACAGATGTGTGGTTTTAGATAACATTATGTATTTTTTGTCCCTGAAGTATCGGGCGATATACACTATCCATCTGTGATCTGTCGTGTTATATTTAAAAGCAACGTGATGAGATGAATCTGATAAAAAATCTGCGTCATTAAATGCATCACACTAAGCTAGCTAATCGACGGCCAAATGGAGTATTCTTTAATCTATCTATAAGACTATAATTCTGTATTATATGGTTTTGAGTGACTGCATTTTTGTGTAGAACATTACGTTGACGTATTTGGATGCAACATGAAGACATTGTCAAATTGTTTGCAAAATTATTCTGATCCTATTGTTGCTTCTCGCTTGTCATTATCGGACATGATTTGTTCATTATTTTTATGGAGACTGCCTCCAAAATGATATTTCTATTATCTACCAATAATACGGTTGTTCTGCTGTCGTACATTATTTTCATATTGTAATTTTGAAGAGGCTTTCAGTCCTGTAACCAATGCATGTTGTGAGAAAATACTCGACAAAGTAAGGTATCGTTCGACCATCAAAGTCAAATGAGGGACACTAACATTTTAGATGGATAGAGCGAACGCCTCGAACTATAAGCTGTCTTAACTCTGAGCATATATATCTATAATGTCAAATAATAACTGATGAATCATGATATGTCATTTTTAATGGAAAAATATTACCATGTATTTAATTTATTGATCAATGACGTCAACAGAAAAGCCTTTGGTCACAAACGGTGTCATCTAATAGCAACATTTTCGCCACACATGAACTTCTCGATCTGAGTAAAATAAGATTAAATTACGATATTGATGTTGTATGATTGTAGTATTATGCCAATTTTTCCTTAATCAGTAGTCTCAAGGCCTGAAGAAGTCAGTAGTTTCAACTTTCAAGAAAAGTCAACATGTATAGTTATGTATGCTGTTTTATGTAAACTTCAATCTCTCGTGTTTTTAAATACTATATAGCCAGGCCCTTTCCCGCGTGATAAGTATAGTTATCAAAGAAAAGATTTTAAAATTGTTGAATTTTTTTATACTCAATTAAACACGAGGGATGTATAAAGAGGTGTTTGATTCTGCGTGATTGTTTTCTCTTCTTGTCCCTATCTGCTTTATTTTTTCTTGATAGTTTATAAAAAGATTTTCCTCAGTCCAAAATTATATGAACAGCTTTGCTCTTTGTTTCCTGGCATTGCACTTTTGAAACTGTGGTAATTTATACAATGACGCAGCGCGCTGTTTCAGATGAAACTGGGTCTCTTGAATCTGAGTTAGTTGAGTTAGGTTTGAGAAGAGATGCGTCTTCCGCTTCTTCAAAGGATGCGTTTGATGAAGAGCATGCTGAAAAATGGGCCGAAATTGAGAGACTGCCGACCTATCAGCGGTCAAAGGTTTTTCTGTTTGATGAACATGCTGACGGAAACATGGTTGATGGAAAACGATTGATTGATGTCTCCATGCTTGGCCCTTTAGAGCGACATCATTTTATTGAGAAGCTCATCAAACAGATTGAACAAGACAACCTTCGGTTTTTGCAGAAACTTAAGAAAAGAGTAGAAAAGTAAGTGTTACGACACCCAGAGGTGTTTATGTCATTCAGTAACGGTCACATTGCAATTTATGATGCTGTGTTGTTTTGACTGAAACCCTGTTTTTGTGTAGAGTTGGTTTGGAATTTCCTGCTGTTAATGTGAAGTATAAAAACCTCTACGTGGATGCTACGTGCAAGGTTGTTGATGGCAAGCCTCTCCCAACTCTCTGGAACACTCTTAAAAGCAGTTTATCTGTAAGTCTAGATTTTCACTTGTCAGATACAATGCTGCGTTTTTCATGTGTAATGCGCAAATGTACTGGACATGACGGTTCATCGAAATTATCTCTGGTCCCAGCTATATTTCTTATATTTCCTGACAATTTACTTGTTACATTATGCTGCAGGTCGTTCCAAAGTTACTGGGTTTCAAACTGCAAGAAGCGAAATTAAGCATTATCAAAGAAGCCAGTGGTATAATCAAGCCTAAACGGTAAGTAGTCCACGTACTCGTATTTTTATAAGTCATTTCACTCATTTCGTGGAATTCGCAACCGCTGGATGTGCATTGATATTACTTTTTGCCTGAAGCTTGGCGACTTTTCCAACACCTAGCAATCTCTGGCTTTATTTTAGTCTCTGACTGAATGTTATATTACGACATTGCAAATTATGAGATTTCAGCAATGTAAAATTTAAGTTTGTAGAATTTGAATTCTTGGCTGTGGTCTACTTTTCGGTAGAATTTAAATTGAAGGCAACCAATGGCTCTTCGCTAATATTATTATCCTAATCACATTTATTCAAATTGGCATCTGCAGGATGACTTTGTTACTTGGTCCCCCAGGATGTGGAAAGACAACCCTTTTATTGGCGCTTTCCGGAAATCTAGATAGATCTCTGCAGGTTTATAAAATCATTTTTTTTGTTGTTTTCACGTACACTTCCAAGAATTAACATTTGACGTGGGCGTAAAGGGAAATTGAACAATGTAAAAAATTCAGTTTCATCCTCATACACAACTTTGATATTTTATTACTTATGATTGCAGCTTAAAGGTGATATAGAATACAATGGGTTCAAGCTAAATGAATTTGTGCCACAAAAAACATCTGCTTATATCAGTCAGTATGACCTGCACATTCCTGAGATGACTGTGAGAGAGGCAATTGACTTTGCAGCGCGTTGCCAGGGAGTTGGAAGCCGAGCAGGTAAGTTGATCCAATACTTCTGCATTATGATTGGACTTATTATGTCCTCAGATGAGAAAAACTATTTTACGTCCTGTCAGATATGATGGTTGAGGTCTGTAGAAGGGAGAAGCAGGAAGGAATTGTTCCGGATCCTGATATCGATGCATACATGAAGGTAATGGAGCAATACTTCTGTTATTTCTCTGCTGATCTCTATTTTGTACCTTTTTTTTTTTTTGGTATTACCGGTACGCCTCTCATAAAGACTCATGATACGTTAATGGATGATTATTTTCTATATGACTAATTTTCTGATTGAACAGGCAACTTCTGTTGAAGGACTAAAGAGTTCTTTGCAGACGGACTACATATTGAAAGTAATTTTTTTGCACAACCCTCTTTCATATGATTTCTGTGGTTAGCTAAATGGCCAGTTATTGTTAGAGTATATAAAACCGATCTTGGGCCTTCAACCATCAGCTTAAGCTTTTGGTTGAGTTGGTTCCTGACATGGTATCAAAGCCTTGTGACAAAAGGTCACGGGTTCGAATCTCACCACCCCTCACTTTCAAAGTGGTATATTTCGCGCCAGGTAGGCGGGCCTGTAGTTGCGTCCACGCTTCAAGCCCAAAGGGCATTCGCGTGAGGGGGCGTGTTAGAGTATATAAAACCGATCTTGGGCCTTCAACCATCAGCTTAAGCTTTTGGTTGAGTTGGTTCCTGACATGATAGAATACGTAATTAATGTAATTGATTCGATTCGTGTATATTTCCTAGTTATTTACTACTTATATCCACTTTCCTACAGATTCTCGGAATCGATATTTGCGCTGACACAATGGCAGGTGATGCTATGAGGCGAGGCATCTCTGGTGGTCAAAAGAAACGGTTAACTACAGGTGCTCTATAACATGATTCCAAATCAACCTATTGAAAATTGTACCAGAAAATATTTCCAATGTCTAATGAATTGTTGTTTAACGGGATCATGCAGGTGAAATGATTGTCGGACCAACAAAGGCATTATTCATGGACGAGATAACAAATGGTTTGGACAGTTCCACTGCCTCTCAGATTGTTTCGTGCATCCAACAGTTAGTCCACATCACGGATGCCACTGCACTAGTCGCTCTTCTCCAACCAGCTCCCGAAACCTATGACTTGTTTGACGATGTCATCTTGATGGCAGAAGGAAAAATTGTATATCATGGACCTTGCAGTCGTGCTGTAGAATTTTTTGAAGACTGCGGTTTTAGGTGTCCACAGAGAAAGGGAGTAGCCGATTTTCTTCAAGAGGTAACAATTTCAGTGTCCTGTATCACAAAATTCTCTACTTATCTCTGACAGCTGAATATCTTGGCTTTAACTCATTCTTTTCAGGTTCTTTCGAGAAAAGATCAGCCACAATACTGGTACCGTACTGAACCATATACCTATATCTCTGTCGATGATTTCTGTGAGAAATTTAAGGCTTCTCCAATTGGGATGAGTCTACATGAGGAGGTTTCACAATCGTATGTTAAGACGGAAGCAGACGAGAATGCTATTTCTTTCAGCAAGTTTTCTCTACCTAAGTGGGAACTCTTCAAAGCTTGTTTGTCAAGAGAAGCCCTTCTTATGAGGAGAAACTCTTTCCTGTACATATTTAAAACTATTCAGGTTTCTTCTTACTCTTTTGCTTCTTTTCTGATTTGAATCTGAAAATTGTGTTCTACTGCTTAATCCATGGATTCCTTATTTTGTGTACAAAAGTTCGAGGGTGCTGCTTTGTAGGTTAGGTAAAAAATAATCATAGAAGATTGAAAAATCTTGGGTCATGCTCACCAGAACGCGCTGGTCACTTCTATGATATAGTAAAGTTTTAGGTCGGGCCAGAGACGCGAGCCACTTATTATGAAAATGTGAAAGTTTTCCCCCCTACCCTTTGTGTTCATAGCTTAATCACTTCACAGTGAGTTTGAAATTCCCTCAAAGCCAAATG
Organism: Dianthus caryophyllus; assembly: GCA_023091065.1. Classification (NCBI taxonomy): domain Eukaryota; kingdom Viridiplantae; phylum Streptophyta; class Magnoliopsida; order Caryophyllales; family Caryophyllaceae; genus Dianthus; species Dianthus caryophyllus. The sequence goes on from CM041519.1 coordinate 5,728,571, forward strand.
ATTCTCCTGCAAACCAACCATCGTCACCCTAAGTTTCTTCTTGATCAAGAACATGTGGCAGACTGCTGCTTCCGGGGAATGTAGCTTGTATAATTGATATTTTTCAACTGTTGCAGTTAACCATTATGGCTATGGTGGCAATGACAGTGTACTGGCATGCACAGATGCATGCTGACATTCGTCATGCAAACTATTACATGGGAGCTATGTTTTACGGCCTTGTCATATTCCTCGTTGATGGATTGCCAGAGGTGACGATGACGGCCATGAGGCTTCCTATTTTCTTCAAACAGAGAGACCTGTATTTCTACCCAGCTTGGGCCTACGCGATCCCCGCCACTATTCTGAAGATTCCTTTCTCAATGTTGCTTGCTGTTGTTTGGACGTCGCTAACCTACTACACTATTGGCTATACTCCAGAGGTTGGAAGGTAGGTTAACATATCTATCGGTGCTGCCTATTATAAATATTCAATAGTTTGGTCTCAATGTCTTTAAGCAAAAGATGGTATGATATTAACCAGTCCTCTGTATATAGGTTCTTTCGTCAAGCCCTTCTATATTTTGGAGTGCACTTGACATCTATGTCCACTTTCCGTTTTTTGGCATCTTTGTTCCAAACCTTAGTGGCGTCCATATTTGCATCTATTGTCTATTTACTCTTTGTTTTCATCTTCGGCGGATTCATAATTCCACGATGTAAGTCAATTAGCCCCATTATTTTTAATAGCTTTTATGTATAATTTAAACGCTCTGGTCCACTTACGTCCCTCTGTTCATCCTTGCAGCATCTTTGCCGGCTTGGTTAAATTGGGTTTTCTGGACTGCACCACTTACATATGGGGAGATCGGCCTATCTGTTAACGAATTTTTAGCTCCACGATGGCAGGAGGTGAACTCTTTTATTTAAGAAGTCTGCTTCATAAAAGATATGTATTCTGAGTCTACTGTAAGACCATTCGCTACTCATTTGGTTGGCAACGGGAAGTTGAAATTCTCATAAACTTCAAATCACTTGATTTGAAAATTCATACTTCGTATGAAATTGCTGAAAGTGCTGATTGCTGATCAGTGTATCTTATCTCTGTTAGCATTTGGATTTGAAGATGTTGTTAAACATGAATGCCTACCTTTGGTCCATGGAGGCATTGACTAATTGAAAGCAATAAAAGAGCATTTTCGGGAGAAAGCGCCATTTTAAATTTGAAGGATTAATATACTTCAATGATGGAATTTTTATAATAGGACGAATATGATGGATGTGAATTTTACATTCTTTGCCTAACATTGGATCTTTGGAATTTCAAATATGTCTTTTCAGTAGGTTAATAGCGTTGCTGAAACTTTTGATACCTTATTTTAATGATTTACTGAATTATGTCTTTGGGTGAAGTTCTTGTCTAACACGACAATTGGTCAAGAAGTTCTTCTCTCTCGTGGACTACTCTTTGATGGTTACTATTATTGGGTTTCAATCGCGGCACTCGCTGGAATCTTTGTACTTTCTTCTGTGGGGTTTGCATTAGCATTAACTTTCTTGAACGGTGAGGCTTAACCATCTTTAATCTAAGAATAACTGGGATGGTATTACTTGTCGCAATTTCTGATATCATGATCATGTTTCTAGCTCCGGGATCATCAACGGCTTTTATCTCACGGGAAAAGCTTTCTCAATTACAAGAACTGAGGAACCCAAGCAGAGATGACGACACTGACTTCAGGAAAAGCAATTTTGCAAGTGATTTGGAACCCTGTAAGAGTAAGAAAAGTTCCTCTGGTTTTTCGAGTTTGCTAGGAAATTCATAACCACTGTCGTCGTAATCAAAGCATTCGTCTCCTAAAAAAAGGTCCGTTAATCATTGCAGGAAATGTGATTTTACCCTTCCAACCGCTTTCGGTAACATTCCACAACGTGCAATACTACATCGACACTCCTATGGTAATGCCGACTCCCAATTTTCTATAACACCAACTCCCTATAAGCAAATAATTTTTGCATAAAGGAGGTGACAACAGTGTTGCAAATCTTCTCTGGTTTCAGGAAATGAAGCAGCGTGGCTTCCCTGAGAAGAAGCTTCAATTACTCAGAGGTATAACGGGAGCCTTTACACCTGGTACCCTCACGGCACTGATGGGTGTCAGTGGAGCGGGGAAAACCACACTTCTCGATGTTCTCTCTGGACGGAAGACTAGTGGGACTATTGAAGGTGAAATAAGAATAGGGGGATATCCTAAGACGCAGAAGACGTTTGCTCGCGTATCTGGTTATTGTGAGCAGTTTGACATACATTCTCCTCATATTACTGTTGAGGAATCGCTTATCTTTTCTGCATGGCTTCGTCTCTCGGACACCATTGATTCAAAGACTAGAACTGTATGATTTCATTTTAGTAAAGGAATTGATTTTCTGCTTATCCAATATTCAATAACCCGGGCAACATTGCTGATCCAAATCCTATTCATGTTCAGGAATTTGTGAATGAAGTCCTTGAAATGATCGAGCTCAATGAGATCAAAGACTCTTTAGTTGGCTTACCTGGTATCAATGGTTTATCGACTGAGCAACGAAAGCGGCTCACGATTGGAGTAGAGCTTGTGGCCAACCCATCAATTATATTCATGGATGAGCCTACCACAGGTTTGGATGCAAGAGCAGCTGCCATTGTCGTGAGAGCTGTCAAAAACGTTGTGACTACTGGTAGGACTGTTGTTTGCACCATCCACCAACCAAGTATCGACATATTTGAAGCTTTCGATGAGGTAACACGCTTCATTTCACCAAAGACTAACATTGATACATACTGTGTATACATACGAAATTACAGATTTTTGCTCCTGTTTGGTCTTGGATACAGCAATTGTTCAGATGATGGACATTTGTTTTACACTGGAATAGATAATTGACTATGGTGAATAATGCAAGCAATGGCAGTTTATGGCTGAAAATCATGACCATTAATCTTTTAGTCGCAACGGACTTCAATCGTTATCAGTGATAGCTTGCCAGACCCTATAAAGCAATAGTATAAGTTTACGAGCAGCAGTTGCTTGTTTGAAAACTGGTGGTCGACAAGAGATAACTGTATCTTATAATCAATGGCAAAAAAATCGAAACTAAGTGAATAAATCGCTATATTGCAGTTGATTCTTTTGAAAACTGGAGGGCGCATGATCTATTCGGGACCACTTGGGCAGCATTCCAGTAGAATAATTGAATATTTTCAGGTTAAATTTATTTCTTCACTTCTGTGCTAAACTTTTCTAGTTGACACCCTATGGGTACTACCTAATGAGTTCGACTTTTCTAAAAACGTCTGTGACAGTTTTTCTTTCTGGTTGTGATAGGGTATCCCTGGCATTCCCAAGATCAGAGACAATTACAATCCTGCTACGTGGATGCTTGAAGTCACTTCTGCATCGAGTGAAACAAAGATTAGCGTTGATTTTGCTGAACTTTATCGCAAGTCTGATTTATACCAGTGAGTCGCTTAACTTCGATGAAATATATATTACTCGTATATTGCCGAATGTTTTCATTCCTCCTTACATTAGTTAAAAATTAGGATAGCGCCAAAGAGTAGGTTAAATTAAACTCGCAATCAATTAGCTTCTCTACACAGAATAAACAGGCCTAGAATGCTAGAATAGCGTACTTTTCAGTTTTCATTATACATGAGATAGTATTCAGTACTTAACTCCATTGAAACAAACGAGAAGCTGTACTTTTATTGTTGACTGTAGGATCCTGCATTCTTAGGTTTCCTTATCAATTCTACAACATCTTGTTAAAGAGGATCAATCTTCGATGCATAGGCTTCCCTTTGGCTTAATCAATGTTTGTTTCTTTCATCCTTTGAATCCAGGAACAATGAAAAGCTGATAAATCAGCTGAGTATCCCATCTCCAGACTCAGAAAATCTCCGCTTTCATCGCCGCTTCTCACAATCTGGCTGGGGACAGTATACATGTTGCTTGTGGAAACAATATCTGTCTTACTGGAGAAACCCTTCGTACATTTTGGTCCGCTTCATGTTTTGCCTCCTGTCATCAATTATTTTCGGATTGGTTTTCTGGCAGCGAGGGAGAAATATGTAAGTTGCGCCAATATTCTAATGAATCTTTGTTGATTTTAAATTCTCGTGCGCATCTGTTGTCAACATGAAGATACAAAATCAATAAATATGATCCTGCTCATTGCACTAGTACCAGATTTTCGTGATAGCGTTAAACTTCTTTTCCCTTTACGATTACTTACTGAATTGTTTTTCTACTTGATGTTGCAGAAAAGATCAACAGAGTTTGTTCACTGTTTTTGGATCCATGTTTTCTGCTGTTCTCTTCTTGGGAGTAAACAATTGCTCTAATGCTATTCGACACATATCCACAGAGCGTTCTGTCGTTTATCGTGAAAGATTTGCTGGCATGTACGCGTCATGGGCGTACGCTTTTGCGCAGGTATGCAAAGTGTTTAAGCTTCCTCCTAATGAAACACGAGTTACTAAATCTGACAATTACCTGACATATCTGAAGCTAATTTTAGTTAAATCATTTACGTATGATTCATCCGATGTAGTTCTAGATTATACTCGAAGCATGCATAGGCTCCAATTTTCTGCTTCTGCTACCCAATATGCTATGCTTGTTTATTTTACCCTTTTAAAAATGTCACAGGTGACAATCGAGCTTCCCTATATTTTCGCCATGACGCTGTTATTCACAATGATTACATATCCGATGATTGGATACTACTCGTCAGCCTACAAGATCCTCTGGTACTTCTATGCCATGTTCACTACTTTGGTCTACTTCAATTACATGGCTATGGTGCTTGTATCGATAACACCGACCTTCCAAATGGCTTCAATCATTCCCGCGGCTATATACGCACTAATTAATCTGTTTTCCGGGTTTCTAATTCCCCAGCCGGTAAGCTGCTTCTGCAAACGTCCCCTTTCTCAATATCATTCTTAAGTAGAGTAGAGAACTCTTTGTCAATACTTACACAGTCACACGGAAATTCAAAGGGAACGTCCATTGCGTAATAATATGAGCAGGGATGAAACCTATGAAATTACGTGCACGTTTCTTTTTTATGGTGTGAGGCGAACGGCATAGTAGTTTGATGTTAACAGCTCTTGAGCCCTCGTCCTCGATAATTTTTCATGACATCTGCGATGAAATCGTGTAAAATATGTAGTGACGGTCTTTTTTTTTTGGCAGCAAATTCCCAAGTGGTGGCAATGGTTATATTACGCAAGTCCAACATCCTGGTCTTTGAACGCTCTACTGTCGTCCCAATATGGCGACATACACGAAAGCATCACGGTGTATGGTGAAGAGACGACAGTCGCCGCTTTCATACAAGACTATTTCGGGTTTCATCATGATCGTCTTGGTCTAGTTGCAGCAATGCTCTGTGTATTTCCTCTGACTTTTGCCTGCCTTTTTGCTTTTTTTATTGGCAAACTCAACTTTCAAAGGAGATGAATAGTAGTACTTCATTATCTGTAAATGTAAATAGACAGATTTTTTTTTTGGTCAGACCTTACAATAAATTATTGTAAGTCCGCCTTATTTGTACTCGATTATATAGCTTTTATATGGTTTGATTTTAATTTTGGGTTTTTCTATGGTGTACTCTTGAGTTTTCCGTTTTCAATATTGTACTCTTACCTTTTATATACTTTGTATTTTATAGTGTGCCTCTAAACTTTAAAATTTGTCTATATTGTACCCCTAAACTTCACATTTATTCACTCTATTCTCATGAATTAACCATCCTTAAACCCCTTTAACTATTTTCCTTTCGAGTGTCCTTCGTTTCACTTTACCCTATTACATAGAAGTTTTCGAAAATACTCTTAATAATGCTTTTTTTAGCATGAAGAATAACGTTTGTTTAATTATTAAATAACTTTAGGGATATTTCATGAGAATAATCCAAACTATGTCCTATCTTCTCATTTTAATCCAAATTATAGTTTTACTTGGAATAATGCGAACTATGCCCTCATTTTTCTTCCAATGTACCAAGTGACCGACTACCTGTTAAGCCGGTAACACTCAAAATAAAAACAAAATTAAAAAAATCATTAAACTCTTCTAAATTTTTCTCCTTACTTCCTCCATCATTTAATAAATTTTTCTCCTTACTTCCTCCATCATTTAACTTACTTTTTTCATCATATTAAATCTTAATCCTATAATACAATCATACTTGGTAATTTATTTATTTTGTCATTTAATTACATCAAATAATTTCTCAAAAAAAAAAAAAAAAAAAAAATCAGCAAAAACCCAATTAATTTTCTTTAATAAATTAAGCAGCACCTTTACATTACAGTGAATTTAGGGACTTTGGGTTTAGGTTCATAGAAGCAATTCACTCATGGTAGTGGTGATAGGTATTTGAGAGGAGGGAACTCAAATTCGAACGGAGTGATAGGTGGGCGGCCAGCGATGGCGGCAAGGTTAATGGGGGAGGCGAGGTTGTATTGACATGGGGGCATCAGGCGTCGATGACGTTGGTGTTGCTGTTAATGGCCCTTATTGTTGTTGTTTGTTCAACTATGTGGTTGGTAGTGGTGGAGTGGTAGCCACTGGTAGGGGGTAGAGTGGAGGGGGAACCCACTCACCCATTAATTGACGGTGCAAGGGGAGTCGATCGGTGGCGTAGTAACAAGGGAAGGTGGTGGTTTGATTATGGGAGGTGGTGGTTAGTATTGAGCATGAGGTGGTGGTGGCCCTTAAATGTCTGGTTATGAGTAGAAGAAGGGAAGAAAAGCAACGTACGAAAGCTAGAAGAAGAAAAAAAGGGACCCATAAGTAAATTCCCTATTATTTACCTGCTGTCTCAGGTCAATTTAGAGCATAGTTCAATAAAAGCGAAGTGATACGATAGTTCATATTATTTTGAGTTAAACAATAGTATGGATTAAAATGAGAAGGGGAGCCTTAGTATGGATTATTCTTGTGAAATAACCCATAACTTTATGCGTGATTTTTTAATCATCTAATATATAATTAGGCATGTTAACGTGTAATTAAATGTCATTATAAGAAAATATAAATTGCTTAATTAAATGATGTTTAGGGCACACACCACGAAATAGAAGAAAATACAACATAGAAAACTTTAAGTTTCCAGGATACACCATAGAAAAACCCTAATTTTTTTGTTTGTGTAGATCATTTCCATCTTAATTTGTTTCGGTTTGTTCCGTATAAATCGTTGTAACTACATGCTTAAAATTTTGGGTGATTTTATCGTCATTTTATCAGTAGGATATACAAGCTCGAGAATGCCTTCAAACTTTATTACTCCGTATTATTGTTCATTTCAAACCTCTTCAGTTTTAGTTCAATTCATGCCAAAGTCAAATCAAATTAGTTCGAGACGATTTTCAGAAGATGTACTGTCTACAGAATTTAGGAAGATTGCATGCATCGAGACAAAGTCGAAAATAAGTCATGAAGAAAAAAAGGCTGATCTTTTGTCAAAACATTACTCCGTACAAAATAAGGCAGCTCATTGTGTTCTACCATTTTGCTACCCAAAAACCTCACATGATTTTTATCTGCTGTTTTCTCACATAAAATCAAATCAAAAATAACATAAAAAAATATAAAAACAGACCAAAAAAAAAAATACAAATAAAAAACACAAGAGTATATAACCAATACTAAAATAATGAAAAGACCCTTATATATTATGATGACTGTTTTAGATTATTAATCAATGAAATCCCTTAAGCTTTCTCTGAGTGAACTTTTTTTACTCTTGGGGTTTGTCCCACTTGAGTGTCTTCACAGTCTCCCATGTGAAGTCGGCGTCGTCCCTTCCGAAGTGTCCGTACGCGGCTGTCTTCAGGTACCGGTTTCCTCCCCTCTTAAGGTCGAGGCTGGCTGCGATCATCCCTGGCCTAAAGTCGAAGTTCTCCTTGACGATCTTGAGAATCTCTCTGTCGTGGATCTTTCCTGTCCCGTAGGTGTCAACGAAAACAGACAAGGGCTCGGGAACACCGATGGCGTACGAGATTTGGACAATGCACCTGCGTGCGAGGCCGCTCGCGACAATGCTCTTGGCCGCCTGTCGGGCAACGTAAGCACCACTCCTGTCGACCTTGGTTGGGTCCTTTCCTGAGAAGGCGCCACCACCGTGGGCACCCCACCCACCGTAGGTGTCGATGATGATCTTACGGCCGGTCAATCCTGCGTCACCGTGGGGTCCGCCGATCACGAAACGGCCTGAAGGGTTGAGGTGGAAGATGGTCTTCTCGTCGAGGTACTTCTCGGGGATGACAGGCTTGATGACATGCTCCTTAAGGTCAGCAGCAATCTCGTCGTTGGTGACAGTCTCGTCGTGCTGGGTTGAGATGAGCACGGTGTGGACCCGAATGGGAACCATGGCACCGTTCTCATTGTAGTACTCGACCGTCACTTGGGTCTTACCGTCAGGCCTCAACCACTTGCAGGTCCCGTTCTTGCGAACCTCAGTGAGACGAGCACCGAGCTTCGTCGCTAGGACGTGGCTCAGAGGCATCAACTCCGGGGTCTCGTCAGTAGCATACCCGAACATGTGACCCTGGTCACCAGCACCGATATCCTCAGGTCGCTTCGTGAGATGACCGTGGACACCCTGCGCAATGTCAGGACTCTGCTGCTCAATGTACACCAACACCTTGCAGTTGTCCGCATCAAGACCAACATCAGCAGACACAAACCCAATTTCACGACAGGTCTTTCGGACAATCTTCTCGTAGTCAACGTTAGCCTTGGTGGTGATCTCACCGAAAACCATGACCAAGTTAGTTTTTGTGCAAGTCTCACACGCAACCTTGCTCTCGGGGTCCTGAGCAAGGCACGCGTCCAAGACTGCATCAGAGATCTGATCACAGAGCTTGTCGGGGTGTCCCTCGTTCACGGATTCCGAGGTAAACAGAAAGGTCTCAGGTGCAGCAGCCATTTTCTCGTAATCTGTCAGTAGACACACAGAAACTCACCCACATCAACACCAGAATCACAAATACCAAACAATGCCATCAAATTACAAATATATTTTTGTTCACAAATCATAAACAACAATAGTAAGTCTCATGTGAGAACATCGTAAACATACAAGTATACTCAGTTGTATGCATAAAACCGTCTTATTAAAATTTGTATGCATTTGTTTTTAAATCAAGACTATAATTTGATGAATTACATAAATTGAAACAACAAAAAGGTCAAATCTTTACTTATTTTTTAAGAACTCCATCAAACAAAATCAATAAAGCATATGATAAACAATAACCCAGAGGTTAAAAAAACGTTCAAAACATTATTAACAGATCTAATATCTAACACAGTAAATGATCAAAAAAATTAACCTCAGTAAATAATTCAATCAACTTCACAAACCCCATCAAAAAAAAATCATTTCAAAAACAGTTTTACATTATGAAATTATAAGATCCACAGCAAACCCATTTCATTTACCAACATAAAAACATCAGATCTAATCAAAATCATCAACAAATAAACAAAATCCAATTAAAAAGATTCAAACTTTCACACATTTCACATCAAAAAAAACACAGATCTAACACCAAAAACATCAAAGATCAAAACTTTATCCTCCATACAATCCACAAATTTAAAAAAAACCCCATAAAATGAGGATAAATTCCAGGAAAAAATTACCTGGAAAATAAAGAAAAGAAAGAAGGAAGAAGAAGAAGGGAAGAAATGAGAAAATGGTCCAAAAAGTCGTGAAATTATAAAACAGAATGAATCGTTGAGGCGAGTTTTAAGCGTACATTTGTGGTTTGTATTTATAATGAAATTTCCACCATTTTTATTTTTTTTTATTTTTAATTATTTTTGATTTTTCCTTTATTTTCTCCTAAATTTTCTGTGCTATGAATTAGAGTTAATGTGAACCGTTCGATTGGGTAGATTTGACGGCTGTGATTGGTTGGAGTCGGTGTGGGAGTGTGACATTTTTTTTGTGGGGCCGCCCTTTGGTTTTCACTTAAAATTACCATTTTAGCCCTCATTGATTTTTTTGGGGTGCAAATTTGGTAGTATACTCCTTCCATTCATATCCACACTACACATTTACTTTTTTCACACTTGACAACGCGCGTTTTGAGCGTTAAATATCATTAGCTACGTTTATTCAAAAAATACGAAAATTAAATCTTAATTATATGCTCGTAAAGACGAATCAAACAAGGTCATACATGAATATATTTTCACTTATATATCAAAAGATAATTGAAATTGAATGTTTAACTATAAATAATGTTCAAAAGAGAAACATATCATATGGATATGAATGGAGGGAATATAATTTAATGCAAAGATTAAAAATATAAAAAAATATACGCAATAAAAAAAAAAAATCTTTTTTAATGTATATAACGTGACATGTGAAACAGTTGTGATTAATACTAAGTATAAAATAATCGTATTTGGATCAAGTATGCTAATAAACATGGACACGTTTATATATCTTAAAATTTATCTTCAACTTTATAAATGAAATACGATTTTAACAATACTTTATTCTTATAATTTTATGAGATTGTTGTAGGTAGACGATGGCAATATTATGAACAGTGTCAAAATTATACGCTCTTAAATAATGGTTCGCATAAATTTAGGATAAAAAATACGAGTATTACATAAATTCTTGTGTGAAACGGGTAATATCCGTTTCACACAAGAAACTGGTCAAATAATTAAATAAGACAAAAGTTAAAATCCTTGAAATTAACAAAAGTTTTGTCTTTTCTATTCATATGTCTAATTATTTGACCCGTTTTACATATAAAACGGATAATCCGTTTTATGGGAGACTAACTCAAAATATTAATATTTTACGCAATTTATTTTATATTATTGAATTTTATGATACGACACCATACCATCTCACATCACACCTATTAAAACTAAATTAAACAGTGTAAATCAATTATAGAGGACTTTTTTTACTACTCCCTTTAATTCATCAGGTTCTTATCATATACGGAGTATTTTTCATTAAGATAATTTTTTAATTTTTATCGTTTTTTATTTTACTAACCTTTTTACCCACAAAAATCAAACACGTAATTTACCAAACCAACTACGGAGTAAAAGTTACGGAGTATAAAAGAAAAAGACGAAAATGGGCTTGAAAGTGTGAATATAGGGAGTTCACCAACCCCACTTGGTTGGTGGAATGGCTATAGATTTCAGGGAAGTTTACCGTTGGGGATTGTACGGGCGTATGTAGGGAATTAAAGTTTTTTAATAATTGAATCAGGACAGTTTTTTGGGTCACATGCAACTAACTACACTCTCATTTTGTCTGTCATTTATATACACACATGTATTTTATTATTTTCTACGGACTCTATTTTACTCCGTATTTATTACGGAGTACGGAGTATATTTTATTTTATTATTTTCTATATAGGGTGTTCTTTCAGAGAACTTGTTTTCTCGATTGACTTTTTTTGTCATTAATTTTCCATCCCCTACCCCGGCACTACCAATTTTTTACTCTTCTCTTTCCACCCATAAAAAACCCTAAAACAATTTAAATCAACCAATTTCTTCTTCAATTAATTCAATTAATTATACAATTATTTCAATTCTTAACATATGGATCCTCATGATTTATATATTTCATGTAATTTACTCTTTTTTCATTAATTTAATTTTTATCATTCTTTTTCTTTATGTTTGTTTGTTTTTGTTTTTAATTTTTATTTTTTATGAATTATTTGGGTTAGCGGCGGTATGTGGCGGCGTGGTCGGAGTGGTCATGGCGGCGGCGGCCGTCGTGAGGGTGGGCTTGGCGGTGGTGGCGGTGGCGGTGGGTGGTGGGTCGGTTTTTTTTTTATTGTTTTTATGAATTAGGGTTGATGGTGGGGAAGAGGACGGCGGCGGGTGTGGTGGTTGTGGGCGGACGTGGGGGGGATTCCTTGGCGGCAAAGTGTGGTGGTCAAGTGTGGTGGCAAAGTGGTGGTGGCAAAGGGTGGTTGGAAGTTTATTTTGTTTTTTTTTTTTTAATTGAATTAGGGTTTAGGTTAGGGTGGTGGTGGCTGTGGACGGTGGTGGTGGACGGTGGTGGTGGACGGTGGTGGAGGGTGGGGCTGGGCCGGCGGTGGAGGGTGGCCAGGCGACAGAGGTAGTCCATGGTGGTGGGAGAGGCGGTGGTGGGTGGTGGGAGAGGCGGTGGTGGGTGGTGGGTGGTGGTGGTTTAATAGAGGAGGGAGGATGAAAAGAGGAGAGAGAAGAGAGAAAATTAGGTTAACAAAAATGTGGGGAAGGAAATGAAAAGGGTATCGATGTCTTTTTCGGGTACAACTGAGAAAAAGCCGGGTACAGTTGAGCAATTACGTTTCTATATATTCTGTATCACTTATTTCCTCGTATTTTTAGTGTTTTTTTTCACTTGATTAAAATATTCTTCACAGTGAATAAAAAGTGTAAAGATACGATAAATATGAGTGAGTATAGTTTTTCTTTTTGGATTAATTGTCAAGAATAATCCGAACTGGTCCTCTTATTCCATAAATAATCCGAACTCGAATTAATCTACGAATAATCCCAACTATTGAAGTAATATTCCAATAATGTACTTTGGCCAATTTCAATCGACCCTAACACGTAAAAAAATTTGGTGAAATCGACTCTAACTTTGCCTCACTCTTATTTTAAGTAAAATTCAAACCGTTTTTACTTCTTTTTTTATTGATTAAATTATGTTAAAATTGGCCAAAGTATATTATTGGAATGTTACTTCAATAGTTGGGATTATTCGTGGATTAATTCGAGTTCGGATTATTTATGGAATAAGAGGATCAATTCGGATTATTCTTGGCAATTAATCCTTTTTTTTTTTTTACATGAATAAATTATCATTATTAGTAGATTAGTAGAACTGTAGAAGGCCCTGTTTGGTTGCACAAATCAGCTAGCTGGTTTGACCAAAATTTCAGCTACCTGTTTTTACTGGAAGTGTTTGGTGAAGGTTGACTGAAAAATATTTCAGCTAACTAAAATAAAAAACTACTTCAAATAGCTAATTAAAAAATAAGCTAGTTGGTTACAAGTTTGTTTACTATTATACCCTTATAACTTTATCCATAAAATACAAATCATATCCTTTTATGTCAATTAATTTATTTCAGTTATTATTTCAGCTTGTTTTACCAAACAATATAACTAATTTCAGATACCTTATCAGTCTGTTATTTTCAGTTACCTTTTTAGGCTTTCAGCTACCTATCCAGCTAGTTTTTCAGTTTCAGCTACCTTTTCATCTTTCAGCTACCTTTTCAGCAAGTTTTCTCAAACAGAGCCGAAGGGTATGAGTTTTATCTTACGACGTATTTTCGAGTTGAGAAAGTTTAATTTCCTTTCACAGATGAAAATAAATACGGAATATGCGTTTGATGAGAATTGAGAAACTGTGAAAATTGTTGAAGGTTTTGAGTTTGTTTTATTGTTGTATATTGTATATGGCTTTTATATATGGCTAATTGGAGTATATTTAATTCGTGTTGGTCTCCCTTAAAACGGGTTACCCGTTTCTTGGGAGAAACGGGTCAAATATGGGGAAAAAGACAAAAAACTAGTGGGGGAGAACAACTTTCTACCCCACTTGTCCTTTGTCTTTTGTGGGGTATTTGACCCGTTTCTTGGTTTAAGACGGGTTACCCGTCTTAAACAAGAATTTGTGATTTAATTCAGGGACGAAGCTCGGATCAAAACTGTGATGGGGCCGAAAATTAAACATCGAAGTTTCGATTTTTCTTTTTAACATTTTTTAAAAAAGGGTAGTGATTTTCCGTATACGGATTTTACTCCCGTTGTATACTTTTTTCACTTGATTTTCCAACTATACCCTTTTTACTCCCACAATATACAAAAAAAATATTAAAAAAAAATAAAACAATGATGAGTCAATAAGTTACTTCGGCCACCTTCACCTCCGCCCACCACCGAGTTCGACCGCTACCATACCGGTCGCCCACCACGCCAGAGTTCACCGCCGGCTACATATGGTGGTCTCACCCTCGCCGATGACCGGTCTTACCTAGTTACCCATTAAACTCACAAACTAACACAATTTACTACACCGCCATATTGACCACCATGCCCACCCACGTTGGCGCCACCACCTCCGACGACTCTCTCCGGCCGCCGCTGCCGCCTCCTGCCACCCTAAGTCGGTGCCTACCGCCGCCCCAAGTTCTTCCTTATGCAAACCCTAATTTTAATTTTAAATTAAATCCATTAAGAATTAATAAAAATTGATAATTTAATGACTATAATTGAAATTGAAAGTGATTATTACTCCATTGAATTGTTTATCGAAATTAATAATTGAATAATTGAACAATTGATTGAATTTAGATTAAGAATAGTTTGGGGAAAAAAAGAGAAAATTTGTATACCATGAGAGTAAAAAAGGATAGGATTTGGAAACAAAATGAAAAAAGTATACAATAGGAGTAAAATCCGTATACGAAAAATCAATAATGTTTTAAGAATTGACAATGCTAGAAAAAAAAAGTGAGACAAATTATCCATACTACAGGAAGCAATAAAACAAAATTTACCAAAAAAAAAATGTAATAAGATTGTCGGTTTTTAAAAAATGTTATAAATTGGAGTATTAGGATAGACAAAATGAGACAAATTATCCTTATAACATTTTTTATAAACCGACAATGTTGGACGCGAGTTTAATTCCGACAATGTTCAATTCCTATCAACGAATCATTCATGTCCTTACATAGTTAGATACATTAAAACCAAAACCCAAGATAATACGAAGATTTGAAAAAACTCCAAAAATGGAGTTTGAAAACTCCGAAAACGGAGATTAAAAATCAGATCTCACCAAAAGAGAGACTTTTATTCAAAATACGATGGAAATTCCTGAACATATCAAATAATTTAAAGATTTTGTTGTTTTCATTATATGCATAACTAGTTTGCATGCCCGGCCCCGTCCGGGCTAACTATATTTACATTAAAAATTTAATTTTATATAAATTTGCATTATATTAAATATTTGTCTAGTTTACACATTTACTATTTATGACATATTTGTATGCAAATTCTTGAAATCATAATTAAGTATAATTGTTAATCATACTTCAATTAATACAAAATTATTCTCAATAAATACATTATCAATGTATACTCTCATGAAAAATATTATTTTGATATAAAATTAATAATATTAAATCTATGAGTTCTTGGTGTTTTATTTCAAATATAAACAAACAAATACTAAATTTTTCCTAATGTGAGTCATAATATGTTTTAGGTAAGTTTTTATTTAAATATCATAGAGAATTACGGAGTAGTTGTTTTAAATAACACTAAGAATTAAAAACTAAATTTTCCTAATGTAACCTAACTAATTTAATTTTCAATAAAAAATATATTTCTTTCAAAAATTTATTTATTTTATTTTTTCACACCTTTCAAATATAATGTATCTATTTTTTCCAATTTTAATTTGGAAATATAGAGTATTTGTTACAATATTTGAATATTTTTAAGGATATTTGATTATGTTTAAGGTAATTTTTTCTTTTTTTAAATGCTTTACTAAAAAAAAATTATTTTATTTTAGAATCCTAATAATATTTAAATATCCAATTATATTAAGTTTAATAAGTTTTATTATATATTAATATAATAACTTAGATTATATATATTAAAATAATAATTTTTTTTATCAACCAATTATATTAGGACAAATGTCGACCATAGAGACTATGGTTTCGACTTTATATATATATATTAGATATTAGATTACTCTAGTTGAACGTGCTTATTTCTTTCTCCCAACCTCTATTTTAAAAAATTTGTACATGTTTAAGGGCATGTTCTCCTCATCTTAAGTTTTTCTCTGGTTCAGAAAACTTCAGATAACTTCAGAAAATTTCAGACAATTTCAGAAAATTTCAGATTTCTAAATAAATAATAATAATAATAATAATAATAATAATAATAATAATAATAATAATAATAATAATAATAATAATAATAATAATAATAATAATAATAATAATAATAATATATAGCATTGATGTTATTAATAATAGGAATAATAATCATAATAATTAGAATAAAAATAAGACCAATCTAAAATCATTTTATTGCAAATCATAAGTAAAAAAATTATTTCAAATAAAATACATAGACTTTTAATAAAATTATCATAAATATTTTTATGTCAAATCAAACAAAATAAACATAAATATTAATTAAATATTAGTGGAAAAGGCGAATATATATAAAGATTTAAATATTTTTGGTACTACAAATATTGTCCTCAACATTTATCGTAAATGAAACAAAAAGTTCAAGTTAATAATTCTAAAAACAGATAAATTTAGGAGAAATTGTATAAAAGAAAATAAAAGTAGCAAATATCATAATAATAAATAATAATAATCATATTATTTCCAAAAATTTAAGAAAACTTAAGATAACTTCAGAAAACTTCAGATAACTTCAGAAAACTTAAGATTGGTTCAGAAAACTTAAGACGAAGAGAACAAATCCTAATTGATGGGCGAAGTCAAAAAAAGTTTATTTGGGTTAACGAAAATAATATTTAGTGTACAAGTAGTTCTTTTTGCTTTGTAACCATTCAAATTGGATATGATAAAGACAATTTCTTGTGTGATTTACTTAACGATAAATTATTGTGACGCCTCTGGATTAAGTTACTTTTTATTTTTTTTATAATTTTTTTAATCTTTGTCTCACATAAGTTATCGTTAGACCCGTCTCACACAAGAATCACTGTAATTAATATCTAAGGTAATCAAAACCTATATTTTAGTTCATTTTATCGAGTTTGGGATAACAAGTGTACGGTGTGTACCCCGTTAATTATAACTTGCCCTGTGTTTAATGCTTCTTCGATTCGAATATATGTACTACGAAGTATCATATTTGCTTCCATATTTGTTCATAAATTGAATCCTAATTAATATCTTCATTCTTTTTCTTTAAAAGATTTCCTCTATTTTCCATGTGTATTTATTTGAGCAACGTAAATCGAGTTCCTCGCTAATTATGGCTTCTGTTTGGCTGAACATTATGAAGAAGTGTCGTGTTTATGTTAGGGGTCGTTGTCGTATAATTTTGATTGCGCCTTGTTGAAGATAAGTCTGCATCCAAAAAAAAAAAATTACTATAAATTAATATTTTTTTTTTATTTTTTTATTTTATTTTGTTAATCTACTGCGTAATTATATTTATTTTTGTTGCAGACTTAATGTATTTGCATTAACTTCTTTTTACTGAAATTACAAGCAAGGGAGTCATTTTACTAATCGAGTCTAATATCTTACTTTAATAAACGTAACTAATTTATTATTTACTCGTCTTATGCCCGTGCAAATTGCACGGGTATGTTTGTTTTTAAATAGTCCATGTAGAAACGAAAGATAATGAACGAGTTGTATAAGAAATTTGTAAAAGACGTCTTTAAAAGGATCAATATGAATTAGTGTCATTGAAGAGCACCTTATATAAATTAGGAAAATTTAACATGAATAAACCATCCTATCAGTGATCTTCCATAAATAAACCAACCTTTTGATTAACTCTCAATAAACCAACCTTTACACCTTATCTTCCAATATTAGACTATCCCCATTTTTAAACGACTATTTAAGGGTGAAGATCACATGTTTTTCCCTTTGTTTCTCTATAACATTAATAATGGAGTGAAAGCATGTGTGTTATAGTTTTCGTTTTACCCAAAATGACAAGTTTAAAATCGAGATAGTTTAATAATGGAAGATGGGGTGCAAAGGTTGGTTTATTCAGAATTAATCAAAAGGTTGGTTTATTAATGGAAGATCACTAATAGGTTGGTTTATTCATGTTAAATTTTCCTATAAATTATATAACAAACAATAGTACTCATAAGTAAGTAATGAAGTAACTTAAAACCTTTATATATACTTATGCCCGTGCAAAAAAAATTGAAAGCAGTTTGCATAAATATGTTTTAAACCCGTGCAAATTGCACATGTATGTTTAAATTTACGTGCAAATTGCACGGGTATGTTGTTTCTAAAGTTCAAGTAATTAAAAACATACGAATAAGTCGGTGTATAGTAGATTTAATAATAGCGTATTTTAAAATGATCAAATGTGTATATAAATACATCATTGAAAAGTACTTAGAACAACGAAATTATATGACAAGCAACCATAATTAGTTGAAAAATTGAAAGCATTACATAAAAATTACGATAAAAGAAAATAATACAACAATAAGAGGGTACACGGTACTATAATTTCTCAAAGACTTCTTCATAAACTACGTCGATTTGAGACTTGTTTTTCATTATTGCAAATCATAATTTGCAGTCTCTTTTAAGTGGTGACTCTTGAAATAGTCACATAAAGTTGACCATGCGTAATCACGGGTACTTAGGTTTTATGCCCGTGCAAATTGCAATAATATGTCATGATATCCTATTTTAAATAATAATTCCTCATTTAGCTAAACACGGCAATAAAACGGGCTAAGCAATACGATATAACGGATTACTCGACTATAAAACATTGATGAATGTGAACCCGTTCAATTTGTACTTGTGCAATTGTAGTAGAAAGTTTATTATAAATTGCTTTTCATATTTGGGCATAACTCATTCAATTTGTACCCGTGAACCTGTATTAGAAAGATTATCAATTCAACTACTTAAAGTTTTATTATTTCACTAAACACTTAATTGTAGTACTCCGTATAAAGTTTTATTATTTCACTAAACACTTAATTGTAAATGTTAATAACGCGTCAATATGAATTATTAATGTTTTATATAAGTATATACAAATCACATTTTATCAAAAAACGTTAAAAACATATAGATTTAATGTAATCATGCAAGTAATAATGTATACTTAGTTAGGCTGGTGAAAACACGGTTTGACTTGCAACCTTACTCGACCCGACCTTTTTTTTTTTGGTCAAGACCAGTAAATTTTGGCCCGTGATCCGAAATGATCCGAACCCGAAATGACACATTAAGTTAGGGTCAATGCCCGACCCAACCCGTTTGACTTGATGGTCAAGTGTAATTTCGTGTAAAAAGATTTTTTACACCTATAAATTAATATATATCCTGAGAAAAAAAAAGTAATATTAATGATTATTACAACGATAATCTTATTAGTAGAAATATTAAAATGATATCGAAAGTAAAGACTAAATGTTATTATTATATTTATAATATACGGAGTACTATTTTAATGTTATTAAATTAAAAAATAAATAAATACCAACTTTAGTGTTACATAGGTACTCCGTACAAATAGAATTTATATATATGTAAAATAACAATAAAGTAATTATTTTTAATTAAAAAGTGATATAAAAAGGTGCAAAAAAAAAGTATTTTTACCCCGTATTTTGAACCGAAATCGACCTGCTCCATATTTAAGTCGAACTGTATTGATCCGACTCGTATTCTGGCCCGACCCGTATAACTCAAATCCAAATCTGACCCGCCTGACCCATTTGATATGTCTATATATTGTAAATTGAGTAAATTATTGGCCATTCTATAAATCCGTTTAAATAATAAGTCAAATTAATTTAACCTATAATTAATATTAACTTTATATCCATTATCTAATTTAAAAGAAAGTCAAATTAACGTAGAGTTATCGTCAGGGGCGTAGGGAGGGGGGGTTCTATGGGTTCTATGGAACCCCTTCCCATTTGGCAAAAAATTAAAAAAAAAATAATAATAAATAAAAAAAAATAATAATAAAATTTAAAAATCGACGTAATCTTTTACCCCCACGCGCCATTTGAATGATGATGTAATTTAGATCATGATGATGTAATTTAGACCAAAATATTAAACCTTGAAGACTTTAACAATGGAGTTTTTTTTTGTTTTTTTCCAGATTTTAGTTTTTGGAAGGGAAGTGAGATAGAAGAATATTAAAATATTAATATAATAAACAAAAAAGGAGATGGGAGAAACAGGAAAGACCAAAGGACGAGGTGTACAGTTGTAGAGTATTTTTTTATAATTATTTTGGGGACTCCAAAAATCCTACCTAGAAAATCTAACTCTCTAAAGTAACTTTTCTACGGAGTACGGAGTATGTTTTAGTGTATTTTATTTACTTCAACCTTATTTTTCAAAACTTTTAATTTATATGGGAACTCCCTTATGACTTATGAGTCTTTGTGTACTCTGTCGAACCGGGTTCACTATAGACTCCGATCTCCGAACTCGAATTGCGAATTCGAATCGAACCGAACCCCAAACTGTGTAACCTTGATTTAGATTATTGGAAATATTTTGTAATGTATAATATATATGAATGTTTTTAGTTTCGAAAAAAATTTCGAACCCCCTATCTGAGAACTCTGGATTCGCCACTGGTTATCGTGAATAACAAAACCGTATGAAATTATGGAACACGACGACTAACACCCGAATCTTGAATGGTTGAATTAAATGCTTGTTGGGCACAACTGTTATTTGCTACACAATTGTTCAAAATAGATTTAGATTATGATGTAACTAAAAATTATGCCCATTATAAATAATTGTAACGTTAAATTGCAACTGATATTAAAAAGTAAATGATCAAATATAAACATTTAAATAATGTAGAGTAAAGACCTTTATATTAATGTAATTTTTATGAAGGGTAGATTGAAAGCAATCAAAGAGATCCGATATTTCATTTTTAATTTTAAATATATTAAAACATCATGTGAAATAGATCAATTTGAACTGAATTCTATTATTTAGACCTAATTAAAGAGGCTCATTTTATAACCCTATTTATTTGCTCTTATATTACACAGATCTAATATAATCGATCTAGTGATTAAAGGAGCATAAATAGAAAAGATGTTATTAAATTAGATGATAAAGACAGTAACTTATAATAGATCTAATATAATAGATTTAATACGAAAAAAAATATATTTTTTAAGGTAAAGATGACGACTTTAAATATTTTTCTGGTAGATCTTTTATTTACTTGTTCTAATTTGATAGAATATGAATGTGGTGCATTAAATATGATATAGTGAATGAATTTAATAAATTTTGGCTCTTTTGATGAGATTGAGTGAAATTAATTAAGTGAGAGATAATTGTGGGCCACAGTTTGAAAAATCATAGTTTAACCACAGGGTGACACGTCACACGTGTCCCTGTGTTATTGCTTTGTAAGTAAGATATTCCTTGCCATCACAAAACAATTTTATTACTCGTATACTGTATATTTGACAATTTCTATAATTTATACTTCCTCCATTCCATTTGATTCTATACGTTTGCTTTTTGCACGTACGTCGATACACGTTTTCTTTTGTTCATATCTTTAGTTACGTATTTCAAAAAATTATAAAAATTTGATATTAATAATGTATTCGAAAAGACAATTAAAACAAGATCCCACATGATTATGTTTTATTTTATATGTTAAAAATGATATCGACCATTATCCTCACTCGTGAATAGTGTCAAAAAAACCAAACGTATACAATCAAACGGAATGGAGGAAGTAGTATATAGAATTAGTCGTGATTTTGAGTGCTATGTTACGCATTGTTCATGTCTTCATGACTTCCTACACTACTTGTCTACTTGTATAAATATGCTTCATTCATGCGTGTATTAATTAAATTATATATATATGCCACATCATAGACACGATTAACGATCAATTATTAGCTTAATTACTTTCTAATTACAATTAAGGTATGTTGTTCTTATTAGATAAACGCATTTGTTTTCTTGTGTGACTTGATTTCTACCTATCTAATAATCGTTTGATTGATCTAAAAAGTTATTGTTTTCAACAAATTTACGTAAATTATGTAGGTAATTTGTATGCATTTTATTTACCAAGTATTAAAACATTTTATCAAAATACGTAAATAACATAACAGATATGAACTCGTCAGTTGTTCCCGAGTTAGCTAGGTACACAAATATAATACTCGAATTACAGTAACCTTTTTATAAAACGAGTCAAATACATACTTCTTCCATTCTAATAGGTTTTATACATTTACTTTTTGGACATTATAAGTAGGTAGAATTTTCTATATAACTTCTACCATATAAAATAAACGATTGCTTTTAATTTGTGATATAGTTTTAATCGTCTTCTAGCAATTCTCAAATGAACGATTGCTTTCAATTTTCAAATTAAATGCAAGGACACAGAATTAAGTGACATCTAAAATGTCTTCACAGAGAGAATAGACAACTTGTGTTACATCAATTTCGATTTGATCATGTGTACTCTTCTACCGACACTACCGACGCAATTTACTTCGTATTTAATAATTATAAACTTTAGGTTTAAAGTTAAACTTCATTTATCACTTTTCATTTAAAGTTAAAAACTACTTTAATTAATTAGTCGATTGTTATATGATTTTGAACCTGTTCTTTCGGACTTTTTAGAGCTGAATCGAATCGAATCGAAATGAATTAATCAATCGAATCGAATGGAATGAATCGAATCGAATCGAATCGAATGAAGTTCAATAATATAACATAAATGTCTTTGAATCGAATCGAATCAAGTGAATGATCGAATCGAATGGAATCGAATCGAACTAAATCAAGTGAATGAATCGAATCAAATGTCAATAAAATTTGAAAAGAATGCGCCCTTATCTAAGTTGATCGAAAACAACTCATAACTCATAAGCGAGAGTTTTATCGTCCTTTTGCTGTTATTTACAAAAAAAAAAAAAAAAAAAAAAAAAAAAAAAAAAAAAAAAAAAAAAACTTTGACGTATTTGAGTTTGTCACTTTATAGGACACGATCATTTTATATACACTCTTATAATAAAATTCTTTTATTTCAAGTAAAATCTCAAAACGTCGTACATAAAATACGAAATATTACAACTTAAAAATCAATTCAACCAAAAGTTTAGACCAATAGTTGACGTCCCGTTTCTATGGTGTAAGTGGCTATAGATAATAGTGAAAAGGCATGGATTAGTTAAGTTAGACGAAGAAAGTCAGAGAATAAAAGGGGACCAAAGATTTATTTGTGAGGACAAAAAATATATTAGTATATTACTCCCTCCAAATGACAGTGATTTATATACATTTTGACTTTTTTTGTGAGGGGTATTTGAGAGAAGTGTAAACAAACGACTGAGACAGAGGGAGTAAAAGTATTCTAACCTTAGAATTAATTTACTACACTACCTGATCATTTGCGTGTACTACCAGGGTGTAATTTGCTGTGTACGTAGTCTTCTTAACACTACACGTCTACACACAACACACTACAATGCATTACTCCATGATTTATGGTAATACGCTAAACAACCTACTCCTATTCCCTAGAACACCGAAAATCGACGGTTCACGTCGGATAACTCTTTCACGCCGAGATACAACAACCCGAGTTTGCACCACTACATGGAACACGAAAGGAAATTGTATAGCGTGATTTCTACAACAAACGGTTTGGTGAGCTAACTTTGTTTTATGCCCTCGATTTTTTAAGAATTCAGAAAGATTCAAATTTCAGGATTTATTTGGGGTCGGAAAGTCATCAGTAATCGAATGTATGCTAATGTGTTTCTCAGATCATAAGTCATAATAGTGAGGCTTTAAACTCAAGAGTCTTAAATGTAAACGAGATGTCGTAATCGCGATGACAAACAGTTTGGTGAGCAACATGAAGTGTCTGTAAGATTAGCTGTGTTGCGAAGTTGACAGGAGTTTAGTTCAAGTAAGGTGGATTATCAACCCATTTACATTCTCACGTTTGCATATACACCGAATAAGAGAACCCAAAAACAAGTATCGAGTTTACCCACTTTCCATGGCATTCAGCGAGTACAGGGCGACGCCTCGGTTAGAGTCACCAGTCGTCTGCCTCCATTGTTACGCCACACTCCACGCACAGATGCGAGAATCGAGTCCTGATTTGGCCTCACCACTGTCAGATCCGAGGGTAATATAGGAAGTTTCAGATTTGGGACCATTGATGCTGACGTTTCACCAACACGGGTTTTAAGGAACTTGACGCTCTTCTTTAGCTTCACTTTGCCTCCGATTGCAGTCGTACTCTGACTGCAGTTTGAACAGCCGACGTCGGTCTCGTGCTTCTCTGATGCAAGATTTCTCTGCGCTGTACTCTTTTTAATCACAGACTTTGGAGCAACGATGTTAGGCATCTCAGCAATAGTTGGAATCTTGGCTTTCCCTTTGATGGTGAGATTCAGCAGCTTATTCAACGACGATGATTGTTCTTTGGACAGTTTCAGCTCCATAAAATTCACAACCACATCTGGTGATTTGTCCCTTTTACTGGTCTCGGAATTTTCACAGATTTCCTTTCCTTTCTTTGTCTTCTTGCTGTTGCCACCAGTCTTACAACCCTCCTTCGGCAAGCCAATTTCATTCACGCTCCCCAACAATGACTCGGAAACTTCCATGAGCTCCTTCTGCTTCCTCGGGTCAGGACAAAGTGTAGCCAAGTCCAAAATAAGATGTCGAAGGCCAAACTGGTGGACACGAATGAGATACTCAGTAGCCTCAATCTCGCCATGACGATATTTGTTCGAGATGATTTTGAAGGCAGCAAATTTTTCAGGGCTGAATTCCAGGGCAGCAAGAATATTGTCAACCAATGACTTATTAGCAGCCTGAACATCATCGTCCTTCGACCCTCCATTCACAACATCAGACAATGGTGGTCGTGGTGCTGACGATGATGCCGATGAGCCAACACGATTCATGCTTCCGCCAGATATATTGGCAGAAAATACCTCATTTTTGGATATTATGTCTGCAGAGTTTGAAGAGTTCGTAGAGCTGGATGACGTGGAGTGACCAGCTGTAAGGGGATAACGCTGAGGTGGCACTGCTGAGCTGGAATGGGGTCTGTCTCCGGCATTTGACGACTCAACTGAATGAGAAGAACTGCTGGGTAATGAAGATGGGTTGTGAGGCAAGTCAAGAGTATTTTGACTAGTTTTCTGCGAGTTCTTTTTGGGTTTACGTTTTTTTCTTTTTGATGTACTACTCGTATTTGGCAGTGGAGGAAAACTAGGACCATTCAGAAGGACACTTCTGTAGTCAAGAGTGGTGCCCTGATGCCCTGAAGATGGCAAAGGATTTGCAGTTTCACCGACGTCCGACAAACTGTTGCGACAAAGACCTCTGTGCACACTCGATGAAGCATCATTTGAAGTAGCAGAAGATACGCCTGGAGTACAAATATTCGATCTGGCATTGTAACCTTCTTCCATTCTCTCCCGAAAGCGAAAACAATGAGGCTGCTGAGACATTAAAAATTCTTATGAAACAAATAGAAACTGTCAAAGACACGATTTTTCTTGGGGAAGCTGTTTATAGCGTGGGGGTAGCATAGTGGGATTCAACTGTACCTGTAGCGCAGTGTTGCGTTTGGAGCGAATCATATTACCACCATGTTCCAAGGCAACATGCCTCTGAAAAAAAACCCAAAATAAAACAGTGATCAGTTACATATCTGACTAATTTACGCCCCACATATCCCTCGAAACAGTTACAGCATCATCCCATGAACAATTGCCATATCTAATCAAGTAGATATTATCCTGACAAATAAGCTATCTAGTATTCTGAGACGTGGATAATTTTGACAGAACTGACGATCAAGGAGCAACTGAAGTTAAAGCAAGAGAACTACGACAAAATACAACTTTGTAAACCACGAAAAAAAAATGAAGTTTAGGAAAGGTAACATATGAGACCTTAAATTCACTTTCAGAAGCAAAAACGATGAACTTCTTGTCAAGGCATTCATCGTCCTCACAAAGGAAATGAGCCTGGCAAAAGTGGATCTGAGGGGAAAAAAAAAACAATTTCACCACCGTCAACCCATGAATGAAGTAGAATCAGATCAGATGAAATCAAAGTAAAACAATGCATGAAATTGACAAGCAACAAAAGTCTGAACCTCCAAGTCATCGTAGTCTTTATAATACTCGTACCGAGTAGGAAACTCCCTGCAAGTGATGCAATATTGGCACAGTGTTGATCACTTAAGCTGAAAGCAGAGGAATAATTATTTTAAAGTAGAAACATCTGGTTCTACCTTGTACATATGTGGCAAGTAAAATGTTCCGTCGACATGTGAAAGTAAAGTTCATTATCACCATAAAACGGTGTCTGGCAGAACTCACAAAACGGATGTCCAGAGAACCCGCATCGTTCAGAATCAAAGCCGTCAACTTCAGAGTCACCATTTCTTACATGCTGTCTTAATTGTACTCGAGTGTATAGCTTCTGCTCACATATGAAGACCTGCTTCAGACAGTAAGATGCATTAACATACAAATCAATAAAATCTGTACTACAGAAGATATGACTATTTACGAGCTTTAATCTCAACTTCAGACAAAAGAAACAGAAAAAAACCTAGACAATGCCCTAGCAAATGGACTATATTTTAACACAATAAAGATCTGTGTCTGTGATAAATGCAAGAACAAAAACATTTTGGTTATTTTCTTCTTTACTTATAGTCACATACTCCCATACATTTGCAAATTGCATTTCCAAAACTCAAGCAAAGTGAAGTCTACATATGTACAAGTCGAGGCAAAATTTCTCACCTTCTTGTTGTCTAGACAGAGGCTGCAAAAGAAAAGCTCATGGCGACGAGACAAATGATCTTTAAGTTGCTCAATGTTCTTGATTTTGCCCTTCCTCTTCGAAGTTTGTTTCCCACCTGCCTCCGATTTATCACAGACAGTGCACGAAAGCCTACACATATTTTTGACAATCTTGTATGCATTGCAATCGTCGAAATACGCCTGTATGCCTTCATGAAACCAGTATGAACCCGCTTTACCCTCTTTAGCGTCAGCTGGAAAAATTGAGAAGTCATTTATGACCGTTGTGAGAGATCCTAACGCCTGTATACAGAAACACAATATTGACAATTAGAAAGCGGGAAAAAAAATGAACTTTTTCGATGTTTATTTACGGGAAATAGTCTCAGCAGATTAGGTTCCCAAGCTTATGTGAGAGTACTGACTCAGTGACAGATTCCAAATCGCTATAACCGTGATAATTCTGAGCTGATGAACATTAACAAATTACAAGGGATAGCTTGCAAACAAAATTCGAAACTCATAAGCATGTATTTGAACATTCACGCAACAAAAGCAGGTGGGGAAAATAGATCAACGAAAATAGCTTCGCTAGTAAAGAAAAGGTGAGATAATAATTATGTTTTGCAAATGTGTGTCCCTATACAGATTGTTGTACCCATATATGAAATCACCATAGTACTCTACCATGAAAACATCATCGAGAAAGACAACGTATCACACTACTCCCTTCATCCCACTTTAATTGTCATAATTTACCTCAAGTATAGATTTAAAAACCTTCAATCAAATACCGTTTTTATCCCTCAATCCCATTGGGGTTGAATTGGGAATGATTAATTAAGGCTTACATCTAATGTTTGAATCAACAGCTTATGCCTTTCTATATCGACAAACAATCACTAACTCTGTGACATTATATTCAACATTACTCTTCAAACAGTTACGGCAAAAGTCGAGTTCACCCAACGCAGGTTTCAGACTTCAGATTTTGGAATTCCCTTTGTTACTACAACAAAAAAGATGCATGATCTCACACCTGTGATCTACATGTTTATACATGACCTCTCACAGTTAAATTTCTGCCATTTACTCAACCAAAGACACAGACCGTTATAAACGCCAAGAGATGGCCTGATCACCATTTTCCAAAACTAAGCCAAAATGAGCACTGTAAGGACGAATTCTAGCACGCTAAACAGCGAACATTACTTCCACGATTCAAAATCAAATTATAAATGGTACCCATTTTTGTTTACAGAGCAACTAGTATACCTGAATTTCCAAATAAAATGTCTAATTTCTGATTCCAATTTCGCAATAACTCCATCATCAAACACCAAAGAGAATCAATGACTGAAGATCGCGCTTCAAATGTGGCACAAACCCAATTTAGCCTCCTCAATCACTTTAAGCAGACGGTTAAACGACAAACTTAATACTAATTTTTAACGGTTTTTCTAAAATGTGGCACAACCCAATTTACTCTCCTCAATCAGATTAATCAGACAGTTAAACGACAAGCGTAATACTCCATATTAATTTTTAACGGTTTTTCTAAAATGTGACACAACCCAATTTACCCAATTGAGCCTCCTCAATCAGATTAATCAGACAGTTAAACGACAAGCTTAATACTCCGTATTAATTTTCATTTTTTTAAACGGTTTTTCTAAAATGTGACTTTTAAGCCCGCCCATACACATTCGAGAAAAGAAAAAAAATGACATCTACTAATTCTTACTCGTATTGAAAATGGTGAAATTAGTTTTTATTTTCGATTAACAATATAAAATCTTCAAAAATTATTTTAAAAATCATTTCTTTAGTACTCCCTAATTTTACCCTAAATCAAAAATAAAACAAAAATCCTCGAAGATCCATCCTAAATTCCAAACATCACATGCATGCGATTTCCGAAAATGCATGTTTACAAATATTCTAATTTTTTTTTTTGGGGATCCCCAACACAAAATCAAAATTAAAATTAAAAAAAACAATGAAAACAATACAGCTATACAAATCAACAACAAATATTTGGTAATCCAAGTAATCCAAATAATAAATCATTCAGCAGTTACATAAAATGTCGAAATTAAACGAACACATAAACACAAAAAATAAAACACAAATCATCATCTTAAAACAAAAGATCAGTAACATTAAGTAATCAAAGAGCAAAAAAAAAAAAAAAAAAAAAAAAAAAAAAAAAGATCGTAAATTTCAGCTAATTTTTTAGCGATACACCGAAAAAAAATTAAAAAAAATGGCATCAATGACTCCACATTAAAACAATAAAAAAATAAAAGAGGAGAGTGAAACATCACGCACGCGAGTGACGAAGACGAGAGGAGAGAGAGACTTGCAAATGCAGCAACGACGGTCGTCACAGAGGAATCTGAGGCGAGCGATGCAGGCGGCGCAGACGTCGAGGTGGCCGCAGCCGCCGTACGCCACCCACTCCGCCGCCGTAGCGCACACCGCGCACACGGCGGCGGCGGCGACGGCGGCGGAGCTCTCCTCCTCCTTCTCCTTCTTCTCCACCACCTCCTCCGCCATTGTTGTGAAGTGAAGTGAGGTGTGGTGAGGTGTGGTGTGGTGTGGTGTTATTCTCTCTCTAGATCTTCGGGCTTATGTTTTTTTTCTCTCTCTAGGAAATGAGGGGGAAAAAACCCTTATGTGAGTGTGATTTGCGAATGTTTTTTTTTTTTTTTTTCTGTTTTGAATTTGGTTTGACTAGTATCGTAATTTTGGGGGGAGGTTACTTTTTTTTTTTTTTTTTTTTTTTTTTTTTTTTTGGGAAGTGCATCTCATCATGCGCCGAAGAATTCGGTTTTTACGCATTTTCTGACTTTCTTAATTATACCTTCTGACTTAACTGTTAGTCGGCATGGCGCAAGTTGTAATTTCATTGAATTTCTTTGTCATTTTTCCTCCAATTTGATGAAAGATGGATTCATGGGAAAATCAACGACAAAGTTCAAATCACACGCCTAATCGTTGTCACGTTGGCACTTAACTAAACTAATTGGCGTTAATTACGACTTAGGTCAATTTTGAGACTAATAATAAATCTTCGCAGACAACCAAGAAAGTGTAGTGCAGTGATAAAAGCGAGAAACCTAATTTTTCGAGTGCATGCATTTGCACTTCCTTTTTTTTTTAATTTAATTTTTAGATGAAACGTTTTGTGATAATAATTTTAGAGGTTGTTAACTTGTTATGGGTCGGTTTTATTTTTAAGATTTTTATGGGCTGGGCTTAAAACAGATCGAGCTTGAAAAGTAAGGCCGAAACTCTATCCGTTGGTTATACAATTTCTAAACTTAACGGGTCTGACGCGTTGGGATACAAAAATCAAAGCTCGGGCCAAATACCGTTGCTTAGAATAGAGCTGGCAAGCTTGACCCGACCCGACCCGAACCCGAGCAAAACCGACCCGATAGGACCCGAAATTATAGCGACCCGAAACCGACCCAAACCGACCCGATGATGACCTGTAACCCGACACGACCCGATAAGGCCTGACCCGAAACCGAACCCGACCCGAGATGACCCGTAACCCGATTCAACCCGAGTTCATTTGATAGCTAACCCAACCCGAAATGACCCGTGACCCGAATTGACCCGAAACTTAGAAGATTTTAAAGAAATTTTGAAACTTTTTTAAAAAAATTTAAAACTTTTCAATCTTTCAAATATATACCAAATATAATATTTGACATTTTGAGATTGAGATATAGTTAAAAATTCAAATATTGGTTTGAAAAATATTAAAATTTCAAAATTTGTTTTGGCGCCAAAATTTAAGCCTAAATTATTAGTGACCCGAATTTGACCCAAACCCGATTGACCCGACAATTTTAGCTTTACTGACCCGACCCGATATGACCCGGACCCGACCCGAACACTGTTATAACCCGAACCCAATACGACCCGAATCCGACCCGAACACTATTATGACCCGAATCGACCCGAACTCGATACGACCCGACCCGATACAACCCGACCCAAATCCGACCCGAGTGACCCGATTGCCACCTATAGCTTAGAAGAGTCGGATCGGGCTTTTGGCTGGTCGGACGGACCATCAAAATTACAGGTCATTAGGTGGGCAAGATTGAGCCGAGCCGCACAAATGACCAACTCTAGATAATACGGAGTACATTATTTTGAGAAAATAAGTAATTTGGTCATGTCATTCTCAAGTGACGATTTATCAATTACTCCGTATATGCGTATAAAAGATAAAGTTTATTGTCTTTTATTTGAATTTTTAGGGCTTACTCAAAATAGGATATAATTATTATGGGAATACTGAAATTAAAAACAAGAAGAAAATAAAGGACTTTGGTGGTTGATGATGGAGGTAATTGACAAAAATAAGAGGTGAAAGGAGAATAATTACGTCATGTGTGGCCGTGTGGGATTAATGCATCACTTCGGGGAAAGGTGGGTAATTATTCCTTCTCGTAGAATAAAAATAAGAGGTGAAAGAGTATTTGCAAAGTATTTTTCGTTATTCCATCATCCATTATCATTCTCTCCCATCATTTGTTTTGTTCATTTTAGCTCTATTACTTACGTAATAATTACTCTGATTCCAAACGAGCACATACACCGATAGACTTAGAATATTTTTGAAGTTTATTATGTTTGAAGTATTTCATGTTTAAGATTTCAAGAAAGAGAATAAGTTGCCAAGTTTAACTTGTTACAAATAAGTGGTCATTGTACTTATTGTTGTGTCCTTGTGACCATTAAAATGGGGTTGCCTTTTTGATCACGAAGTATTAATCACTGTTGCCATTGTTATTCCAAACTTTAATTTCAAATTTTTACATTCGACTCTACTTAACGCTCGTAACAATTTAGTTTTATTCGAATTCATCTCAATTCAGATGACTCGGTTTAATACAATTCAGATCCGAAAAATACGTACTCGTAGTAGTGTACAAGCGGAAATGTGTTATACAACCGAATAAGTGGCTATATATCTAACATGTACAATGATGGTCACTCTGCATTTGTAAAGCTGTATTTGATTCAACCAAATACCCACAACTAAATCGTATCACAATGTCTCTCCCATTTACTTTTCACGACAGTATATCAAACCAACTGAAAATTCAATTCTGGTTACAACGACACGAGTGCTGTCTGCCGATGTTGTTGTTGCCTCTGACTGTATCGAGTATAATATAGGTCTCGCATGGGAGTGATAGGACTGACTAGTCGCCAATCTACCATTTGGAAATCGAGTTGAAGAAAGAATCGCCTGTATTCTGAGCGAGCTTCTGCAAAAATGGGTCAAATAGAAGTTGATTGTCGGGATAACACATGCACATTCTCATCGTGTTGCACACGATCCAACAATGCTCCGGGGAGTTAGCAATTAGTGTCGACTTCTGTGCAAAATTTCGATGTACCAAATTCAGAATCACAGAACGACAGTCAACAGATGCATCGTAATCCTCGACTTCTGTGCTACACATATCAGACTTCAAACAACCTAAAAACAAATAGAACAGGTGCTCAGTCGATGAATTTGCATTCAACCAAATTAAGGGTCGATAGCAATTTATCAAGAGTTGGTATAGATAAAAGGGTTAGTTATACCGTCTGCAGCACCGATTTGAGTTCCTCAAACTCGATCCAGCTATAAATGACGTATTTTAGACGCGATTAATCCTTCTCGAACTACCCTCACCAATAGTCCCTGCAAGAACACATCCCCCCTTTGAACCTGTGAAACCTAGCTCTATCTCTGACGATGATTTCCCGATCATAAATTTTAGACGTGAGTTTAATAACTGTATGACAATCAACACAAGTCCGAACATTCTTAATAACTTGAATCGGCGTTCCTGGTGGAGTGTATAGCAGAGCAAAAGCAACAGCCAACTTTTCGCTATGATGCGACAGCACGATTTCTTTATCCTCGTCTCCTATATCGTGCAGCACACATCGTGTCTCAGCCACATGCCCATGCTCCTTTATCCTAAACATAATTTCATCCAACTTCTCGTATATCTCTCGATAACACAGATGGCTCTGATCGTCGGTGATAAACCTGTGCATAGCTCCGTTCACTTCAGTATAGCTAAAACCAGGCACTTTCTTAACGCCGCTAAATTTAATCGCGTCTCGTACCCTCCCTACATCAGTCCACCTCTCGTGGGAAGCGTACACCTGCGATAACAGCACCAACTCTCCACACTCACGTGAACCCATCTCAGTGAGTTCAACTGACGCAATCTCAGCGAGCTCGACATTCCCATACGTCTTGCACGCACCGAGCAAAGTCTGCCAAAGAACTACGTCAGGCGAAAAAGGCATCGACTTGATGATATCATACGCCTCAGTCAACCTCCCCGCTCTTCCTAACAAATCCACTATCGCGCCATAATGTTTCATGTTCCGTGTAATCCCTTTCGTCTCCATTACACGAAACAACTGATATCCCTCGTCAACCATACCAGCGTGATTGCACGCGCATAATACCCCGAGATACGTCAGCTGATCACACCGTATTCCAACTCTTTCCATCTCATTAAGCAGCTGTATTGCCTCCACTGCGTGGCCGTGCCTTGCAAACCCTGTGATCATCGTATTCCACGTAATCACACACTTTCCACACCTCATTTTACGAAACACATCATACGCTTTATCAACAGACCCACATTTACTATACATATCAATCACAGCATTACACACCGAAACAACCCTGTCGAATCCCGCTTCCCTGATAAAATTCCAAACTTCATCGCCCTTGTTTAACGCCCCAATTTGAGAGCACGCCGAAAGCGCAGCAATGACGGTCGCGTGGTCCGCCTTAAACCCATCCCTACTCATGGAATAAAACAATTCAAGCGCTTCAACGGGACAACTCCCATGAGCTAAACCGAAAATAAGAGCGTTCCACGACACGGTATCTCGCCACGACATTTCATCGAACACCTTCCGTGCATCACGAAACTCGCCAATTTTAGCATAACAGTCCAACAACGTCGTCTGAAGCAACACATCCGCCGCAACCCCGCCGCGCACGGCGAGGGAGTGAACTACACGCGCCTCTGTCGCCATCATCCCACGCGCGCACGCCTTCAGCGCGAAGGAGCACGTGATGGCGTCGGGCTTATGTGGGGCCCGCATCATAAGGACCAAAAGGGTAATCCCATTTTCGGGATTCGGGCTCTGGGCATGCCCTCGAATGAGGCCATTATAGTCACTTCTCAATGGGCGGTCGATTGACCGGAAGACTGCGGCGGCGTATGAAACTCCTCCGCCGTGTGCGGCGGCGGTGAGGAGCTTGAAGCGGGAGGAGAGAGAGCCGCGGAAGAGGCCGGTGGTGAGGAGATGAGAGTGAATTTGTTTGATTTGATTCAGTGATTTGCATCGAAGGATGAGTGAGTTGATGAAGATCACGGTGGTTGATGCGGTGGTCATGTGGTGGTGTTTTTTTGGGGTTACGGCGGGTCAAACTTAATTTGATTTGATGGGGTGAGGTTCGGGTTGGGTCATATCGGGTTTGAGTTATATTGGGAATAACGATAATTGGATAATTGGATTGATTTGAGTCGTATTGAGTTGGGTTACATCGGGTTTTTAATGTATTAAGGTTAAGTTTGGATCGTGTCTTCAGATAAAATTTTTGCGTCGGTCGGGTTAGGGTCATGTTTGGGGACCCCTATCAGCTCAGGTCATGTTGGAGCCTCTATTAGTCTATTGGCCCGGTATTAAAATTTGGAACCGAAGAAAAATAGATAAATTTTAATTGTGGACAAAATATAAAATTTTCTAAAAAGAATTGAGATTTGTTCAAGCTAAAAACTTTACAAATTTCTTTTATATTTTTTAAAACTTATTAGAAATTAGTAAAAATTAGAAACTAAATATTTCTACAGTAAATTAGAAGGTTGTTTGATTTAAAATTTTGAAATTATTATTTTTAATTAAATTAGTCAAAATGACGTGGTTCACGGGTTATCTCGAGTCGAGTTAAAGGTTATCATATGATTAATATTATGGAGTAGAACATTCATTGTACTTATGAGATCAAAAGAAAAAATCACCTAAATAATGGTTTTTTATTGGTGGTTATACGACGTCTTATTTACAACAGTAAGTCGGTAACAACAAATTTTTCCGAGGAAGATGGATGATGGAGTACACAATTTTTTTTTTTGCTACATACTACTCCATATCCTTTCATTTCTAGCTTTTTATTACTTCCACAAAACGTAAGATTGTAAGAATCAATCTAGTACGGAGTAGTGTTTTTTTCCCCGGATTAGTCAAATATCATTAACCTGCTAACTATTCAAGTTAAGTGACTATCATATCATCATTTGGCCATATAAATTGTTATTTTATTTTATTTTTAATTTTTTTTTTCTTCTAAATTTTTAGAAAAAATCCTATATTCTTTTTAACAACCTAAAAGAAAGCTACAACGCCCAAAATATTACTCCCTCTGTCTTAGTCATTTATTTACAATTTGACTTTTTTTTCCCTTACAAAAAAAGTCAAACTGTAAACAACTCACTGAAACAGAGAGAGTAATTACAATGAAAATTGATATGGATGTTTGAGCGTTTAGAAGCAAGCTATCTACGAGTAGAATGTTAAGATGACTGGATGATCGAGAATCATGGGCTTCGCATGTTAACAATTCAAATTTCTTATTGCCTTAAATTACGATTTACGAATCTTTCAACATCATGTTGAACATTATTTATATTCATAGTGTAGGCACTTACAACTTACAAGTAGTTTGTAATTTCATCTTAGGCTACTATATTTTCCATGAGATTCATTACTCACTTTTTTTAGGGGGTTTATTAAAATCTACGACGTTTTATTTAGAATTGACGACGCTTTTTGGTGAAATGACCAAATTGCCCTTTTTATTTTTTCAGCTCACTCTCTCTCTTCTCTCTTCTCTCTTTCTTCTTCTAATTCCTCTCTTTTTCTTCATTCTCTCACTTTTTGTCCAAAAAAATCAACTAAAAAAATAATCATAAATTTAAAATCTATAGTAAAAACACAACAAACATAAAGATTAACTCAATGTCGGATGCCGAATCAGTGGTAAGTTAACTAACATTAACAAATTACATATTTGTAAGTTTACTTAATTGTAGATTTAGAAATAAAATTATACACAATTTACTATCACTTTGAATGAACAATGTATTAGGTTTATTGTGTTTATGTTAAACACGGCCTTTTCAAGAGCTTCACATTGGTAGAAATTTGGACTTTTAAGATGAATTAACATGTCGAAATCTGAATAAACACGTTGAAGTTTGATATCAGCGAAAAATCTGAATGTCCAACCATGGATGGACGATGAATTTCATTGTCCTACCATGGGTGGACGATGAATTTCACTGTCCTACCATGGGTGGACGATGAATGTAGTTGTCCTACCATGGAGGGACAAAGAATCTGATTGTCTGGATACGTAGAGGACGTTGAATATAAATGTCTGGCATGGACAAGGTCCACAATCTGGACGTCCACCATGGAGGGGGACAAAATTTTTTATTGTCCTACCATGGTTAGCCGAGCAGATTTTTTCCCTTACGTGGAGAGACATTATTTTTTGTTGACTTACCATTGGAGATGACTATAAATATTTTTATCCTTTCCATGGGTGGACCCTTTTTGACGTATTCTCTATGTATTGGGACAACGTTTCATTGGATGCGGTTGCATTGTAAAGGATCGCCTCATGGAGTTCCAATGCCTCCAATAGATGCTTCTTGGGAAACTTTTAGAGAGCCTAGCGTATCACATTTGAAGTCTTTGTACCAAGACAACATCGATTATTGGCATACTTGTATGGGGACGACACCTAGAGTGCCTGGAAAGAGATCTAACAACCGTAATGAAGTTTTATCGCAAGCGGCCCGAGCCTTAGTATTTGACGTTGAGTCCGACGAGAACTAAATTAATATGTGGCCTTAGTAATTGAATTTCATTTTTCATTTAGTTTCATGAATATGACATTGATATGTAATATGTAGCCTTAATATTTGAGGTTTATTTGAGACTTTGAAAAAAAAAACGTATTAGGCTTAAAATATTATCTGGACGTTCTCTCCATGGTATGCCTATGAATATGTTTGTCCCACCATGGACCCAACAATTTTCTGGACGTTTGTCCATGGTAGGACAATGAGTTTGGTTGTCCTACCATGGACCCAACATTTTTCTGGACGTCTGTCCATGGTAGGACAATGAGTTTGGTTGTCCTACCATGGACCCAAAATTTTCTGGACGTCTATTGACGGGTGTCCGAAATACTTATCGACGACAAATGTAAAACAACATTTATTTTTAACATTTTATTAATAACTTAGAGATTACATAGTAGTACTTAAACCGTGGTAAACTGGTAATGGTGGTGATGTTAAGGTGGTACCATTTTTTTTTAAATAAATTCAAACCGTGGTAATGGTGGTGATATTAATGGTGGGGTAAATTCTGTAAGTTTTTGATTCAATGTAGTCAATGAATGGTGGTGATGGTAAAATTTTGTTATAATTAAATGGTGCAGTAAATTTTTAATGAATTCATTCAATGCTTTTTTTTTTAAAAAAATAAATTCAGCTTTTTAGAAAATCAGAGAAAATGAGGAGGAGAGAGAATGGGGTAGAGAGAGAGAGAGTAGGGGTAGCGAGCGTAATTTTTATGAAAAACGTCGTCGATTCTAAGTAAAACGTCGTCAATTTAAGTAATCGGGTTTTTTTTAAGGTACAATTGTACATAGGGGTGAGCATGGATCGGATATCCGATCCAAACAGGTGGTTCGGATCGGATACCCGAACTCGAAATTTCAAATTTTTAATATTCATATCTGATCATAATATTTCGAATATCTAAGATATTTCGGATCATAGGCAGATATCCATTCGGATATTCATATGGCGTAATTGAATAAATAAAATGTTAATTTATCGTTATACCCGGTCATTTTTTTCCTATTTTTCTTTTCTATTAAGTTCGATAATGACTTTAAAGTATGATTGTATTAATATCTTCACATATCACATTATATTGCTTATATAATTATTAGTTCTCTAAATTTTAGATTTAGCCACAAGGTCCAGAACCTTAATTTTCGGATATTTTTCGGATATCGGATATCCGAAATTTCAAAACTAAATATCCAACGGATATCCGATATCCATTAACTTCAGATACAGATGTCCAAATTTTTAAAAAAATCGAGTCGGATATCCAAAAAAGCGAATCTGATTATGGATCAAAAAATTTCAAATTTCGGATATTCGAATATTTTGTTCAGCCCTAGTTGTACAAAAGTAAAATACCCAAATAGTCTCATACGGAGTAGTAATTACTAAGTACTCACTTATTACTTATTAGTTACTCCCTAAGTGAACCCATTTGATCAAATAAAGTATCTACATTATTTTATACAAAGTATCATTTGAAAAAGAATAAAGAAAGATGAAAAGAGAAGATATGTGAAGTGCAAATGAAATAATCAAAAGCGCACTCATAAGTAGCACTACAAAGATTAGCAAGTCATGAGAGTAATAATTATACATATCACAGTTTTATGGTGATATGTTGATTACTTATTTACTTTAATCACTTTAATTTCCATGCAAAATCATTACTCTTAGCTTGTCCCCCCATCTATACTTCAACGCATGCCAACAATGTACTCCGTAGCAATTTGTGGGAAATTCATTATTATTTTATACTTAAATTTAATTTATTTTTAAATTCGAGTCGAATGGAATTATATGCAATTGGTAAATTTATTTATTTATGTGTTTTGATATAACTGTATATGTGGATATCATTTATGTGTTTTGTACTATAGTAATAGTACTATGTTTCAAAATTTGAACTCAGTAAATTATTTCAAAGAAGATACGGAGTAGCAATAGACTACAAAATATTAAAAGAATAGAAGATATTTTTTATTCCGTAGATTATAATGATTTATTTTAGGCTTTCAACCACATACAAAAATTCCCTATATAATACGGAGTACTTCATTTGCAATAAACAAAGTTATTAACTCTTCATTACTCAACATCATATTTCGCTATATGAATTACGAAGTAGTAACATTTAAAAAATCACAGCAAACGCCTGTATGTGTTTCATAAATGTTATTTGTTGAATTTACATTCATCAATTCTTATTTCTTTTACTTCATCCTTTTGTTTTTATTTACATCAAAATATTTGTTGATACTATTTATTCAAGTGAATAAAACAATTAGATGACAATTCCTAATATCTTAGGGATGTCGACTTAATTACCTTAATAAATACTAATAATTGATTTAAAACAATTGTAACTGGTTAGATTTTTTATTTTTTTTGGTAAAATGTAATTATCATTAAAAATCACCAATTACAATCTCATTTTCAATACATTACAATAATCGATCATTTGCTTTTAAGCCACTCCTTATCCGAAATAGATATATTCTTATAGTTCTTCCTAACCCTCACAAATTGTAACTGATCAGATTAAAATATCAAGATTAATAAATCTTAGTGGATCGATTTTTTTTTTTTTTTGACTGAATCAATCTTTTTAAATTTCCATAAATATTAAACCATCCTCGTATAGTCATATGTATTTTTTGTGGATGGAGAAATGTACAATAATAATGAACTTTATGCAAATTAATATTTTCGACCAATTTAAATTTTGGCATTGAATTGTTAGTTTCAAAGTACAAAGTCAAATAAAGAGTACAATAAAACTTTAGTAGTATGAATTAGAAAGTGGGTGCCCATTTCCATAGTCATTAATCATGTTGCTAGACTTCTCTTGTCGTCCACACATACAATACTCACCACTCCCTTTTTTTTAAAAAAATAATAATCATTATATTATCATATAATAATCATTTTATTATTTTATTCATTTTGTAAATTTAAAATAGTCAAGAAAAATAAGATATGCTACTTATTTAGTTATTCTATAATAATCTCGTGTTACATACTTACATGTGAGTTTATTCGAAAATATTTACATATTTTGTTGGTTAAAAAAAATGGTTTTTTGTGAGATAGTACCTTATATTTAGAGTCATTTACGAGTTAGTACCTTTTTTTTTTTTTAGTACCTTTTATTTCAAAAATTTGTTAAAACATACAAAATGTCGGAATCCGGTGGGAAAAGTCAAGATTCAGGCTTGACCTTCTTTTGGCACGTGTGAGGGAAGTTTAAACAACTTATGTGAGACTCTTATTCCTCATTTTTCAACATGCCTTCATTTTTCCCCTCCATTTACCCATTTGTTTAAACCTTCCTTCATTTTCCCCCAAATGCTTTATCTTCTTCCTCATTTTTGTCATCTTCTTCCAAATTCATCCACTGTGTAACTTCATCACTCTAACTTCATTACTCTTCCAAAATTGAAGGTATGATTTTCAATTTTTTTTTTTTTTTGTTTAATTTCTACTCAATTTCGTTAAAGATTGCAGCTTTAAAAATGTCGTGCCCTAATTTAAATCATTTCGTTTTTTTCTATTTGTTGTGGTAATTGAGTAATGGTTGTTATTGAGTAATGGTGGTATTTTGATTGTATGTAGGATGAGAAGTAGAGTGAATGAGCAAACTGATTTTCATGCAAAGTTAAGGGTTTTCCATGGTGGTTATTTCAAAACTACGAAACGTAAAACTGACTATCCAGGGAATGGGGGAATGCTGATGAAGTCTGATATGGTAGATGAAGTATGCTACTTCAATTTGATGGATATTTTGAAAACTGATTTGGGGTATAAGGAAGGAGAGTTATGGTTTAAAAGGAAAGGGTTGAGTTTGTTTCCTGGAAAAAAAAAAAATCTAAACCGATAAAGATGTTGCGTTGTTGATGGAAACCAAAGACGTAAACGGCTTTGTAACTGTTTATGTGGTCCATGGAGGGGATAAAGGTCAAGGTGGACCAGAAAACCCTAAAATAAGAAAGGAATCCAATGTGGGGTCCACTTTTACCAAAGATGCCCTAATAAATAAGCCATTCAAGACTCCTTGGAGACCAAAAATCCCTTTCATCATAACCAAAATTCCTACCCCTGAATTCCATTTTCCAGACCCTCAAAATCTCTCATTTGGTCCTGTAAACCCTCAACCCATCAACAGAATTGATGGTCCACAGTTCTTTGAAGGCGAGGAGGTGATGAGGTCTTGAATCTGACGAGGGAGTGAAGGGTGGTGAGGCAGAGTCAAAGGAGTCAAATGGGGAATATGATGATGAAGAGTCAGATCCAGATGTTGAGTTAAGTGAAGGAGATTTTGATGATGAGTCAGATGATGACATTTTTGCTGAAAATGTTGATGGAGAAGATGACATATCTGATGCTGTTGATAGAGGTTTAAGGGGCTTAGGGGGTAAAGTTGATGCTGGTGGAGGTGTGGTAGAGGATGAACAAGGTGAAGACACTGATGCAGAGCTGCTATCTGATGATGAGGAGCTTCATAGTGAACATGGATCTGATGATGAGGTAGACCCTTACCTTGTGTTCAATCCTACCACTGACTTTAATAAACCCATTGAGTTGACCTTAGGTTTGAAGTTTCCTAGTGTAGCTGTGTGTAGAAAGGCATTGAGGTATCATGCTATTGAGAAAGGCTATGAGTAGGGATGACAATGGGTCGAGTGCAGGCGGGTCGTCCAGCAGACCTGCACTGCACACTCTTATAGAGGACCCAGCATTCACCTGCACCAACGGGTCCAAAATTTCAGACCTGCACTACCAGTGCAGCGTCTGGGTCCAAAACGGGTCTACCCATTATATATATATTTTTTTAGTCATAATGTGTCAAAAAATATTTATATTTTTAAAATAAAATCACTTCATTATAGAATACCAAAACACAACATCTAATATACAATGAAAATCCAACATAGTCCCCTTAAGTTCATAAAGACCATACCACAATTTCACAAATTACAAAGATTAAATTAGTTCTAAGAAGTTCAATTATAAAAACATATCTAAATAAACTTAATAATCTTCCTTCTTGAATCCCTTAAACGTGTAGGTCTTTGAATAATTTTAATATATATATATTTTTTTTTAATTTAAACGGGTCCACTGCCCGTCCGGTTTTATTATAAAGACCTGCATCTCACCTGCACTCCATATTTAAAAACCAGGACTCTCCCATACCCATTGGGTCTAAAAAAATAGGGCCCATACCCGGCCCATTCGGGTCGGGTCTAACGGGTCTGGGTCGGGTCCTGGACCCATTGCCATCCCTAGCTATGAGTACTATTTTTTGCACAATGGCAGTAAGAGGTTGAGTGTGTACTGTAAGAATAGGTGCAAATGTCCTTGGCTCACAGGAAAAGCAAAGTTAGGGGCATGCTCATGTGTTGGAAGTAAGAAGTGCAAGTTTAAAGTTCATGCTACGAAAGTGAAGGGTGAGGACACAATATCTTCCCCGTAGCATGTGCTATTGTGGAAGTTGAGAACAAGGAGTCATGGACTTGGTTCCTACAGCTTTTGATGAAGGATATTGAACAAGTTGGTGATAACATAACCTTTATGTCTGATAAACAAAAGGTAATTTCCATTTACTTTAATTTGTACATTATGTTTGTTAATTTCACATACAATTACACAATAAAATCTGGAATTTATTTTGTTTGCACGGGTTTGTTGGAAGCTTTCACAACTGTGGTTCCAAATGCAAAAATCAGATCTGTTGTAGGCACATTTGGTCCAACTTCAAGCTAACTTATCCAGGGGAGGCATATAAGCAACTATTTTGGAAGATAGCTAGGGCATATACAAAGGTAACCATGTTGTTGTTGTTAATGTTGTTGTCAGTTGTTTTGCAGAAATCAGATTTTGTTAATAAAGTGTCGTATAGTCAACTGTTAATGATGTTGTTGTTAATGTAGGCTGAATTTGAGAAGCACATGATGGAGATGAAGACCATGTCAGTAGGTGCACATGCTTATTTGAGTGCAATACCTACAAAACATTGGTGTAGGCATGCCTATACTGTAACACCCGGTGTTGTCCGAGGTTATTCGGGCCGGGTGTGTTGTACCCGGTGTTGTCCGAGGTTATTCGGGCCGGGTACCCCATTGAAGAGGTTCATGTGTTGGCTCAATTGACATAGTGCTTAAAAGGATTGTAAGTACTACTCATATCAACAAGATGCATCTTCTTTTCTGGTGGCTCATCTTAAGAACTCTTCAGTTAAGCGTGCTTGCTGGAGAGTAGTCTTAGGATGGGTGACCTCTGAGATCTCGGGATCGCCGAGTGAGGACAAAGTGCGCTGGAAAGGGCCCGTGTTGGTCTGTGGGCGATGTACGCAGCCTGGCGAGCTACCGTGAATGACATTTCGGCCTTTAGTTGGGGCCGGGGTGTTACATATACCAACAAGTGTAAGTCTGGTATGATTTTGAATAACTGTTGTGAGAGTTTTAACAACAGTCTAAGAAAATGTAGGGACAAACCAGTCCTTTCTATTATGGAGTGGATTAGGAGGTATTGTATGAAAAGAGTTTTCTCAAAATGGGAGGGAGTTGATAAGGTGGAGGGTAAGATTATGTCTGCCATTACAAAGCAATTGAAAATAGCAGAACAAGAAATAAAAAGGTGTGAGGTAATTCAGAGTGGAGTGTTTGAGTTTGAGGTCATGATGACTAATTGTTCAGATAGGTACACTGTAAACTTGGAGAGTAAAGTGTGCAGTTGTAACAAGTGGAGTGTAACTGCAGTGCCTTGCTTACATGCCTACGCTTGCGTTCAAAAGAAAAGATTGGACATTGAGGACTTTGTCCATGAAGCTTATAGCACAACAACATACAAGAACGTTTACGCTGCCCACCTCAAACCAGTACCTGAGTCGCGTGGGAAAGGTTCGCAACATTCAACCTCTGCTCCCTCCTTATAAGAAGCAACCTGGAAGACCAAGTAAGAAGAAGAGGAAGAAAGAGGCTGATGAATCTGAACCCAAAAAA
Organism: Dianthus caryophyllus; assembly: GCA_023091065.1. Classification (NCBI taxonomy): domain Eukaryota; kingdom Viridiplantae; phylum Streptophyta; class Magnoliopsida; order Caryophyllales; family Caryophyllaceae; genus Dianthus; species Dianthus caryophyllus. The sequence continues at coordinate 5,772,210 of CM041519.1, forward strand.
GGAGTGAAGAGGACTGGGACAAAGAAAACTTGCAGCGTTTGTGGCAAAACAGGTCACAACAAGAAAGGTTGTAAAACTCCTACTCAAAGCTCCCAAGCTCAAGTGCCATAGAAGAGAAAAAGGTAAAAGAAAGTTGCTGCTGTTGAGGTGTCCATGCCAGGTCCTTCACAAAGCTCTCAACCATTCCCCACTCAAAGGTCCGAAGCTCAAGTGCCACAGAAGAGGAGAAGGAAAACCAAAGTTCTTGCTGCTGTTGAAGTGTCTAAGTCAGGTCCATCACAAAGCTCCCAAGCAAGTTCCACCCACCCTTCCACTAATCTTGCTATAGTGGTAACAAAAAGGTTTTATTGGTAATAAATTGTTTTTAATTTTCAAAGGTTACAAAATGAATAGTTGTGGTAACAAAATAAATATATGTGATAAAAAAAGGTTTATATTCAATTTGAGTATAAGTTGGTTTTGGAATATGTAAACTATAATTTCATAATTTTTGGTCACCAACTTAAAGTGGTGACAAAAATACTTATCGTGATAACAAATTGTATGATTGTGGTAACAAAATACAAAAGTGTTACGATGAAATTGATTTGGTTGTGTGATGTATTTGTTTTCCGTATCAGGGAGAATTAAGATGAAGCTTGCCCCTCCCAAAGAGAGGTCGAAAAAAGAAAAGATCAAGCGAAGGACATGCATGGAGGAATTAGATGATCAAGTCATATATGTTAAATAAACAGAAAAATTCTCATTATTAAAGACTTTGATATATTAGATGATACAAAATTTACATTATCCAAATGACTTTAACGTGGTTGCAAAAGTCAAATACATGATAACAAAATAGCTTTATTTGGTAACAAAATGGTTACAATAAAAATTGTTGCGACAATGGTTAAAAAATAACATCTGATGATAACAAAATGGCCTTATAGTACTAACAATATGACAAATCTATCTGATGGAGTGATACATAGTTAACAAAATCATAATATGTGACGTAATGATAAAATAGTATTTAGATATAAAAAAAATGAGATGTGATAACAAAATAAATGCTACAAATATAAACATTTTTATTAGTATATATATGAAATTACAGTGACAACAAAAAGTATAATTCTAGTAACAAAAATGTTATTTAGTGGTTAACAACTTTTATTGGAGAGAATAGAGGTTGTAATTAGATTAATTAATTTAATTGGGTTAAAAATGGGTTATATTTGAATCTGTTTCACAAGATTGCTTAAATGGGTTGTTTGCAACCGTTGCAAGTAAGAATTTGTGTAAAAAAAATAATTAATTTACGCTCATAAAAAATTAAACTAATCACCAAATTTGATTCAATCTTTACTATACTAAAAGGCAGTTCATGCTAACATCATGTTTGCCACATGTCAGTTTTCTGTGAGTTTTTTTCCCGCCAAACTCCAATGCTGACGTCATAATTTATATTTACATAATATGTATAATAAAAATAAATAAAAGATTATATTAAATAAGATAAAAAAAAAAAAATATTACTGCATCCACATTCCTTTAAAATTTACTTCCTAAATTATAACGTAGATACCACTTAAATTTAGGTTAATTAACAGTAATTGATAGGAGTATTATTTTGTGTTCACATTATTTTAGTAAAGAATATATTTCTTAATAAAATCATTGCGTTCACAATTATTTTACAAGATTATTTATGAATATAAATTTACAATACTGCTTGAGTAATCAAATTAAGAAAAAATGGTAAATAACAAATTGCATTAATTGTGTTCATATTATTTTATCCTCATTGTATATTACTATTTATAATATGATATACGAAGTACACGACTAATAATACCTATAAAATAAGACTCCATATAAAATAAGATATACTCCAAACAATGTATCTTAAATAGTTATTATAACTTTGTTAACGATTCAAAATATTTATCCTAAACTAATTATTTGCTTATTTTAATATTTTTTTGCTTTTCATTCTATATTTCAAATAAAAGATAAATGTTTGACATAAATTTTAAATAAAAGTCTTAGAAGATAAAATTTATGCAGTTTATATATATATTAGTTATTTTTTTTTTATTAAATCGTATTTATACGTAATTATAAGTACACTTGAATATCATAAAATTAGCTATTATGAATATTTTCAATTGATTTTTTCGTATCAACCAAGTGGTGGTTGCCCAGGTGGAATTTGGGTTAACCTGGAAGTGTGCAACAAAGTGTGAGGTCTCAGGCTCAAATCCCACCTGGAACTAAAAATGAATAAAAACCAAATGCACACCACTTGGCCACCGCAGCCCCCATCGGGGGTGGCTTACATGGTACATGTGGTGGTGCGGGAATGCATGTACCCGGGGGGACTCAACCCCTCGTCATCAAAAAAAAAAAAAAAAAAAAAAAAAAAAAAAAAAATAATATCTATAGTTACCGTGCATTGGTGCACGGGATCTACACTTGTTGTTTTCTAAATGACAAAGTAGCTTCAAGTACAAATGAAAGGAGAAACAAAAAAGTGTTTATTAATATTTTTTTTGGAATATTTAACAGGAATAATCAGAATTGACACTCATCTTTCACAAATAATCTCAATTATAAATAATTCATAAATAATCCTAACTATAAAAAAATTATTATAATAATATACTTTGACCAATTTTAACTGTTAATCCTCTATCAGTCTATCTAGACTCCTGAAAATTGTGGCATGTCTCATTCCAATTAGAATTTGCTTCGCTACTAGACTTGTTTAACTTGATTCGAAAACCGCATTATTTTAAGGTCAAAACTTGAGTTCCTTTTCTTATTCCTCCATTTTCTTTTGACGATTTAGATTACGTTGCGAAATTATTGAAAGGTTGCATTTTACATTATGAAGTAAAAATATAATATTCCATGTGCCATTTTTAAACGTTTTAATTCCTCTATTGGTAGATTTTTTTTTTTTTTTGGTACACTCTATTGGTAGATTTAAAAAATGGTAATGAACAAAGTGATAATATTCCAAAATACTTTATTAATTTTGACATTTAATTGAGTAAATCTTAAAAATGAAACTAGGATATTTAAATTAAATGTAGATATTAAATAAATCCTATGTTTAATAGGATCTTTAATCTTATACTCCGTACATATGCTTTGAGCTTCATTTGTTCATATTTTTAGATATACATCAACAACAACATTATCACACCAGTGCCATAACGGCTCCCTCAAATTGCGAGATAAGGGGTGTCGGATGCACGCAGTCTTATCCCTGCGTTGATTGTTGAACATTCAACACATAGAAACTGTTTCCAAATAACCCAAGATGAAAATTGCGTCAATAAGTAAATTTAAACAAAATTTCATAATTTTTTTATTTATTATATATTTCATCCATTCAACTCTATTTTGTGCAATCTACTATTTTACACTATTTAGTCAACTATGAAATCTTCAAAATTCAATGTTGTTTATATGGTAGAATATAGTCATGCGAAACATTGTTTTTTCCTCTTTATAAGTACGGTAAGAATATCAAATTTTTATAATTTCTAATAATGTGAAACTGTATATGAGTATATTGTCAATCCGACATTTGCCTCGACAAGTGTGAAAAAGTCAATACACAAAATGAAGTTAGATGAAAGAAGTACTGAGTATGTTATAATTTTTTTTTTTTTTGGTAGGTGGTTAATTAATCTTTTCCTCCAAGGAGGGTAACTAAAATTCCAAACTTAACAAATTTGATAATCGTTTCATCAAGCATTAAGATAATTTACCACTAACTCATCCACGTCCCACAACATTTTCAGAACTCACACACTTGTTACGGAGTCCAAATTTGACCCGATGAATCAAAGACATTATAACACTACGATTCTACTCCCCCGATAAATTACGACCATTTGTTTCAATAAATACAAAATATTTTTTTATTTATAAATAGTGTCCAAAAAATAAATGTAAACGATTCCTTCGTAGAAAAACGAAAGAAGGTGGATTACTTTTCAAAATCATCATCTTTGACTGTTGGTCTGTTTACCCAATCAATAAAGTAATGTCACCAGCTCATAATTTAATGCAAAAAAATAATAAAAAAAAAAACAGAAAAACTTGAATAGTTAAAATTCAATTAAAATAAATAAAATCAGTCAAACATTTTTCTCTCTCTTCTTTAATTTTCTTCATCTTTTTTCTATTTTCTCTCTCTTCAATTTTTCTGGAGATCTAAAATCCCTCTCTCTCTTCAATTTGATCTGATTTAATCACTTTTTTTTTTTTTTTTTAATTATCCCGTTTATTTTTGATCTTTGTTCTCCCTAATTTTGCTCGAAAATCGGTAATTTTTGCTGTTTTTTTTTTTTTTTTTTTTTTTTGTTTCTGTTGATTTTGGTGGAACTTTTTAGCTGGGTTCATGCTTTCGTTCGATTTTTAGATTTTGAATTTCTAGGGTTTTTTTTTTTTTTTTTTTTTTTTGTGTGTGGTTGATTTGATCGTTCGATTTCTGTTGATTTTAGTGATTTTTTTCCGACTAATTTGTCGATTTTATTTTCAATTTTTAGGGTTTCGGTGGCTTTACTTGATCGTTTGATGTAATATTATTACTTTAAGGTGGTGGTTAATTTTTGTTGATATTTTTTCTGATTTTTTTTTTTTTAATTTGCTGTGTTAATGTTTGTTGATATTTTTGTTTAAATTTATAGGGTTTTGGTTATTGATGAAATTGTTTGCTGCAATATTAGTTAATGAGTTGTTATCTTAAAGGTGATTACTGATTTTATGTGGTAGAATTTAATAAAGTTAATCACTTTATTGTATAAAGTAGTTCATATTGAAAGAGGGATACAAATCTTTGGTTATTTTTGATACTAGTTGATCAATATGTTTAAATCTAGCTAATTTTTTTTTAGTGTAAATGTTCTTCTTTCAAATGTTAGGTGAACAATTTTGTAACTTTTTGACTGACCATATAATTTTAAATTTTCTACCTTTTTTTATTAATCAAAGTATTTGCCTATGGTGGTAAATGTGCTCTATTTCATTGTTTACGTCGAGATTTACGCATGTTATTTCATTGTTTGGCTTGATTTTAAGTAATGGTTGTTGCTTGGCTTTGATTAGTAGGGGAAAAATTATTGCTTTTACTACTTTAATCACACATTGTGTGAACTGATCTGCTTTTTTAGCTACTGATTTTAGTGGGACAGTTATCATCGTCGTTAAAAAAGAGAAGTTTTCGTGCTTTATGATCGAGTAGTCTGATACTTTTATGTGTAATGTTTTCGACACTTAAATTGTATTTAATTCGTTAAAGAAAGCGCACTATAATTTTCATTTCTTAATCATGCATATTAGCATATATCTTCATACAAGCATTCTTATGTAATGATTATGTTAAATATGTGTTTTCTCATTGGTTTTGTCAGATAAATGAGAGACTGAGTTGAGTGAGAAGAAAACCTTTAGCAAATGGCTTCTGTAGGGGTGGCGCCTACATTGGGTATGAGGGAATCTAATGGACATGGTGTCGATAGGCTTCCCGAGGAACTGAATGAAATGAAAATTAGGGATGATAAGGTGAGCGATATTCAATTTTCTGACTTTTGTTATTCTTTTCACGTGCGGCCTTGTAACATTTGTTGTTTGGTGTCAGCCGTTGACAAGCTTCCATGATTCTCAGGACATGGAACCCGCAGTTGTTGATGGTAATGGTACTGAGACCGGACATATTATAGTGACCACAATCGGTGGCCGAAATGGCCAGCCAAAGCAGGTAAAGTGACCAGTTATAATTCTAATTATCCTGTTGTATCGCTGATCTAAAGCGGGTATTAACAGGATTGACTGACTCTATTTCAGACCATTAGCTACATGGCAGAGCGCGTTGTGGGACATGGATCTTTCGGGGTTGTGTTTCAGGTGCTGTTATCACTATCGGTGAACTTTTGTGTATTAGTTTAGTTATTTTGTCTCGAAAACTTATATTCTATTGTATTTGTCTAGGCTAAGTGCTTAGAAACCGGTGAAACTGTGGCCATCAAGAAAGTGCTTCAGGACAAGCGGTACAAGAATCGTGAGCTGCAGACGATGCGTCTTCTTGATCACCCGAATGTTGTCTCCTTGAAACATTGTTTCTTCTCAACAACTGAGAAGGATGAACTCTACCTCAATTTGGTGCTGGAGTATGTCCCTGAAACTGTTCACCGAGTTATTAAGCACTACAACAAGATGAGCCAAAGGATGCCTCTGATTTATGTAAAACTGTACACTTACCAGGTATCGGATTTCGAAACATTATTCTTGCTATCTGCAAATTTAGCTGTTTCGACAACTATTGACTGACTGTTATACTGCATTTTGTTTTGAAAAATTACAGATATTTAGAGCTTTGTCGTACATCCATCGAACCATCGGCGTTTGTCACCGTGATATCAAGCCACAGAATCTCTTGGTAAGTTCTCAGACGATAAAAAGATAAATTCTGTACAAATTGAGTCGGTTTTGCTTCTTAAAACTTATTCCTGTAGGCAAAACTGTTGATTATGTCTTTGACTTTGTAGCTTAGGGAGTTGTTGGAATATGCTTGTATTGTTCATTTTGTTTGGTGGTGGCTGTACATGTCTGTGGGGTCAGCTTATCCATAATTTATTATTTGATACAAAGTGGTTGCGATTGCCAATAATTCTACGGTTCACTAATTTTCTCTGAGTTACGTAAAAGCTTTTTCTGTCTGCTAAGGTGGCTCATATCTATCTCCTATTACCGCGTCAGAGTGTGGGAGCTCGAGTGATAGTTTACAATCAAGTTGTAATAGCTTATTGTGTGGACTGAATTGCTTGAACTATGTAACGAAAAAGTAATAATACTATGGTATACTATGGTATATGGCGTTCATTCGATTCTTTGGTTTTGCCTGTGATAAGCTAGAACTTACGTTAGTAATAACTATGTGCAGGTAAATCCTCACACTCACCAGCTAAAGATTTGTGATTTTGGAAGTGCAAAAGTGTTGGTATGTTGAACTACTCCATCAAATTCTCGTAATCTTCTGAATCCTTAAGATTTGTAAGTGCTCACCTTTAACATTTGAGGCATTTGTAACATTCTACTCTTCAGGTAAAAGGCGAACCGAATATATCTTATATCTGCTCTAGATACTATAGAGCACCGGAGCTAATATTTGGAGCTACCGAGTACACCACAGCCATTGACATCTGGTCTGCTGGCTGTGTTCTCGCCGAACTGCTTCTGGGACAGGTGGTTATTTGTCTAAAGAATGTTCTTTTGCTTCTTGCTTAGTGATCTTTTCGACTCTTCTGTGTCTTTGCATGTTCATTAAACTCGTTTCTTTCTTTCAGCCTCTATTTCCTGGTGAAAGTGGCGTTGACCAGCTTGTTGAGATAATAAAGGTAAATATATCGCTTCTCTTTTCTAAATGGGTCACACATCAAATTATGTTGGAAAAACTTACACTTGGTGTATTCTCTTCTACTTGAGTTCCAAAATGGGATACTTCGATTGAGATATACTGTTCTTGCTTTTTTAACACCTGTCGTTTGTATAGGTTCTGGGTACGCCGACAAGAGAGGAAATCAAATGCATGAACCCTAACTACACAGAGTTTAAGTTTCCCCAAATCAAAGCTCATCCCTGGCACAAGGTAATTTTCAGAAGCGAGAAAAGGTTTGTTTTTAACATTCTCTTGTGACGTGTTGCGCGAATGTGCTAACGTCTTATTTTGCACTGTGCCAGATATTCCACAAACGCATGCCTCCTGAGGCTGTTGATTTGGTTTCCAGACTTCTACAGTACTCTCCTAACTTGCGCTGCGCAGCTGTAAGTCGCCATTTGCTGTGGTTCTTGTTTATAATATTCACCTTTAAACTTCCCGCCATTTTTTCTGCTATGTAAAGATGAATAAATTATGGTTTTTGAAAATAACAGTCTGTCGATAAATGAGATATCCATGGATGTTTTTCATGTAATTTGCTTTGAGAATAACATATTTGGTGTTCCGAGATTATATTTTGCCGTTGATGTAAGTCCATATTTCTGAACTCGTTTTGTCTCGTACATTGATTTTCAGTTGGATGCCTTGACACACCCATTTTTCGACGAGCTAAGAGACCTTAACACCCGCTTGCCAAATGGACGCTTTCTCCCTCCATTGTTCAACTTCAAGCCTCACGGTAAGTTATACTCATAACTTCTACTATCACTCGTTCTTTCAATCTTCGAACCTCGTAAACCGACAAATTATTTTTGTGTAAATGCAGAGTTGAAGGGCGTTCCAGCTGAAACCCTGGTGAGATTGATTCCCGAGCACGCAAGAAAGCAATGCTCATTCCTCGGATTGTGAAATTCTGTACAATAAGAAGAAAGAACCGATCCCCCCTATCTATCGTGGAAGGACTGGAAGGTGTTTATTAAGTTATGACTCGAGTATTATTATCACTTGTATCGGTCTTGTTATTGTCCGACCATATTATTCGCGGTGTCTATTTTAATGTTGTTTTTAATGTAATGTTGTAAAAGCAGGTTTTAGTGAAAATTCGAACTGCATTGCATCCACAGGTCCATATGGACTTGCATTGCAATTGTCCGTCGCCCTTTTACATTGATTCCTACTATATCTAACTGTTTGTAACTCCTCACAGTTTTATGTCGGCCGAGCTCAATCTGAAGTGATTTGTTTGTCATTGTGTCCGTTTATTTTCCCGCTTTTTTCTTCTTCTTCTGTTCCTGTCCTATGTTTCACTAATGCTCATCTTAACGGTTTCACGCAACAGTTACTCCCTGCTTTTATACTATATGTCTACAACAATGTCACCGGCTTAACATGTTCATTCTTCACTTTCACGCGTACAATTGGATGAACATGATTTTCTATCGGTGACAATATAACCTTGGTGTTGCAAATATTTTTCGGTTTGACCTAAGCAAATTACAACAAAAGCGTATCCACACTCTCAAATATCAATTTATGACTTATCAAGAATTGAATGTATTGGCTGATTAAAGATGCGCGAAAATTTGAATGATAGCGTTTGTGACGGTTTGTCGCACCTTTGGAACTTGAAAAATAACCTCGCTTCACAAGCTATGTTACGGAGTATTAAACTTACCTCGTGTAATTTAAACCCACCTCGTTTTATACACTGTGATCCAAGTTATCTGCACAAATATTGTGAGTAAATTTCGTGTTTTAAGTTTTAACCTCGTTCTTTCATGAAACCCTTACGATGAGCAAACATTACCGATTTAGGACCTGTTCTTTCCAGCTTATTTTCAAAGACATTTCGATTCGATTCGATTCATTCCATTCGATTCGATTCGATTCATTTACTTGATTCGATTCAACAATGTTATTTAATTGAACTTCATTCAGTCCAGTTCAGCTCGGATCGATTCAGTTCAAATCAGTTCGATTCAGTTCAGCTCTAAAAAGTCCGAAAGAACATGTTCTTAATTTCTTACAAAACCCGCCCATGTGACGTCACAAATCCCAACTGAGTTAGTTTCCTGAAAAACCGTCTCGACAAACCGTAAACGAAAATAAGAACATCAGCAGCAGCAGCAGCAGCAGCAGCAATGACAGTGGGGAAGTATTACTGCGATTACTGCGATAAAGAATTCCAGGACACTTCTGCTGCAAGAAAGCGTCATCTACAAAGTGTCGTTCATTTGCGTAATCGTAAACTTTGGTACGATTCTCTCTCGTTTTCCTCAGGTATTTTCCAAAACCCTAATTATCTTCCTCCTTTCAATCCCTAATTTTGTTTTTTTGATGCTATTTTTAATTTACTGCGATTTTACATTTTTTATTTTTGGTGTTTCGATTGTAATTTTTCAGACGCTAATCAGCTCAATGTTGCTTCGCATGCTTTCGGAAAAGGCGTTTGTAATCGCTTCGTTAATACGGTATTTACTTTCATTTTTTTTTGTTTGATTTCGTTGTAATTCGATTTAATTGTCGTCTTTTGAATTTGATTATCAACTTTGATCGTCAATTATTTCTGTTTTTTTGCTATAGAAATTTGAAATACGTTCTCGATATTTCGCTTCTTTTTAACTTTGGCCAGAAAAAAAAATGGAAAAGTTGAAGCAATATGTTTTGTTCATTAATAATCCTTAGTTAAAAACACCTACTGTTTTACTGTGGAAGTGGTTTTCCGACATCCGATATTAGCTCTGAATTTCACTTGACAATGGGGAGTGTAAAGATTGATTTTGGAAGCTCGAGATCGACTCATCACCTTGTCATATAATGTTGAGACGTAGAATTAGTTTAAGATGAGGTTGGGTCCTACGACCAAATAGATACAATCCGTTGCAACTTTTGGGCTTTTTTCAGAATGTGTCTTGTTTGAGGGAAATGATGTGTAGGATTTGCTGATGAAGATGCTTTCCTTACATCACTAGACCATCGACTTTTGTTATTACGTGACATCGGACTTTACTTGTGCGTCTGTCTTTGTTTTTTAGCGTAGCCAAAGACTCACCAAAATTTCTAGCTACGCGATTTTTGTTATGGGTCTTTCACTCTTCTGCAAAAGTCATCTCTGTGTCTAACTTTGGCACCATACATCAAAACGGTACCACAACATGGGCGGAAGTCATTTGAAAGAAAAGGTGACTATTGATGTTGTAGGTTGAATTTCTGTTGTTTGGCTTGTAATGTTGAGTCTCAAAAGAAGCAGGCGCATTGCAGTGCGGTACTGCACTATCTGACTTGGGGTATCGATTGTCATAGTAGGAATGTATGATTCGTAAGATTCGATCGAGGGACTATTTTTTGCTGTTTTCTTCATGTGTTTAATGCATCTATCGTAGTGGTATTCACTATTTGGATTTCGTTTCTTATTTTACTGATTTACTGCCAATTGAGTATCGTTAATTTGATATTGAAGGGTTTTTGTCCATATGGAGATTCTTGCAAATACCATCATCCCAAGCATCATCTGCAAGGTCCAGCCATTGAAGGCGCATCTGGTAAATCATTTGTCGATCTTCCTCTTCTTCAGGATAGATCAATACTTGTTCAGTTTATGTTCTCTTGAACTTCTATTTTGACGAAAAATAATGTCATATATCCACGTAATGTTGCACACACACGTTATTTTCTTCCCCTGCTGCCAAAATTTTCTTAGTTTTGTTTGGAAAAGATGATAGAAGAAGCACAATTGTACTGTACTTTGCTTTTTCATAGCAAATATATCTCAAACATGTTAGATACTCCTTGAAAAATTGAAGGCATGTACAGTGATTTGTAGGGGACAACAAATTCTTCGACGGATTACACGTACGCTGTGCTGACTAGTGTGGAGTTGTTAAAGTACTCTCAAATATTGATATAATTGTTCTGATAACATTTTGCATTAAGTTTGTTTGATCTTGAGGACATGTATCATGTATGTTCATCTCATGTGCTTAAAGTTGACCAATTTGCATTTTGTATGTTGACCTTGATATGATCCATTGTTGATTGTTTAACTGTGGGTGTTGCTTTTAATATCTAACATGTAACTTACACATTACTGTCAGGTACCGTTGGTGATTCGCATGTCTCCGAAGGGGGTTCTTTGCAAGGTATGCACGAAGCTTTTTGTTGGTTGCTCTTGTTTATATCTGCATTGGTTTCGCGAGAGCGCAGTTGGACAACTTTTTGAGTTTCGAGTAGCATTTAAATTTCATAAGCACTTCACAAACCATGCTTATGTTTACTTATCACATCACGTACAGGTCACGTAGTTAGAGAGAACTTCGGAATGTCGTTGGGTAATTTGCCTCCATCACTGATGCCTCCTCCTGAAGGTGGATATCCATCTCTTCCGTTCATTGATTGGGGATGAGCAGAGCCATTGGTAAATCGCTTCGTTTCCTATTTAGTGTCACCTTCTTGTCCATCGTGTCACAAATACTGTATTGAACAGCTGATCGTAACTCGTAACTCGTAACTCGTAAGTGATTACAGCTACTGTCTTATTCGGCTCTGGAGTTTAATGTGCTGACTGCTTGACTGCATGTTAGTGTACATGATCAAAGTGTGTGTTGACTGGTGAGGGTTTACGTTGAAATTGTCGACGGATTATTTACGCTTGGTGTTTACCCCTTCCACCTAAGACAGTAATAAAAAATCAGAAAATATGCGACACAAATAACTGTATATAGTTCGGACACCTCAACTCATATTAGCAGGGCCATTTTTTTTATCGGTTCTGTGGTTTAGAATACGTCTGTTGAACATCGATTGGATGTAATGTCATATTTAATCTGTGCTAGTGTATGCTTTTGCTGACCGCTAATCCTTTAGTATTTTATATTCATAGTACTCTTCTTGTGTCTGACCGTTAAAGTTCGACAATTTAAAATGCAGCAATATATATATAACTAATTAAACCTGACACACCACTATTTGATGCAAAAGATCTTTGCAGAACCAGAAAAGCAGCAACTGAGGAAGCCATGGAAGACCGTAATTGAGTTTGAAAGTGAAGGCATGCTGTGGTGACTTATCTACAGACCAAGAGTAGCATTCTAGGGTACAACATTACTTTCTTTAGCTCCGTTTCTAATTTCATTCATGAGTAATTTGCATGCCATTTTGTCTCGTATTCCTCTATCGATCTCGTACACTACCAAGAGGACATAAATTTATAGTACGGGAGTAACGGTTTTACCCTACTATATTTATCGTTAATATTCCTTTGAAGACACCAAACCCTATAAGCACTTAAATCAACTGGTGAGGGAGAACTTACTGCCCTTTATTATGGTCATTCCATTTTACAAATGACGATTGGATAACGGAGTAAACTTTATGACTCCGCTCATAGGATTGCAATTTACGAAAAAGAAATTATTTTTGGAAACATTGTTTTGTTGATTTCTTTGTTTTTTTATGGGTGATAAAAAGTTGTTTCCATTTTTAAAAGAACATGTTACCGACCCATAAGGTGCAACTTTCACTTTTGCATAGTGCAAATCGTCCTTGGAGACGGCGTTGTTTAGTTTATTGATATTCAAGTGTTTTTTGTGAAAGTTATACTCAGCAGATAACTCCATGCATTTGTGCTTCCTTTTGCCAACCCTATTACAATTTTTAATGCACTTTCTTGTGTGTGTTGTGACTTCATTTTGTGGCTGTTAACTCTTTCGGCATCTTTTTGTTTCACTCGTGTCTCGGAATTTAGGTGAACTGCGTAAAGAGTTAGATGAATTATTCTAATGAGGAAAATGTAAGGAATCAGATGGATTTTAGTTAATATCTCGTTACATAACGAGGTGTACTATGTGTTCAGTTCGAGGTTAGTTTCGTTTGAGACTTTTTCGAAACTACCTAGCCCGTGTTCAATTGAATTTTAGTCCTGGTCGAAGGTGGATTCGGTTTTATTTTGGTCGGGGACTAATGTGTGTGAGTTAATGTTGGAATAGTTTGATAATTCTACGGTACATATAATACACACCACTTTTGGTGATGTCGATGGTGTTCGATTCTGATCAATTTGTGCATCTCGCATTTTCTAGCTTGTTAAAAAAATTTCGAGTCGAGCTTTATTTAGGGGTGATTACACGTTTACACTAATTACTGTGTCATTTTTTAGGTGAGCGTCTAATGTTAACATCAATTTATCGCCGTATGAATTATTATTTTTTTTTACAAAAAGGGAATATTAACTTATCCCAAATTATTGAATAATTGAGCCTTTTCTAGAGAAAGTTATATGGGAAAATAAATATCACTAATAATATGAGATTACTTAATTAAAGAAAATAGAATTTCAAAATTGGCATAGGATTTAGTGATTTACATGTAGCTAGACTTGACAAACGGATAATGGATAAGTTATTCGTCAAGTCTCCTTAGGTTGGACCTAGGGGTGTAAATGATCAGACCCGGCTCGCCGAGCCCTCGGAATCAAATCGGTCAAAGCTCGGCTCGAGCTCGGTCAAACTGATCTCGAGCCCGAGCCGAGTTAGGCCAAATCCGAGCCGATTCCGAGCTTAGTAAAGCTCGGATCGGAAGCTCGGATTTGGCTCGTTTTCATTTTTATATATAATTTTGTCTATGTCTATACATTATATTTTGCTACAATTATAGATTTTTTTGGTAATATCTTTAGATCGATTTTTTTTAATAGAATATTTTATTATAATTGTTATATAATATATTTATTATAATAGATATTAAAAAAAAGCATAGAAAAATAATATCCAACAAAGCTCGAATTGGGCTCGAGACTTCTTCTGAGCTGATTCCGAGCTTTGAATTTTTGAGCTCGGTAAATTCAGAGCTGATTCCGAGCTCGAGAAATTTTTTCCGAGCTGATTCCGAGCTCACCCAAGCTCGTTATCAGATCGGCTTGGTTATACCCCTAATATTGTCTACTTGGACCATATTAGAGTAAGTATGAATTTGAGTGAAACTAAATTGGGTATTGTTCAACTGTACCCAACTTTTACTCACTTGTACCCCAGAAAAGACGTAAATAACCCTCTCATTTCCTCCTCTCAATTTCACTTTTTGTTATTTTCTCTCTTCTCTCTCTATTAACTTAACAAAATTCTAAATCTTGTTGCCATTTTCGGACCACCGTACACCACCGTGACCATCATAGTCGGCGTCCAACAACCACCGTGCACCACCGTCAAGTCCCTTTTTCACCACCGTTCAAATAATAATAATAATAATATGTACGGCCATTGTCGTTTGCTAAAATTATTCCCACATTCCTCTGTACCGATGCTAATTTTCCTAAAAGTTTCTGTCACCGTCTTTCATCTGTTCAATTGGAACCTAAACATCCAACAATTGGACGCAATCAATCGCTGGCTACATCCAAGGAGTTCTCCTCCAAGATTAGAACTTTAGCTTTGTTAGGTTGATTTGAATGAATACATGAGACTAGCCATATTCGATAAATCCAAATAAATATACAATATACCCCAATAATTAATCAACGTAAGTTAATAAACGAGTGAAATATGTCCATATTTGAATTATTAATCCAAAGAATCAATGAATTGTTTAAGTTATTGATCGATTTTGGATGAATTTAGGGTTTAATCTATTGAATTTCAAAAAGAGAGGAATTTGTTTTGATAGGGGTACTTGATGGAAATATAATGACAAAAAAGGTACAACTGAGTAAAACCCGAGTACAGTTGAACAATTACGAACTAAATTAGGTCTGGTCGAGTTAGTCTGTTCTGGTGTGTTCTTCCGGTAATATTCAATTAGAGGCCAATGAAATTCATGTTAGGTCATTTTAATTCAGATTTTGGCCATATTTAGGCACGAGTTGGATTTAGTCACTTCAACTCAAATTAGCTTTTTAGAGTCGGGTAAATTAAAATTTGCCAAGTCTACTACGGAGTACTATATCTAATTCAAACAAAATAAAAATTACAATTTTTTTTTGGTGAGATGGTCGCACTGGCGTTACCGTAACACTTATCACACAAAGAGGTAATTACTGACTTATTTAGATAATTTTCTTAACTAAATCATGAGACGATTTCACCAAAAACCTACTGAATAAAAATACGAAAAAAAAAAAAAAAAAAAAAAAAAGTCTCCACAAAAGCAAAATCACAATGAATATTCCCCATTAAATTTTTTGCCTCTTTCGGCCAATCCCCAATAACACTTAGCCTACAACTATTGTATTTGGCCGGTTCACGCCTGAAAAATCACAATCATTTTTTTTTCACATTTTTTCACATTTTTTCTTTTTTTCTTTCTTTTTTTTTTTTATTTTTTATAATTTTATAATTTTATTATTATTATTATTATTTTTTTGGGAAGTCATTAAACCGCCCCTATATCACTATATCACCTCCACTACCTTCATGCATGCACGTTTGTTACCCTAAAAAAAAAAAAAAAAAATACCCACTTACTATAACTTTTTTAGTGCGATTTGTTTTGCCAAACTTTTTTAATTTTTATGACCATATAAATATAAATCGTAATGCATGTAAATGTTTTACTCTTATGTTAGTTTATCTAACCTGTATTACGTACTCGTGCTTCAACTTGCTCAAATAATACCCAACAATTCACATCTTTGTTACACAATTTTCTTCCTTTTTTTCCATACTTCCTAAGTTTGTGGGGGAGTAGTCTAGTTTTACTACTTGTTTTTGTGCCCATATCCTATTTTTTTTCAACCTTTTTATTTTAGCCCTACTCTATGTAACTTTAACATAACACTAACTTCTCCATGCCAATATCTTTTATCTAATCTTGTATGATTATAACTTCTACATTCTCTTAGTACGTATCGAACTCGTTATCTTGTTTTCTATCTATCTATCTATCTATATATATAAGTAACTCGATAACCCATTTCATATAGACTAGCAGTATGACTAACGCGTCTGTTATTATTTTATCGGTGTTACTTTGTTTTCTTGTAAGTAACATCTATGGAAGAACAATGACATTGGTTCCGATGAATGAGAATGTCGTAATGTCTCCTTCTCCGGCACCACAGCACGACATTCGTCGTGGTAATGTTGATCGATACGGTCATGCTCCAAGCCCTAGCCATGGCCATGGTGCTGAGTATAGTCCTGCACCAAGTCCTAGTGATGTTAGCAATGTAAGTAGTGTTGGTCAAGGTGCATATGTGTATGATGTTCGGTCTTTTGGCGCGATTGGAGATGGTTTGACAGATGATACGGCTGCGTTTAAGTCGACCTGGGAAACTGCTTGTGAAGTTGAGGATGCAAATGCTAAGATAGTTGTACCAAGAGGGTTTTCCTTTTTGATTCAACCTTTGATTTTCACTGGTCCTTGCAAAAATGGGATTGTATTTCAGGTAATTTACTTACTCTATGGTGTGATATTTTGGTCGTATGCCCTCTATTTCAGTCGATAACTGACCGCAATAAAGAGGACATATGAAGCTTAAAAACCCGACATTACACTATAACAGTTTGACGTGAGACTTACTGTTTGATATTAACTCGTGAAGGATGAAATGCAACATCAACCACTTAACACAGTACATTCAATGTATAGTACTAGATTTTAAGGAATTATTGTGCTCATGATAGTTGTTTCATTGTGTCAAGGTTGACGGAACAATTGTACCGCCTGATGGACCCGAGTCGTGGCCGACGAAGATGAGCAAAAGACAATGGATAATCTTCTACAGAATCCATGGATTGATATTCCAAGGAAAAGGCCTTATTGATGGCAGAGGAGAGAAATGGTGGAATCTCCCTTGTAAACCTCACAAGGTATTTTTACTCGTAGTCGATTTCGTGTGACAGAACGAGCTCTTTATGTTTGCCTTTGTTTGTAACAGATTGTGAACAGACGTAAAGAACCTGTTTGTGTCGGAAACTAATTGGTTGTTTGTGTTTATTTTTTGAATACAGGGTGTTAATGGAACTACCATGCGTGGTCCTTGTGACAGTCCTGTGGTAAGTGACATTCCTTGAATTTAAATTCGTCTTTGTTTAGTTTCCCTTTCTATAGGAGGAAAGTCTCGTTACTCATTGCTTTCTGATAATGATGAAATAAAGTAAAACGACTCACTATACTGAGTGTGCTTTCTTTTTGTTTCAAACGAAGACATTGAGTAATTTAGCTGTCGTTGTGCAGGCTATAAGATTCTTCGGAAGCACAAACTTGACATTAAAAGGGATCAAGTTCATTAACAGTCCTGAATTCCACATTCGTTTCGACGCCTGTCAGAATGTCCATGTTGATTCCCTCGTCATTAAATCACCTGGAAACAGCCCGAACACTGATGGAATTCATGTCGAGAATTCAAATGATGTCACAATCTACAATTCAGTCATCTCCAATGGTAAGATTTCCAAACAACTGTACACTCGACTGCCCTGTTCTGTGCATTTGAAATAAAAACAATTGACTTTTTTTTTTCCTGACGATATGAAGTTTCATTCATTTAATGAAACGTCTGACCTCGTACATACCCTACTATGCACAAGAGTCTTAGAGACATCGAATTAATGTGTTTTGGCTTTTCGACGATTTCAGGTGATGATTGTATATCAATTGGAGCTGGTAGCCATAATTTGGACATAAAGAATGTTACATGTGGTCCTAGTCATGGAATAAGGTACCACTCACTTTTGAAGTTTGTATACTATTCGTTGAATATTCGAATACCTTTTTACTCTTTTCTGAAGCATTTTTCGTTACGAATCTAACGACATCCGTCACATTTATATATTTAATTTATTGACTTTGCAGCATAGGTAGTCTAGGAGTGCACAACTCCAAGGCATGTGTGTCCAACATCACAGTCACCAACTGTGTAATCAAGCATTCCGACAACGGTGTCCGAATCAAAACGTGGCAAGGCGGGTCGGGATCTGTGTCCGACATCACCTTCGACAGTATCCGAATGGACACAGTCCGAAACCCGGTGATGATAGACCAATACTACTGCCTTTCCAAAAACTGCTCTAACCAAACCTCAGCCGTTTCTATAGCTAGCGTCTCGTACTCCAACATTAAGGGCACGTACGACCCACGGGCCCCGCCCGTGCACTTGGCCTGCAGCGACACAGTCCCGTGCACCAACATTACGATCTCGGGTTTGCAGCTCCGTCCTGCCTCGGGAACGGGTACCGTGTCAACTCACAAGTATGGGATGTCAATGGGGGAGCCCTTTTGTTGGAATGCATATGGGAGTTTGGGCGCATCCATAAGTCCTCCAGTTTATTGTTTGTTGGAGGGCTTACCTTTGGATGTACCTGGAGGAGATATTGGGCTTTGCTAATGGGCTTTCTCTATTATTCGATGAGATCGTTGTGTGCGTACGACGGGTCATATGTGACTTAAATGTGACGGTTGAAATGTTGAGAGTGATCGTTATTCAGTAAAATGTGACAATTTGTTCACAGTTTACTTAATAATGGTCACAGTAAGCATTATAACAATTCCACTTCTGTCATCGTTGATTTGTTAAATGAAAACGATGTCGTCGAAGAATTAGTCAACTTAGTTAATGTATAGGTAAATCAAATTGTGGTATGAGTAAGTTCAGTCCACAATATTCACTCAAAATGTAATTTAATGTTAACTATGTAGCAAGGTGAAAAGTATTGGATTGACCTTGTGGCAGTAGTAAAATGTGATTAGTATATGAAGTTCTTATTAGTGTTTTTTTTTTCTCTAAATGCCTAGCAATTTCATCAATTTTTCTAAACACTTCATTTTGTGCAATTTATATGGCTATCACAAACTAAAACTAGACTATTAGATTTAGACTTAACCAAAGTCGTAAATTGTAATTAATCTGAACTAACATATTCGCTCTATTTATAGTCATAGTATGAGTAAATGTTATTGATTTGGATAATTATATACTCGTAGTACACTACTCATAACAGATACGGAGTAATGATTAACCGGAATACAAACATACTCCGTATTTTATATCCAAAATAGATAAAGTTATGGGATGAGCTAACAAAAAAAAAATCCTAAAAGTGAACATCAATTTATACAAGAATTTGCATGCGTACAATTGTAGCATAACATATTGGACTTTATTTTATTATTTTAATAATTATTTTATCAACAAGGAGACTCCTAACATTATGGAATTAAGGAGGTCCTTAAATTGGGACCAATACCATTTGTTTTGTGTCTTCATCATCTTATAATTCCAAAGTTAGCTACATACGGAGTAATAGAGTGAGGCCTTTCTCACTATAATGCCTTATGCCTTATTTTTAGGATGTATACACCTATTGTATGATCCATGTCAAACTTCTTTGTATGGGAACAAAAACGGAACTGAACATGTGACCTGCTATAACAAGATAAATCTGTCCTGACCATTAGATCAGAACATTTTCAGTTACAATCATAGCGTTGTTCTAAAAGAACATGCACATTAAATATCATATGAGAAGAATATCCGAAAACAAAAACCGTAGGTCAATTTCATAGAATAGCATCCATGACCTTGTCGATCGATCTTCTTTCCTTCTTTGTACTTGTCAATTATGTTTGATTTGTTACCCTTACCACTGACGATATGATATTGTAAGTTTGTGACCCTCTACAACTTCGTGCTAATTCTTCTTAAGGCTTGAACATGAATCGCGTGATTTGGGTTAGTCTTAGAAAAGGGTAATTTAGGGCATCCGTTTTGACCAGGGCCGTCTTGAAAATTCCGGAGGCTAGGTGCGGTTTTTTTTATTTTTTTATTTTGGGGCCCTAAATAAATTTACTGTTGCATGTGTATGATAAAAGTATTTAATTTACGAAGTATGATGTTTGATGCTTCTACGTTTTTCAAAACGTAGATACTAATTTTTTCACTTTAAAAATGTCCACATTTAACTATTTTTTGTCAAATTTCTAAAAGTTAAACTGTAAATGTGTTAAAAACTTAAAATATTGAAATTAATATCTACTCTAATAAGAATACATTTTCTTTTATTATCAAAATATCTTTCATAAGATAGTCATCTTACTTTCATAGGAATACATTTTCTTTTGCTCGAAAATGTCCACATTTACATGTTTTTTATTTTTTAAATGCAAGTAACATACAATATTAAGCCAATTGAACCACTATAAATTAGTAATAAAGTCTTCCATATGTATTCTATTGATAAAATATGCTTTTAAAAATGCATCAAGTAAATTAAATAAAGGATTAATTGCCAAACACCACCTTTAAAAAAACGCATTTTGTCAAACACCACCTTTAAAAAAAAAACTTGTCAATTACCACCTTTAAAAAATATTTTTTGTCAAACACCACCTTTTGGCCGGAGTTTGACTTAGGTCAACTAAATTCCGACATTTTTGGTCACCGGAGCACTTTTTTTTAAGTTGAAAAGACGATTTCTTGGTATTAGTGGTTAATTTTTGGTTTGAGATGGTGTATTTTGGGTTTGAAGGATGATAATTCGAATTTGAGGGAAGTAAAAAGATGAAAATGAAGAAAAAAATGTTAATTCCGGTCAGTCAACGTCGGAATTTGGTCAACTCCGACCAAAAGGTGGTGTTTGACAAAAATTATTTTTTAAAGGTGGTAATTAACAAGTTTTTTTTTTAAAGGTGGTGTTTGACAAAATAAGTTTTTTAAAGGTGGTGTTTGACAATTAACCCTTAAATAAATGTTGCAACTAATTGATGTCTTAAAGCAAAAAAAAAAAAAAAGGCTAAGACAAAGTAAATTTGCAATTAATTAACGTAATTGATTTTTCATATACGGATTTTACTCAAGTTATATACTTTTTTTCATTATTTTTCCTACCCTAACCTTTTTTACTCCAAGAATATACAAAATCCTCTCTTTTTATTTTTCCATTATAATTTAATTAAAAAAACGCTTAAGAAAAAATAAAAATAAAATAAAATAAAGGGGGCCCCTTGAGGATCGATCCCACACCACTAAAGTGGAGAGTATGCCAACAAACCAACTTAGACACTGTAAACAACTGTATTTTGAAGCAGCTCATTACTTAAACATTAACCACTGGGCTTTTGAAAACCAGGCCCTTCAAAATCGTGAGGCCCAGTTCCCTGCCTCGCCAGACCGGCCTGTTAGACGACTCTGGTTTTAACCTAATTACTGATTGAAGAGAGAATACGTTAGTTAATATAATTGAACTATGTTAACTTTCACAATAAAGTACTCAAGTAAAGTTAATTAATTGTCTTCTATGATCAGAAATTTTATCGTTTGTGGATATCATTTCGTGTCAAGACCTTTCTTATATATATTTCAAATCCTTAATTTTATTATTGTAATTAGCTAGTTTTATTAGTCGTATTACTAAACCAACACACCCCCCATCCCTGTTACTATGACTACATTACTCCGTATTATTGCATTCGTCTACACTTTACTCTACTACAATTAACCTTATTCTCAATGGAATCGACCCTTACTTCCATTATACTACTTGTTTAGTATCTAGGAATTAAGTGATTATAAATATTAATTTGCGGCATACGACTTTAGCCCATCACGCACGTAAATAAAACCACAACAAAATAGGCTAAAGAAATCAAGGAATAAAGCAAAAGGCAATTTTTACCCAACTTCTGTTGTCGGTATATATAACTAGCTCTAGGTTTCACCGAAATCAATATCAGACCCTAATTCGATGAATATTCCAACCCGAATTTGAACAATAATTAGACAATCAAAACTATGATTAAAAAATGTTTGGCATTCGCCAATGATCATACGAACCCTAATGAAAAATCAAAAGCACATGCAAAGTAGAAGTTGTTCTCTGTTTTTACGTTCTCTCAAAACTACTTTCCCCCTTATTGTATCAATCTAAATTTTATTTATGTGTCCTAGACCCAAAACTTGGGCCTCCTAAAACCGGAATTAAGTAACGTGCTCCGACCGCCCGGGCGAAGAGGTCACCCACCCGGGCGCCTTGATTTGACATAGACATCTTCCACGTAGAGTTTGTCGCTCACCCGGGCACAAAGTCCACCGGTCCGGGCACCTTGCTACGGCATTTTGATACCAATTTGAGCAATTACTCTTGGGCCTGAGCCACGCCATTTGTCCTTAACGTCTTCAACTAAACCTCGATCACTTTATCCATAGCAATATGATTAATCCAACTTGAAATGAGAGCATACATGCATACTAACGCGCAACATTCAACAAAATACGTATGAGGCATATTAAAATAGCACAAAAGTAATCAACTAGCATACTATACTTTTATTTCATTTCTTTATTTTTCGGGTCATCATGTATGCCTATACTCAAATGCATTAATAAATTGAGCAAGTATGAAATGATTATAGTTATGACTGGTACTCTATTGTTTGTCTACCTCCCCTAACATTGGGAAAACTTTAGGTAGGAGAAGAAAACTCACCATTAAACAACATGTTGTGGCCCTACAAATTAATGGTTAGGCCGTTAGGGCTTTGTTAGACAAATATGAGGGTATTAAATGTAAGTCATGATTTACTTAAATAAGGAACGATGGAACTCATTCATTCATTTATATATTCACTCATTCACGCAATTCACTCATTCAAAAATGTTTCGACGCTTTCCTTTGCTAGCTATTTCTGTTTTCGTCGCCTTTCTAATAACCATTTTTTCGACCGGTATGCTAGTCCGAGCCATTTTCTTGCGGAAAAAAATTATATTGGGGTCGGTTATCCATTTTGGGGAGATGGGAGATCGATCGAAATATTGCGGTCTTCCATCAATGCAGCTTCAATGTGGAGAATTTTTAAGAGGGAATGTAATTAGGAGAGAAAAAAGAGAAGTTAATTATAAACTTGCTCAAATGATAAATATAAATTAGTGGCCTTTTTTTTTTTTTTTTTTTTTTGATGACGAGGGGTTGAGTCCCCCCGGGCACATGCATTCCCGCACCACCACATGTACCATGTAAGCCACCCCCGAAAGGGGCTGCGGTGGCCAAGTGGGGAAATTGGTTCCAGGTGGGATTTGAGCCTGGGACCTCACACAATTTGTTGCACCTTCCAGGTTAACCCAAATTCCATATGGACAACCACCACTTGGTTAAATTAGTGGCCTTTATATAGGCTTACAACCTAAATTTAAGTAAATAAAAAACTAAATACTAACCTAATTAAGTGGAGTTATTCCACATTTAATCTTACGTTCTAAATGCACTTAATTGCACATTATCATTATGATTTTAGTAACTCCTCTATTTATTAGGAGTCATATATAACCACTAACTTTGACTATTAATATTCTAAATTATTTATTTCACTAACTAAATAATAATAGGTAATTAACTTAGTTAATTTTGGATCATAAATCCAACACACCCCTTTGATCCAAAATTTATCGTATCTTTGTTCGTATTTTTGCCATGCTGAACTATACTAGTCGTTTCGTCCTTTGCCAATTTCTTGCTTTCTCCTCGATGAGCAATCTACCTTCAAACGGTATGCAATCCTTCTCGCACCCGCACATGTTGGGCTCCACACCCAACTTTAACCATAGTCTCCTTTCGAGACTAAAAATTGAGCCTCCTTGCATGGACTCTAAAATACATATATTGCTCGATCAAATTTGTGAAGCCCTTATCTTCACTTTATGGAGTCTCTATTTCGGATATTTATGAGTCTAAAATTTCTTCTCTTGAAGACTCTAAAGACCTTTTCGAAAATATCTTTAGGAGAGTTAGTGAATGCTCTTAGTGCTGTAGATTAAAGGCGGTCTATGCGTGGGGAAAAATATGAAAAAGGCGAGGGGGCATTTCTAGCAAAAAAATCATTTAAGGGGAAAGGTAATAGAGTTCAATGTAGCCATTGCAAGAAATTTGGTCATAGTGAAGATGATTGTTAGCATAAAGGTAAGCCCCAATGTCACAAATGCAAAAAACATGGTCACTTGGCCAAAAATTGTTGGTCCGAAGAGAAGCCAAATATGGCACAAATTGTCGAAGAAGAAACCCTATTTTGAAGGTAATGGTGAGAAGTGCACCATTAAAGAGACGTTAGAGAGAAGTGCTCTAATAAGAATATTGGAGAGAAGTGCTCCAAATCGATGTTGGTGATTATGTGCACCAAAACAATGGTGATTATGTGCACCATAAAAAGTCGGTGACGAGAAGTGCGTCATAGTGATGAGAATTGCATCACATGTTTGGTGGAGAGAAGTGCTCCATATGAAGACGACCATTTTGAATCAAGGGGGAGTGTTGAGAATTGATTCAAATTAATTGCTAGCTAGTAATTATGATTATTAAGTACGTGTCGGTTACAAAATTTAAGGTGTTTAATTAGGAGTAATTTATATTACTTTATGGAGTCATTAGTGAATGATCTTTAGAATTCTTCGGTTACGTTTTTTGGGTCCTATAACTTTCGTTGTTGTATTTCAGTTTTGAGTGTGAATGAATAAAAATCATTCCCCCCCCCCATAAGAATTCCCAACACAATGCGTCAAGCCTCAAGTTGATGAAGGCTACACGACTTTGTTCAAAGACACTATGAAAGATGAAACACTATACAACGTTCGAAAATTAAAACTTCCAACTTTACCGTTGAGATCAACTGGATCAACTTCAATTGCACTTCCTTCATGAACAGGGGCGGACCCAGAATTTTTTAATCGGGGTAGCATAACTAAATTTAATTACGGAGTAGTTACAAAGTCATAAAAAATTCATCTGTACAAAAGTGACGACGATTTAAGCATTAATACATAATTATTTAATAACTTCACTTTTTTTTATGGTGTCTAATATATATTGATTATATATTATATATTACTTTGTTCAATATACTACATATTGTAAATATATTATACGGAGTAATATATATATTGATTATATATTATATTTAGGAGTTGCTATTACAAATTTCGATTTGTTCTTTGTATGTGGTCGGTTGCTACCCCATAGCACTACCTAGGTCCGCCCCTGTTCATGAAAATTGCTGACATCCTCAAATTCACCCAAAATACGGAGGTTATTACATTTCTCTACAAGTGCCCAGGACACCCTTTTCCACTTGATTTACGAAATATGATGTTTGATATTGAATCATTTGGATATTGAGGTCACGTCACCAACAAGTCACCAACGCAGTACCTCTCGACGAGTAGTGGTAGAGGAACATCAAATCGTCGTTCATAAAGAACCTGCAAACGCAGTACCTCTCGACGAGGAAGTTCTCTCGGTAAACCGTGATTACCCAACCGTAAACGCAGTACCTCTCGACGAGGAAGTTCCCTCGGTAAACCGTGATTACCCCTCCGTTGTTTACGGTTTGGAGGAGGTCGTTGTACCACGAAGCAGCATTGGCTAAATTACGCCCTTCAATTAGAATGAAATGTGCATAATCTGAAACGCGGTTATCGACGGATATAACTTGGTAGATGATGTGGTGTGCCATTTTTGTATTTTTTGGGGGAATTTTAATCTAGAGGGAGGAAGAAATGGAGATTTATGGAGTATTTTCGATTATTTGATGGGTTATAGCTGTAGATGTGTAGCAGTGTAAGTAATGAGGAATGTACCGTTGGAAAAAGAATCTCACGGTTTAAATAGGATTTGTTGGTGACGTGACGTGCCCAGGACATCGACAAAAGTTTGTACGCATTTGGATCGTACATTCCTTTCACGGACTCTTTGTCATTCGTCTTCTCCTGGACATCAGAAGCTCTCGCGAATCCCGAAATAGGTGGCTTGTTACTCACAAAGTTGTTCACCTTGACAAGCAGAATCTTAGCGTTCTTAATCAATGTCTTTAGATTATCTTCGTCGATCACTTTCTTTGACGTGGCCCCACTACAACAATTAATCACTCGTGCCACAAAATATGCCACTGAAATTATAATATGTGACATAATTTTGCTTTGCCACGGAAAAAATTCACTGTGATTGTCACAAGAAAAATTTATGCCACGAAAGAAAAAATTATGTGGCAAATAATCACTTGTACCACTGAAATAAATAAATTCGTGACAAAAATAGCTATTTTGCCACAAACCAAGCCACACATGTGGCAACAACATCTATTTATGCCACAAGAGAATAAATTATGTGGCAAATAATCACTTGTGCCACAGAAATAGTTAAAATCATGGCAAAACAAGTCAAGCTACGCGAACGTGGCAAAAATATCAACATAGCTACAAATTGTTTAGTGGCTAGCATTGTCACTCCAAAATCTATAAAAGTCGATGGAAAATTACGACTGATATAGCTATATCGTAAAAATATGCTGACAATTAAATTGTTTTGATACAAAATAATTTCAAGGGACAAATTATTTGGTTTTGCATCTTTATTTTACAATAGAGTTACCTTGGTGACACTTAATGGAAATAAAAATTGCAACCAAATGTCATCGTAATTTTTTTTTTTTTTTTTTTTTCGTGTGACTTAAATTGAGTCACGAAATATATCGTTAAATACTCGTATGTCGAAAATATCGTTAAATATACACAATATTTGTGCATCACGAACGACCTAAGACCATCCCCATCCAGAAATCAAGTTAACTGAATCACCACTTTTTTTCACTCTTAATCTCATCTCACTTAGTTTGATCTACCCACACCTTCCCATCCAAAAAATCACCACCTAGATCACCAATCCAATCATTACTAACTTTTCCATCATTTCTTTTACTTACAAATTCAATTTCATTTTAATTTTTACAAGCATATCAATTATACTAAAAAAATACAATATGGTAAATATTTATTTTCATTTAAATATTAAATATTAAATAAATAATAAAGAATAAAAACTGAAAATACAAAGAAAGTTAGGAAAACAGGAGAAAATTGTCTGATGAAATATATGGTAAAATTGAGTTCATTTTTATTATATATTGAAAGTTGAAAATAAAAAATTATTACTGTATGTTTTTTTTTTTCTATTTTACTCTGTAATAATTAAATAAATGGACTTCTTTGTAGGGAGTATCATATTGAAACAGTGGTGAAGGAAACATAAGCACCTTACTTTTTTGTCAGAAATCCTGCAAGTCTTTTAACATTAGTTTCCTTTATTTTCTACAACCAATCACAACTTAACACCTATTAGGTCATGAGGTGAATCAAGTTTGTTGAACTAAGTCATGAGTTGATCTAATTTGGAGTGAGTCAAGTTAATTGAGAAGTTAATTATGTATTACCATGACTCAATTAGCTCACAAACTAAGTCATGACCCTTGCATGAGCATGGTCTAAGCGAAATAGTTTAAGTTTATATATAATGTTATAATCTATTTTTCTTTTAGATTAAAAATAGTTTATAATTAAATCCACGATATAGGTAATATCTTTTGCGAATACATAAGCTAAAATTTTTTTTATTACCACATATAAATTATTAAAATTTTAATCAAACACAATGCTTAGAAGCGGTTATAAAATAGTAAAGATATAAAGAAAGTGAAAAACATGCTTGCATAAATATTAAATATTATTTGAAACAAATATGTTACTCCCTCTATTTCATTGAAAAAGCCCCATGGGCTTTTTCACAAATTTTAAGGAAAATAAAAAGTTAAGGGTAATATTGGTAGTTTGGTTAAGTGGGGTCCATTTTAAAGGATAAAGTGTATGGTATTTTGGTAAAATGAATATTTTAATAGGGGTAAAAGTGTTATTTTGATTGTATAAAGTTGTCCTAAATACTAATGGGGCTAAATGAGTGAAATTGCCAAAAAAGGAAAGTGGGGCTAATTGAGTGAAATAGAGGGAGTACCTTTAAATCACATAAAAATGAAAAATTTAGACTACAATAAGTATCAAAAATGTAAAAGTGGCTAAATGATTAATACTTCAATTACAAAGTGGGAGGTCATGGGTTTAGTTGACGCCACTACATGCCAATTGTACGTTGGCCGCCAAGGTTAAAGCCTAGAATCAACAAGCGACTTTTGGACAGCTCGCTCGCAGAGATTCTGAGCTCCAACATGGTGGCCTTAGGCATTATGCTCACGGTCGAGCCTTTATCAACCATGAGGCGTGAAACCTTTTGTGGTTTGGATCCCGACAACAAGTCTTCATCTGTGAATGCCAATGCCGTGTTACAATACACACGTTTGTTCCGATGATATTCGGGCTCACCTGCACCTTTTACTTTATCAGCATCTAGCTCCGGCTGAAAAATAGCGACCGACAATTTCTTACGTATCTCTTCAGGCAAGTGAAATAATTGTTGCCATCTCATGCGTCGGGAAGGGCATCCAATATGGAAACGATCTTCGTGTCTTGGTTCTCGCTTGATAGTGGCATTTTCTCGATGTCCTCGCATTTTTTATCCTCTTCAACAGTGTATGCGGAAACTGTATTTGCTTCAACGTGCTCGAGATACTCTCTCGGAAAGTACTGACCCAACGTCACAAGTTGTCGTGGACTCGGTATTGACACTTCCGTAGAAAGCGCTTTTGATAGGGTAACGTACGTACGCTCATTGTTCTTCTCACGAGCAAATGCTTTGCGCTTGCTCGTTCGTTGATACTGAGGTAGCAGTGGGTTAAACACTTTTATCTTTTGTTTTATCCTCCTTACAAGAATCCACCTGTCATTAGTCTCTTCATTAGCCTCATCGATGATCTTCTTGGCAAGAGACGATGGCAAAACGGGCGTAAGATCTCCAACCACTCGAATCGCTATTGGTTCAAAGCTTCCAAATTGAATCATGTGCACGTGTTCTTTTCTTGGCGGCGAAGAATTGCTAATAGGACTATCTTTTGCAACGATGCAATTAGATTCAACGGCATCATCCGAATCAAGTAAAATTGTTCCATCCTTTGCCAATTGCATGATCTTCTCCTTTAGCGTGATGCACTTCTCTAAAGGATGCCCAATGACCCTATGGTATCTGCAATACTTCAGATATGTAGTGCGCCCGGCTTCGCTTGGGCGTTTGGACTCCGACAATTCAATCACTTTCTTTTGTAATAGATCGTCGAACATTCCTGGAAGATCAGAGTCTGGGAACGGATACTTATTATTCTCGAGCTCCTTCAAACTCGGTCGTGTTTTCTATGAGTCTTTAGAGAACTTTTTCTTTTCCGTCTTCGGTTTTGCGAAAATTTTAATTGGCTTAGACGAACTAACTGTTATGGACACCTTAATACTGTTTTTAGACATCTTATCGGTCTTCATGAATTCTTTTTTCTGTATTTTTGGTTCGAACTGGCGAAAAATTCGTCCACCGCGACTTGCTATAGTCAACTCCATATCATGTGCACGAGTAATAAGTTCTTGGAATGATTTTGGCTTAATCCCTTGAAGGATATATAATAGCTCCAAACTCATGCCTTGGATGCACATCTCGACAGCAGATGTTTCGGACAAACGATCCTTACACTCCAAACTTAGTGCTCGCCACCTGTTTATGTAGTCGATGACATACTCTTCATCTCGCTGCTTGGTACTCGTAAGTTCGGTCATGCTCACGATACGTCTTGTGCTATAAAAGCCGTTAAGGAACTCACTCTCGATTTGGTCCCAACTATCAATTGACTCGGCACTCAAGTCGGTATACCAATCGAAGGCAATGCCTTTGAGGGATCGAACGAACCGTTTAACCAAGATGTCACCTTCGAAACCCGCCGTGTTACACGTCTCGATGAAATGGACGATATGCTGCTTGGGATTTCCTTTGCCATCAAATCGCTGAAATTTAGGCGGCTGGTAACCGACAGGCATTCGCATGTTGTCGATCCTCTTAGTGTAAGACTTTATATAACGGTGGTCGCCTCGAGGAATTTCGCCGAACGTTTTCTTGGGGGCGCTAACAATCATTTCTTGAACGTCTTTCACGGAGAACGTGTTTAAGACGTCTTTATCCTTTTCATCGTCACCGACGTCAGACACATCGTCATCGTCGTCGCTAATGACGTTGTTTCTCGACGTTTCAGGGCGCTTACCTAATTGTTTGGTCAAAGATACAATTTGCCTCGTTTTTTCCTCGTTATCTTTCTTTAGGCTTTCGAGCGTTAATTTCATTTGCGCGAACTGTTCCTCGAACGTTTGTGCATCCGCCATCATCACAGAAGCGACCGCGGAGTACAACGGTTGGCTTGATGCATCTAGAGCGTTCGCATTAGGCGATGATGGCAAAGAACCCACACTGCTTTGGTCGTCCTCCACTATCACGGGCTCGAATAAAGGACTTGTATACATTGCCATCTTTTCAAAAGAACGGCCGGGCGAGGACTCACAGGTCACAGTAACCCTTTCGATATCCTTTAGCACCTCTTTTGTGAGCGCAAGAGAATCGAACACGAGCTCCTTTTCATTGGCCTTAGGAGCAACATCAAAGATCGGGCATTCGAACCTTGCCTCTCGATCATCAAGGGCTTCCAAACCATCGTTCGGAGTCCTAACTCCAAATTTACGCGAGCGCGGCCTCGTTGGAACTGATGCGGATTTGAGCCTCGCGGCGGCGGCGGCCCCTAGGCGTAAAGAACGATCACGACCCCTAGTAGTGATCCCAACGTAGTGGTCATCAACGAAGTCACCAAGCACAACAGAACTTCCTCCTTCGATCTCGGACCTCGTAGCAGCTTTCGGCATTCCAAACATATCGGCGGACATGTTTTTTGACAGGGGTTTCTTGGATTTCAAAGTGCGGAAAATGAGATGAGCGGCAGAAATGGTCCCACCGAGCGTGCCAAATTTGTAAACACAAGTTTCGAATCGCATCAAAAATAAAACGAACGAAAATGTGAACAAAGAAATTTTTATTAATTTTAATTTAAAGGGTTACAATATCTGATACTCCACTGATTCAATCTCCACACTAACACGAAATTTAATACAGAATTTCTTGGAGGGTCTCGAAAGACTTGATCTCCTTGCTTTGATCTCTTCTCAACGATCACGACTGCACCGATTTTGGATGCTTGACGCCGGAAAATGAAAGAAAGATGATTTCTTCCTTTAACTGTGAGAGTTAAAAGAAAATTAGGGTTTCTCTTTGGAAAGAGAAGTCTTTGTGTTTTTTGTATTTTTTGGTTTATTGTGATTTTGGAGTTTTGTTTTCTGAGTGTGATTTTTTTTGTGAATTTTTCATCATGCTAAATGAGGATGATTTGTGTATATTTATAAAGGAAAAAAAAATGTAAGGTTTTCCTCCTTTTTCTTTGTTGGGCTTTTTGACTTGTGAGCCCATTTTTTTTAAAAAAAAAAAAAACTTGTGAGTCCATTTTGTGTCGACTTACGAGTCGGTTTAATTTTTGACTCGGCTTTCACTTAAATGAGTCGAGATTTGAATTTGACCAAATAAATATTATTAGACATCTTTTTTAATGTCTACACAAGTCTGTACAAAAAAATACCAAAAGAATACCTTTAAATTGGTAACTTACGGTCTTACGGAACATAATTCACGAACTAACAAACGAAGTGAATTTACAGCAGTGTGCAGATGATTCAGCGTCTTAGATGAGAAAGTTTTATGAGCACAATTAAAAAAGACGAGTGAGATTAATTACCCGTTTTATTTTAGAAATCTCTCTATCTGTGGGAATAATCTGAACTTTCTGCGTGAATTTACGACAAATTTGTAAGCACTCGAATTAAAGCGAGACAAATAAAGAGAATCGGTTCAAAGAAAAGTAACATAACCTGAGGTTTCCGACTGATTTCATCGGGGCAGGGGAAAGTCGCCTCATTAACAGCTTGACTCTCGACAGCAAACTGTGTGGCACCACTACTTACGCCAAAATGCAGCTGCATGTATCATCAAAACGAGAAATCGAGAGAATTCCAACCAACTACTCGTAATCATACACAGAAAACAGAAGTAAAATAGAGCAGTTTACCCAAATAACTTTCCCGGAATTCGGAAAACCAGAAGAACCCTTATTGCAAATGGCAGACTGTAGCGTCTGATAAAGAGCAACGACTGCACGGTCTCCTGCTGTCTCGAGAACGTTGCAGCTCCCGATAACCAACCCTTTTGGCAACCCCTTTTCCTCCATATACTCTATCAGTTTCTGCGCAATCGTTTCTGTTGGATTATCCGACACTCCGGTGAAATTTTTTAAAACCAGTGACATGAACTGTTACTGCTGCTGATGATGATTCAGAAGGACCTTCTGACCCCATAATTCCACAATTATATATATTTATCGGAATGAAGTCGGATAATTTAATAACTCCTACATCAGAGTTCAAAAATGCATCGATTTTAATCACTGGAATTTCATACAGAAACTTATGTGAAACTGTCGTATGCATACAACGAGTATATAATTTATTTGATAATTGTTATTATGATTGTAATAGCGATAACTGATAACCAGTTGCGTGCATACAACTGTCTTACATGAGATTGACGAGAAGTCGAGAAGAAACATATAGTTATAAGCATCTAATAGAGCAAATTCAATAGAAACCAATGAAATAAGATCCAAGCACAAGAAGTAAAATTTCAAACATTAATTTCAAATGTATGAGAAATTAAACAAGCCTAAAAACATGTTTAATAAGCAACATTGTCATGATTTAGAGCAACTAGCAGGGTTAAGACGGTCGGACATAACATGTAGACGCTGTTTCCAAATGACCCAAAATAAATAGATAAAAATGTTATATGTCGACCCTTTTGTAGCGTATCATTTTGTTTTATTCCATCATAACTATAGTAACACATTTTATATTATTGTGCATACGCTTTAAAACGGTTTCACAAGAGACAAACTCAACCGTAGTAGTTAAAAGTAATTCAAGCTCCTCGTATTGCCATCCCTTTTACATTCATAAATAATTACTCGTATACGATTTGGTGACTTGCATGCATGTACGTACATTGATCGAGATGACGAATATATATTGTGTATATTATATTACAATGTATATACTATATACCACAACGAACATCAATACAAGTATACAACCAACATTCATCATTCATGACAACTTAAAAAACATACTCCGTAATTGCATGAAATTATAGACACAACAAAAACAAAACAACAAACAATAAACAATGACCACGACGGAAATAAAAGTCGTTTTATATGACTATGCATTGTTTGGAAGTATCATATATTCGGTGGAGTTGTACAAATTTGTCTTTGTTTTGTTGCAGAATAACACAATTTATAAGAGACGGTTTTTTATATTTATTTATTTATTGGGATCATCGAATCTGTAAGGTCATTACAACGGTAAATAGAGATCATCAAACATTCAAAATTGTGATCTACTGTCTACTAAGGCTCTGTTTATGTCAGCTTAATTTCAACTCTTAAAATTCAGTTCAACTCCTATAAGTTTGCTTAGCTCCAATATGTTCAGCTTAAATAATTTCAACTCCTATAAGCCTCATTGAACATTCGAAATTGTGATCTACTGCCTACTAAGGCTCTGTTCATGTCAGCTTAATTTCAGCTCTTAAAATTCAGCTCAACTCATATAAGTTCGCTTAACTCCTATCTGTTCAGCTTAAATAATTTCAGCTCCTATAAGCCTCACTAACCTTTGATTAACATTGACTTCAGCTCTTATAAGTTTAGCTTTTATAAGTGCAACTCAACTCATATATGTTCAGCTCCAAAAAGCCCAAAAAAACAGGGCCTAAGACCTCATATTATACCAATCAAGTCGAGGTAAAAAGTTTTACTCCGTATTTATAACCTTATAATAAATCGAAACTGTCTAATTTAAAGTTTAATGTTAACTTAAGTGATACCGTAAAAGAATTTTTAGTATATCTATAAGTGATGAGGCCAATATTTGGCCCAATTTTCAAATTGTTGGATCCATACATATCCATCAAACGCTTGGCCAAGTAATAAGCCCAAGTCACTACACAAATTTTCAAATGAGACTATTAGCTCGTGTTCTTTTGCATTTAATTTTAGTTTAAATCAACTTATTTCGTTTCAGTTTAATTCAGTTCATTTCAGTTAATATAACGAAAAATAAATATCACATCTGTAGCCCTAAATATTAAAGTTATCATATTTTAATTGCAATCTACTATAGCATATTGCATATAATGAGAATTGTTCCTATGTCCCATGAAAATTAATACACGTTTTATCCTCTATTCTTCCCTTATAAAAAAAAAAAATATGGAGTAATAAATAATTCACCTAGATTAAACTAGAAGTCATATCATTATGATATCATTTTTTTAGTATCTAACTATCAACTTGCTTTTGGGTTTGAGTAAGAATTGTTTGGAAAATTAATCACCAATAGATAAGACTCGACTTAAAAGAAAAGTATAATTAATATTCTCATATCCTTAATCAATTTACAATCGACAGGTTAACCTAATTCTGAATTTATATTATTAACATTGGATAAATTAAGAATATGAGATTCTTAGCTACTAATGCATAGAAGGAAACATATAATTAAAATGTTCTTTCCTGTACAAGTCTAAATGAAAATATATCAAAAATACTCCCTCTGTTTCAGTTATTTGTTTACACTTTTCTTAAATCCCCTCATAAAAAAGTCAAAGTGTAATCAATCCACTGAAACGAAGGGAGTAATGAATTTTTTGACTAACATCATAACTTATGAAATCATAGAACTATCAATCTATCATCATAAACGGGATGAAAAGAAAAATTATACGAGATTGCAAAAAAATAGTGATGAACAATGATTAATAAGATACTCGATTGATTATTCACGTCCAACCTAACAAATCTTCGTAATCTCACCAAATTCACTTATATATTTATATGTATACAAACCTCAACTCGATATTATTAGTGAACGCCATTAGACACGCATATAACTGATACTGAAACTCGATATCTATCGGTGATGAACACCTTGACACTATAATTACAAATTTAGAACTAATATTGTCCAAGTCAAGCAAGTAGTAATAGTAGTTGTATTAGTCAAAACTCAAAAGTTAAGGAAAAACAAGTGTAATTAATACGTTATTTCCCAAATTAAATAATAAATATTCCTTATGTTAAAAGTCTTCTTAATAATGAGAGTGATGGACATTTGTTGAACACAAAACTACAAATGTATTGTGAATGAAACGATGACGTCATTCATATGTCATATTCCCTAATCAACGTCGGTGACCGCTTACGTCATGGTAGTGACATAATCTAAGACACCTGCCCAACTCGTACCAGACTATTTCACTTAATCGGGTGTGGCCCCCACTTCTAGGTTAATTTTTTAAGATGACTTTCTAATAAGTTTATTATAAATATTTCATATTAAATTAAATTAGGGTTTTTCTACGGTGTATCCTTCAAGTTTTTGGTTTTCTATCGTGTACCCCTATTTTTTTTTTTCCTTATACCGTGTACCCTTGAACTTCATTACTCATTCTATAAGATGACCTAAAGTCACTAAACTGTTAACTAAATACTAACACCGTTAGAATAAACTCCTGTTTTTTCTATTTTTTATGTTTTCCCTTCAAAATTATGAAATGTCCCCTTCTTTTTTCTAATTTTCCACTATTTTTCATCCTTATTCATTTTTTTTTCTATAGTATATAATTTTTTTTAAAATTGTTGTTAAAAGTCATAAACTTTATTGATTTACTTTATCGTAAAATAATCATGAATATTTGAAATTCATAAATTTAGAAGGAAATATTAAAGGGATGGAGAAATGAGAGCTTAATGTAACGGTGTTAGTGTTTAATTAAAGGTTAAGTAACTTTAGGTCACGTTTGAAAATGGATAATGAAGTTTGAGGGTACACCGTATAAGTGAAAAAAAATAGGGGTATACGATAGAAAACAAAAAAGTTGGAGGGTACACCGTACAAAAACCCATTAAATTAATAAAATAAATGTTGATAATATGAATAATTAAGGAGTACGGAGTATAAATTATTGACGAGATAAAAAAAATTTATAAAATAATATCACAAAAAACTTATATTATTAGTCAAATTGTTACGGAGTATTCCCTCCATTCAATTCCAAATTGCAAGTATTTTATTTTTGGCCATTTAAATTCAAATTGCACATTTTCTTTTTTGACTATAGAAATAATACTACTCCGTATTATATTAGTAGAGTCCACATATTCACTACAAATAACATTAAATACTAATATCTTCACTCCACTAGTTGTCCTTTTAATATTATAAAATCGATTTCTTAAAACCCGTGTGTAAAGCATACTTGCAATTTGGTTATTATGAATGGAGGGAGTATTAATTTTGATTGGATTTAGTATAATTATTAAGGAAAAATGAAAAATTAATGCAATGCTCAATCTAAGGTACAAGACTATTTTAAAAAGTCTTTTTTTATTATTAAAAGTTATCAGCTCTATTCCAACCGTTTGTTATCGATTTGTTCTTTATGTGAGAGAATTTCAAACATAAAGAAATATTGACTGAAACTAAAAAGACTTACGAAGTACGGAGTATTTGTTTTAGGGTATTAATTTTTTGTATACGGGTTTTACTCCCATTGTATACTTTTTTCGCTATTATTTTCAAATTTGCCCTTTTTTACTCCCATGATATACAAACTTTTTTTTTTTTTTTTTTTTTTTAAATCTTTCCTAACCCAAATCCATTCAATTTCTAACTTTTCTTTAATTAAATTCATTAAATATTTCACTTTATAATAAATTCAATTGAGTAATAATTTTTTTTAATTTTAATTTTGTTCATTAAAGTATTGAATTTTATTAATTTTTTGTGGATTTAATTTAAAATTAAAATTAAAATTAGGGTTTATAAGTTAGAGTAGAGGTGGTTTATGGTGGTGGAGTGGTGGTGGTCTATGACGGTGGGGCGGCACACGGTGGGTCGGAGATTTAGGCGGCGGGTGGTCTGGGCTGGCGGTGGTGGTCTGTGCTGGCGGTTAGGGTGTGCCACAGGGTGGTGGTTTGTGGTGGTGTGAAGGGGTTGTTTTTAAGTGTGGGCCGCGAGTTAGGATGGGCCACGGGTCTGGGTGGAGACATACGGCCGGCGACGGTGCAGGTGTCCGGCAGTGAAGGCGGCCGGCGGTGTGGTGCTGGGTGGCGGTGGAGGGAGGGTGGTGGTAGTAGGGTTTTGTTTGTTTTTTTTCATTCTTTTTTTAATTTTAATTTCAGTTTTTTTTCTTTTAATTTTAATTTTAATTAATTTCTGGGTTAATTTTAACCTCATGCCGCCGCCTACCACCACCTCCTGCCGCCTCCCGTTGTCGGCAGCCGCCAATATTGCAACTTTAAATAAACCCTAATTCAATTTTTAACCTAAATTCATCAAGATTAATAAACTTAACATAATTTTATGAGAATAATTGAAATTGAATCGAATTACTACTTTGTTAAATTGATTATCGAAATTAATATTGAATTGAAATATTTGTATGAAATTAGTTTAAGAAAAATTAGGAAAGATAAAAGAGAGGATTTTGTATACAAATGAGTAAAAAAGGGTATGAAAGGGAAAAAAAATGAAAAAAAGTATACAACGTGAGTAAAATCCGTATACAATTAATCATATTCGTTGTTTTATTGTATATTACCCTTGTGAATCAATTTCTCCTAGTTTTGACAAATCATTTTTTTCACCCACATTTAAGCTAATTGTAATTACTATCGAATATTTAATGATACTGGTCTAACATCTTATTGAGTAATAAGAGATCGTTTATTACAAGAGTTACTCAACGGTTTTAATTAGACGTACGAATTACGGATGAATTAAATAAGGAGTTTTTCTTGTTTAACCATTCAACGGCATTCTCGTCTATTAAAAAACGTGGGATACGGTTTCGTTTCTACACGGTAAGAAAAGAACAGCTAATACACTTTCTATTTTGGCTGTTTTTTCCATTTTATATATACTCATATTTTAATTTTTTTTCCATTTTGGGATTGTTTTTTTGACTATCTTTTCTTTATACTCCGTATGTACGAGTACATGTCTAGATAGTTTTAGTTTGTGATAGAAAAAAAATTAAATTTGTAATCAAAAGCTAATGGTATTTGAATAATTAGTACGGAATATTTATCATTGACTTAGAAATAAAAACTTTAAAACTAGTACTCGTATGATTTATTTGAAAAAAGAATTTAGCAATATGATTTAAAAAAAAGGGAAGTCAGTTTGTTGTTACCCAATTCGAAAATACATGTGTTTAAATGAGTTGTGTTAAAATGAGACTGTTATACGTGTATGAGGAGCGGTATGTATGTATATAAAAACTGACCACTTTTATGCTTGTTGGGACAATTATTAATAAACATGAGTACATGACCACTTTAAGATGTTGAAAAATGGCCATGATAAAAGTTAAAACTGTTCCAATAAACATTAAAGTGACAACTTTTTAAATACAAATAATTCGTCATACACATAAAACCGTCTTATAATAAAATAAAGAACTTAAGAATGTCTCGATTCAATTGGACCTGACTGATGTAAAGAGTTTTTATATTATATATTGTTAAGTAGATTTGAAACATACGGAGTATATATCTAAACTTGAAACAAATCGACCTAACACAACCTAACTTAATTCACACATGCAAGGAATGATTCATTCGCCCTTAATTAGTATTAGAGTACATACTACATACTACATATATTCGATTGGAATAACCTTTATGACAAGTTTAATTCATCTAAAATACCTTAAAAATACGGATAAAAATTAAGTAAAACACAATAAAAAGATGCCAAATTACTTTATTTAGCTATTTTTAATGTCTTATTTACGGCCCAAAGAGTTGTATTTATCATTTTTCTAAATACGGAGGAGATTTCAAATTAGATAGATCACTGATTGAGTGGTATCAAAATCGATCTACACTAATTCTCATGTAAGTCAGGACTTACAATAAATTATTGTAAGTCCGCCTAATTTATACCCGATTATATAGCTTTTGTATTATTTAAATGATAATTATGATTAATTGTTAATAAATTTTTTTTGTACCTCTGTTATTGACATTAGTAGATTTGTTTTATGTTTTTGTACCCCGTTAATTGCAATTTGTACCGTGGTTTTAAATTAACTTAGTGTAAGTTCAGTCTTACAGGAGAATTACTGCAAAATCTATCATTATCATTATTGCAAACTACTCCAAAATTTTCGGGTAAAAATAAAAAAGTAAACA
Source organism: Dianthus caryophyllus (assembly GCA_023091065.1). Lineage (NCBI taxonomy): Eukaryota > Viridiplantae > Streptophyta > Magnoliopsida > Caryophyllales > Caryophyllaceae > Dianthus > Dianthus caryophyllus. The sequence goes on from CM041519.1 coordinate 5,811,721, forward strand.
AATTATTTTTACACAAATTCTTGTTTGAATCGGAATTTAAAATAAATGATTGTAAATGCGACTCATTTGTACTCGATTATATAGTTTTTGTATCATTTAATTTTACTGATAATTATGAGTAGCTTTCACTAAAAATTTTTAGTACCGTGCTCCTATAAGTATGTACAGTATATTTGTTTCATGTTTTTTGGACCCTTTTAACTACAATTTGTACTTTAATCTCACATTAATTTAATATGAGAGTGTCTGTTTCTTTTAATTTTTATTAATCTTTGCTCTTATGTTGAGATGTCTTCTTAATTTTGCACCTGTTGAGATGTCTTCTCATATGTGTGTGAATGATAGTAAAAATGTTACTCCTTCTGTCTCAGTCATTTGTTTACAGTTTGACTTTTTTCCCCTCACAGAAAAGTCAAACTGTAAACAATTCACTGAAACAGAGGGAGTAACTTATAAGTAAGGGAACCTCACTTGGTATTTTCTTCATTGGTATTTTCCTATGGAGAGAGTATGAAAGTTAGTATAAAATTATCTCGTATAAAATATACACCACAATAGATGCCACCAACTACTCGTCAATCTCCAAACAAAAGCATACAAGTAAACAAGTTGTCCCCCAAACAAATATTATAAAATAAGAAATGACGTTATTCACGTAAGTCTTTGTATAAATAACAAACATAAAACCAGTCAACATATACAAATATATTTTCCAACGTTTGTTTGTGTACCATATAATCATATATAATTACTTCAATAAACTTAAACAAATCTCTTCATTTTTATTCAATTTGTTCATCCCAAAAAAAAAAAAAAAAAAAAAAAAAAACCCTCATGACACTCACAATAATGGAGAACAAAAGGAGGAGAATTAATTACGACAACGACGACGACAACGACGATGTGAAGATGGAGAAGTTTTTTGCACTTATAAGGAAGGCTAATGATATAAGGGAGCAACTTTTGGGTGGTGGTGGTGGTGGTGGGCCACCGCGTAGGGCGGTGAACGGTAAAAAGGCGACGACGACGACGGTGGTGAAGGGTGGTGGTGGTGAGAAGGGTAAGGGTGTAATTTGGGAGCCTTGTTTTGAGGCTAATGATTTTGGTGAGGAAGATGCATGTAGAAATTATATTGATGTTTTTAATTCAAACAACAACAACAACAACAACAAATCACAAGAACAAAGTAATAATTATATAAATAATTATAATAATTATATTAATGATGATAGAAATGATAGTGATAAAGATGATAGTAGAAGTTTTTTGGATCTTAATCTTTCATTGTAAGTTATGTAATGGTGTATTTTTTTTTATTTTTTTTTTTAAATTCTAAGAAAATTAAAGAAATACTACGTAGTACTTATGAGACTATGAGCTCATCTTGGTTATCATGTAAGATGTAGGTGAATAATTGAATATGCTTGTGCTTAATTAGTATTTTACAATAATTCACATAAAAAAATTATGTGAATTTGTGTTAATAAATGCGTTACGTAATCAAAGTTGTTTTTATTTACGAGACCGCTTCACAATTTCACATTTCTCGAATTTTCTTACAGCAATGACATAATCGAATCCTACGATGAATTATATGAGGGGCGTTTGGTTTGTATAAGTGAAAGAGAATGGAAGCAAGAAAGGGTAAGTGGGAAAAAAAATAAAATTACCCCAAATTTAGTTTATTGTTTGGTTGATATGAATATCAAAACTAACATATCGACCCAATTTACCCAACCCGACCCACCACCAAGAGACAGCGGGGTGGCAACGTGGTGGTAGTTATAACTAACATATCGACCCAATTTATCCAACCCGACCCACCACCAAGAGGCAGCGGGGTGGCAACGTGGTGGTAGTTGTGGTGGTGGTCATAATCACATAGGTTTGTGGTGGCTAGAGATAGTTGTGAGTGAGAAAGTGCGTTGGAAAGGAAAGAGAATCACAATCCCTTACGCCAGTTGCGGGAGGGTGGAAAAGAATTAGAGGGGTTTAGAGGTAAGAGAAGAATTTGATTTTCATTGTTTGTCACAAACAAACGCTAACAAAAGGAATCATTAACTTTAATTCTATTTCCCTTTGATTAAGACCCCTTACCAAACGCCTCCTAAGGAGACGAATTTGTTAAAAATCAACTCAGCAAAAAATTTTAGTTTATAGTTGAAAGCACAAAATCAGTTTTGTACCATCTAACGTGATCGTCCTCCTCATTATTTCAAAATTCCAATTCTAGGCAAGTATTTTAGACCCTTCATTTTCATTTTATCTTTAATTTTTTTTTTTTTTTTTTTTTTTTTTTTTTTTTTGCAAAATTTGAATTTTCTTAGAATAATAAACCCCGTACGAAGTAGGTTGCATGAACTTGCAAATAAATTGACTAAAGATGACTTTGAAGAGTAAAACCCCCTCAAAACACAAATTTCTCACTTTGTCCTTGCAGAAATAGCCATCGTACTCCGTACATATAATAGTCACAATCATGAAAAAGTCGTTACAAAAAAAAGTCGTTTTCTATTAGAAAAGTAAAAGATGGGTTTATTAATACAGAAGGAGTGACTTGATTTAGGCTAATTGTAATCAAAAATTGAGCACGCTGTGACTACAATTGACATATGTAAGAGTGATCACGTTTTAGTCAACAATAATCACGACCAGTATAAATATAATCACGTCAAACACGTTAAAAAGTTCGTCTTTAAATATATAAGTGAACTACGGAGTACCATCTTTCACGGGACTTGCTTCAAACTGATTTAGACATAACTTCAAATTCTAGGAATAAACCAACTCATATACTAAGATAGAAGTGAAGGTAACGTTAACGTAACATGCTTTCTCAACTAATATATGTCTCCCTACGTTTAGCTAAAAATGCATGGAAGAAAACTAGTACGAGTACACAAATCAAATTTGACCAATTTATTCAAACTAATTTGATCGAGCTGACTATTTGTACGGATCGTGCTAGTTCAAACAGTCTTTAAATTTGTCTACGAAACTAGGTATAGTTGGGTACTTGGGTCAGATAAAATATCATCACTGACGATCCGTCTTTGTATGATGCATTTATCCACGTGTTCGACACTGACTCAGTGAAAGGGGGAATGATGATATATAAGAATGGGCACAAGTCGAGATTGTTTACGGTCTCACATGCCTACCTAAGTCTAGTTTGAGCTAACTCAACCAGCCTATTCAAAAGGGTTGGGCTCGATCAATGCTATGTTGGTTCGACTCGTGGCCACCTCTGCTCATACTATACATTGGTATATAACTTTATGAAAGCGATAATCTCAACGATAACTGTGAAATTGTAGTTGGTCGCGGGCCAAATGGCATTTAGAACATCAATCTTTTCACATGCATGGCATTCAATCGCGATTTGATACATGATTTTAGGGTCAGTTGTCACGGCTTATTCTCTAGGTCATTGCAGGTCAATACGGCCTCAAAATGTGACTGCCGTAATTTTCAAAACCGTGATAAATCGGTCGAGTATACATGTTGCGAAGGTTACTAAAGCCACGACGACATCATGCATGAAACGTAGAATGCGGTAGGGACTACAAAGTACATACAAACCTGTTCGGCAAATGCAAGGAGTACTACATTGTACCATTAAAAAAAGTTGCATACGTCGTCAAGGTTCTCCATGACCTGCGTCACCAACAAGTAGTCAACTTTTGTAAATTTATCAACAAAATCAGACCGTTGTATGCGTACAATGTTATATTTACATTTAAAGGAGTATACTTTACCATTATAGTAATTATTACGACGGTTATATGGCTGATCACAATTTAGTCACAAATAAACCATTATACACATACGATAATTTTATCCTACTTGTGAACTAATATGATGATTAGAAGCCAAGTATAATGATTCAATGGGAGTTAAAAAAAACTAGAAAATTATGGCCATTTTGAGTGAGGCACACACATATGATGACCAAGTCAACTTTGTTTTATTTTCATATATAATAAAAGTAGAGGAACATCATGTTATAAATCAACTTTAATATGTCATTGGAATAAAGTTAAAGATGTGAAGAGAAAAAAAAGGAGATAAACATGGGTATGTAGGTCCTTATAATATTCAAAGTGTACCTCCATTACATGTGTAGAAAAATTATCATGTCCTTTGAAAATTCAATCAAAAAAAAAAAAAATTAGAAGTCACCAAATTTAATAGGTGAAAAGAAGGGAATCAAAGTTAAAAAAATAATAATTATGAAAAGCAATATATAGGTGGACTATCGTTTTCGAGTTGGGTCAGGTCGGATCAAGTGTTTATTTCGAGTTCCTATCGAAAAAATTGTGTGTGGAGCGGTTTTCAATTATTGCCGGTACCACAAATAATGGCTGTAGTTAGCGCACTTTAGAGCAATATTGGCCGTATTTTAACAAAATTAAGTCGCGTCGCTGGTGCGTAGAAACACCGAAAGGTTTTTTCATTGATCGTTCATAAAAGAGTCTAAAGGCTAAAGCAGAAAAGATACTACCAACACGTCGAAATTCGAGTATATCACACAGAAATGAAGAATTCGAAAGATTTGAAGCTATAGTTAAGTTTGATGGAAACTCACCTTCATGCATGAGTCTTTGCAAGTTTCGATTTCTTTCGAAGGAGTGTGTATTCGTTAAGACGATATCAATGTCTCGAGCACAGTTCAGACCTGTCAAATACTAATGCATTGTTAAGATTGCCAGACAAACATAGTGTAGTAAGACATATATGAGAAACTAAAATTTGATTAACTTTGCATGAATCGGCGTACCATTTACAATGCAGTGTAAACGAAACAGCAAATATGTGGCCGAATTCGGTCTTTCTGTGTGTACGAAAACCTACGCAAAAGTGTCGATTTGGAAACCATTCTTATGATGCGCGCTTATACATTTCATTCATCCACTGCAGTACCTCAAATCGCTTACGATTCAACATTAAACTACTTGTTCTCCGCGCACAACCAGTTATCGTATCAGTCGACGAAGCGAACATCACTTACGACAATACGCCCTCGATTACCTACCCTCGAAACATCCATGTCTCGTGCGCATTTAAACAAAAATTTTGCTACCCACTTCCAACAATTCCAATGTCTCAATTACCCAGATATCAATTTTTTTACCAAACAAATAATGTTTCTTTCAGGCATTATAACAAACAGGTGATGTGCATATAATTTCCAGAGTAAAACTGTCTCAAAAACGACATTCATGGACATTGCAGTGATGAGATACATTGATGGACTAACAATCAATTGTTATTAATTGCAATTTCCTAGTGAAAATCATTCACAGAGTTAAATTCTATGGACGATTTTTTTGGGTGAAAATGTTAGGGTTTTCAGAAATGATAAAATGAGTTAAAAGTTTTTTTTTTTTTTTTTTCCAATAATATTTTGAATTTCACTGTCGAATCGTCGATTGTATCTTAAGGCGTGATTGGTCGTAAAAATAGTATAATGACCGAATTAGAGCCGAAACCAAGATTTTTAAAAATATTAACGGAAACGTTAGCAGGTTTATATTAAGCCTAGTTTTATTTTACGAGAAACCCGTGCAAATTCGTGTAGAGAGGTGGTCCCACATTTTAGTTGCAAATATCCCGTCGCACGCGTGAGACTGTTTTATGTGAGCATTTGTGTCTAAAAATAGTCGCTCGTAAGATATACCGTCCACTCGCTTGCATTTCATGCTTCTAAAACCTTGTTTCAAAAGCATACATGGAGTATAACGAAAATGACGTACAAGAACGGAGGAGGTATTTATCGGAACAAAATCCTCGATTTTACAATTGCTATGGTATAGTAGTAGTTTTCACTTGATCATTATCAGTTGGACTCATTTACGACAAAAGAAGTCGAATGACAACCTAGGAGTGGAGTAGTTCATGGAAAGTATTCTTTTGGCAACGATGGCGTTTGCTGCTTCCGTGTAATGAATACCGTCCCAACTTACAAACTGTGAACCGTTGTTACAAGGCTGAGAGCCCGGGTTTCCGCAAGTCATCTTGATGTTGTAGTTGTATGGAGGGCCTCCTGCTCCGCAACATGCCATTAACGGGCTCGTGAATCCTGCGTAGTTTCATTACAACAATTTAGTTGGTCTCGACCATCTCGGGTACCATAGGTTGTTACAAATAGACCTTGCAAACTGGTCGGGTCAGTTCGGGTCGGGTCATTTCGGGTTTGAGGAATATGTCGGGTCGGGTCTTTTCAAGTCTTGGGTCGATTCGGGTTGGGTCATTTTCAGGTCAACCACTTCTACTAAAATTGGTTAGAATATATGGCTTTTGAAATTAACGGTTGTTTGATTAAAAAATAAATTTGAATCAAGTCAATTCGGGTCTCTGGTCAATTTTGGGTCAACAAGTTTCGAGTCGGGTCCGGGTTGGATCGGGTCATACCGGGGTTTAGGTCGACTTCAGCTTACAAATTTTGTGTCTCAGGTCAAGCTTATCAGGTCGGGTCAGGTTTGCCACGTCTAGTTACACACGGTGGCGGAGCTAGAAAATAAGATCCGAGGGATGAAAGTCGGCCACTTACCATACTTTTGAGCGTTGCTAATAATGTCGTGTTTTATCGTGTATATATCCACGTGAACGATTGTAGAATCAACTAGCTGCGAACTCATTTCCTGACACAAATGAAGCAGCGCTGCGTTAAACAGATCTGCTGCGGAATTGTAACTTGATATGCACCCAAATTTGTCGAGATCTTCGTTGCTGTTGTGTGATAGCCAAAGTTTCTGAGGGAGACAACCGAGTGGTCCCGTGTTATGCACCCAAAATTTTCTCCCTCCTTGATCATATAATGCCTGCATTTTTACGACAAACTCTTCAGAAAGGTGTAAAATTAGAGAATATTTGGAGTAGAGAATTTAGATTGACCTTGATAGCGTTCCTGATTTCGGTTATGACTAGAGGGATTCGTTTGACGACTTCTGTGTAAGTAAAGTTTTTGGCGAATGAATCGGACACGTCGTTTTGGCCGATGTCGATCATGTACAGCGCGTTTTTGAACCCCTCTTCATTGATGACAGCTTTGGACCCTGGTGAGTATAAATTCCCCGACAATTGTAAAAGTACGTAAGAGTTCAAATCACGTTGAGAATCAATGGACTCGTACCTTTGGCACCGAGTTGAAGGGAACGCTCCTTGAAGTGGAGAAACTGCATCACCTGAACATTCAAAGCGAAGGGCAGGTACTCGGGGAGCGTAGACGACCCTACGACCGCGAAATTAGCACCGTTGTGGAAGTTGGATCCTAGCGGTTCTAGGTACGCGCTCAACAACGGCATCCGCAAGCTCTCGCCTGCACCAAAAACATTCTAAAAATTTGAACGCCCCTCACACGAATGCCTTCGAACGGGTGCCCTGTTGGGTTGTGAGATTCAGACCTGTGACCTCCGATTACAAGGCTCTAATACCACGTCATAACCAACTCAACCAAAAAACTTAAGTTGATAGTTAAAGGTCCAAGATCAATTTTATACTTTAACCGGTGCGGCAGTGCCTATTTTTTAAAACAGGGTACGGTAAAAACTTTGACACTTTACCCTAAACTTTAACATTAAGAAATTTATTTTGCGATTTTTAGAAAATCAAAAGGAGACGTTTAAAGCGGATTTGAGGGGGTAACATTTTCGTTGTTCGGGCAGTATTCTAAATCTTTGCTCTTCCCATGTCAAATAATTAAACTAGAAGAACATGCTTTTGTTTTCTTGTCTTTCTTCATTCGTTCACATACATGCGATTTCTAATCATTTGATCGAAATCCCCTCACAAAAAATAGTCAAGTGATTAGAATCTGTTGAATTAAATGGTAAGTACATCTTTTCTTACCGATATGATCTAAGAGCTCGTTTCAGTCCAGCTCAAAACTAATAAGTTAAACTCCGCTTTAATAAATTTAGCTCACCACACAAATTTACAAACAAAAAACACCACTTTAGGTCTTCAGCAGTCAGCACCAATAGGTTCAGTTCAGTTCAGCTTCACTAAGTTTAGTTAAGCTCAAATACATTCGGTTCAGCCAAAAGAAACAGGGGCGTAATTTGTTATGTCTCCAAAAAGTTCTGTGTTATACTCCGTATTATGGTGTGATGGTCTTATAAAAGGGTTATACTCCCTCCGTTTTAGTGGATTGTTTACAGTTTGACAATTTTGTGAAGGGAAAAAAGTCAAACTGTAAACAAATGACTGAGACAGAGAGACTATATGGTCTTGCGGATCACTTTTACCTTATTTTCGTAGGGTGCCATCATTCATAGGACCACAATGCTTAAATCCCACGCACAACTAAAAAAAAAAAAGATAAAGAGCAAGAGACAAGATCGCACACACACTAATAATTGTAATTTTATCAAAAACAGTACGAGTACATCCTTTATCTCAATAATTAGTTTACATTTTTCTCGATTTCCCCTCACAGATTTAAAAAAGTGTAAACAATTTACTGCGTAGTGCGTACAAATAATATTTAATTATTGTTAAGTTTTGAAAATTCAAACTAGTCACTTAAATTAATAAAATTATCAAAATAGTCCTCCTTGTGTATGTGTACGACGAGTTGATTTAAACTAAGTTTAAAACTTCACAGTTTCACACGTTAAACGGTTTTGTAGCGCACGGTCATCGTCTCAAACACAATTTTATACTCTATAGACGTACTACATTCATCGCATTTTATATTAAATAATTACATACGAAGTACGGAGTACAAATTAATATACCCATGCTTAAATAATTAGAAGACTTACATAAAAAATCGATAATAAGACGACCATCAGAAAGACGACCAGTCGATCTTCCAAAGAAAGTCCGCCCATTGGGCGGGTTTATAATGTACCCAAGCCCGCCAGCGAGCCCGCCCGTATCAGAATTCGAGTCACCAAAGTTAAATATAATCGGAGCTCCATCACACATACCATATACACTATTATAACCCAAAACCTGAACAACAACTAATAATAATATTAACACCAATGAAAAACCACTCATTTTTTTAATTTTTTTTTTTATTTGTTTTTGAATATCATATGTTTGATTTTTGAGGTAGAGTGAAGTGAAAATGTTGGATAGTTTAGAGTAGTTATTATCGGTCATAAATGGTAAGATAGCAAAGCAAACATTGAGCATGTGTGTGTTGTCGTTGCTTATAAATAAATACGTTGGATAATTGATACGTTCTATGATGATTATTTGTGTCGGTTTACGATACGGGTAGATCTGATAAACGAGTTATTTGGTTTAATTTTATAAGTCGGTGAAATTGGATTAGTTTTATTTTAGTCGAACTTTGTTAAATTTCACGGGTCTGGGCCACACCCGAGAGGATGGTAGAAATTGCCCGCTTATAGGGCTGGAGTGCTCCATCCTAAAACCAATTTGCACAGAGGAGTGAAACTTACGCGAGCCCACTTTCAAAACCAGACTCAAAAAGACTTTGTCTCTTCCACCAGAACGCAAACCTGTGTGAATTGTCTCTCTTCCACCGCACACAAAGGCCCAGCTTAACGAGAGCCCCAGGCCACACAACCACGCTTTGATACCACGTTAAATTCCACTGCCCCCACAAAAGATGAGAGAAATTCGCTTATAGCGCCTGTGAGTGCTCCATTCTAAAACCAATCGACACATGAGTAGAAATTTCTGCGCCTTATAAACAAGACCTAACTCTCATCTCACAAACCGACATGACGAATGCTTAATTTATATTAAGGCTGAATCTATCTCCAACAAACTTAATATCGGTTCATTTTTAGGGGTTATAGACTTATAGGTGAAATTGGTTTGGTTTATTTACTTGAATTGGACAGTGTTATTTGGTCAGATAAAATTTCGGGTAAAACTGTAAGAGTTTGATTATATGAAATAGTATTATTGAGTTTGACCTAAATCGGTGGGATTAGTGTTCAGTTTTTTTTTTTCAATTTGAAGTATTCTTACGGAGTAGAAAATATATAATGAGTAAAAGTATTATCGGGAAAAAATAGTCTTTTTAAATTTTTTTCTAAATTGATGTCATTTGGTGACTCTATTTATACTTTACATACAAGTATTCGGTTTTATTTAGTGTAGATTTTGATTTGGATTCAAATGGGTTTTCGATGCTACTTCAAGCAAGGCTGGCCCATAAAGTTTGGAGGCCATGTTCTAATTTGTAAAATCGGACCTTAGATTTAACCGAAAAATTATATAGAATTGTTTAAATAGTTTGATTTAAAAAAAAAAATGGTAATTCGGAGGCTTGAATTTCAGTGGCTTATATAAAAATTATAGTTCTTACCAAATACACCATTACCTTTTGATACTATATTTAGTTTCATTTTAGTTTTTACGGAGTAACTCTTAATATATTATCAATTTTAACAAATTGGGGCCCTTATTTTTTGGGGGTCCTGGTTTGAGAACCGAATAGAACACACGTTGGGGCGGCTTTGACTTCAAGTTACCCAGAGCCATATAGTCATAGGTAGACCTGGCAAAGCAAACCCGACCCGATTGACCCGACCCGATAAGGCTGACCCGAGACCCGAAAGTGACCCGACAATCGCAAACCCGAAATTGACCTGAACCCGACCCGACCCGACCCAGACCCGACCCGTTATGCCTTGACCTGAAACCCAAATTGACCCGATAAAAAATATTCTTGGTGACTTCAAATGATTTAAAAATAACTTAATTGATATCGTATAATCAATTAACGTCAATTATATATATAAAACCTTAAAAATTAACCTTTTGACGAAAAAATATGTTTCTTTTACCAAAAATTTTCATTTTGACCCGAAAGGGACCTGACCCGACCCGACCCAAATTGACCCGAACCCGAAATGACCCGATATCGACCCGAAACCCGAAATGACCTGACCCGACCCGACCCGATATTATACTTCAATGAAACCCGAAATGACCCGACCCGAAATGACCCGACCCGATTAACCCGTTTGCTAGGTCTAGTCATAGGGGGTGGTCAATCGCATATTATAAATCAACTATTGGGTTCGATTTTATTTTCCATTTCTAGATATGCGTTACAAAATTGTATTTACGATGGATTCGACTTTTCTTTTTCCCAAAAAAAATAAATAAAATCAAAGTACATTTCAAAACTATTTTAAAACTTTTTCTTTTAATATGAATACATAGTATTTTAAGATGCGTTAAAAAAAACGACTAAATTAAGAGCCTTTTTTGATGAAAAAGAAGTTAAAGTCAACAATTTTCGATACACATGTTAAACGGGTCGAATAAACATGTTACACATTCAGAAAATCTGTGATCAGGTAAAATAAGATTTTGACTGTGATATACACAATTCTATCACATTTTTTTACACATATTTATTCGGGACGCATTTATATTACCACTATTCTTACTTTAATTAGTTAAATATTTAATTCAATTTATAATTTTTCAGTTAACTATTAACTTTTTATACGTCTCGTGCACATGATACTAGTAAATAGAAAATACATTTTTTTTTTTTTTTTTTTTCTGTTTACTCTCCCATTTATGTGATTGTTTTTGCCTGAGATGAGACAATTTTTTGTGAGACAAAAATAACTCCTATGCAAATAAATGGATGAATATGAGGAACTATTATATAATGGCATTATTAGACAATTTCATTACATGAATATGGAATATGGATTTTGCCAAAGTGCGAATCAAAAATGGAATTTTATTAAAGCTTGCAAATTGTTGATTCTGATTTTTTATTCTTGAAAAGATAATTTCCTTCACAATCTATCAAACGGTATTACTCCCTCCGTCCCGGTCATTTGTTTACACTTTCTATTTAGGGGGTTACGGGTCATTTGTTTACACTTTCCATAAATGATCATGGGTGACCCATGTGGGAGGTGGGCCCCTACTCCCTTAACCAATTAGATTTCATAATTTTAAGAAAGCGGGACCTCCTTTGTACTTATATTATTATTCTATTAGTTTTTTCTCTACAACTCTCTTCACATCGATAAATGTGTATAAAGTAAATGTAAACATATCATCGAAACGGAGGGAGTACTTAAATTAAAGCATTTTATTTCTTTCTCCAAAGAAAATTATGTACTTCCTCTAATTCATTGAATTTTTTTGAGTGAAAAATTAATTTCATTAATAATAAATTATATCACGCATACAAAAGATTGCAAAATTAATCGAAAACAAAATTATCAAAATTACAATGATTTTCTTCTCATTCAAACAAAGACCACTAGTAATAAAATATACCGCTTCTGCACAACCGCCTCTATCACATCGCTGCCTATTGACGCAGCCTTCCACGAGGGGCTCTTTGGATCTGATATTGTTATGAGGAGAGCGAATTTCATTGGATTTTGTAAATTGTTGTCGGAAACTTGAAATAATTCGTAACATCCCATTAATCTTTCTCATTATCATCTGCAATAAGTCAATAACAAAGAAAAAAACTCTAACAAAGTAGAGAACAAACCCACAAAACTGTGGGAACGAATCTCTCATAAAGAGAGGACTATTTTATTGTAATTATAAAGAGAGTTTAAGAGGGTTTCTTGAGGATTTTTTTTTTCAGAGAGCCCCTCTAATTCATTGAATTCATTTCATTCAAATTTATTAAAATATTTATTTTTTTAAAAAAAAAAAAAAAGTAGTTAGTCATTTGATTTGAGATGAAAACTTATGGTAAAAATGACTTTTTGTATAAAGTATATTTATCAAAAACGAAAAGGCAAGTAATCAGATGAAACATAAAATATAAAATATAAAAAAGGCAAAATTACAAAAAATTACCTTATAAAATCAACTTTTTGTAAATAACTACCTCATATAATTTTTTTTCAAATAACTTCCTTATGACGCTTTTTTTATTCAGTTCACTACCTAAATGTTAAAAATCTTATGCATATCACTACCAAGTCACCTAAAAAGGGAGAAAATTTCCGATAAATTTGACATAAAATACTCAGTTTACTCTTACTAAATATCTTTTATGTTGGGAAAGCCAAATAACGAGTGACAAAACGGTCAAAAGACATTTTTTTTTGGGTTAAATGGGGTTTTCAGGCAAAGTGGTATCATTATAAATAAAAAATGCGTTATAAGGTATTTATTTGCAAAATAAATTATACGGAGTATAAGGTAGTTATTTGTAAAAAGTTGGTTTTATAAGGTTGTTTTTTGTAATTTTGCCTATAAAAAAATTAGATGAATCACATGAGCTTACATGTCTATATCTGATTATTAAAAACCCACCCAAAAAGAAAATCAGATTATTAAAAAAATATATATATATATTTCACAAATAATTACAACTCGAAATAATTTGCGAATAATTCCAACTATCAAACAATCATTTCAATAATATAATTTCGCCATTTTTAACCTGCTTTAATAGGTGAAAAAGAAGGTGAAATCAATTTGAATTTTATAATAAGAGTGAGATAAAGTTAGAATCACTTTCAACATTTTTTTTACGTGGTAAAGCCGATTAAAATTGATCAAAGTATGTTATTGGAATGATGTTTTAATAGTTGGGATTATTCTGTTCGGATTATTTCCGACAACTTTTCAAAAAAAGATAATTTTTTTCCTTTTTTTGTTCTCTTCCTTGTGCTATATAATTATTGTTGGTATACACAATAAAGATCATTCATAAGTTGATGAAAAGAACCTAAACAATGTCTCTTGTATACACACTCTTTGTTTTGTTGAACCAAATAATTATAGTTTCTATACTTCTCAATTCTAGTACAAATGCTTTGAAAATGAAAATGATTCCAATTCACTCACCTGAATTGCAAATTTTGCCTAATAAATCAACGCTCTTCGAAAAACTCGAATTCTTCAATAACATATCCATGTCGCGAGCACACAATATCCGAAAACATTTAACCACAAACGATATGAAGATGGGTTTATACAGAATACAAAGCACCATGTTCGTAACTCAGCTTGTTATCGGTGAAGGTTCTGCGGTTAATTACCCTTATTTGTACCTCGACACGGCTTCCGAATTAACTTGGGTTCAGTGCGCAGGTTGCAATCCTTGTTTCCAGTACAAATATCAAAATTTCCGGTACCAAATATCGCCTTCTTTTCGACGCATCAGCGGAAATAGTCCGCTGTGTAATCCGCGTACGCCTAATGCAGACGGTCCTTGTCGATTTCGTATGAGTTACGGTATTGCACCCCCCCACCCTTGGATCGCTGGCCTTCTCGGCCGTGAAAATTTTCGTTTTGTAACCTCTCTGTCGAACAATTCGGAAGTTCACCCTGGTTTACTCTTTGGGTGTGTACATCAAACCGAGAACCTAAAAATCGATGAAGTTAATGGAGGACCGGAAAATATTATAGCCGGTATATTTGGCCTTGCTGCAACATCAACATCGATGTTATTCCAACTCGAGCATCAAACTCGAGGCAGATTCTCGTACTGTATCCCGCCATTCTTGACAAACGCAGGGCCAATAAAATCGACTATTGACTTTGGGAACGATGCACGGATATCAGGGGATGCTACTCGACAAGTTCAGACTATCTCAATGTACAGCGGATACCATTACTCTTTATTCGCAACTGGTATAAGCTTTAATGGAAAACACCTTCAATTTGACCATTCAATCTTTCTAGTTGACCCGAAGCACCGGCCACGAGGACTTTTTATCGACTCTGGATCACCGATTACAATCCTAGCAAATAGTGCGTACGTGCCTCTACGAGACGCAATGATTATGTTTTTCAGAGATAAATACGGCTGGACACCTAAACTACCACCTATTAATGACCTCGATCTTTGTTACTCTCCGTACCCTAACTACGACAAACGTGATTACCCGACTGTAACGCTCCATTTCTTGTCTAGCGGGAAAGGCGGAGGAACTGTCGATATGGTGCTTAGAAAAGAGCATTTGTTTGCAAGACTTATCGATCATCAAGGCAAAGATGATGGGTTTTGTTTGATGGTGAGGCGTGGTAATGATCCTGGTCCTTCGATTTTAGGCTCATATCAGCAGGTTAATTTCAGGTTTTTATATGATGTACACAATCGTCAATTGTCTTTCGTACCCGACAATTGCGCAAAACCGTAAAGGTCGACGTTGAAACTAATTTTTATATGAGACGGTTTTAGTATAACTTTGCAATAATAGTCTCCGATCCACAGCTTTACATGTAAAACTCTATTATACTTTTGTAATGGGTTTTACTAGTATTTATGATACTTTTGCAATAATAATGTTATGGTGTTTATCGATCATAAAATTTAAACAATTTTTAATTTTTCGTAACATTTTATAATTATTAACTTGTGGTACCATGACGCATGTTAGAAAATCCCTTTACTTTAGCAAAAATATGAATTTTGCCAAAATGTGAATTGAAAAAAATGAATTTTATCACAATTCACACTTGTTCATTTTGATATTTCTTGACAATTTATTGTATTATTTGGTAACCATTTTTAGGTATCATCATAATCATCATACTAAAAAAAATTTCATGTGCCAATGAACCACATAAGACCAACCCATTTAAACTTGATATATTTGGACCGATATTGTGTTGGCCCAAACAACTGTATTTTCCGACACCATTTCTCGTCACGGCTCACGGGTTGTCACCGGAAAATATATCAATGTGTTCATGATAAGGCTGTGTTTATCCGACCACCTTTACGTTAACGTATGCAAACCCATTGTCGGCACTAACAGAATGTCATTGATGGGGTGTCGCTAGCAAACTTAATACAGTAACTTCTGGAGAGTTTCGCAAGACTTCATCAAACCATTTGTAACACCCATATAAGAGTAGTATACAATCTAGCATTCGAGTTACGTTGTAATGAATTTCAGGTCAAAAAGCTGAACGATCAAGAAGCGGAAGTCAAGCAAGTGTTGGATGCGACACACGATTGAGCTGCGTGGAGTAAAACTTGTTTCCGATTCATTCATGCAGAAATTTTCGCTTTTTAAACATTGACGACACAAAGACATTGACCAAAGAGCACAAAGAACCTTAACCTTTGCTCTACGGTATCACGAGATACAGTTAGATTGTCAAGGCTAAATGAGCACCATCTACATTCTAGTAGTTCGAATGTACTGTCACTGCTCAAAAACTCGAGAGGAATCGTCGAAACTACACAAAATGAGCATTTACTAAAACCGATCGAGTAAATTAGACGCTGACAGTATCAAGGCATTTACCTGGTCACCTGCAGTCGCAGAAGCTATCAAACAATCAGACAGGTCCGAGAAAGTCGCCATCTAAACTGACCACGGCTTGGAATTCCCTGTCAGATTCAATCCACTTAGTACCGATCACGGAAAAACGCACCACGGCACCTTTCTCAATCTTCGACTGCTTTTCACTGATGAACACCGGATTTTCACCAGGAATGTGCTGGTAACCTGGCATCTTCTGTGCAGAGAGGAAAATGGTTTCGACAGGACCACATTTCAGGAACACGCCGTGCTTCATTATCCTGTCGACAACTCCTTCCACGACCTCTCCACGGAATATTTTGAAAGTTATACCGGTGAAGGTGACGGGAAACAGCACGTCTCCAGTTTGTTGCCTAACTCTGCCTTCACCTATTTTATCCAGAGTTGTGACTGCGAGCAAGTAGCCGAGCTCTTTGGTCGCTTTCTTGGATGCGAACTCTTCCATTAGGCGGACGATAATTGCCCTCTGAAGCAACAGTCCTTTCACGTCCATGTTTTCGGCAGGGATGATCACATTCCACGACAATTGCACTTTCACAAACATTGTTATGGGTTTTCTGCAAGTACATAGAAAGCATAGTCACGAGACTTCTTATCACGGAAGCGCACATCCGACAGTCAGTACAGAGGATCGGAAGTATAAGGACATGTTATAGATTGTTATCTTCATCTTACTTTTTCTTAACTTTTTCAAACACTTCAGCAAATTTCAAGAAACTTCTTACAATTTCAGATACTTTCAAAAACCTAAAAGACGTATAGATTGCTCAAAACCAACATGCTAACCAACAGATTTCTATCGAAACTGATTAGAGAATCGAAAACTACATCGTCCAAGTAAAAGTCTTCAACAATGGGGACCATCAATGACGACGAAAACAAAGACAATCGCAACCATGTCAATTGTCAAGGATCAAACCACCAATCCCACAATCCCACCTAATTATCACAAAGTGCAAAATTTCAGTCACTTTCGTTGCGCTTATATAAGTTAACCAATCACAGAGGAAACCAATTTGGAGACTTAAAAGACGCAGAAATTACAAAATTCTGCGTCGGTAAACAATTTTTCATGGTCTGCCACTGATACATGCTATAGCACACTAGCCTATTGCATCAGTTCTCGATTCATCATCATCAACAACAAAACAAAGCGTTAGTCCCAAAATTATTCGGGGTCGGCTAACATGGATCATCATCCAAAATATCTCTCATTAACCTACCCTTACTCTACGTTACAAAGTAGTCACATTTTGGTCATTTAAGTGTTAAAGTAATCACATTTTAGTCACAAGCAGGCTGTCTCACGCAGTCACGCGTAAGATGGTCTTTCACAAAAACCTAATCACCCTTACCCTACTATGTCTCTACTTTGTACGAATATCAAACATTGAGCAAATGTCGCAAAAACCCATCCAAAAGTCGTAAACTCGTACAAATTAAAAAGGGTAATTCAACAGCTGCAAATTAAAGGCCACAATACTAACAAAATGACCCCTTTTCTTGAAATGCTTTCGACAATGACGTGGCAAAGGGAGTCGTATGTACGCAACCTTATTCGTGTGGTAATAACATCGCCATTTTACCGATTAATCCATAATTTGCTAACATATAAAATTAGGGTTTAACATTGCAAATTTTTCCCTAAACATGCAATCAAGTGTTAACATTTTATTCTTCAATCACAACAAATGCAGCAAAAAAAATTGCACAAAAAAGTCATCAACTTTATAACTAATTACTCAAAGGGTACACGAAAAAAGCACAAATATAGCAGAATTTCAACAAATAATGTCCATTCAAACAAAAAACCTAATTAAAAAATAAATTTCAAACTGTAGTAAAGAACAATAATAAAGTGATCAAATTATTAGATAAAAACAAACAATTATGAAACAAATGTAGCAGATAATAACACAAATTTAAAGAGATGGTTAAAGAGAAGATTACAGTGAGTTGGTAGAAAGAGGGAGAGAGTGAGACTTGAGTTGAAGAGAGAGAAACGTGAAAATTAGTGTGAATTTTGTGAACCTAATTTTATTTTATTTAAAAAAAATTACTTTATCACGAATTCTGGTGTAAAACCGGTTATCGGTTTTATTTGTAAAATGGATTCAAATACTTCCTCTAATCAGTGTAATTGTTAATATTTGACTATTTTAATGAGGGCGGTTTTTTGGCAAAGGTTAACAATTGGACCGATTAGAGGAAGTATCAACCAACTCACATGAAAAGTAGCCTAGAAATACCAAAAACTTTGTTCTTATTGGAGTAACAAATGCCGAGTAGTCAACTAGACAACTAGTGATGATATTTGGATCGATTTTAAGAAAGATTTACTCCCTCTGTTTCATTCATTTAGCCCCATTTTCCCCTTTCGGCAATTTCACTCATTTAGCCCCATTTCTACTTTTGGTTACCTTTAACAATCAAAATATCATTTTTACCCTTACTTTATACTCATATCACCAAAATATCACATAGTTTATCTTCTAAAATGGGTCCCACTAAACCAAACTACCAATATTACCCTTAATTTTACACTTTCTTAATATTTGTGCAAAAAGCAATGGGGCTATCTCAACGAAACGGAGGGAGTACTTTTTAAGTTTTTTCAAAAATACTAGAATACATTTATATTTAGGTGTAAGTCTCATATGAAGCAGATGCTTGGTTTCTTTGTGAACGGTCAAATAGTGGTAAAGACATGACAAGTGGGAAGAACATCTTTCTTCCCCACTGTCTTTTGTCTTTACCATTATTAACCGTTCTGTAACAAGTTCTGCTTCATATATTGTGTATATTTAGAACTTGAAAAACTCTTAACTTTAATGTATAAGTTGACAAAATTCAATTTCCCTCAATTTTGGTCAAATTTCCGTCATTGACATCCACATGGCACATTTGTCCCATTGAGCAATAATGAAAGTTTATTGGTCATTTCACACAGTTTAAATAACTGTTTCATTTAAGAATTTGGCCAATGAGACATATAAAATACATGGACATTGGACAACTATAAAATTCACCGATTGTAGACAACGGTGTGATTGACACCCTATCACTTAATAAGGCCTACTATTTATTAAAGAAAATATATTAAAAATGTTTTTCGTTTGAAAGTTTGGTGAGATTGTTTTCTACCGTTCTATAAGATTTAGTGCGAAAATAATTTTTAGCGCATAAAGTATATAAGAGTATCTTTTGCTTTGTAAATGTTATTAGTACACACGATATGAGGTGGCGAAAATTGATATCTTTGTTCATATTCTCAAAGCTTGGGGTGCCAAAGATATTTAGGCCTAGGGGTTAAAATTGAGGTACCCGTGACGATACGTCACAGCTTTAAATCCCCACCTCGATTGCATTGCTCTCGTGGCTCATATTGGACAAAAAATTAAAAAAAAATCTCGAAATTTTGGGGTAGCTTCGGCTCCCCCTATATAGGAATCGACCGATGAACGACCTGTTCCCCGATTGACACCGCCACCTTCGCCCACCGTTGAAGCTTAAGACGAAAATTTTTAAACTTGAATTACATGTAATCTCGCTTTGTATCTCTTTAGAGTTTCACATCTGTTTGTGATCATCATCGCACCTCAATTCTTTGATTCGGAATTGAACATCATTGATTCGCCGATTTGTGTAAATGATTCAACAAATAATCGCTGAAAGTTACGGAGTAGTTTTTTATTCATTAATCTGCTGATTTAGGGTTTTTATTAGTCGCCATTTGATCAAACTAGAGTCAATTTTTTAACTGTATTTTGAAACTGTTTAGCTAATTAGTTACTGTAATGATTGTCAGAATTGTAAAGAAAGACGGGGTTATCGTTCACGATGTTTTTCAGTAGATTGTTTCCGATGCATTGCTCAGTCTAACACTCTTGCTGCGTAGCAAAGACGATACTCCGTAGAAGAACTTCGGACAAATCAATGAACTGTGATAGTATTGAACACTCGACAGATCGATAATTTACATAGTTATACTGCACAATCAGTAACTAAATCTAAGTACATAGTTCGCTTAGTACAAAGTTTTTACATAACAGTCATGCAGCAGATGGTGCAAGCATATAGTATGCATTTCCAAACTCCGATAATGCCGCTTTCATCAGCTGTAGTTTAGCTTCCTCTGGTTTATAGTCGAGACTCTCATCTTCGTAAATCTCCCACCATTTTTCCACCAGCATTTTGATGTCTTCTCGTCCCATGTTCTCCTCCTCTCCTGTGTACCTCCATGGTTTCGACCCCTGAAAACATGTTGAGTTTTTTTTTTTTTAATGCGACAGTTAGATATACGTCGTGAAATAAGCAGATCGAATATGCTGTGAATGGTTTTACTAAGAGATTTGTGCTTACAGCGGCACAGTAGTGAACGACTTTGACTTCGTTCAGGTTGACGTTTTCCGGGTGACGCCATAACATGGCTAGGACTAGGTTGTATATCCCCGGAATCGGCTTGTATATATTCCTAAAGTATGTGTTTAGAAAGTCCTGCAAAAGTTTGACTGACGATTTAATCATACGGGATATGATTATCTCACAAAAATAATTCAAACTAGGATATGTTCAAAATAATCTGAACTATTAGATTATTCCTGTGAACTTGCTTCTTCTGTTCTAGTAAGTTGTTTACACATTTTAAAATCTCGACAGCTTAGTTTTAAAACTGTAACCTTGTTAGAACGCAGTGAGTGTATTTTACCTGTTCGGCGAAGGGGGTAGTCGGGGCAATTTGGACCGAGTCGAGGAGGTCGTGGTAAGTACACATTTTGGGCTCAAAAACGAACATGCCGGCGTTGAAATAAAGATCGGGCTTCGGGCCCAACTCGCCTTCGGCCCAATGGACCTTATTTGGGCTTTGTTGGCAATACCCAATTTTGTGTTGTAGGGTATGAGCCCAAGTCTTCTCACAAAAACAGTCCATAACAGCATAGAAGTAGCCATTTGGTAAGTCAAAGAGATGGTCAATGTTGTCAAATACTTGTATGTCTCCATCTAAGTATATCATCTTGCTAAACTCCACAAACTGCCATAGTTTTACAATATCAATATTACTAAAAAAAAAACATTAACTTATATAAAAAAACACAAAAGCTTATACGGAGTAATAGAATTAAAAATAAAAACTAACATAATAATCAGACGAGTATATCTATGTTTTTTTGTGAGATAATCTTACATTTTTATCTCGTAAATGTAACACATGACGATAAACTTATCGAGTATTAGCTTATTTATTGTTTGTGTAGATTTATATTGTAATTGTAACACTTGACTTATATTTTTCATTGACATATGTCAGAACGAGAATAGTGATATATTCGTATTATTAAAAATTATAAAAATTTGATATTTATGTTGTACTCGTAAAGACGTATAATGCAAAATTTAATATGACTATAAATTCTTTATGGCTTACAAGAAATTCCAAAAAAAATTCACTTGAATGAATAGTGTCAAATTTACCAATACTGATTATTTATAATGTAAATATTTTGTTGCAAAAGGAAAAAAAATATATATATATATATAGCAATATACCTCCCATATTCTTAGCTTAGAGTAGTTGATGACATAGTAAGCCATGGCAAATTGAGTATGGTTTTCCGGCGGATAAACGGGCTCAATTTCCCGAACAATACAACCTTGCGACACGAGAACACGGCGGTGCTCCACGGGAACATCGGGGAGAACGGCCACCACAAGAGGATACCGACTTTTCGACTTACGTAAACCCTTGGCTAACCCTACAACACCCTTGACATAGTCACCATTTCCTGCTAAAAAGGTCACATATGCTCTCATTTCTACATTGTTTTGGGTTATCATCATTGTAGTTTCAAGGGTATTATTATTGTTTAGTTTGTTTGCCATTTTTGTGAGCTTAATTATGTAGTTATGTTTAAGGTTGTTCTTGTGTTTTGTAAGGTAAAATTAAGGTACTTTGTTTATATGATGTGTTTGTTTAGGTGTATGTTGTTTTTGAATTTTGATGTAATTGAAAGTTATGAGAAGCTTGATTTATATAGAACCTTGGTGATGACGCATAGAATACTTGAGGACACTATAATAATATAAGATTCTAGTGGATAATTACACTTTGCGTACGTTTATTTTATTTATTTATTTGTTTTTATTAGTACAGTAAGAATATAAAACTTTATAACTATCATAACTGCGTAATTAATGTTACTCCGTATTACACAAATTCTTTAGTTTGACAGTTTGATAATAATGTTATTGTGATACATACGTCTCATACAATCGATGGTTATTGAGTTATTGAAATAACATTCTTAATTAATTAATAGGTCTTATATTATAAAACGGTTCTACAATAAATATATCGAAAGCGAGTATTATATGTTGCATGGAGGAAGTTTCTCAAAAGATCGATATGACGTAACACTATTATCCCGAAATCCTCCACCATCTGAGGAAATCTTCTCAAACCGACCATGCTAAGTTTTGACTCGAAAGACAGTCCTAAGACTCCTACACACTTACTCATAATATTAATTTCCACTTTATTTACATGTTCACACCTAACCTTTTAGCCTTTATTGTATTTTAATAAAATAAAATATATATATAAATAAGTACTCCGTATCTAATTTTATTATCTTTTATACGGAGTAAATAATTACAAAATTTGATATTCATATTATAGTTTATATTAGTTTGATCTATCCCTCGTAGTGATAATAGTGATAATATATTCTGTATATATTTTATAATTTTTTAAATATGCAATTAATAATTGTAAGTTTGTAACTACGAAGTACTTTGTTTGATAATCTGTTATTAATTTTTGTAGTTTTTTTACTCTTCCCGTCCAACCATTATTTACCTATTTCATTTCTAGGTGTATTGACCATTTGTTTTTTTTTGTTTTTGGGGGTGGGGGGAAATCCGGGGAATACTTTAACTTCACTAATAGACCAAATTGATCGACCCAAATGGCCATATCATTTCTACATTCATTTTTCATTATGACTCTTAGGCACGGTTCTTTTCCGCTTAATCTCAACTTCTATAAGTCAGCTCTTATAAGTTCAGCTCAACTCTTATAAGTTCAGCTCCTATAAGCCGAAAAGAACAGAGTCTTTCTCCTTGTTATCTAAGCGGCTTATACGTCTTTTACAAAGTTTTTTTTTTGGACTTTGTGTCGATATAAAAATAATGACCAAAACAAATGAAGTATATTTTTATGATAAAGTACAAATTAGCCAGCTTTTCATTGTATAATCAATTATCTTCTGTCCGTACTAATATTTTGTCCCAAATTAATATCCTTATTCCTTAAGACCTTAAGTAATATTCCATATATCCTTTTCAAATATTCAAATCAAATAAGAATATTCATGAAGACTCATAAATTTGAAACCGGTAATATCAACACGCGTTGTTTGAGAAGTTAGTTAAGGCAGTTGGATAAGGTGGGCCAGTGGGCCCACGCGTGATAAAAATCAATGGCCCAAAAATGAAGGTGTGTTCGTGTAAAAATCACAGCCCAAATACTCAGAAATTTACGCCAAATTTCAAAATCTCAAGAAATTAGTAAGATATGGTAGGCACTAGGCAGTTAATGTAGTTATGTTAGTTTGCCAAAATTCGATTAAAATAATAATAAAATAGTATTAAATTAAGTAACACTTAATATGTTTAGAATTTAGGATAATGTTTTGTTTGGACCGACCAAATTTCATAGTAAAACCGACACTTTTTTTGACTTAATTTAATGCATGAATGGTGTAGTAGGTGTATTAATATGTTTCTTTTACTTATCTTTTAAAAGATATTACTCGTATATATTATATTGTTGATAAATTTTAAAAATTGTTTAATAGATAGTCGACGTAATAAGTGTTAGAATGATATCATTTAACTTATTTAGTGACAATTAGGTCGACACGTTCGTGATCCTAAGACCCATAAACAGTAAGTCTACTGTGAAACTAACCTTACACAATTAAGTGAGATCAGCATACAAATTATACTCAACAATGTACAAAAACATGAAACAAATTTATTAAAGTCACTTTAAGGTACTACAAAATTTAGTTACTCCGTACAATTAATCATAATGATCATTAAAATGGTACAAAAACTATATAATCGAGTACAAATGATGTGGACTTACAATGACTTCCACAAAGCCCCACCTCATACAATAATTTGTACAATTTTAAACATAATCTTAGAACACAATCTTGATTTGTTCCTTTTGATGATTCACATACATCAAAAAAATAGTTTTTTTTTTTTTTTTTTTTTTTTTTTTTTTTTGCCAAAATATTAAAAATAATATGAGTAGAAAAGATAGTCCTAGAGAAATGAAGGTGGTATCCATTTCACCAAAGCATTTGTCATTTGTTTGTTTGTTTGTTTATTAGGGTTCTATGATCTTCTATAATCTTCTATGATCTTTTAAAACTTGTTGAGTTGGGCTTTAAATTTATTGGGCTTTAAATTTATTGGGCTTAAACTTTATAGTACTTGCAGACGATTTAAATTTCATGTCGTGTTTGTGATTCCGTTATAAACGTAGCCAAAGTTATAAATCAGAAAAGTTGTTTTGTATACAACAAAAAAAAGGACGTTTACAGAATTACAGTTTACAACAAGTTCTAGACTTCTAGGCAGTGACAAGGCTTTTGCCCAAAATAATGTCGTCTGTCGAGAAATCAGCCGCTTTCCTGAATGTACCCCTTCCAAAGTCTAGGTTGTACGAGTCTGCGAGCCCTTCAACGAGGTCGAATTCTGGTTTCCACCCTAGTACCGTCTTTGCCTTCTCAATCGACGTGAAAAAGTGCTGTCAAAAAAATGCATATAGTCAGCAAAAGTTCAGAAAAAAACTGATGAAGACTACACATAGTCGTGACTGAGCAACAATGACGATGATGCATGTACCTGGTCGCGAAATGGGAATGGTTTCTTTTTCCCGAAATCGTACTCTTTGGGGTTGAAGTGGACTAATTCGGGTTCCGGAAATCCAGCAGCCTATATCAAACAAATTTATCAGAAAACGACAGATGTTATGTCGAAGAATAACAGTCTTTTTTTTTATTGTTGACAGTTTTTACCTTTGCGCACGCCCTAGCAAGTCCGTCGAATGTCACATACTTTTCTCCAGAAATGTTGAAGATTTCCCTGCTCGCTTTCTCGTTTCCTAGGACTTTTACAAATGCCGTTGCCAAGTCCTGGTAATAAAAAAAAAAAAAATCAGACTTTCAATTTTACTTCGTTCTTACTAGTAGGCCCTGTTCTTTTGGACTTCAGTTCTGTTCAGCTCCATTCAGTTCAATTTAGTTTAGCACCGTTCAGTTCAGCTACATTCAGTTCAGTTTAATTCAGTTCAGCTCCAATAAGTACAAAAGAACCGGACATACAGTTTTAGACGACACACGCGATTCTTTTTAAGGAAACACTATTATCCAACACCTCTGTTGAGTCTGATTGACCTAGGTTTTCGACTAACCTTGACGTGACCAAGTTGGGTAATTTGCACACCGGAGCCAGGAATTGGAATTGGTCGACCGGCTTTAAGGCGGTGGAAGAACCATTCTTCGACAGGATTGTAGTTGAGAGGGCCGTATATGTAGACAGGCCTTATAGCAGTCCAATTTACATCCTTAGAATCGAGCAATGTCTCTGTGTCGAGCTTTCCCTTGTGCCTACTCTTAGGGTCAACTGCATCCACCTGTTTTCGAGAAACAAGGCATTATTAGATCTGCACGAATATTAGAACCTTTTCTCTACATCTTAAGTTGTGTGAAGTCTACAGTTCAGCAAACCAGATGATCATCTTCGAGTTCTATTTCTTGATGTAATTTTCATTGTTGGTCATTCAGATAGAGTGTATGACTGTATTTTGATAATTTTGCTTACAAAATCGATCAGACAAAGTTGTACGAAAGAAAATTGAAATGTGAACCTCGTAGTGTGGCAAGAGGTCAGACTTGAGATAAACACCAGCAGAGGAGCAGTAAATGTATCTGCGTGAGGACCGAAAACAAATTACTCCGAAAATTCAACAAATTACTTCGCTTAAAGCTGTTTAAAATCTGAATTTTGCTTAAGTGTTTCAAGTTTGCGTGTTTGAAATCTGAAGTTTTTGAAAAACAGGTCCTAAATCTTGACGATAGAAGTGTAAGCCTTACTGTTCTAGTTTTGGAAGTGCGTCCAAAATTGGCTCGACTTCAACAGCCTCTCTCCCTGAAACGTGCGCAGAAGATGTATACGTCAGGAAACAAGAATTTCCGCTTAAAGTTTAAACTACTTACGTAAAGCTGTGAAAACTGTGAACTCGAAACACACCATTGATGTCATAAACAACTTCATAGCCTTCTGCAGACAAGCTGCTCTTCACAAAGTCGAAATCCTGTCTGTCACCTTTCAAGTGCAAAATCTGCGGACATAAGAAATTCAACACACAGAGTTCAGTTTAGTGAGTCAATTTGTTTTATGACTGTGTCGAGAACAAATAAAATGATCGTGACCTTGGATGAAAAATCCGCGAAATCAGCATCAGATTCGCCAGGCAATTGCTGAGCAATTGGCGCTTTACCCCTCGTGAAAAGCGTCACCTGGTGACCTTCCTTAACGAGTAGTCGCGACAAGAATATACCGATGAAACGAGTTCCTCCCATGATCAGAATTTTCTTAGCACTCGACGCCCTCACTTGTAGTGATCCTCTTGTCTGCACAACATTGTTCCTCTTGTACTGCAAAACAACAGGTTCATCATTCGAATTGTTGTCGGTGCTAACGGGTTTTGAAAGCGTGCCCATGAAATGAAAACCTCCCTAAATGAATAACTCGGATCTTAAAAATGCATACGATCTAACAGTTGATTACACGGACTTCTTTTCACGTCCATTCAGTCCAGTTTAGTTCAGTTCAGTTCGACAAAATCCGACATGAAAAAACAATAAAAAGTGGACATAAAAGAGTGTACCTGAATGTTGTTAGTGAGTTTAATGCCAGTAAATTCAGAAGAAAGTGAAGAATGAAGAAGTGATAAAGAAGAAGCAAACTGGTTTTGCTGCAGCACCACCATACTGCATGCCATTTAATTATTTTCTGCACCAAATGTACCAAATTTAACTAATACTCTATAATAGTACTATTATATGATGAAAGTTTGAAGTTATAGTGTGTGTTTTTGTATGGTGATCATATAAACCATACATGATACATCTATGAATATGAGGAGGGGCTATCTACTTTGGATTTTGTAGTTTGTGGTCTTCTTTTCAACTTAACATTCACCAATCATCATTGTTTTAGATAAAATAATGCATTTGTCCCCACTTCTTCTCTACCTTATAACATCCACTACCTTTCCTATGAGAAGATAAAATGAGAAAACTACTCCCTCCGATTCAACATGTACTTAACGTTTGAACATTTTTGTGAGGGGGATTTTGGTTAAACGTTAAGAACCTGTTGAATCGGAGGGAGTAGTATTTTAAATTGGTTGCTTAAAAACTACGGAGTAGTAAATTAAATTGGTTGCTTAAAAAAAAAAATGGAATTGATATTGAATTTTCGATTGTTAATTTAAGTTTTTGGTTGGGTTGAATTGTGACACAATATTGGAGTTTTGAGATCAAGCCTCACTGACATTTGTGTGAAGGGGCATATGAGTCTTCAACCATTAGTTTAGACTTTGGGCTGAGTTCGAGAGTCGAGAGGCAGTTTTAATTACCAGTAGAGATTAGAGAATAGCCTCGTCAACACCAAAAGAAATAGAGAATGAGCAACTTTAATATCGTATCCATATGAAACACTCGAGATTGATGCAAATACGTCGACCTCTCGTAGTTGACTAGCAAGATTTTGCAAATCATGTAAGGCTTGCGCTTGACCCCAAACACATACACTATTCGTCGACTAAAAATAAATTACTAGTCCCTCAATATTTCTCCGAGTTTTTAATTTGTGTGCTAACTCCTAATATAGCTTTGAATCATATCACCGCCGTTCAAACCGAAATACCGAAAATTAAATCGAGTAATTTCGGATCGGGCCGAGTATCGGACGAATTTTTAAAAAAAAAACGGCCGAGGAAAAAGGGAAAAAAAATATAGAGAAACAAACGCAGGAGAAAAACATCTTCGTTCGTAAATCTCTTTCGCCATGGATTCAATTCAAGTAAGCTTTTGATTTCTCTCTTCGATCTTCATTGATTAATGTATCTTATAACCTAGGGTTCATCCTACGCCCAATTTAATTTCACTATTTTGTTGTTTTTTTAAAAAAAAAAAAAAAAAAAAATTCAACTCAATCAATATGCTTACGGTTTCATTTATAGATCCGAATTCATCGTACTTTTGCTGCATTTCGAGTTAATACATCATGTTTACGATTTTCGAGCTCCAGTGTTTGATTATCGATGTTTTCTGGAGTTGAAGAACAGTTGAAATTAGGTCAATTTTGTTGCGTAGGTTGTTTTCCTTGATTTTTATGATTTAATTTGATCAAATGTTATTCATGTATGATGATCTTTGTATATTTGTCGAAATGCAGTTTTCTTTGGTGCATATTTCACCTTATAGAAGGTTAAAAAGTGATGTAAATCGCTGCTCGTGATTCGCGAATCTTTGTAGAAGACGATTTCAAATCTGCACACTTCTGCATACGTTGAGAAATGCGTGTGCTTATGTTGTTTCCGAGTTTTCCGTTACTGTGATCAATCTGTGTCTTGTTGCATTGCCGAATTCTTAAGAGTGAAATGTTATCGCGTTGCTTTTAGTCTGCTTGTAGCGCGTCTTACCAAATACTATAAGACATGATTTCCGTAGAATTCGTAGATGGATTATATTCATTGACGCATAGCGAGGTCAGAAGTTAGTATTACCGTCATCAAAGGATAAATACGTTTATCTCTGAATTTGATCACAAGTTCGTAGCAACAATAGAGCTCAGGCGTTTAAAATTTCTCGTTAAAATCTGTGATTTAATTATATAGTTTCGGTTTGTATTTTCCGTGCATTTGTTCGTGTATGGAACATCCTTTGCACTCCTAGATCAGTGTGACGCTTCTATTTCATGAAATCTTTTTTTTCTCGACTTTGATCTCTGATTTCTGAACACCATGCCTTTAATTTGCAGCAGCCTACCGAAAACTATTCGAACCCAAATACTTGCTTCTTTCATGTACTTTTCAAGGTATGTTAATCATAAAACTAAACCTCTATTCCTCTTCTTTATTACGAAGTATTAACTTACATGTGTTTTTCGGCAACTATGAAATCTCACGAGTTTATGCATGGCAGGGTGCAGCTTTGGCGTTTTATATTCTTTCAGCACTTTTCATCAATAACTTTGTGATAATTTTCGTGGTCACTGTGTTCCTATCTGCTCTCGATTTTTGGGTTGTTAAGAATGTCAGTGGACGTATTTTAGTGGGTTTGAGGTGGTGGAATGAAATAGACGACCTTGGTGAAAGTGTGTGGAAATTCGAATCTCTTGACCAAGAGGTTAGTCTGACAAACTGCACTGGAGAAACACTGCCTTAAATATTCATTATACTTCGTATGTATGTACTCATTGCTGAAGCCATTTTTCACATTTTTTTCGCTTTACGAGTGTTGGTTTTTGATTGTATCTATCGCACTTTGTAGTCTTTGGCTCGTATGAACAAGAAGGATTCCTGGCTGTTTTGGTGGAGTCTTTATCTCACTGTAAGTATATTTTCCTCTGTTGTGGCATCACAAATTAGATATCTGAATTTTTGTTACATCGTAACGAGTAACGACTTGTGAATGATAACATCTGCGTAATAATATTGTGTTGTTTCATCTTCTCTGCTACTTTTTTTGGGATATATGTGACGATTTACGATTAACTATGCTTATCATCTAAGTACAAGTTTGGGAGTATTGTTCTTGTTTGTAGGCCGCCGCATGGATCATTCTCGGAATATTTTCTCTGATACGATTTCAAGCAGACTACCTTCTTGTCGTAGCTGTTTGTTTGTCGCTCAGCCTCGCTAACATTATAGGTTTCACCAAGTGCCGCAAAGGTTTGTTTCCGTGCTTTTTTTTCTTCTTTTTTTTCTGCATTATAATTACGTAAAAACGACATCATTTCACTAAACGAGATATGTTTCTTCTTTCTTACAGATGCTAAGAAGCAGTTACAACAATTTGCCACACAAACGCTAGCATCGCAAGTTTCATCCTCTATACAATCAGCGTTTAGTGTTGTGTAACTACGAGCGTGTGCTTCATTCTTACTTTTCTACCAGTAGAAACTATCTGAAGCTGAATACACAGAGAAACGGCTAGGGCCGCTGCAGCTGATAAAACGTAGTTTAACTGGATTAAATTTTGGTGACGATTTTCTGTAAAGATGCTGCATAGACATCACAAGCTTCTATCGATTTGTATAAATAAACTTCTTAGAGAGTAAAAAAGGCTTTTATAACACTATTCGTACCGCCTCAACTTTAGGTGCGACAGCTAACGGTGTCTACCTGCATATTCCGCAACGCCTAGAAAGCATGTCACGGTAAACGAAACACAAATAATACAACAAATCTAGGCAGCAAAATTTGAAGTTTATCTTGCTGTTTTCCATCTTACAAATGAGCCTCAATGCAAAAAACCAGCACAAAATCTGAAAAATTGATTGTCGAAAACGAATTGTAAAAGAATTGTGTCTGATGCAAGGTTGATTAAGCCGTGACCTTGTTCACTCTGAAAGAAGCAATAACTCGACGAAGGTCGCCCTCCTCTTCTCGGAACACGTTTTCAGGCGTCTGCAACCTTAGCTCGTACAGCCTGTTGTTTTCCACTCCTAAAACAGAAAGGTATCGTCGATCCCATTCCCTTCTGACCACTCTTTCTTCTGGCATTACCGCCAATTCATTGTTGTTGGCGTATGATTTTATGTTCACCTGTTTATTGTATCAAATAAGACTGTCGTAAGCGTGCGACATTACATAGATCTAAAAAAGAGGTCTTACCTCGACTAGATAGTAGAGCCTTCCATCATCAGCAACCCTAGAAGACGTAGACAAAATCTCGGCTTCACGACGTACACCAAGTCTAGTCGACATGAACTCTGTCAGATACTGCTTGAGCATTTTCTTCCCTGCTTCTTCAGGCGATCCCAAATCCGCGACACTCTTGTAAGTCGATGAAGACGGTGACGAGATATCCACAGACAGATTCTCGTCGAGAACGTAAGGATCCCTGAAGAAAATGTCAGCACCAGCGCCTTTAACTTGAATCCAGTTTTTTGGGTACGTCAACGAGTACCCATCGAAGAAGTCAATGTACTCCCTAAACTCTACGGTTTGTTGAGCCAGGGCGGGCCCCACGACTCGTGCAGCAATGCAACCCGACAGAAGCGTCGTTAACACGCCTCGTCTCGAGATTTCAACAGCTGTAGCTGTAGTAGTCTGAGTTACAAAATTTCCTGTCAGAAGTCCATTGTAATTCAATAATCTCGGCTCGGCTTTTCGAGTTATACATGACAGTCTTCTTAAAGTATAAATACGAGTAAATCGTAAGTCGTATGTCAGCTAGTTTAGCGAGTAAAGTTAACATGGAATACAAATTCTTATATGAGACAGTCTAAAACCGAAGCGATAAAAATTCATACCAAATGAGCTTTACAGGAAACAGTTGAGGAACGTGTAAGGTGAGGTGGTGCATTTGGGAAGTGAAACGACGTCGTTGCAAGAGTAGAAGCACAAGATGAAGTAGAAAATAAGGAGGGTAGTGTGAGTGGTTCAAACATGATGATTGAGGATGCCATTTCTTATGTGTTATCCTCATCTTGTGTCCTTACTTTATTAACTCTCTTATATGGAGTAGTAAAAAGGAGTTGTTGCCTTGTTGGATGGCTTTAATCGAATCGATCGAACTGGCTTGATCTAAACTGAATCGTTTGAAATTTGACTCGGTTGACTCTGAAAACGGAGAAAATATTAGAGAATAAGTGAGGTTGAATGTTCAACTATCAACTTAATTTTTGGTTGCATTGGTTTCTAACATGTGTCCAAGCGGGTTCAAATCTTGGACCGATAATTGCGTTCAAATTTGTATTGGAGGATCTTGGGCCAATAGTTGCGTTCAAATTTGGTTGAAATTTTCATATTTTTTGTTGGAGTTTTCTCATCCTTAGTGTGAAATTGGTCCTCACCATTTTAACCTGGTACGGTGGTTAATCAAGATTTAGGGGAGTTAGATGGTGATCCCATTCGGCACATCAAACATTTTACTCCGTAATTGATTCGATACAAATGTTGACGGTATTGATAGTAGTATCAATTTTTTCCCATCCTTGCTGAGAGTGAAATCAATTCTCACCATTGTAACCTGGTATAGCGGTTAATCAAGATTTTGCGGAGCTAGATAATGAACCCATTTGACACATCAAACATCAAACATTTATATTGATTCAATACAAATGTTGACTGTATTAATAGTGTTATCATTTTTTTTTACTATGATTAAGTAAATTCGAAATGTTTTAGATTACAGATACAAATAAAGTCATTTACATAATAAATACACAAAATAACTACAGGCTATTCTAATAATCAGTGAATTATC
Source organism: Dianthus caryophyllus (assembly GCA_023091065.1). NCBI lineage: Eukaryota > Viridiplantae > Streptophyta > Magnoliopsida > Caryophyllales > Caryophyllaceae > Dianthus > Dianthus caryophyllus. Next base: position 5,844,518 of record CM041519.1, read on the forward strand.
ACCGTCTAATTTAACAATCAATTTAATATCTAATTACATCAAACGTAAGTCTACAAATTAAACACCTAAACCTTTTAAATTAATTTAGATTTCAGACTATCACAATTATACTCAACCTCATTTAGTGGCTACACAGCTTGCCCAAGAAAGAAATTTTATGCAATAAAATATGCAAAAATATCAACACTTTTTTTTTATTCGTTTTCAGTTTTTCACCAACAATTTTAAATATTTCTATATTTCTGTCTAAATATAAGCAAATCTTCATTTCATTTATAAATTATAAGTACAATATAAATAGACAGCTTTTTTTAATTTTTTTTCTTGCAATCTTCGGACATCTTTAATCGGTAAATCTTTGCCTCATTTTCTTAGATTTTTTTTCCACCTAAATTATCTGTCTTAGATAATTTGTCCCATAATTTAATCATATTGTTCGAAGATTCATATTTAATAATTTGTTTTGCATCATTGATTTTTGATGCTGTTATTGAAGTTTTGATTTTTAATCTGTTGTTGACCAATTTTAATCTTTTTTTGAGATGATTAGAAATCATAGTTTTGTGTTTGGGAAGATGAAAAATTGTTGTAGGGTTATTTCAAATTACAGAAATTTGTCTAATTTTGCTTGTAATTCTGTAAGTTCCCCACAAATGAATTCTGGGAATTTGCCCATTTTTCGATTAAATTTGGATAAAAGTAGAGGAATTCATAGTTACCCATTTCAAATTCTAGGGTTTCCAAGTGTTTTTCAGCATACCCAGAAAAATTATTGCTTAAAAGGACCAAACTTTGGACAAATTAGGGTTTGTTCTAGGGTTGAATTAGGTAGGAATGATGGTGTTGTTAGGTGGGTTGCTTCTAATGTGAGGAATTGCTCGACGACGGTCGAGTCGTTGACTAATGATAAGAACTTTGAGAAGGTTGTTATAAAAAGTGGGGTGAATGTTAAGCCTTTGGTGATTGAAAGAGATGGTAATGAGGAAGAACATGTGAAAGGGGATGAAAAAGTCGATGTTTCGGATGTTGTTGAACCCACGAAAGAGAAGAAAAAGGAGTCGGAGATCGAGAAGGAGGCGTGGAGATTGTTGAGGAATGCGGTTGTTACTTACTGTAATAGCCCTGTTGGAACGTTGGCTGCAAATGACCCGAATGATAAGCTGCCGCTGAATTATGATCAAGTGTTTATTCGAGATTTTGTTCCTTCTGCGCTTGCCTTCTTGATGAAGGGAGAAGGGGAGATTGTTAAGAACTTTCTTCTTCACACTTTGCAACTACAGGTGATTTTGATACTACATTTTCTTGCATTCTTCATGCTGTGAATGATTGTGTTTCTTGTGCTTCTCGGTGTAGCTTTTCTTATGAAGTCTGTCATCTGTTTGTACATGTATGGGCGTAAAATTTGCTTGCTTGGTGATAACTAGATAGGGATATTTTCTTTTTGTTCTTTGATTTCGTGATGTCTCTTTCCTTAATCTTCATTACCTTTGGAATCAAAGGCCATTGATTTTTGCCTTTGGAATTCGATGGATGAAGCGTTATGTCTTGCTGAATTATCTGCCGTGTGTTATCAAGTAGTGGTAGGTCGTCGGTGCAATTTTCATCACGGGTCATTTAGTAACAACCTCCTTGGCTTTTAAGATTTAAAACATGGGTAAGATTGTGTACATTTGACCTCCTTACTCTGTCATGGTCAAGATTCGTTATAGCAGCGGAAAATATTGCTTTTATTGTTGTCGTGGTCCGGGTGATGTAGGCGTCGTTAGCTATTAGTATGTTTTCGAGCAGTAATATTTTAGGGTATATATTCATTTATAGTGTAGTCGTAGCTTTTTTCGATCTTCGAACTCCTGTTGTTTGTTTGTTTGTTCTGGCCTACCTTTGATCAAAACAGTTTTTAAGTGTGTTACTTGGCATTGTGGTCTTTCCCTCGATTCGCCTCAGAGCTGGGAGAAAACTGTCGATTGTTATAGTCCAGGTCAAGGGTTGATGCCTGCAAGCTTTAAAGTTAGGACGGTGCCTCTTGATGGGAACAATGGTACGTTCGAGGAGGTTTTAGATCCCGATTTTGGAGAATCTGCTATTGGTCGTGTTGCACCTGTTGATTCTGGTAAGAATTTGTCCATTTATATTATTGTGAGTCCTACACATATAAGTTGCAAATTTTATGCCTATATTTTTTTTTTGTCTTGTATCGTACATATCTTCGTTCTTTTGGATTTATCTTAAGAAAATATGTCTTGTGCTCGCTTGTTTCGCAGGATTATGGTGGATCATTTTACTGAGGGCTTACGGGAAGCTAACCGGTGACTATACGCTACAAGAGAGAATTGATGTGCAAACTGGAATGAGATTGATCCTGAATTTGTGTTTAAGTGATGGGTTCGATATGTTTCCTACCCTTCTCGTCACCGATGGTTCCTGCATGATAGATCGTCGTATGGGTATTCATGGCCACCCCCTTGAGATCCAAGTAAGTTGAACCTATTCTTGTCAATGTTGTCATTTCCTCGTGTGGAGAAATTTTTTGCAATTTGCACAACCAAATTAGCTTAAGCCGCTGTTTTTTTGAATTGAGTAAGCTTACTTGCTGTTATCAGATTAGTTCTTTAGCTTAGCACCCTTGCGACTTGTTCTATTTGTTTTAAGCTGTCTGAAGTCAGAAGTCCTTGAAGTTTAGTACTTTTCGTGTAGTAAGTTTTCTGAAGTCACATGAAGTCGTCAAAAGTTTGCTCAAGTGTTTGGTAAATTAAGAAAAAATAAGACGAGGAGAACATGCCCTTAGTCGTCTACTTCAAATTGTTTAGAAGCACTTCCTGCACGAATTCCGGATTCTGAATAAAATGTGCTGCTTTGTTCCGTATTACTACCGTGATTGATTTTTTCCGATCTTAGTGCTGAGGACAATGCCCTATTATTGTTGTGCAGGCATTATTTTACTCAGCTTTACGCTGTTCTCGTGAGATGCTTGCTGACGACGAAGGAAATAAAAATTTAATCAGAGCCATCAATAACAGGCTTAGTGCACTGTCTTTTCATATTCGAGAATACTATTGGGTTGACATGGGAAAGATCAACGAGATTTACCGGTACAAAACAGAAGAATACTCTATGGACGCCACAAACAAGTTCAATATCTATCCCGAGCAAATCCCGCATTGGCTGATGGATTGGATACCGAGTGAAGGCGGATACATGCTCGGCAATCTCCAGCCTGCCCACATGGATTTTAGATTCTTCACTCTCGGTAATCTGTGGAGTATTATCTCATCTGTGGGTACTCCGAAACAAAACCAGGCTATTTTGAATTTGATCGAAGCTAAATGGGACGATCTTATCGGACAAATGCCACTAAAGATCTGCTATCCTGCTGTCGAGAATGAAGAATGGCGTATTATTACCGGAAGTGATCCCAAGAATACGTGAGTTTTCTCAGAAACTTTTTTATAATCGGGATTTATCTCTACTTCTTTTGATCTTTCGGTGAGAGGTTGCTGTATTGACATGAACTTTTTTCTGTTCTTGCAGCCCTTGGTCGTATCATAATGGAGGCTCTTGGCCTACGCTCTTGTGGCAGGTACTTTTAAATATGTTTTTAATATTGAAATACCCGTTTACTCGATTCATATGTAAAAAAAAATAAAAAAAAACCCTCGCTCAGAATCCTCATTTGTTTACCTTTGTATTTTGGGAATGACCATGAATTGACGTTTTTCTTTGCGTTAATATAGTATATGGCTCAATTGTCAAGCAAGCTAAAGTATTGTCTCCCGTCTTGTCGATTTCCATGCATCGAATTATAGTTTATATGATGAAAACGATCGCTTTACGCTCATTTACTTTCCAAAACATAAAGTTGAACGAATGAAGGAACAAAGTGAGTAGTGGATGTTTAGTGATAGCATTTTTGTCTTAATGTGCTATCCTCGACTCATTCGTGGGAGTTCTTTCGTGCTCACCTGAGTATTCCTGCTTACTCTGCAGTTCACTTTGGCATGCATCAAAATGGGTCGCACTGACCTGGCAGAAAAGGCAGTCGAAGTAGCCGAGAAGCGCCTTCAACTAGACCGATGGCCTGAATATTACGACACCCGCTATGGCAAATTCATCGGAAAACAAGCACGACTTTACCAAACCTGGACCATCGCTGGATTCGAAACCTCGAAAATGTTCCTAGAAAATCCAGCAATGGCGTCCCTACTGTACTGGGACGAGGACTACGAACTTCTGGAGATATGCGTCTGCGCACTCACCAAAAGTGGGCGTAAGAAGTGCTCGAGAGGCGCTGCGAAGTCCCAAATTCTCGTTTAACGTGTTCTTTAGAGTCAGAAACTCGGAATTTACACTATTAGTCATGTAGGGGCTTAGACAATTGAGACTGAGAGCAATGAGGGTTGTTTTTTTTGCTCCTCACTGCAGTTTGTTTGTTCTCCATTGAAACTGCATCATTTTTACTCTACACAATGGTAGGTAGTGAATTTTTAGGCATCATTTGTTTGCCTATTTGTACAGTGTAACAACTTTTTAACCTAAATACTTCACACATAATATGATAATATACCTTATTTTTATAGTTTAAATAATTGATCAATATTTATAGAAAATGATTTGTTTTTTTTTTTTTTTAATCCTTTCTTTTCCTAATTTTCCCTCATCGTATGTCTGGTTTATTGAGTGGATTATATAATCGACCCAACTTAAATTAACTTATTTGAAAGTTACATGATCTAAAATATTGTAAATACGATTTATAGAAAACATGCTAGACATACGATATGATTTTCATGCTATTGGCTCAGTTCTGACATATTTGTAACTAAAACTTATTTGTTTAACCTCTTTTAGAATATACGAAATACACACCTAATCCTAATCAACAAATTCTAATCTTCATTTACTCAGTTCCCATATGAAAAATTTTAAGTTACACCCGGGGCACGAGATTTTGATACTCCCTAGCCAATGAAAAAGCTTGATTTTTATTTTATAGAATTTTTTTGTTTCATTATTCTTATTGGATAAGGTGTACGATGACGTAGTATACCCAGTGTTGCCAAAAATTCTCCCTTCCCATGTTAGTATAAACTTATTATTCTTTAGTCGCTTAAAAAACTCGATATTGTTGGACCAAAAATATAAAAAACTACCTCGCGTTTCAAAAAAAAATAAAAATAAAATTACCTCAATCTTTTTCGTTTAATTAAAAAATAATATAAAAGTGAATACCTAAACAAAAATAAAGAGTGTAAAAATATTTTTCTTTTAATCATTTTCACAATTTCCACCGTTTTTTTTAACACCACCTTCATCTTCTTTATTTGCTCAGCTGAAAGAAAAAAAAAAAATCATCCTTTTAAATCCCCAATTTCTCTCCAAAACCCTAATTTTCAAAAAAAGATGACAGAATTCGAGTTCAAAAAGGGGGAAAAAGTAGAAGTAAGCATAGAAGAAGAAGGGTTTCGAGGAGCATGGTTTTCAGGAACAATAATGACACCACCTTCGAAGAAAAGCCGAAAAACATTGGTAGAATACGACGCATTGTTGGATGAAAATGGTGTAAAACCCTTGAAAGAAACTGTTGATTTGATCCAAATTAGACCAATTCCACCTCGTGATGATGATAAAGATATAATCTTTAATGTCGACGACGATGTCGACGCTTTTTACAATGATGGTTGGTGGGAAGGTGTTGTTACTCGTGTCGATTTCGTAAATGATCGTAGGGTTTATTCTGTTTACTTTCGGCCGACTCGAGAGCAATGTGAGTTTAGTGGGTCTGATTTGAGGGTTCATAGAGAGTGGCTTGGTTCTTCTTGGCTTCCTCCTTTGGAACAAATTAATGGGGTATTCTTTTTTTTTTTTTTTTTTTTTGTGTGTTGTTTGATGATGATGATGATGATGATGATGGTGGTGGTGGTTTGTGGTTGTTTTTCTTGATTGTGATTGAATTGTTTAATGTGGGTTTAAAGGGTTTGTTGCTCCTACTAATTCTCGTATGAGACTGTCTCACATAAGTAGTAGTTAAACAAGTTAGTAAAGTTTATTGATTGATTTCTTTTAATAATTAGTAGGTCCACTACACTGTGTGTTTGTTCTTGGGATTGAAATCTTTTGTGTATGGTTGTTTTATGGTGTTTTTTTGGGGGTTGTGTGTGTATGTTAGAGTGAAATTTTATTTTTTGGGTTTGTATGTTCTTCTTGCTTGTGATTGAAATGTATTAATGTGGGTTTTAAGGGTTTTTTTTTGGGAGGTTGTGTATGTTAGGGTGAAATTTTGTGTTGATGTGAGTGTTTTGTTTGAGAAATTATGTTACTTAATGAGAGACCCACATTGATCGTAGAAGGGTCGTGTGTTTTACAAAGTCCAAGGATCCTCTTTCCGGCTTCCGTTGCAATTGATTTTAGGAAATGTGGATTTCCTTTACACTTATAAAGTGGCTCGCGGTCTTCCACTCGAGTCTGATCAGGCTCGTTTTCGTGGTTTAACACTTAAATGCTTGATTTTGATGTTGTGTCCCGTGTTCAACCCTCAACACGTCATTTGTAGGCCTATTATAGTACATTGTGACTGTGGTGGGTGTGATTTGAGGTTGCATAGAGATTGTTTATGGGGTAATTTGTATCTTTTTGTTGATTTGGGATTATTGTATAGATAAAAATGTTTTCTCTTGGGTGTTTTCTGGGTTGGGTATATCGGGGTGAAATTTTGTTGTGTCCTGTGTACATGTTTGACCCTCGACACTCCATTTTAGACCGACTAGAGAATATTGTGATTTGGTTGTGATTTGAGGTTGCATAGAGAATGGTCTATGCAAAGTGGGTTCTTGCTTTGGAAGGTTGTTCATGAGGTATAATTTTATTTTTTGTTTCTTCTTGATTTGTTATTGTTTTTCTTGATTGAAATTGAAATTTTTGTGATTTTTTTTTTTTTTTTTAATGACTGTTTTCGTCGAGAGTTATATTATTTCGTCAGTTCACTTTGTACAAACTAGATTAGATTTACGCCCGTGGCTCATGTTTCCTGTGATTCATCGCTTGAATTCAGGAAGCTGGATCAAGTGGAGGGATAATTCACGGAGAAGAAGTGAATCCTATCAGCAAAGGTGCTCAAGTCGAAGTGAGCAGCGACGAAGAAGGATTTGAAGGCGCTTGGTTTGGTGCAAGTGTTATCGAGGTTCTTGGGAAGGACAAGTTCCTCATTCAGTACAATGATCTCACCGACGACGATTCGCAGCTTGTGAAAGAAGAGGTCGATGCTTTGCATATACGGCCATGTCCTCCAACGGCTGAAAAAGTCGACAAGTTCAAGCAGTATGATGAGGTTGATGCTCTCTATAATGACGGTTGGTGGGTCGGCATCGTCTCTAAAGTCCTTGCTCGCTCGAAATATAAAGTGTACTTCAAGACCACCGGTGAGGAGATGGAGTTTAAGCACGATAAGCTAAGGTTGCATCGAGATTGGGTCAATGGGAAATGGGTCACGGCTTCAAAGGTATGCTGGAACATAATTACTTTTTTGCAGTCCTCAAAATGTTGTCGTCGCTATATAACTTACTACTTACATTACGTTCTCTTAAGGAGATCGAGTTGAACACTTTAACTTATAACTAACTGAACTCATGGTGTTTCAGGCGTTGAATTTGTCGAGCTGACTGAAAACGATGGTTCAGCTAGAGAATACATCAGGTTGATTCTGGAGTCTAGACTAGAGTGTATGTTTTGCTTGTCTTACTCTTTATCAATTATCATTCCAGAATTATGATTATATTAGTCTTTATCAATTATCTTGTCTGTTATTCGATGTTCGTTTTTCTATCCCCAAATTCAGTCCTTCGAAAATTTGATCTAGACATGTTTTATTCTTAAGTTTGTGCTCAGAGAAAAGTTCTTTAGGCTTGCAGAACCTTGCTTGTGGTTTGTGATGATGACTGACATCACTGATTTATTCAACTCATTTAACTTAGTGGTTTGATTGTTAGCATTTTGTTCGACTTTCTCGACTTTTGTTGATATCACCGTATCCTGCACACGTAGCCATGTTCTTTGAACAGCCTCGTTATCTTGTTATATAGCTTCTGTTGCTGTTTTGGCCCGTTTTTGTCTGTGATCGAAGTTGACATTTTGTTTATGTTCTTTGTATTTTTCGCTGTGTAGGGTTTTCAGCAGATGAACGGTGCAACTTTGAAGCAGCTGTTGTATAGGTGTAGTTTTCTTTCGTTTGAGCCTTTATGTTTAGATGTAGACACGAACTCGAAATGTTATGTTCATGAGTAGGTTGGATTGACAACGCCACACTCGTTGAAGAAAAAATGAAACTGAAATTACGTGTGTGAGGTTTGATCATATTGTCATGACCGTTTGTGCACAAATAGCTTTAAATTTCTCATCATCGATAATTTGTCGTAGAATGATTCTCATTGTACGTACTAAATTTATCGTGGAATGATTTCATCAAAGCTATTCCACGTCACTTAAGAGACTCGTTTTGACGACATTGTCCACACATCAAAGCTATTTCATCAAAGCTTTTCAGCTACAGATTTATTGCAGCATTTCAGTAACAAATTGAAAGTAATTTCTATAATACATCAACTATATGCCCATTATTTGAATTTTACACGAAAAAATAAACAATGAGAAACGCACAATACTACAATAGCACTATTATGTTCTCCACCAGATCAAAATTACAGCAGCCGCGAGAAAATTTTCCAGCCTAAATTAAAGGCTCGGAAAATGGATTCCATAAATTAGCTTGATGCCGAACTTAAGCAATCTGATGACGTCTGTGGGCAGTAGTCGTTGAGCAACGACTCGATTTGGTTGATTTCTTTAGGCAATGACCCTGTAAGGACCTGCTTTTTTTAGAGTCACACGACGCTCAAATATTAGGCCAAGCCACACGGGTATTAGAAAAATTCATTTCCTAAATTTCATGCATTTCGTATGTCGTGAACAGCGACGTAATACACGCCGCCATTTCCATTATGGGTCATTTGGGGAGAAAGCGATATGTAAGGTTTGATACATCTGTTGTAAACTAGAGGTTACGAATGATTATATTAACAAAATAGCAAATTTGAACAAGTGAAAGGCATACCTCATAGCCATTATCAGTAATAAGGACTTCGTCTTCAATTCTAATTCCAACACCTCGATACCTGGCATTATATGACGTAGTTCAGCTTTAATGAGAGAAAATCCCGGAAACGACCAAGTTCAATCGAGATAAGAAAAATGAACTCGATAATGATTTAATAATTGCGAGTAGGAGATAACGTAACAGTCTAAGGAACAAGTACCTCTCCAGACCATCATATGAAGGTGGGATGTATACACCTGGCTCAATCGTTATAACCTGAGAGCGGGTAACGATAACAAATTTCAAATATATTCGAAAAACAAATGAACATGAGTAAATTCAAAGCATATGTTTCTTTCCGGAAATGAAAAGGAAATACTACTCGCCAATGAATTCAAGACGGAAAAAAAATGCACGGTACTTACTACGCCTGGTTTCAAAGGACGGTCAGTGCTGATCGTGGAGCAATCATGAACGTCCATACCTAAATAATGACCTAAAGAATAACGTTGAAGTGATAAGTCGATAGATTGTTGAGCACGTGTCAAAATTGTTGATCCAAATCCTCAGACCAGTGTTCGAGCATTCAGACGATTATAGTGAAATATTCGACAAATGTGGCATAAGTCAAGAGAGATACCTATATTAGTGGGATTGAGCTGATGATATGACCGGTAACTTTTCACTTTATCTTTCAAAATCCCGATTTCTGTCAATCCTTTGTGCAGCTTATGAACCTACAGAGGTAAATGTATGCAGCATCAGTAACTATGTATATATATATATGACATATACATATCTTCATCGTGAAATCAAGTGATGTCTGTTTTCTTCAAATATTAATCCAGATGTAATGTTTGACTCTCTATTTCATACTCCGTACGAAGTATGTTTTAATTTGGGATCAGCAGAGCAGAAATTGGTTTTTCAGAACACTACAAATATTACTACATTCATGTGCATATCATACCGAATGCTCGTGTATTTGACGTATGCTTATGCCTGGTTTGCAGAGCTTTATGCATTCTTTGTTTGTCTCCAAAATAAGATCGTAAAGCTCAGCCTGTAATGAAGGAAATCATCACTGAAATCAGAAATTTAAAAAAAAAAACCGTTATCCTATGAGACAGCCGTATGCATATCATAGGCTCTCCATCTCACATGGCCAAATCTCAGACTGAATTCTTTGCTGAACTGATTAACACCGCTCATTTGTCAAACGCGTAAAGCATAAGAATGAGAGAAAGTTGATTGGTGCTAGTGTATGAATTCGATATACAAAAAATATATTATTAATCACTGATTACTATCCAACAGAACTTCTGAAAATTCTAGAGAATGGCTTACAAGAGCAGGAGAAAATCTGCCGCAGGGTGGCCATGTTCGAGTCATGTCGCTGACATAGCCATGAAACTCGCACCCAATGTCCATCAGCACAAGTTCACCACTAGTAACCTACAAAACGACAACACGTCTTCACGAGATTGCCTCTAGACATAGGTTGGTTAAACTAAAAGAAATTTCGAGATAAGAAGAAGAACACACTTTTCGATCATTTCGAGAGTAATGTATAACACTGCCGTTAGAACCACCGCCCACTACAGGATTGAATCTGTTGAACAAACAGAGGGAGAACCATCAACGATAAACAAGACTATATGCAGCATAAACAGCAAAAACCTACCAAGATCTGTACAGACGTCGCGAAACATTATCCATCCCTACAATGTGGATTTTCGATAGGTATACAGGGTAGACATATTAAGAAGTCTTCAAAAATAATTTTTTCTTCTTTTCGTTGTTGTGTATTGAAGTTTCAGATTATGATTCATGTTAGCCGACCCAAACTAATGTTGAGATATAAGCTACGTGATTCGTTGTAGAATCCCACAAGAATGTAGAACTCCCTCTCATCCTACGATGTTGCATTATTTATATGTTTCACTAGGTTGTGGGAAAGTTCAAGTCAGATGATTGTGAGGTGACAAAAAATGTGCCGAGCGGGCCCGAGCATAGAAATGTTGCTTATTTACTGAATGAGACGTAAATGGAAAATGTTGCACATCCATATTACGAGAGGGAGTATCTCTCTTCAAGGCGGAAGGGTCATTAACCAAAGATAAAGAGAAGATCAACTTACGCCATTCTTTGCACACCTCGCATCTTGCATTCGTATTCCACTTTTGCTGCCATCATACCTTCATGCGGATATGTCGTAGAGTCAAACATTGTCCGCAAAAGAGCCTATGTAAAGAACAGGGATAACACTTCATTTTGCTCATTCAGATAAAGAGTTACATATATCGACGATCAACTGTTGTTACTTACATTTCTTCTTTAAAAGAACTTGCAAGGAAAGTTTAAACAAAATAATGTAAAATTTAAACTCTTACAACTACAAGGAACTTCTTGGGCAATTACATTTTATTTTTCTATGATTAGTCAAAAATAAAACGGGTCATGTAATGTTTTGACGGACATAGGTCAAAGTGTCAAACTTTGGTCGACATAGTTTATGCATTTTTCACCTTAAAAAAATGTATCCAAATCATAGATACAAGGCCTAAACTTTCGAAATCCAAACAAACGTATTTATTTAACAAAAGTGAAAACGTGGATAAGGTTACTCTATCCCGCTGATATATTACCCCACAAAACAAAGCAGCATAAACAGTAAAAGAATTTCGCGTGCATCAGTTACCTGACAACCAATCGAACTGGCTTCTCTCATCAAGTTAAGTTCTGCGGGTGATTTGATCCAACGTAATTCATGAGTGAATGTAGAAAGATCTTTCACTTTTCCTTTATCAAGCACCTTTTTAAAGGGATCCAAGTCCATGTAGGTTCCTGTAGCAGTCTTTACATTATGAAACACCGCAGACGATTCTCCTATAATGCCTGGAAGTTTCTGTTCAAGCCAACCAAATACCAACAAAAATGACGGGTTAATGCACGTAAGGAATACCACGGCTAAATCCAAAACATCTTACTAGTATTTCCACAACAATATATATTTCTTGCTTTCCATTAAAGCGAATAACAGAGTATTCTACTACAATGACAACATTACCTCATGACTAAAATGCAACCGTCTTTTGGTGGGGGATGGGACTCGATGCACGCAGTCTTAAAAATAAATATATTTTAAAACAGAAACTGTTTCTAGAAGACCTATCATGAAAGCTGTGTCGACTCGACCAACCGCGGATTAAGTAGTACAGATAAACAAAAAAAAAACACCATAGATGAGATTGGAATATGAATACCTCGCGAAGTTTAGTTATAGGAAATGCCTGCTCGGCCTTGAATATCTCCACTGCCTCATTAACTCCAGCAGTGTTCCCTTCCCACGTGACATCCTACGAGAACGACAAATATCAGGTTTCCACCATTACCGTTTTGACCAAAAAAATAAAAACAAACATCTTGCATCGACTAAGACGTGCTCTCTTAGCCTTAAGTTGACTTGAGTCTGAAGTATTTTCTGTAATCATCAACCTGAAATTTTGTGAAGTTGTCTGAAGTTTTCTCAAGTGTTTGATAATTTACGAAAACATACGATGAGACTAACATGTCATTAGTTTAAAAACTTCAACACAAAGTAAGGCAGAGAGAGACATCATCAGCCTGTGATCTACGAAAATCATTGGAAGCCTTTTCTTCGGTTTTGGGAAGGGGAGTTACATATATTACAAGATTATCTTATACGCTCGAGAATTGGAAGAGTCATACGTACCTGAAGCGTAGCCTCAGGCATAAACATGCATAACCCAATGTCGTGACCCAAAACAGCAATACCACCAGGCTGTTGACAGCCTGTGAGATACAAATAATCAGCATCTTGTCGAAATGTATACGGCACAACATCCGTCATCATCTTCACCGGGGCTGCTGCAATGATGGCAACACTATTTTTCGGAAGAAGCTCCAACAACTTGTTTCTCCTCGAGATATACTCATCACAGCTTATACCGTGGGTGATCTCCCCTTCTTTCAGCAACTAAAACAACACGAGGTTTAAAATATTACTCTCTTCAGTCGATAAAACGTTTAAATCGCCTTAAAGGGTACTCGATCGAGACAACAATACCTCGGGGTGGGATAGTGGAGTCGGCTGGCCAGCATCGAAAATACGAGCTGTTGAAAATGAGAGGCATCCAGTTGCCTAAAAAACACATAAAAGCCAAACTACATACATTATTCAAACAATTGGTCTCTTGTAAAACCGTCTCAAATTGTTTTAATGTGAGACTAACAACTGTAAACAAGAAATTAAACCAAAAACTTCCCAGAATTTGTGTTATTCAAAAGGGGTAATCACACTGATCATAAGTAAAATAATAATGCATCAATTCATCAAAAAAAATCAAATCTTCAACATGGGTATTAAAAATTGTTTAAAAACACACTGATCATAAGTAAAATGTCCCAATAAAGTGTACAAACGAAGGCGATCCCAAAGTCGAAAAAAAACCCGTCTTACGCCATAGTTTCTGCATATCTTTAAGACTTTTTAGTGTAAGACGGTCTCACAGAAGACGTCCAAAAACTAGCTAATTTAACAAAAGGGTTTAATGGCAACTTAAATTATACACACATTCATTCGCTTCAATTCACTACATTTGACCAAATGAAGGGGGGATTCAAATGGTGGGAGACAATAACAAAAAAAATTGATTAAAATCAATCAAAAATCAAATTAAACAGCAATAAAAACACATGAATAAACAATTAAATTGAAATTCAGTAATTAATACACAAAAAAGAATGAAACTTTTGAACAATTTGTTAGAAATGGAAAACCCATGATATGTTTGAATTGATTATCAAAAAATTGTGGAAAACAAAAAAAGGAAGAATGAAATACGAACTCTTTTGTAGAGGGATCTCTGACATAGTTTAGTAGTTATGAACTGCATGTTGCAAAACAATGGTGTGTTTAATTTGATTGTAGAAACCTCGTACTTTTAGTTTGAGAGTTTAGTTTGTAGAATTTCAGGAAGAACTTAAAACCCCACTTTTGTGTTGTACTTACTACTTAGGGTTTAAGGGTTTTAATTGATTTTTCTAATTGGTTTTTTTTGCCATAAAATATGAGCATATTATCGATTATTATTGAGTAAAATATGATTGTCCTACCAAGATAAATGCACGAGGACTAGAAGACTTATTATGTTGATGTCCAAAAATCGTATTTGACGTTTCATCGGATGCGTCAAACGATCTGACACAAGTTTTTAAGATTTGGACATGTCTCATGTATTAATCTTTGTGAGTTCATGGAATTAGGTATGATTATTCGTGAAAAATTGGAAGTTACTTAAACAACGACTCGAGAGTATAATATAGTCTCCAAGTTGGATACATGATCAACTTTGGATTACATGTTACGGAGTAGTCCGTATGATGTTAGTCCCTCCATTTTACTCTTACCAAAATGTGATTGCGAGTGGTCAAATGAGAAGAAAATTATATCGGTGGTGTCGAGCATCAAGTCGTCTAAAGCCAACTATGAACTATCCTTGCTTGATAGTTTAACAAAACACAAAATGATACCGAAGATATCATGGCATAGTAGTTATAATAAATGTACCTAAACAGTAGGTCTCAGATTTAGAAGAAAATACTTTCATTTGGCATTGTAACCATGACCAACATTATGAGTTGGGGATTATGAAATTGGTGAGTACACGATATTGTTTCAATGAATTATTTACACTTTTATTTTGTAATGGAAAATAAAGAAAACCTAATCTATTAACTAGTCTAGGATAGAGGGAGTAGTGAATTAGGATGAAACTCCATAAATATTTGCATAAAACAAAACTCGAGTTTAAACTACACTAGATGGTTTACAATTACAACACGGTTCACGGTGGTGAAACTAAGTTACCGGGTTTCTACTCCCGATCAAAAAATTTAGCCACTCGGTTGCGCTCTACCGAAGCTACAAAAGCTGCGACGAAAAAATCTTCTTCTCACAATGACACATTTACCCGAAATATATCAAGTAAAACGGCGGAGAAATTCTTTGACTTCATCGATATAAGGAGGTCTAGTCGGGATTATGTGTCCCGAATCATGCTCAATAATCACTCGACATCCATCTTCAAAATATGAAGCGAGATCCCGACTGGAATTCGACGATATTTGTCTATCGCCCCTGCCTGCTCCAAAGACATGAAGAGAAGGGCACCGAAGTGATCCTTCCTCATCTCGGTCTAAGTTGACGGCAAATCCTGAGCACATGATTGCAAACCGAAAGTTTAATCCTGTGTCGTATTTTCCTTTCTGAGCACACAGGAGTGCCGCCATTGCTGCGCCTTGCGAAAACCCCAAAACGCCATCGAAAGGCCCTTCCTTTGAGAACACGGATTTCAAAAAGGATAGAGACTCTTCAAAGCCCTCGGTTTGGTGTTGATACTGTAGTGGATCGAATGGTGTCGACATCGACTGCCAGTTATTTTCTTTTGTGCTACGGAAATCAGGAGATACCAACCAAGCGTACTTTTTGCTGCAAGTTTCCATTGGTGGTGGGTCGTGTCGAGGTGAGCTTGATAAGTCATTGTCATCAATTTTGGCGGATTGGTATATAAACGGAAGCTCGTGGGGAGCATTTACAAAAACAAGCTCAGCCATGCTTTTGAGTTTTTTGACTAAAGAAGCGGTTCGTCCCTTAAAACCGGAGGCGTTTTGACGAAACCCGTGAAGGCACAGTATCCTAAGTTTCTTCACAGGTCCTGAGATTAAGAAAGAGGATAAATCGTAGCAATTAATTTCGTACATCAAGGGATCTCATGATGCCGGTTTGTTTACTAAAGAAGTTAGAAATGGATCAGAGAGAACTTAAAATAACAAACCCTTTACTCGAACTGAAATTAGTGGCACATTGTAGTAGTACTGAAAAAAAATGGCAAAGCCTTACCAACACATGGTCGTCCAGTATGCACTGTCTCTGCATCACGCTTGATACTGACTTCTGAGTCGTCTGGAGTTACCGTTGGAGCAGACTCGGCAAGTTTTCCGTACTTTTGGCACAACTCGCATACGTACTGGATTGTCTCCTTCTGCACAAAGAAGCAGCAAACACTAAAAAGGTGCAGAAAGAACACTGATGACACTCAGAGCTACTCCGCACGAGTTATTAGCAGAAGAAACGATTACAGGATTACACAGATGTCATGTTTACGATACAATAGGCTGAAATAAGGAACCTTCAGTAAAAACGACGGAAACTAGAAAGGACAAAACTGACTGTCATGAATAGGTTTTGCAGTGGAATCGAAGTTATATAGAGGTTGGTAATTAAAAAACAAAAAAGAGAGAGATCCCTTCAACATTAACTTCAAATTTAAACCGGGCATCAAAAGAAAAACAGGAAGGACGGAGAAAGCTTAATTTGATGTAAGGATATCCGTAGCGCCTACCTGACAGTCATTACAGACCAAAACAAGCATGCGGCAAAAGGTACAACGGCAGCGAGAAGAATAATCGTCAAAAGATATGCCACAAAGGAGACATTTACCGATTATACGGTCACTTGAACTCCCAACTGATATCCTACAAAGAGGAAAAACGGTTGAGCAGCTAACTTTAGCATAATAATATCATCAGTTTAGAGAATTTGCAAAGTATATACTTTGCTTGCCATTAGTATGTTGGTTAGTTGTCATCGTGATTGCAAGTAACAGACCAATGAAGGTAGAACGAACGATGGCATGTGAGAAAGTGTAAAGAATACATCTAGTCAAGTGTAAAGAATACATCTAGTCTTTGCATAGAACTTCAATGATTATTATTATTATTATGATATGTTTGAAAACACTCTCCTCTCAAGTCTCAACGCCCAACTATCCGAACATTTTTTTTTTGATGACGAGGGGTTGAATCCTCCCAGGCACTTGCAATACCCTGCAAACCACATGTGCCATGTAAGTCATCCCTTAGGATGGCAGGTAACCGCCTGCCTTTGCCCACCCAGGGAGTCGAACCCAGGACCTCGCAATTCCTGCCTTTGCAAGCTTTGAGGCACTTTCCGAACTTCTAGTCCCACATTATTGTTAAGAAACACTACTCGAGTTTCGTCAGATTGTAATTACGATTAAACATAAGAATTTTGCATCTCATAGGTGGCGGTTTTTTACAATACCATCCAAGAATAATCAAAACCCAAAAGAGCCAAAAGATTCAGCAACCATTATCCCTATATAATTAGATAACGTAAGAATCAATATCAAAGATGTTAAAAGATATTTGTTTTTAAGCAATTATAAATATGAAGTAAAATGGAAGCTAACAATGATGACAATTAAGAAGCCAAAAAGCCAGCAAGTTAGTTTTGTTTTGTTGGGCAAGTGAACAAGGCATTTATCTACATGAAGCCTACTAACTTAGGGTATAGCTTGAGATGTTTCAGGAGTATAAAAATTTACCGAGGATCATAAACAAAGTTTTTCCCCTTGAAAAAGCCACCATCTGGAAACTGTTCCAAGTAACGCTGGATTCCGCCATATAACTGTAGGCAAACATTTCATTATACGTTAGAAAATGAAATTACCCTCCAATATGCAGCACAAAAGGCGCAAGAGAACTAAGAGATTAGAAGGAAACAAGCAAAATGCCTTAAAATAATTTTTTAAAAAAAAAAAAAAAAAAAAAAAGCACATTTTTTTTGGAACAATACTATAAGCTTAACTAAAAGACGGAAAAGATAAATCATCGATATTCATTATTGAACTTTAAAAAAAGACTCAAAGCACATGTATATTCCATCATACATCCTCTTTTTTTTTTTTTTTTTTTTCCTGTTCTAATGATCATGTTACCTGAAATACGTTTTCAAATCCAGAACCTTTGGACCTAATATATGCAGATGCCATCTCACACCGTATTCCTCCGGTACAATACCTGCAGCATAGTCAACAATTTCAACATGTTGAAACAGATTCAAGTATAGCAAGTACTGCAACTCTGCAAGAGCCATTGAACAAAAAAGACAACCGTAAAACTTACATAAGGACACAATTGCCACGCAACTTCTCTGCGTTACTATCTATCCAACTAGGTAGATCACTATACTGCCTTGTAGTGGGGTCCAAAGTCTCGACATTCGGAGACTCAAACTTCCCAATCCTTGTCTCGTACAAATTCCTCGCGTCAAGTAGAACAACCTTATTGAAGTCAACAGGTGCTTCATCCTTCAAAACCTCCCCTTCCATACATAGCAAAGTTTAGCATGCTTACAATAATCACAAATACGCTAAAACAAGAGTATTCCACTAAAACCTCCCCTTTCATCTAGCTCACTTTTCTAGGCGACATGCAGAGGTAAAAAAAATGAATGTTTTTTGCTGATTTGTCTTTTTTTTACTGCTAGAGTGCTTGTTAACTCTTAGCAAAGCACCTTCAGCAAAAACCAGAAAGGCACAACAGATTAACAGGTGTTGGGTCAACGTAATTTCGCATGGCTTTCGGGCGGCTAGAGGATATAAACATTCTATGATGAATTTCAATGACTTGGATGTTGAATTTAAACAGTTTTACGAGTGCATCACTGTTGCTTTTTCAAACTCGTAATGGTAAAGACAGCGAGTCAAGAAGAGGTCAAGAGGAAAACGAGAAGGTAGCGGTTGACTACAATCAATCACCTACAATGATAATGGAACATCTACAGTAGAGTTTTTGACCGCATACCATCCTTGGGGTTTTCACTTTGCAATTGAATTTAGTTTACCGAAACTGAGCTATATTTACTAACATTGTCTACTACAAATTTTATGACTGCAATAGTGAAGTACACTATTCGAACATCAATCTATGAGTAGGTAAATCATACTCATATTTTCTGATACCATCGAAAGAAAAGTATTCGTTATCTATTCCTCAAAACTACATTTCTACATAGTACATTCTCCTTAAATTCCCCGATAACAGCATCAGATAGGCAAGAACTGCATTAAGCTACGTTTAAGTCGCCTGCTTCAGCACATTCTATCTACAACCTCAGATCACCTAACCCTATCGCCGGCTTCAGCACAACTGTTCTGTGATTTTAAGGTTAAGTAACCGAGAACTAGAACTGAATCGTACAAGTGACAGAGCAAATTCATATTCTACAACAGAAAAACGACGTGAAATCGACGAGATATACGACATTATCAGAGAATCATCACTAAAGCTCAAAGACATCAAAGTAAATGTAAATAACATTAAACATGAAACGAATCAAATAATTAGCCTGAAAATTCAAGCAAAATATACCAGAACTCTGAAGAACAGAATGAAAATCAGCGGCAGAAAGATGTCTTCCAGCACACGAAATGGAAGGCGATTTCACCGTAGAATTTGCGCAAAGAGTAACCAATTCCTTAACAATTCGAACACTCAGCGAAGTAAATCCGCACTCCTTAGCAACCTCCGCATCAACCGCCGCCGCATCATCAACGGAAGCAAGCTTGAAATCAGTACCGCGAAAAACGTCGCCGTAGCGGCAGAGCAAGGCGGCGATGTGGTGGTTGAGGGAGGAGATTTCTCCGCCGACGGTGACGTTGACGCCCTGCGGAGCGAGTCGAACTCGGCCGAGGAGACCGAGTGAGGCGCAGTTTGACTCGTAGAAGGCGGCGAGTGCGGCGAGGTCGTCGATTGGGCGCGTGGTGTAGTTGTAGTATAGCAGAATTCCTTGGTTTTGTCGTGGAAAAGGCTTCTCTTGCGACATTTGAAGGTAGTTTCTGCGGTGGCGCGTGCGGCTGATGCGGTGGCGAGTGGAGAGGAATGCAGTGAGGTTTTGGTGGTGTAATATTTGTATTTGTGTGGGTGTTTTTTTATGTCGGGTGTTGAGTCAGCCTAAAATCTTAAGAAAAACCGTCTTTCACGAACGTCATATAGTAAATTATTGATTTTCCGTATACGGATTTTACTCCCGTTATATACTTTTTTCACTTGATTTTCCAACTATACCCTTTTTACTATCACAATATACAAAAAAAAATTAAAAAAAAAAAAAAAAACAATGAATCAACAAGCTATTCCGACCACCATCACCTCCGGCCACCACCGAGTTCGACCACCACCATACCGGTCGCCCACCACGCCGGAGTTCACCGCCGGCTACACATGGCGGTCCCACCTCGCCGGTGACCTGGCCTTACTTAGTTACCCACAAAACTCACAAACTAACACAATTTACTACACCACCATATTGACCACTAAGCCCACCCACGTCGGTGCCGCCACCTCCGACCACCCTCTCCGGCCGCCGCTACCGCCTCCCGCCACCCTAAGTCAGTGCCTACCGCCGCCCCAAGTTCTTTCTTATGCAAACCCTAATTTTGATTTTAAATTAAATCCATTTAGAATTAATAAAAATTGATAATTTAATGTGATAATTGAAATTGAAAGTGATTATTACTTCATTGAATTGTTTATTGAAATTAATAATTGAATAATTGAACAATTGATTGAATTTAAGTAAGAAAAATTTGGGGAAAAAGAATAGAGAATTTGTATACCATGGGAGTAAAAAAGGGTAGGGTTTGGAAACTAAATGAAAAAAGTATACAACGGGAGTAAAATCCGTATACGGAAAATCAATTAATGTGGGATCAAAATACAAATGGTAGTCAAAAGAGTAAAAATACATGAAACAAATTAACTAAAATCACTTATACGGTACTAAAATAGTACAAAAACTAGTTAATTAATCAAGTACAAATGAGTCGGACTTACAATAATTTATCATAAGCCCCGACTCACATAAGAATTTGTGTTTGTCACAATTGGTCTGCGATATAGAAAAGTCGTCTTATAATTTTAATCATTTTGATAAAAGATAATGTCTCACAAGACTTCCTCATCTAAAATAGTTGTATAAATGTCTTTGACAAATAAATGGTACTCCGTACTTAGGGCCTGTTCTCTTCGTCTGAAATTTTCTAAACCAATCTTAAGTTTTCTGAAGTTTTCTGAAGTAATCTGAAATTTTCTGAAATTTTCTGAAGTTTTCTGAAGTTTTTTGAAATAATATGAAATTATTATTATTATTATTATTATTATTATTATTATTATTATTATTATTATTATTATTATTATTATTATTATTATTATTATTATGGTAATTGTAATTGTTATTATATTTGCTACTTTTATTTATTTTATTTTTATCGAGTTTCGCCTAAATTTATCTGTTTTTAGAATTATTAACTTAACTTTTTATTTCATTTACGATAAACTTTGAGGACAATATTTGTAGTACCAAAAATATTCAAATCTTTATATATATATGCGCTTTTTTTACTAATATTTAATTATTATTTACTAGAAAAATTTAGCAAGCAATATATATAATATATAATAATAATAATAATAATAATAATAATAATAATAATAATAATAATTTTTGCATTTATTTTAATTAATATTTGATAAATATTTATGAAAATTTTAGTAACAGTCTATATATTTAATGTGAATTAACTTTTATTTATGATTTGCTATAAAATGATTTTGTATTAGTCTTATTTTTATTCAAATTATTATCAATATTATTCACATTATTATTCTTAATAATATTATTATTACTATTATTAATAACATTAACGTTACATATAACTTAAGTATTATTATTAGTTAATTTATTTAATTAGAAATCTGAAGTTTTCTGAAGTAATCTGAAGTTTTCTGAAGTTGTCTGAAGTAATCTGAAGTTTTCTGAAGTTATCTGAAGTTTTCTTAAGTTATCTGAAGTTTTCTGAACCAGAGAAAAACTTAAGATGAGGAGAACATGCCCTTACTACGGAGTACATTTTGTTATGATTGGTCTGCGATATTAAAAATGTCGTTTTTTAATTTTAATCATTTTAATAAAAGACGGTCTTTCACAAGACTTCCCATCTAAAATAGTCGTATAAAAGTAAGAAAAGAAATTGCGACAAAATATTTTGGCGTGTATGGTAAAATATCGAGCTATTTTTCATAATAATTTCTATTTTCCAAATATGTTAACCAAAAAATAGGAGATTATTATGAAGTGGTCACATACTCACAAGCAACAGGTGATCGTTCACATACAACTGTTTCATTTGAAAATTGTCACCGGAAACGGTAAGAGACTACTGCAAATCATTACTGAACAAAATAACTCGCGATTGAAAAGAAAGAACCCCAATCATTTTTCGTGTATATATTATATATATCGGAAAACTAAAATACAGAAGCACTGCAAAATGCAGAACACGCGAGACGATTGATTATACGCCTTAGCGACCAACCTGAACTAAACATTCAAATATCTTCGGACGCTGAAAAATGGCAGTAATGAACATAAACTTTCCTGTGAGAGACAGAAACTCAAAGTAGAATAAACCGATAATTCATTTAACAATGACCCCTTTGTGCCGGATCTAAACACCGGGATCAAAGGGGGGGGACTAAATGGTCGACACGAATTCCAAAGCTCAGTCTTTTCGGTGGAGACACCGAAAACTAAGACAACGAAGGTTTCTTGACTTCAGCCGAATTTGAAACCGCCTGCAGGAACATTGTTTTGAGCAGCTGCAAAGTTGAAGCCCTGCTGTTGGTCTTGAGGAATCGGCTCGTCTTCTTCCTCAGCCCAATATTTTTCCAAGACTTTAACGGCCTTCTCGTAGATTTCATTATTGTCGTGAGACTGGAGGTTCTCGATTTTGTCTAGTCCTTCACACTCGTCGATCATTTGAGCAAAAAGATTTATTCCGCCGTTCAATCCCGTCTCTTTGTCCGCCTCTCCCACCTTAAGAATGTTCTCGAGCCCCTCGAGACAAACGGTAACGATTCGAGGGTCTGGGCAAATCAGAAGATCGCAAAGTGGCTTGATGCAACCCTGACCGACCAGGAATCTGTTGAAACAAAAATAAAAAAGAATAAAATAAAAAGTGGATTTTTGAGAGGAACAAACAGAAATAAATGAAAATTGAACTGGTGTATCTAATAGATAAAAAAAAAATTCACAACCATTCAGATACTTGGACCTCGCAAAACTGATCGCCCTGAATGACCTGACCCGTCAATTTCAACCCATACCCAAACCGACACATGAACTCAAGAACCGTTCTTGACCCACAATCCAAATTGACCAGACCCTATTTGACTTGATCCAAATGTAAAATATTAGGAGTACATAGACTACATACTATTTTTTAACATACAAAGATGATAATAAGCAACTCGAAAGTGACCTGAATTCAAAATGACCTAACCCAAATATGACCTCCAAACTCTCGTAAATCCGTAACTGGCCCGACCAAAACTGACTCGAACCGCACCTGAACCGATTGACCCGTTGCCGTTAAGTATTAATTTATTACATTTTCATTTTAACTATAATCCAAATTTTAAAAGCATGAGGTGGACAGACACGGCAAGGCACAAGCCGCAACGAGAAAATACACACTTTTGCTTGTCAGGGGCCTTAGCTTATATACAGCCACTTACGCATATCATTTGTTGTGCATTATGCACAAGACGCGCCCTTATCGCGCATTTTTGCAACTGGGGCCATAGGGCCACAGTCAAAAATAAGCGAAGTAAGAACAGCATTTTTATCAAGAATATTGCCCATTGTATCTATACAAATTAGCCCATCTAAGAGTCCAATTATTTGGGATATAAGGAGTGAAATTTTTGACAAGAAATGTACCGTATTTGGTCAGGGGATCCCCCAGATGTGGCATTCGAGATGGCCCACGCAGCTTCCTTCTTAATGTCAAACTCAGCATGCTGGAGTAGTTGAACGAGAGGGTTCACAATGCCAGCCCCAATAACAGCCTGATTGAAATAAACACAGGTATTCAGAAGAACAGTCAAACACGTCGATCATCCTGACGACGATTATTAAAGGAACAGTAAGTCTCGTGCGAGAGCGTCTCACATCGTGAGCTACTCTCTATGAAAGAAAATGTAAATAAAAAAATCTAAGTAACTACCTATTTTCGTACTTGAGACTTCGAGACTTTGTGTTAAAGGAAAAGGGAACGAAATATTATCGTACAGACTATAGCTTTGAATAGAGTCAATATCAGTACAGTTTGGAAGTTGTAACTTACAAGAACTATAAAATTTGTGATACAATCGTAAAAGGAGAAGCTTTAGGCAGAAATTAGAAAATGACGGCGCGAAGAAGCAGTACCTGTATTTGGGCCTTGTTCCCAGCAGTTATATTCGATATTGTCCAACACGCTTCCTTCTTGATGCTCTTCTTGTGATTTTGAATGAGAAGTTGATAAAGACAAGGAAGCACATTGTTGTCTAATACAAACTGAAAAACAACGAGACGACGAGTAAGATACAGTTGCAAAATTTGGTAGCAAAAAAAAAACAAAAAAAAAACACCATATGCTGCACTCCTAAGTTATTTTCTTATTTATTCAGGCGCTACAGTAACCAAGTACGGAGTATAATATTATTTACGGTTTCCTATTTCCATGCCTAGGCAAATAGCCAAACTGCCAAAGCACCCACTAGCAGAGTAGCAGCACAGACCGACACACGTACAGACTAAAAATAGCGATAGTGGAACAGTACCTGAGTCTGTGAATCATCTCCAGTGACAATATTCCCCACTGTTCGGAGAGCAGGAATGAGAACTGTGGGTGAAGGATGACTATCCATCAACATATTAAAAATAAGTTAATGTCCATGATTAAGAATGTACTACAAACAACTCAACTCCTAAAAGTACAAAATGACACTTCAATGGAGACGATCTGCTATGCGAATGAAAACCCGATTAAAAGTGGAAGGACATACACTAGAAGTTCTATGAGCCGTGGACAAACTCCAGCTTCAATAACGGCCTGAATTTTGTCGTTAGGACCATCTGAGAGATAAGAAAGGGCCCAGCAGGCATCTGTCAGGACTTCTTCATCCTGTAGATGAATAAGGTGTCGCAAAACTGGCAATGCCGGTTTAACCTGAGAAATGTAAGAAAAATGTATTTAGTGACCTCGTATTTGATTCGTAATTATTTTCATTGCGTCTGAAGTGTCATGGTCAAGAACAACCTGCTCAAATGGTGCTGGTGGCTTGCCACGACAAAAGTTGGACAAAGTCCAAGTAGCGTTTCTTAGCATTGACAGTTTCGAATTTTCATTCAACTGAGATAACAGTGGGATGAGTGCACCCTGACTTAGTACAAGATCCCTACAGTTTGGAGAGTCCCCAGCAACATTACCCAAAGCCCACACCGCCTGCAGAATGATGGAATAATTGGGTCGACGAGTTACATACAAATTTGCCATAAAATTGATAATACGAAAATTAAATAGTGGCCTAGAGAAGTACCGAAGAGAACTGAACGCATCATTGAAATGAACGTAAATAGACATACCTGTTCTCTGACATCATCACTAGCAGATGCAAGGAGCTGAACAAACTTTGGGACAGCACCATGGTCAATTACCACCCTCGTGTGCTCCGACGTTCCAGATGCCACATTTGTCAAAGCCCATGCAGCCTCAAACTGCATATTAAGGGCAACGAAATTTCCGGTAATTTTTCATCGATCAAAACTGAGATCTAATCGCATAACTGAGTGCCTTAACAACAAGAATCTCATACCTGAAGTTGAGGTACATCGTGTCTGTCCAGGAATTCAACAAATTTTGGGATAACACCAGCTTTAATAACCTCGTCAATAGGCGGACACCGTTCTAAGCACAAATGCAATAAAATGACACATATGAGTGAGCGTGAGTCATGACAGTAAATCAATAGAATTGTATGTTCGTGTACATACCAATTGACAAGAGCTTTCTAAACTGAGTGGTTGCCTCCAATTGAAGAGTGTGATCAGCAGATGCTACTCCTTGGACCATAACAGGAATACTCTCTAGCTGTCAAATAAGAGGAAAATATATGAATGATCACAGCTTATTCCCACATGTTTTTAATAGATAATACATCCTCACCAAGACTCCGACAACTCAACTATCTATCGAGCCAATCAATACCAATCTTTTCACATATATCACTCTGTATTACAGCAGTTTAACGGGATCACGAGCAACTAATTCACCACGGAGTCACAGACACTTAATTTTATCCAATGAGAGGTAACATGGATATATTGGATTATTTAAGGAGGCAAAGGCACTACTACATTTGGGAGCAGAAGTCCAAGAAAATAAGGAATCTCTGGAATTACCCTCTCCTCATACATCACTTTTCTTCGACCATTATTGTTAATAAAGGGCACTACCAGTGACTAAAAAGTGCAAATTTAGCCAAATAAAGTAATGTTAAAAATCCAAAGAATCAGGTAAAGATAAAATGGAAAGGAATCGGGATATTGAGGGACGAATACACTACCTAAGGGCCTTGCCACCTCCGAAAACGTACACTTTTTAAAAATCAACCGGGTGAGCAAAAACACAAGTATCTTATGGTAAACCTTATCAAATATTACCTACAACATTCAAACAAACTCTGCATAATTGGTTGTCACTAATGTTCCGAACAATCTAAACTGTGAACTTTAACTCTACAACCAAAACATACAATCCAACCACATTCCGAGAGATAACAGTAACACTTTCACTGCTAAGTCGTCCTTCCTCACTCCAGTCCTCACAGAACCGCAAACTTATTGGTGATAGTACAATTAGCAATATTTTGTTGTTCTGTCAGCTAGGTCAGTGAGAAGTTTAATACCATACTATGTAAAGTATCAATTATCTAAATAATCTTTAGACCTTGTAAAACCAATAATTTATCAATCAATGCCCTCCCTGCTCAGTGATACTGACTTATAAGACAAACAAGTAGATCATTTTCAAACCGTGCCAAACTACATGCACGTATCACACAAACAACAAACTAAGTTCTGGCATCATGGTACACTTTTGTCCGTATTCCTTTGTCCATATTGATCAAAGATATGAAGACACCTATGGAATTGATACTAATGCCAGATAATATTCCCTACTAGGTCCAGCTCGGAAAAAAAATCGATACAATTGTAAGAGAAGTGTGCCAAACCTACAAAACCCTTCAGCACAATCATAAATCACCACAATAATTGAAACCCCGACAAATCTAATACTTCCAATTATCCCCTTCAAACTTTAGATATTAGCACAGTCGTGAAGGGCTCTCGCAACCAACAAGGTAAGAGGTATCACACATTCACACGTAGCATAACGCTCATGTTAACACTCATCAAACCCGTAACTCCCCATTAAAAGTAAAGAAAACTCCACATACAAACACCTATATATGCATAAAGCAAATATGAATTCATACAATCAAAATTAAACTGCACCTATGTCAAAAGATCAAAACTAATTAATAAAAATTGCTAAATATATTGCTGGAAAGTATTAAACTTCGTATCACACAAAATTGCACCTTCTTCTCGATTACAATTCTCAATTTGATTTTCTCTCAATAATCATGATACTCAATCACACTTAAAAACCGATTAAACAGACAATTCCAACTTAGAATCAAGCAAATCCGCAAATCCAAACTAAATGATAACTTCATAGCAGAAATTAGCCAATACAAATGACATAAATCAAATAACAAAACACATAACAAGATCGAAACTTCATACATTAAATTAAAGCATAATTCACAAAAATTGCAACTTTTTTCTCAATAAACCATTGTAAATTTGATGTCATCTCACTTTCATAATATACAATCACAATTCCAATCAAAAACCAAACACACTCACACATCAAAATTAATACTAAAAGATGGGAATTTTACACATCAAAATTAGGGCAAACAAAAACCACAATTCCACCCAAAAAAATCACAACTTTTTGTCAATATGATTCTCAATTTGATTTCCTATCACTTTTCATCATACTCAATCACACTTAAAACCCACAATTCCAATCAAAAAAATAAAAACATATCAACACATCAAAACCATCAATACAAAACCAAATCAAACAATCAAAAGATCGGAAATTTACGCATCAAAATTAGGGCAAAAAATCAGACCTTTTTGTCGATATTTTGAGAAGCATCATTAAGAAGAGATTGTTGAGTCTGAGATTGAGATTGAAGCAACAAATTATTAACACCCTCACGACGCTTCTTAAGAAGATTATCCTCCCTTTTACTCTTTCTGATCTCAACCAAATTATCCTCCCTACGACGGCGAGCTTCGTCGGCATCAACACCAATTTTGTACGACTTCTTCCTCACCTCTGTACGCGAATTGGGTCTCAGAGACATTGTTGATTCTCCCGGAGTTTCGCCGGAAATTGAGGAGTGCACACAAGGTGTTCGACGAAATGCGTCAGAGAAAATTAAAAGAAGTTTTGGTGTGGAGAAGAGAAAGTGTGTTGAGGGAGGTATGGAGAGGAAGGTTGTGGGTGGAGTTGAGGGGCCAATGATTTGATCAATTGTTTATTTTTATACTTTCATTCTAGTCATTTGCCTTAAATCCCGTAAAAAAAAAAAATAAATAAATAAATAAATAAAAAATTAAACAGTAAACAATTCACTGAAACAGAGAGCAATAATTTTTTTTGAAAGTTCAGTTTAATTAACATAAAAAATTATAAATATATATATTTAGTACTCGTATAGTCGTATTTGGTAATATCACTTCTAGTATGAGACGATCTTGCGATAAATTATTATTCCCTCCATTTAAATTCAGTCCCACCATGATGTTACTTTATACTTGCCGAGGTGTATTTTGTAACGAGAAATTCTAGAATTTCACAACGTAAAAAATTATAGAAATTTGATATTAATATTAATATTGTATTTAAAAAGACGAATCAAACAAAATCACACATGACTATATTTTCATTTATATACCACTCACAATATCGAATATTCTTTAAGCACATAAATAGTGTCAAATAGTAAAATGCAGGAGTGGATTTGAATGGAGGGAGTAAAATATATCATGTCATTAATATTAACATGGTTGTTTGTTTTGTGCATGAATTTGAAGATTCTATGAATTGAAAAAAAAAATCGTTGATTGTCTAGTTTATGAGAATTGAAACTTTCCATGGGAAGTGAATTAGCAAAAAGTTAATTCTATCATGGCAATTGACAACCAAACGTTTTTATGATATTCACGTGATTTTGAAGTTTTTAAAAAAATTATTTCCCTGCATTGAACCAAACGTCCCCTTGTATTATACTTTTTTTTCCCATTTTCGGTTATCCTCATCATTTTTATACTAATTATATCATTTTTATTTTAAATTGTAATTGTAATTAAACTTCTTTAATAACTTTATAGTGAGTTTAGTATATTTATATACTAATTATATCATGTTTTTATTTCTTTAACTATAACTTGCACCATTGGACTTCATTAATTTTCATGAAACCATTAAACAGAAAACTTACTAATGAACGAGTTTAACTCTCGCTATTATTAAAATGCTTTCATGCCTAATTATTAAGTTATTTTATATATTATAAAATACTCCGTATATATTATATATTATCGATTAATAATTATAGTACGATGTATAATATATAAGAATTTTATTGAGAAATTAATTTTGAAAGTTGGAGTATTGGTGACATAATAGAGGGAGTGTCTTTGGACACTTTTGGTTTTGGAATTTTTGGAATGCCAACTCAAAGATATGGTCTTTAATAATGGTGTCACTCTTGGGACCCACTTTTGTTATTAACATTTTCATGATTTTGATTTCTGATGGGTAGATTAGTCGTCTAATTTGATTTCTTCTGTTTATATCAACAGTAGTTCTCCTGAAAGACGGGCCTAACGATAATTAACGTAAGACACAAGCAAGAAAAGAAAAAAAAAACTAACTCGTAACTACCTTGTGTGAGAGGACTTACGATAAATTTATCGTTAGGACCGTCTCACACAAGAAATTGTGTTATATCAATAACTATTTTCTTTCACATGCATGAACCTTTTTTTTTTTAAAAAGCAACCTTACTTTTAGGCGAAATTGCAAATAACTACTTCCTCCATTTTTTGGATTCTATACATTTACTTTTTGGACACTATTCACAAGTGAGGAGAATTTTCGATATATCGTCTAATATATGAAATAAAAAATAGTCATGTGAGATTTTGTTTTAATTGCATTTTCGAGAGCATTATTAATATTTAAATTTTATAATTTTCGGAATTATGTAACTAAAGATATAAACAAAGGAAAACGTGCATCGACGTACGTGCAAAAAGCAAATGTATAGAATCCAAGAAAATGGAGGAAGTACCTTTTAAAATCACTTTTTTTCAAATAACTACCTTTTATAAAATTTTTTTCAAATTACTACCTTAAAATGTATTTTTGTTTTCAAATCAATACCAGTTCCCCGGAAATCTCATTTAACTCAAAAAAATAAGGATGGAAAGTGCTGAAAAGTGAAAGAATCATTGTTTGATTGAATAATATGAGAGAAAAAATTAAAAACAATGGAAGAAATTTTAGGTAAAAAGGTAAAGAGGATGAAATGAAGAGGTTAAGTTAAATAGAGGAAGAAAGGTTAGAAAAGGGTAGAAGGGTAGAATGGGTATTTGACATGGGTGTTTCAAATAAAAGGCAACAAAAATTTTCAAAGTGGTCGGAATTTGATAAAATATGACGTTTTCCGGGGAACTGGTATTGATTTGAAAACAAAAATACATTTTAAGGTAGTGATTTGAAAAAAAAATTATAAAAGGTAGTT
This sequence comes from Dianthus caryophyllus, assembly GCA_023091065.1. Classification (NCBI taxonomy): domain Eukaryota; kingdom Viridiplantae; phylum Streptophyta; class Magnoliopsida; order Caryophyllales; family Caryophyllaceae; genus Dianthus; species Dianthus caryophyllus. The sequence goes on from CM041519.1 coordinate 5,875,269, forward strand.
ATTTGAAAAAAAGTGGTTTTAAAAGGTAGTTATTTGCAATTTCGCCTTACTTTTATTGTTTGGTTCAAATTACTCGCTCATTCTTTGACTATTTGTTTTTTTTTTAACCAAAAAAAAAAAAGAAAAAAAAAAAGTCAAATGGTCATTGTTTGACAATTTGTAGTTGTTAGTAATGTTATCGATGTCAATATGAGTCATATGGTCATTTGTACTTCCTCTATTTCAGTCATTTATTTACACTTTTTTAAAATCCTCCTTACAAAAAAATTAAATTGTAAACAAATCACTGGAACGGAATAAATAGTTGTTATTAATTTAGTACGGAGTATATTTTAAGTGGTAGAACTTTCTGGTTCTTTTAAAAGTTTTTTTAAAATGTTTCTGAAATGTTTGGTAAGATAAATAAAATTAAAGTGACGAGAAAATACACTGTATGTAAGTATGTTGTCCAATAACTTACACACTATAAACTGGAATGTAACCAAGAGGTGGTTAAGAGAGACTTCTTAAATTCAATATGTATTACCGAGTACACATCAACCTAACTTGAATTGAGAGTGAGTAGATCATTTTTCTTAATGATATTTGTAATACGATTGTTTTTGTTTTCGTTTATGTATGATCCGTATAACGTTCGATTTACTTCAGTTTTGGTGAACTACAAATGAAAAAATGACATAGTAACTACAAACTATGTTGTACACAAATTCTTATTGAAAGTGAACAAAATCACTTAAATTTAAAACGGCTCAAATAATATACCATTCCAACATATAGAATACATATTTTATTTTTCCACACATAGAGTACAATTTACTTTTGCCTTATTCCTACTATCTAACCCGTCTTAAATTAGGACGAATATACTTCATCCGTTCCACAATGATAGTTCCGTTTCACTTTTAGAAAGTCAAAATTTTAAAACTTTGACCGTAAATAACTTAAAATATGTAAATAATCGTTATACGATAATAAGATATTTACATTTGTTGTCAAAATATCTTTCACAAAATTTAAATTTCAACCAAAAAAATCGTATATAAGCGATGAAAAACATGGTCGAAGAGGAGCGTTGGAGACCGCGTAAAGTCAAAGCGGGACTATCATTGTGGAACGGAGGAGTACATGGTCAGGGGGAAGGTATCATGAGCGGTAGGCCTCAGGTTTAAATCCCGTCTCCCCTGTTATAATGGCCTAGTGTCTCATTTAGACACCCCCCAAAAAAAAAAGGGTTTTTTGTCAGACACTACCTTACATTTAAGCCAACTTGTGAGGTACTACCTTACATTTTATTTTTTGCGAAGAACTACCTTACATTTTTAAAATCTTGTGGAACACTACCAAATACCATTTTGCCGTTAAATCTAACCATTGACCGTCATTGACTAACTACAACTTCTTCTAACTCTTTAGAATGTAGTTTTTCCTCCATTTTTAATTAAGTTTTCACTTAATTGCTTACATTAGTTGCTCTCTAATACTCAATTATTTGTCCCCTTATTCTTCACTCCTCTATTTTAGTTTTTTTTTTTTTTCGTTTTCTTCCTCGGTTTCTTTAATTAGTGAATAGTCATCCGCTTCATTGTCAAAGACGCATAAATGTCGATGTGGAATTCCACGGCGTACCAAACGTCATTGACCTTTCAAGCTCACTAACTCACACCAAAATTGGCTCTTCATTTCAAGGACCTTCAATTCCCAAATATGCATAAATGTCAGTTTTGAAGTTGAAGAAGGTAGAGAAGTTAACAAAATCTCCAAGTTTGAAGAACTTGAGAATGGGTTGGATAACTTAGAGGAAAAAACATTTGAAAATGACATTAGGATTTATGTTTGTGTTAGTAATTGTGTAATACGGTAATTTAAGGGTTTCAAACTTACTATATACAACCCACACTGAAATTGGTGTCAAATGCACAACACAAGTTTAGTTTCAAGTTTCATACTAAGGTCTTGAAGATGAAAAAAAAAAATTCATGGTTTTAATGATGATTTTGGTATTTCCGTATTTGTATGTGGGTTAATTAAATTAGCGAGGAAGATGAAAAGAGAAAATTAGAATAGATTGAAGAGATAAACCAGAAAAATGGGGTTAAAATTAATGAAAATAGTTTGGGGAAGAAGAGTCATCAGTCAATGATGGTCAACAGTTAGATTTAACGGCAAAATGGTGTTTGGTAGTGTTCCACAAGATTTTGAAAATGTAAGGTAGTTCTTTACAAAAAATAAAATGTAAGGTAGTACCTCACAAATTGGCTTAAATGTAAGGTAGTGTCTAACAAAAAACCCAAAAAAAAAAAAACACAAATTAAGAGTAAAATTAATATTATATTTCATCTAATTTGATTATTTATTTACCTCTTTTTTAAAGAGTTTACGAAAATTGATTTTTTTTTTTTTCAAATTGAAATCATTTTATCGCATTACTTAAGCAAAATTACACAGGGATAACTTTTTTCATCCTCTCTAATCAATTTTCATGTGTTTACATGTAATTTTATATGATCAAAATGGCCATTTTTATTTTATAAAATTTCTATGTACGGAGTAATAGCATATCTACACCATAGTTTAACGCAGTTAGCACAAAATTACACGCAGTCGGTGTTTATTTTTTTCTAATTACAATTAGCATTTTATATTCTCAATTTAATTTTTCATTTTTGATAATATTTAAATACATTTGAAAATTTAAAAGATACTCTTTACATTTTATAGCTAAAACTATATACATATAAAGTTTTTTAAAACGACTCCGATAGAACTTTTAAAATTTTATTTGAATCTTGATACGAATTACAAATATACAGTATTATAACATGCACTCTACATCGCCACAAAATAATTACTACTACCGAAGAGGTCTTACCTTAGTGGTTAAAACGGATGTATTCTGGGCAATAGGTCCAGCCGCCAAGGTTCTAATCCCTACACTCATTTATTGTAATGCGACTTAGTACGCGCATCGATTGAAAAAAAAAAAAAAACAAAATAATTCTATTACGGAGTAAAAAAAAAATGAACTTTTTTTAATGTCTTTTTATCAATTTCAATTTCTTAGTCGATTTTTAAAATCATCAATCATTATTTTTTCACTTAACAAAGTATTCAATTCATATTAAAAACTACAAAATTTAACAAAATCAAATGTCAACTACGTATTACAATACGTCAACTGCATATAGGCATATAGCAGTTCCCTATATGGCTATATGGCTATATCTACTTAACAAATCAACTCGTTAACTCTTTTTAAACCTATAACTTATCGCCACCCCAACCTTAATCACAAGTCTACTCCGTATTAATCTTTGTTAACTCTCGAACTTTGATTGGACATCTATATTCAACTCTTATCGAATTTTTATTGGACATTTATATTCGACTCTTTCGAGATGGTTTGAAAGACGGTGCCATCAACTTACCTCCTTTCCTCCGGATAAAAGTGAAACCTTAAGCAGTCAAAGCCCAACAGTGAACAACTTGCAGTTCTAAAACATAACAGAAGAGAAAAACAGTGCAGAAAAATAAATTTACTGTGAAAAATTCTCACAAATTCACCCCAAAAAAATGAGTATGATGATGAGTGTATGGAGCAAAATCACAAGTAAAACTCTTCAAAATTCATCAACTTTGTCATCTTCATTGCTTTATCATCCTCTTCATTCTAAACTTTTCTCCACTTCTTCTCCAAACTTAGGTATTTCACCAAAGAACCCACCTTTTTTTTTTCTTAAATCAATATAGTGCAAATTTGTTTTTGGTATTTGTTTGTGATTTGTTAGAAAGTTTGGGATTTTTGAAATCCCCAGAAAATTTATATTGGATTTATTTTATGATTTGGGGTTTTATGAGGGTTTAGGGTTTTAGTTTTGGAAAATTGAATTGCTTAATCTCGCTAAATACGGCCAATATCGCCTACAAATACGCTAAAAAACCGTCGCAGTAATCTTCAAAACCTTTATAACACGGGTATTACTTGAAAATTCAAAATTATGGGTTTATATATACAATTTGTGTTACCCCAAATAATCTTTGATGAGGGATGAAATTGAAAATTTTCTCGAGGTCGTGGCCGTGATTTAAAATCATTGTCCAATGTAGCTTGTATCGAATCGATAGTTGAGAAACAATGGAAAGTAGAAGATTAAGGCATTGTTTCGATGGAGGAATTTGGACGGAAAGAAAGGGAAGGGATGTGATTTCCGTTGTTTGGATAGCAAGTTGGGTTGGTGGTAAATGGAGCGGAGGAAAACGGGTTGTAAGGGATCCATTTTCTCTCGTACAATGGAAATTACTACTCTTTAGGGCATGTTATTTTCGTCTGAAATTTAGTGTTTTTGATGAAAGGTTACGTATCCTAAAGCGTTTGATAAGTTTGGACTCTTTGGAGAAAGGTTTGGAAGGAGAGGATCCCTCGTCTTCCCTTGTCGTCTTTTATCCAATCAAAAAGTAAAAGTTCGTCTTTGGCCTTATTAACTTTTTGCCGGTTTGTTCACGACTATGGATATGTTGGATTTAGCCGTTAACCTTAGAAGGAGTGGGATCGTCTCGTAGTTATTGAAATTTGAGATTCGAGAGTCGACAATATAAGCTTAGCTAGCTTGTCAATTAGTATGGCTTTCGTTTTTCTAATCAATATCAGACTGATAAGGTGATAAGGACATGTTCTCTTCGTCTTAATTTGTTTGAAGTGTGAAATCCTGGGAATTCATATGAAGTTTTATGAAGAAGTTTAGCGTATTATTTGTAGTTTTTGAAGTCGTCTAAAAGTTGCAAAGCCTTAAGAGGTTATGACCAATTTTCAGTTTCCGGTTAATATACCGTCTTTATTTGTGCTGATTATCGGCGAAGGTAAATGTTCAAATGAGGTTAGAAGCTTTCGTATGTTTATTTCTCATGTTCTATGTTTTGTTTTCGTGTTTAAGAAATTTATCACTTTTATTAATTATATCTCCGACTTCTGACAATTTATATGAGATCGGGAAAAAATTAAGCAACCAAAGTTTAATCTTGTTGATTTTTTGGCAGTGAAGATAGGAATACCGGAGTTTTTGCGAGGCATTGCTAATGGAGTGGAAGCTCACGTGGACAAGCTCGAGTCTGAATTCGGAGACCTTCAAAAGTTGCTCGCCGCCCGCACACTTAGGCTCAAGAAACTCGAAATTCCTTGTAAACACGTAAGCATCTAACAAAATTCAAAAGTTCGTTTCGTTCTTGATAATGTTGTTTTCTGTGTGCGCATGTTTAGCTGAAACTGTGTTAAGTTTTATTTTTTATTTTTTTTTTACAGAGGAAGCTGATTCTAAATCATGCCCATAAATACCGACTCGGTCTATGGAGGCCTCAAGCTGATGTGGTAAAAGTTTAGCGGCTCTTTTTGATCTCTCGAAGGTAGCACCGTGCCTTAAAATCATCGGAAAGTCCTGGTTTACATTTTGCCTTTCTTAAAAAACATTACGTTCTAATTAGCCAAAACTTTGCTGCGTGTTATCCGTTAACCTCGGTCTGAACTCTGTCATACATCTTGGTATTCTTTTCTCCGTCTTAATAATCATGCATTGAGTCGGTTTCTAGATTACTGGCCTTAAAAATGTGTACTTTCTTTCTATGCATGAAAACGTGTTGCTTAAACTTATATTTGCAGAGACACACAGATACGAGTATTTACATTAGACGGTTTTACATTAGTGTTATTAACACTGCAATGGTTATATACGTCTACAGTGGTTTTACAATAAACTTCGTAGTAATTTAAAATCGTTTGACCAGAGCCATTCTGCTTTATAATCAATGCGACCCAAAACCGTCGTCAGTATGGCTTCTTCGCCTCCTTTTCAGCCTGAAAAATCAACGGCGCAAAAACATTTTATGCTAGGAAAAAGCCATACAAAACGAAGGAAGCGTAAGAATTTCGAAGCTTACAGCTCTAACAACACGCTCGAATGCATCAGGTCCGTATTTCTCAATGTAACGCTCAACAGATTTCCGAGCATCCAAAGACATCATCTGCATAACTTTTCGGTGTCCCTCAGGGTAGCCGGGAACAGGCTCGATTAACCATCCGATTTTCACATACTTCCGCACGATATTCTCGTAGATGTATGCTGCTCCGTTGAAGATCGGCAAAACCAACCACATGCAGAACAACAGCTTCACGTACGGCCAGAAAGGTAACCTGAAACACATTACCCACTCTAAAAAAAAGTTTCGACAGTGTGAATCTGCGACAATTATGCAACGGCTAGACCTGTCAATCAGGTCTGGTGGTCGTGTATGGCTGCTAAGTCAGTTGTTTTCGGGTTGAGTACCCGCATTGTGAAAATCGTTAATGTATTTGTGTTGATATGTCGACATTTCAATAAATAAATAAAAATCCCATTCCCGTTCTGAAATTTTTTCGACGAAGTTGATATTCTCTTCTTCAAGCAGATTGTGTATGGGCCAACTCAAAACGGTTTTGGGTCGAAAACTCGTGTTTCGAGAAAACAATATTGCATTCGAGACGATGTTTCAATTATAACACAATTCTGATTCCAAAACGATTTCGACAATGATGATATATTCTTCTTTTACGACAGTTTTGCACGACATGTTTCACACGACATGCGTATAGAAATATAAGAAGACGATACCATTGAAGAATTGTCCAACAGGAGAGCTCAAATAGAGTAGTTAAGGAGTAAAGAACCCAATATGTTAACCATTGTTGATCATCCAGTGTTGAAGGGCTTTCAATCGCTCTCATTGATGCGTATCTGTCAAAAATTACAGCAAATTTGTTACTCGCATAATAACAGTCACAATTTACTCAATTACAGTCGCATTTTTAATATGATACACTTTGCTGTATTCAAACAACGGTCTTACTGCACAGATTGCATAAGAAAATAGTAACGAAGGGTCAATTACTCACAAGGGGTACAAAAGCATGACCCCGGGCCTACACAAACAAAAACGTTTGTTAGTCGTATAGCTGAAATACAAACTGACAATTAAGTAGATTTAACACGACTATAAAAAAGGCTAACCCGACTAATGCATCGAAATGTCGAGTTATTTTCACGAGGAAACTCATGTCGTTTTTTTTTTTTTTTTTGTCTAAGGTGAAGGCAAGTCGAGTCGATCGTATAAACCGTAAAATGAAGATCTAAAGTGGATTTTTATGATGGTTTTTAAGAGACTAGTCCAACTACTTTATAACAGGAAGAAAGGAATAGTTTCTTTGGTTAAATCAAGTCTTGTGATTACCCAAGTGAAGAAGAAATCGGAATTTTTGTGAAAAGTAACGAATATTGCGAAAGTTTTGTGCACTAAAATGCACAACATGTATATGCTTTTTCTGCTCTTTTTTTGGGCAAAAATCAAAAGATGCTGTTGAAAATTGAGCTAGCCCAAATTGAATAGTGGGTTTGGTGTATTATGTCCGACGGTTCGAGTGGCGGGTTTAGAAAATTTAGACAACGGGATCGTATATAATATAAACTAGGTCAATACCCGTGCAAGTTGCACAAGCATGTAACATAATGTTTTATAATATTTTTTTTAAATGAAAATTCAATAAATAATCAATAGTTTAGCTGCTATCAAAAATTATACGAAATTAATCAAGGCAACAACATTTAAAATTTATTAGAAATTGAATTCAAATATTGTTGAAGAATCATGAACTCGATCACTCTAATCTCATAAAAACTACTCGCTCTTCAAATCTCAATTTTTATTTTTTAGAATAGAATTCTAATAGAGTTTAGACACTAAAATCATGAATCATAACTATTTAATTGGGTCACGGATTGTAATCATACCACTATTGTAGCTAGGTACGTAAATTCATAGGTTCGAATTCGTGGTCGTTATTGTTGAATGTTGAACGGCCATATGTGGCAGTCAATACCAAGTTATTATCAGTATGATTATAACATTAATTAGACAACCTTAATGTGGGTAATTAAGGGTACTTATTATCTAATTAAGTTCATCACTTCACCTTCTGCTCCTTGTAACTTCCAATTTTGGTTTATTATATATAGTGCTCATTCTAAGTGAATGAGATACAACACAACAACAACAGAAAACCAAAACTTACAGTAACAATTCACTGAGAGCATCCCATCGTTTTTGCTCGGGTCTTGGGGCGTGAAAATCGCTGGACGGGGTCGGTGGTTCTCGTGGCAGATTCTCAAACACTACGATCCGTATTCCGCACTAAGGTATGTCCTCAATCGAATAAAAAAAACTAATACGGAGTAGGTCTCAAGTGAAAAAAATATATTTTAGGTCATAAACCTGTTATTCTGTTATATTGTATGATGACACGTGGATGAGGGATCTTGGTTTTCTGGTGCAAGCGATTTTTAAGTTAGTGAGAAAAGTTGACATGTGTATAATGGTTTATTTCAAAAAAAAATGGAAAATTTGAAGAATTCTCTCATTGCCAATTAGTTTATGAAACCTCATTCGACTTATGAAGTGTTATTCTCTCCCGACGGGAGTGTTTCAGGCCTGATACATGAATCAAAATTCATACGGTCGCGTGCTCGGCGTTAATGAAACAAAATTCTCATGGTCGTGTGACCATGGTTAATAAAAAAGGAACTTTACACGTGAGGTGGCGTGTGAAGAAGATCTCCACATGTAAGGTCGTACATCAATCGAGATAAACAAAGTTAGGTACTTTATAGGGGAAGGGCAAGTCCTTACATCGTCAATTGGTTTGACGATGAAACCGCATTCGGCTTATGGAGTGTTTTCCACTGTCGATGTGCATGGCCCAGGCCCAATGCAAAATTCTAACAACATTAATACACAATTCTATTATAAAGATTTCAAAAAAAATAATAATCTGCAACCATATTATTAATCTTTAACCGCTATACACATATAACGGTATCGCAATAAAATTGTTTCCGTTTAAACCTTTTGGAATAGAATATTTGCCAACTATTCGAAAGTGTTTCCTATTCACCTTATCAAGTGTTGATAACTTTGAGGCCATATACCATAGACTACTCATATGTCATAGCCGACAAAAGATGAGTCAAATTATGAAGCACAATAAAGAACAAAAATAGTGACCTCCAATAACAATGAACCAAACAAGCTCATTCTCCATTTTATTCATCATTTTTCTTATACAGTATTCCCTCTCATATTGTTTGTTTTTCTACTTTATTAAAATACCCTTTACAATAATCAAAATATTCTTTATAATAAATACAGTATAAAGTGAAAAAGAACACAATCAATTCATTCATTATTCTAAATTTCTATCTAAATAATATTTTTTATTAAATTTAAATAATTATTTTATTTATATTTAAATAGTAGGTGAAACGAGTTTATTAGAATTGAAAGTGTAGCAATGAGTATGTCTATAGTGAGGCTGTCTCAAACCATAAAACATCATTAATTAGTCCACCATGGGCACCACCATCAACAACCTCATTGGAGGCCACCCAATTTGACACTTCTCATTTCGATTCGACCATCTTTACCCTAACTAGTCGTTGCTGACACCGTCGTCTCGCGCCGAACCGTCGATCATCATCACCACAAGATGAGTTTAATCTGATTTCGATTTGGTCCATCTTGGTAATATTAAACTTCTTATTCTCCTTGATCTCATCATTTTTAGCAAACCTAATTTTATTTCCTCTCAATTTTGACAAAAATAATTCGTAATTTTTGAAATGTAACTGTACGTTTCTGCAACGTAATTGAAGTGTTTTCAAAAGTTTAATGCTAAAATTATTATTCAAATGCATCAACGTTACTATTGAAATGTATTTTAGTTACTTTTGATGTAATATACATTTGTTTTTATCGTATATTAATGGCAAATGAATTTGAAAAAGATGTGGTAATTATTAATATTATTTTCAATTGTTTGCATTAGATTTAATTTGGAGTGGATTAAATAATGTAAATTGTAGAAATAAACACGGTTTTAAAGAATGGTGAGAAAGGTGTTATGATGGAGAACATGGTCACTGGAATTTCGTTCGTCCGACAAGGTCACCGGTGCAGTGGGGGTGAAGGTTGGAGTATATTCAGATGAGTCTCACGTGGTTGGATGAGAACAAGGTCACCGGTGCAGTGGGGGTGAAGGTTGGAGTATATTCAGATGAGTCTCACGTGGTTGGATGAGAGCATTAATAGTGGTAGAGCAATTGATGGTTGATAGTTGTGACGAGATCTAACGTTAATATGGTTGTAATTTGGGTTTAATTAATATAATGATGGGACGATTGTCTCATACTATGAGGCTACCTTATTAAAGAATTTGTCAAAAAAATTTAGTTTCATTTTAGTTCATATAAGTTTAATTTTACCCCAATATTACAAAAATAAAATTTAAGAAAAATGTTGGATGTGTGTGATAAGAGATAAAAAGTGGTAAGACATAACGTGTTATCTGTTATCTGAGAGAAATCTTTAAGAAAGTTACAATTTCACTGAATGAGTTATTTTCGATAAATTTTATAAGTCCAGTGACTGAGACGGAAAAAATAAATAGACATAAATAGAAATTAAAATGAGTGGATAGTATATAGAGGTGGCACAAAGCGACGAAGGGTCAATATCAATATAAAGTAGCACGTCCAAACAATAAATAAATTAATTTAATTTAATAAAAATAATAGAAAAATAAAAAATAAAAAAAATAAATAAATAAGGCAGAGTATGTACAATCAAATTCAACACACCACGTGTGAATTTGGTCCTTGTAAAAATGAGTACCACAAATCGTATATATAAATGTCACAGACTCACAGTACTACCTGCGCTCTTACCCCTTTGTACTATCTTATCCTACCTGCTTCTATTTCTTTTAGGCTCGTATTCAACTATTCATATTCTACCGGGTATTCGGTTTATAAAAGCTGAATTTATAGAAAAAAAAAAAAATTAAAGTTGAATTTATACGAGTTAAAGTCTGTTGAAATTAATGTTTGCTAGGTTTTTAGCAGCAGAACTTATATGATCTAAACTGATCTAAACTGATAGGGGTTAAGATGAGACTTAAGCTGAAAAGAACAGAAAGAACAGAGCCTTATTAGTCTACTATGAAACGAATTTACCCGTATGACCGAATTGTTTATGACTAAAATGTGACAATTTCAAGGTACTAAAAGACTATTTTAATATTTAGTGAGACCGTAATTTTAGGTTTTAGAGTGTGCACATAAAGCGATCGAGTGTGATCACAAGTATTATGTCGAACGCATGAAACCGTCATATTATATTCTAAACTTTGTCTTTAGACTTGTGAGAATCTAAGGTTTCATTTATTTCGGTTTATTAAAAATTATTAAGTTGAGCTAAACTTATTGGAGAGTTAACTGAATTTATTAGAGTGTTGAACTTATCAATCGAGTTGAAGTGGATATTTTCATTTACTAGACGTGTAAAATGTAATTAAATTTATTGAATCTGATTTGAACTTATTGAAACTAGTTGAATGAATCAGAGATTTAGATTTAATGTCACAACATATAACCTTGATAACCACATTGTAACCTTGTATAGTTCTAGGTGGTCATTCAAGTCACCTTGTCTAGGCATTTATTGTAAATTTACAATCATAGGTGAATCCGTTATACACTATAATTTCATCTGATGATGTGTTACAAGAGAAAAAAAAAATACTCCATATTGTTCACCAATGTCACTTTTGTCGGTAATGTGACAAATTCAATTAATATAAGATGTTACCGATATAATTGCTGAACATACATTGATTCAAGATACGACATTGATTGTTTTTGGTTATTGTTAGTGTAAAAATAGTGACAAATAAAGTTCTTAATGTCGAATTTCATGAAGTTCAAACTTTGGTGAAATTTACTTTATGTGGAATTAGAATATTATTTACTTCCCTTTTTATGTGCTAAACTATCTTAGTAATTGTACTTTTCTACCTAATTATATACCAAATTCCATGAGATCCTCACTCGTCGTTAATTATTGTAAAATCGTATTGAAGATTGCTATTGAAAATGTTCGTAATATCAATCTTTATTAACTCACTTTTAAAAACAATCTAACTCTGTTAAATCATACTCCAAAATAAAGATATCAAAGTTCATAATAAAAAAAAAAGGTTTGTGATAAGGTCATAATGTGAACAAGGAGTTCAAAGCTATTTTCCTTAACACAAATGTTTACATAAAGCCGTCTCACGCGTGCAACAGGATATTTGCAACTAAAATGTATCTACCTTAAGGTTTAAAGTGACTATTTGAACGTTTAAATTGACAATATTCTGGAGCTTTAAAGTCACATTTAACATTAAAATAGTCACTTTAAATATTAAAATAGTCACATTTTACTCATAAGAATTATATTGCAGATGTGAAACAATTTTATAGAAGAGTTACTATTTGATTAATAAGGTGAGGATATGTGGTGTATGTTGGTGCAACGCGCCATTTTATAAGCTTGTGTCCTTTTCTATCTTGCATGTTTGACAATTAGGAAACATATAATTCCTCCATTACATTTTCTTTTTCTATACCCTTTTTTTAGGCACTATCTATTTATAATTCAATTTTTTTTCTTTTAATATAACTCTTAATATATAATACTCCGTAATATAATAGATGAGTTAGTTATACGATTTTTTTATTTATTTAAAGATGGCTTAACATATAATAATATAAAAAAATTATTTAACTAATGACAAGAAAATAGGGAGAGAAACTAATGAAAAATGTCGACAGCATATGACAGGGAGTAGAAAATAAACAAACTAAAATGTTGTCAACAAAAAACGGCCATTGTTTTTTTTGTCTGAAAGGAGGTGCAAGATTAATACTCCGAGAATATTCGAACTTAAGGCTTACTGCTCAGAATATCTCCATTCTAGTCACTAGGACAGTAGGACATGACCTCATAGTATAAAACACACTAATAATATCATTAACCTTAATCTAATTAATTTTCTTTTTTTTTTTTTCTAATTCTCTAATTTTTCATAACACACGTTCATATCATGTTTGAGCATATTTTCGTCCTCCATTACATTTTCTTTTTCTATACCCTTTTTTTAGGCACTATCTATTTATAATTCAATTTTTTTTCTTTTAATATAACTCTTAATATATAATACTCCGTAATATAATAGATGAGTTAGTTATACGATTTTTTTATTTATTTAAAGATGGCTTAACATATAATAATATAAAAAAATTATTTAACTAATGACAAGAAAATAGGGAGAGAAACTAATGAAAAATGTCGACAGCATATGACAGGGAGTAGAAAATAAACAAACTAAAATGTTGTCAACAAAAAACGGCCATTGTTTTTTTTGTCTGAAAGGAGGTGCAAGATTAATACTCCGAGAATATTCGAACTTAAGGCTTACTGCTCAGAATATCTCCATTCTAGTCACTAGGACAGTAGGACATGACCTCATAGTATAAAACACACTAATAATATCATTAACCTTAATCTAATTAATTTTCTTTTTTTTTTTTTCTAATTCTCTAATTTTTCATAACACACGTTCATATCATGTTTGAGCATATTTTCGTTGAACACTTAGTTGTCAATCTACAGCTACTCTGTTAAACGTAATCACATTATTGCAAATAAAAAGTAACGCAAGTATCTTTCAAAAGTAATTATACATTCATTATCTCATACTATAAGACAGACTCATTACAGAATTCTTATAAATTTATTTTAAGGATCGTCCTGTTATAGAATTGGTGATATAAAAGAGGAAGGGAAGCATGAGGAAGAGGGTAAAAACAAGTTGGATATCTTAAATGAAGGCACATGCTTGCATGTGAGTTTATCATATGCATGGGTCTATCTTCACATGCCTTATATTTGTGAGAAACATCTAAAACAAAAGGCCACACCTAAGTTACTTGTCAATAATACACACTCAAATACTCTACCAATATTGTTTTGTACGGAAAACAATAAAATTGAGTTATTGGAATAAAATTTTACTCAATGTATATCATCAATTTATAGATAACATTAAATAGATAGGTTATACGGAGTATATATACATTGTAGATTAGATACGAAGAATAAAATATGATAAAAATGTTTAGAATATACGCGAAATATTCACTATTTTGACCAGTCATATACTAAAATGTTTATAACTGTACGTGCTACAGAACATTAATAAATGATTAAATCAGCTAAAATTAACAATAAAATAAACATGAGAAGCACAAATAAATTATTCGTATACAACAATGTATGTATTATATTACTACCTCCATTCCAATTGATTCTATACATATTCCTTTTTTGACAATTCCATTCATTTGTATACATTTGTATACATTTCTAGTTTGGTCCATACTTTATCAAATAAAAAGACCAAATTACCCTCACTTTATTAACACCCACCCACTCACCTTAAACAAATGGAAGGGCATTTTAGTCATTGCACACCTCACCCCACATGTTTTTTGTCCTATCTAAAATTTTGTGCAAAAAGAAAATGTATACTACCTAATGGAATGGAGGAAGTATAAGACAGTATTAAACGATCAAATTAAACTTTTTAAATGTAATACAACAAAAATAATAACACAAATTCTGGTGTGAGACAGACTTTACGATAAATTATTGTAAGTCTGCCTCATTTGTACTCAATTATATAGTTTTTATACCATTTAAAGAAGTTTTTCTAAAAAATGTGTTATTTAGCAAAGTATTTAACAAAATAGGGTTGACTTGAAAGTTATTACACTCTTTGGGTCCACGTCATCACATTTTCTGTTTCCGTAAAAAGTTCAACGAAACCTCTGTGGCCCACAGCGGTTTCATCAAAAATTTCAGAAACCGCTGTGAGCCATAGCGGTTTCCCTTGGGCTAGGTGAGAGTTACACGTTGGTGCAGACGGATGGGCTGGCAGGTTATGTAAGGGAGGGTTCATGTTCATTGAAGAGTGGTACAAGGTGTGTTATGGGGTGCTGTCGTGGTCATATAGGAGGGGGTTAGTGATGGGGTTAGGACCGTGCCTTTGGGTGCACTTGCCACCCGCATATGTCCGCTAACCAACCTCACAAACTCACTCCTAAGTTCGTGTTAATCAAAAGTACTATGAGTCTTTTTACGTGGCTTCAAATTATGTTGTCGTTGATACATTGTCTGAAATTGACAATGCTTTATTAAAAACTTCATCAAACTATATTGTCATCGAAGAAGTAACCTTCACTACACAATTCAATGCATTATTGAGAACATCATTGTATGATACAGGTTAAGAGACGTAGTTGTTTAGAAAAACTAACAATAAGCAAGCTATTTAGCGAAAATCTTATTTGTGGCCGTCTCAAATATGCATGTGATAAGTGCAACTTATTTGCGAAAATGAGTTGTAAGAACTGAATTTTATCGACATCATCTTTCCAATCACAAGATTTTGTTGGTGTGACAAATGAGTAGTTGTGAGTTTGTGAGGACGCTGGCTAACATATTCGGGTAGTAAGCGCACCCGAAGACAAGGTCCGAACTCCTAACCCAACATCAACCCACTCTTATATGACCACGTCCTTCACCAAACATCACACCTTGCACACCCTCTAACAAACCGGAACCCTCCCTTGCACAACCTGCCAACCCATCCGTTTGCACCAACGTGCAGCTCCCACCTTGGAAAAGGGAAACCGCTGTGGCCCACAGCGACTTCCAATTTTTTTAATGAAACCGCTGTGGGCCACAGAGGTTTTGTTGAATTTTTTACGAAAAATGAAAATGCGATAACGTGGACCCATAAAGTGTAATAACTTTCAATCCAACCCTATTTTGTTAAATACTTTGTCAAATAACACACTTTTGAGAAAAACTTCCCATTTAAATGATGATTATGATTAATTGTTACTAAATTTTTTTTAGCACCCCTGTAAGTAGATTTGTTTCATGTTTTTGTACCCTTTTTAACTACAGTTTGTACCTTGGTTTCACATTAACTTAATGTGAGTTTTGTCTCATAGAAGAATTACTGAAATTATAAATAATCTTTTTTACGAGTTAGAAAAGACAAATAAAAACGTTACCAAGGTACTTACTCAATACCTACTAAATAATTAATTCAAAATAATCCACAATTAAGCAAGCCAAGGTTGGCCTTTTAAAATAGGACTAATTAATAATAACTATCTCTATCAAAAATGCATGAGTGATGAAAAGTTAGTTTGTCAATAAAATTGACCGTTTGTTGATATGTCCAAGTTGTTGAACAAATAATATATACGTGTGTGATGTTTTTTGCAGGTAAAATACTTCGCATGTAACATAACATGATCACATATTCACATCATCAAACACTGTTTTTTTATTGATACACTTCATGTTATATGTTGTCACTATAACATTATAGTATTTTGATGTACAAATTAAATAGTAAAAAAATAAAAAAATCTTCTGTTTTTCAACAGGGAGCATGCCCATTTTTGGTGGGATAATTTTAGGGCATTTTTTCATTTTTGGTGGGATAATTTTAGGGCATTTTTTAACGTTTATATAGTCATATAATTTCCACATACTGAGTATAATGATATACTTTCAATTTAATCTATTTCATTTTACAAGTCAGTAATACTCGTAAAAGATAGATCTAAATAAAGATTAATAAATTAATAAATGCTTATCATCCAAAGAGATTTACCGAATAATAGTACAATAAGGTCTAGTTTAGCAGTAAATCAATGGTAAAAGCTCTCATATCAAACCTAGTAAATAACGATTTTTACGAGGTAACTATATATATAATATATCCTCTATGTATGTAATTGACTACAAATCTATCGACCACTACCAGGCTACCAGCTAATTTATATACTCTTAAACAAACACAATAATTCATTACCAGTGATCCTAACATGAATTAATTGATACCGTACCGAATTTGAATTTCACATGTATCAAAACAAAATGACTAGTGAGTTGTACAACAAGAAGTAGTAAATTGAAGAATTTGAATGGCATCCAAAGTTGCCAAAATTAAGTTTTGCAAAAATTAGAAAAAAAACAAAAATCAAAAAAATAAAAAAATCAAAAGAAAATAGCATGTGAAGAACACCTCCAAATGCGGGCAAATGCTTGGAAAAACCACATGCAAGCACAAAGGTGAGTAGCCCTAAATAGAGGTAAGTGCCCTTAAATTTTGTAGGGTCTTATTTGCACATGTTATGAATTTTGTTTTTCGTATCTTATTTATCATATAACTAGGGTGTAGGGTCCCCCAAATTAAAAAATAAATTGTTTTTGGCTTTATAACTGTTAGAAATTTAGAATCATGAAACGGATCTGGCCAAACCCGAATGAAACGAGAGCAAGCCCACTTTATAAGTCCAAGGGTATTCACATTTTCCAAAACCAATTAATGAGAAGGACCCTTAGACGTTATAAAATACACAAACTCCTTTTAATGTGGGACATACTCCGACAATAACTTCTTTATAAATTACACAACTATCTTATGATTTTCCCTATTTATTCGCGATTTGTACCTCTAAAATTTAGGGATACCTTTGATTCATTTAATGCATGTTTATTTATTTTTTTATTTTTATTTTTACTTTTTTGGGTAAATGCAAGTGTAAAAGATGAGTGACAAGTGAGCATTGAAGTCAAGATTGCAATTTAGCAATACTACACGTTTAAAGAATCATTCCGTCTCGGTTAATTATTTACGTTTGAACTCAATAAGACATACGAATATATAATTACACTCCTCCATACATCATATGTGTATATTGTAGACTCTGTTGTTATAGCAAAGTAAAAATGATAAAGAAGAACATAAGAAACAATATAGGAGCACAGACAAACAACATGATCATTATCAATATGATAGCTACATCTACCATCAAATTAAAGGGAGAGATAATTTAATGATATTGAGACTAGAATATTCAAATTTAGATTAAAATGATATGCATTTTTGTTAGAGCGAAAGAAAGATAGTCTATATCAGAAAATCCGCTAAAACCCAAATTAAGATAGTCTTACTTTTTTTTTAAAATGACTACAAATATTATTGAGTAAATTTGTTCGTTATTAATGAGAAATGATACCTTATACAATCTGAGTAATAATTATACAGGTCTTGTATCAATGAGAAATGAAACCTTATACAATACTTCGCAGGGCCGACCATTGGGTGTTCTATTCAATTCCCAAAACAGGGCGCACAAAAAATAAGGGCTCCAATTTGTTAAAACTGATAATATGTTAAGGGTAAAAATTAAAATGAAACTAAATATAGCAACAAAATGTAGTGGTATAGTTAGTAATAACTATGACTTTCATACAAGTTACCAAGGTTCAAACCTACTTATTAGAACCCGATTTTACAAATCAGAACAGGGTCTCCAAAATTTATGAGTCGGCCCTGATATTTCGTAGTACACATATAACAGTGATATAGCAAGATTCATTTTATGCAAATTTAAAAGGTTATACACATATAACTTTTGTCGTTACTCTCGGGGAATTGAAAAGTTTTAAAGAATACTACGAGTAAAATATAACGCTAATAACGTACTATTACATATTCCATTATCACTCTTACTACAAATATGGAGTAACATCTATTATGTTACATACCTTAAACGTTAGTCTAAATCATTTTTTATAAAAGAAACAAATTACGAGTTTGAAATTAAGTATAAATACCCAAAATAAAATAATTAGCATAATTAGTTAAGCTCACTATTATTTTAAATAAAAAAAAATAGAATGTAATTGTGTAAATACAAGATTCAAATCATTCTAAAACAATAATTAAATTTGTAACCTTGTTTTAGGTTGAACAAAAATTTTTGTTTTTTGATGATACATGAGTGCATGATGCATGTTCCATGTGGTACCTTTTTTTTTTTTTTTTTTTTTGGAGCACTTGAGTGGCTATCATAATTCATAACATTAACATGCATGTGATTATGTGAGTATGTGACTAACCAAGTAGCATCAACAATTGCTAAAAAAATTTGTACAATTCTTAATTTAGGTCGATGAAAATGACTAAAACTATGAAGTATGCAAATCCATGGTCACTTTTTTTTAACCTAAAATGCAATGGAAGCTTAGCCATACAGTTTACTATAAATCGTATCGATGTTCTTTTTTATCTGATCATAAATATTAAATTTATATTTAAAAAAATTAAAATATATATTAATGTAATTAAAAGTTACTCCATAGTAAATATTTGAGATGCAAAATATATTAGATGCAAACAATAAACAAAAGAAAGCAAGAATGTATAGAAGAGTATTTGTTACTATTCAAATTTAACAAAATAAAAAAGACAAAAATACATTTCAATTTAAGCTTTAACAATCATATTAAATGAAGTTTTAAAAAGACAAAAATTAAGGCATTGAAGGTCCATATTATTAATTTCCACTAGTGATAGTACTATATATCATTAATTCCCATCTTCTTATTATTTTAAAATTTATTTGGACATGAGTTGGAAAAATCACTTTACTTACAAAAGACAACTAAAATCTCAATGATAAATAACAATAAAATATGAATGAGAGGTAATAATAATGCATTTAAAAATGAGTAGCATACTAATTATTCCTACTATATTAGGAATAATTTGATCTAGAGTTTGTAATTATTGACACTAGATGAATACAATATAATGTAACTTAAATTTGATAGTGCCATTTTGTCACAACTCACATATGGAGTATAAAATAATAAACAACTAAAATGAATTATCATAATTATATATTAATTGTGTCGAACTTCGTTAAAGAAATTTAAAATTTTTAACATTTCAATTTTATACTTTTACTTTCTATTTTAAATAAATTTCAGAATTCGTAATGGAGATGGTAATAAGTAGGTAACGATAGTAAAATCGTGTTTCAATCATTATTATAAATAGAAATTTCAATTAATTTGAAAAAAAGTTGCATATGAAACGAAAATGGAGTAACAAAATTGAGATAAAAGAAATACGGAGTATTCTTTATGGTTGAGTTCTGGGTCTAAAACCTAAACAAACTAATTAGTTAATTAGTTACCAATATAAATATTCAGCAAGGCTCGATGGTCTGTTATAAAATTTGTTATCAACCGAGCTAACTACCAAAATAAATTAAAATGCCATATTTTTGTCATTGTATATTTATATTAGTCAAATTCAAAAGAGATTAAATCCTCAAACTTGACCTAAACTTAAATTATAATATGGAAAATAAGATGAGATTGTGTAATCAATGATAGTATGATCAATTTTAACATCACAATAATCACCAACCAAAGTACAAGACATTAATCAATGATATTGCAATCATTTTATTAACCTTCATATATGTGCTACTCCTAACTACTAGTACGGATCAAAACTTTATGAGTATTTTAACATTAACTTCAAGACATTTTAACATTTTTTATTTTACTTTTTACCTTTCATCTTCTTGACCTATACAGCTTTGAGTTTCACTGTCAATGTTAGAACACAAATGCTCACATAAAACCATTTCATACATGCGACGAAATATTTACAACTACAATGTGCCTACTTTAACGTTTAAAGTAACTATTTAAATGTATAAAGTAACATTTTATGAAATTTAAAGTGGTCACAATTAACATTAAAATGATCACTCTAAACATTAAAATAATCACATATTATTCGTAAGAACTATGTTGGACGCGTGAAACGATTTTATACAAGACTTACTCATGTTAGATAAATTACAAAGTCTGCAGTATAACGGTTTCACCACAAACGTGCTCTAAGTAAAAAAAAAAAAAAAAAAAAAAAAATCAATGTAATTAGTATTAGGGTCGATTTGAAAGAATAGTATTAATGGTTTCAGTGATTATTTATATTTCTCTTACATCCCCTCACAAAAAAGTCAAAGCGTAAATAATTTACTCAAACCGAGAAAATAATCGGTTGCGATTATTTGTCCAATACAACCATAACATCACCACCTAAATAATTCAAAAAATAATTAAGGCCACAACATTTGAAACCTCACATGGTTGCTGCTAATAAAGACGAAACATAACTAACAAAAATAACCGAAAACAATATTAAAAATAAAATAAAAAGAGATAAAAAAATCGGGAAAAAAAAAAAAAGCCAAAGGCAAAGCCAGTTGTATAAGTACACAATATAAAAATACATTGAATTAAATATTTAATAATTTAACAAAAAATTTAGAGGAAAAAAAAAAACAAATAAAGACAAAAAAAAATAATGTAGCACCAAATTAACTCTAGTGAACCGGATTATCATCGTCATTTTCAATATTATGACCAGATACCGGCTCAACCGGTTCAGTTGAGGAGGTTGAACCGGAAAGTAGTTCGGCGAGCGCGGCCATCGCACGAACTTGCATTTGCAACGCCGCAATATAATCCGTTGTTTCCTCTAGAAGGTTCGGAAACGAAAGTTTCCGACAACCAGGAACGAGGCGGCCGAGTAGCTTCACGCGCTTCTCAAGCGGCGGAGCTTTTGCCGTTGTCGCGGCCGTCAACGGCGGCGTTCGCGGCGGAGGAATACCGCGAGTTTTCGAGCTGATTCTCGCTTTCCGGTGGTGATTAAGGCGGCGACGATTCGTTAAAATCGCGCGGCTCCACCGCGTGCGGCCTCTCGCGGCGATCGCCAGCGCTTTATCGGCGGCGTCTCTGACGGCGCGTGAACCGGACGACGGCTGCGCGTTGCGCCGGCGTACTTGACGAAGCGCGTCGACAAGTTTCGCTGCGTAAGTTCGTTGCTCCGCGGTGGTTCTCCAGCGAATTTGATCGGCGTTTGTTAAACGACGTCGCTCAACTCCGGCGGATGTAGTATCTCCACCTCCGTCGATTTTGCGGCGTTTTTTGCGGTGTAATTCGATGGATGCGTCGGATTGTTCGCCGTAATTAGAAATCATCGTCGTCGAATTTGACGACATTTGATTTATTCGATAGAATTTTGACCTAATATTTTTGTAATTTTCTTTTGGTGTATTTTTAAATGATTTTAGTTGAAATTTTTTTTTTTTTTAATTTTATTTTCTCACAGTAGAAAAAGAAGGAAGAAGTGGGAAAGGGGAGGAAGGAGGGGAGAGAGGTTAAATACGAAGGCCACAGGAAGAGAGGAGAGAGGAAGGCAACCACGCGGCAATGTGTATGTCACATTTATTTTGCCTCCTTTTTTTTTTCGTCTCTTATTTTTTTTTTTTTTTTTTTGTTGCCCTTTTATTTTGTTTTTTTATACTCTTTTTATTGATGATTTGATATTTTTCGGATTTTAGTGAACTTTTAAATGGGAGTAAAAAAAAAAAAAAAAAAAAAAAAGATTTTACTGCTCCATACATAGTCCGTACAAGTGATATGCATTGAACTCTAAAAAAGAAAGCCTTTCTTTTCAATGTAATTTCAAATTGTATAAATTCCACTCAACTTTCAGCTTTAATAACTGCAACTCTTATAAGTCGAAAAGAATATAACTTTGGTTTGTACAATATATAAGAAAAATAAACATTGGGGGTAATACTCATATTTTCGTTAAATGGGATCGATTTGAGAAAAATATTGCTTGGGATATTTTAGTAAAATGAGTACGGAGTATATTAGTTGAAACAAAAGTATTGTTGTCATTATAAAAGTTAACCAAAATAAAAATGAAACTAAATGAATGAAATTGTCGAAAAAAAATGATGATAAATGAAGGGGGTTATTTATAAATAATGTTTATTATGGAGTAGAAGTATTAACAAATATTTTATACGAGCATATGTTATCATACAAATATTAAAAATATTATTGTTAAAAAATATTTTTTAATAAAATAGTGAACTAAACGTTTTAGAATCGATAAGTAGATATGTAATCTTTTAGTGGGAAATTGACTTATTACGACAATGTATATGGTGCAATATTTATACGGGATATTACATATTGCACTTGATAAGAAATTCAAAACAATTTGATAAAAAAATAAACACTATTTTAACCTATGATAAATACTT
Organism: Dianthus caryophyllus; assembly: GCA_023091065.1. NCBI lineage: Eukaryota > Viridiplantae > Streptophyta > Magnoliopsida > Caryophyllales > Caryophyllaceae > Dianthus > Dianthus caryophyllus. The sequence continues at coordinate 5,898,239 of CM041519.1, forward strand.
TACTTCTATTGCCAAGTGTTTAAGAGTAAAACGATCTACTTGACTTTGAGCATACTAATTCATACTTGTATCTTATTTTTTCTAAGTAAGTTCAAAAAATTGAAACAAAAATACTCTAGACATAATAGATTAATACGGAGTATGAAATACTCCGTATATGTTTAACTTGGGTAATACTTTTCATTTAAGACAACAAGATTATCCATATATCTCAAATATTTTTAAAACTAAAGAATAATAATTAATTCTATTTTAAGGCTGTTGTATACAATATAACAGTCAATAGATTTAGATAACAACTAATCAAATGTTGTCTCATACATGTAATTATCAAATCCAATTGATTGTTGTACATGCACTACGATTTCATTTTAGAATTTGTCAAAATTAAGCGGTAAAGATACCTTGAACAGCTTAAGTTTAGGATGTGTTAATAAAGTTTAGACAAAGATTAGAACAAGATGATTTTACGCATACCACAGACTACTTGTGATTACGACCTTACTTGAACAAGATCTTTTCTATAGACTCGTACCTCCGTATCCTTGAGATCAACATACTACTTATGATTAAAATTAAAATATACTAGTACATCATAATAACAGCCAATCAAATGAGCGAATGATAAAATCGAGTATTATTAAGTCAATGATGATGAATGCCTAATCCACTTTGTACTTTGCTTAAAAAAAGATTAGAAAATTACGTGTGAGTAGAAGTGCAATTAGGTAGGCCTAATCCAGTTATAGTTGCCATGTTACTCTCCTTCATGCTTTAAGATTAAGATAAACATAATGTAGTTAAAAGTCATGCTACAATTCTACATGCATGTTTTATGTGTGTCATACTCCGTAGTAAGTACTCCCTCCGTCCCGGTCATTTGTTTACACTTTCCATTTTGGGGTGTACGGGTCATTTGTTTACACTTTCCAAAAATGGTCATGCTTGATCCATGTGGGAGGTGGCCCCTACTCCCTCAACCAATAACATTTGATAATTTTAAGCAAACGGGACCCCCTTTGTACTTATATTATTATTTTATTAGTTTTTTTTCAACATCTCCCTTCACATCGATAAATTTGTATAAAATAAATGTAAACGAATCACCGAAACGGAGGGAGTAGTTAAAAGTCATACGGAGTACTCCATTGACCTCACACCACATTTAGTTCTTTAATACGAGTACATTGTTTTAGGTAATTATGTTTGAAAGGATTAATTAGGAGTTGACAAGTACCACCAAATATATGACGTTTCGACACTAAATCTTCTGTGAGACGGGTCTCAAATTAACTTAATATGAGACTAAAGTACAAATTACATTTTAAAAGGATACAAAAACATCAGACAAATCTACTAAAGTTACTTATAGGGGTACTAAGCTACGGAGTAATAATTATTACTAAAATGGTACAAAACTATATAATTAAGTACAAATAAATCGAACTTATAATAATTTGTTGTAAGGTCTGACTCATTGAAGAATTTGTGACATTGCAATATAGATTGAAAACCACTCAAAAATTATTACGAATTATTATTAAAATAAAAACTAAACCAAAAAACATTACACAACTCAAACAAAAACAATACTCCGTATAACTTATTTGGATATTGGAAAGAAAAAGAAAAATATATACAGAGTGTTTTTTTTTTTCTTATCAACAAACGTGTAAACATATCAGATCAATAAAGGGAATAATGATTTAGGTGATGCATGTATCAAATCATTTTTTCATTATAAAAAAAATGTATTTTCACCCGTTTTTGAAAATTAAAAGATAATAAAATAACTAAAATGGATACGGTGATTGTAATTCGACCAATTATTCACATGTATTGATATTCGACAAACAATAAAATAAAAGCAATATCATACATCTTCATAATAAAAATAAAATAAAATAGTGGAATAAAGGGGAAAAAAAAGGGTGATATTTCCATAGATGAAATGTGGGAAGAGTTGATCCACATTTTCATCTAAATTCCTAATTTTATCATTCATTCTCATTGACAAATTAACAGTATAAAATGGGCTAATTTATTTGGTGCATCATTATGGGGTGTTGCCCAAAATAATTTAGGTAGAGTAAAAAAGGTACATTTTCAAAAGAGTGCATATGAGTTTGATGAATAAAGTCATTTTTAAAACATGCATGCACATGATTTCCAGTTATATGTTGGACCATTGTGGCTTGCACTATCTATTTAATTTTATTCAATTTTGGTTGCTCACTTTGGTGCTATATGAAATGTATATATGTATATACTCAGATATATGAACGAAGTAAAATTAGAAAAAGTTAGAAATGAAGTAAAATTAGAAAAGTTCGAAATGAAGTAAAATGAGAAAGGTATCCAAAAAAAAAAAAAAAAATATTAATAATAAAAAAAAAAAAGGAAGAAAGCTTTTTATTAAGGTTATAGACTTACTATTGTAAAATATCGATAAAGTGACGTTGTACAGTTGTAGTAAATTGTCATGACTTGTTCTCGTTAAATTCTGGTTATCGGTTTAAATTGCAGTAAAATAAAGTTGTGTTGACCATTAAAAATTTTGTAGTGATGAGGATGTTGTAGAAGTAATAACTACTCCGTACATACTACGAAAATCATTTAAGAAATGACCATATATATCATTCTCTTAAGTCTTAAGTGGGTTTTTTTTCCGTACTAGGTAGATATAAATGTGTAATTCTTTTTAGATTAGTAACAATTCTAACATTTCAAGATTTGGGGTGTCAATAAAAATTATGAATGGAAATGCTGAACACCTAACTTGTTTTCTCTTATTTTAAGTTTTTTTATTTTTTTCAGATCATTTAATTTTATCTCGAAGTACGAGTGTCATCAACGCCAGGACTCTTCTACTAAAATCGCTCAAGTCTTAAGCACATTTTCCTAGAAACTTATGATAAACCTAAAAATCGATCCAAGTCAAGTTTATAATAGCTTGTAGATCTAACATTTTTCTTTCTAGTTCAAGAAAAAGTTTAGAATCTCATACAAGAAGACAAAGAAGGAAAGCTCGAACATACAACCTAGTATATAATTATACACATGCAAGACACAGAAATCAGTGATAAGATACACTTATAATAAACCTTACTCTATGTTCGCTATAAAAAAAATACTCAAGAGATCATGAAGTTTTAACTTGAGAGCATTGGGATGGGCAAGCACCAAAGGCAATCCCCAAAATTACCACATGATATGTTAAGGGGGAGATCCACATGAACGAACCATAAGTAGTACTCCGTATATGATCTAATCTTAATATAGAATCACGTAATGACATTTTTATCATCTTCTTGTCGAATTTTAACTATCTGGTAATAACTTTATAGTAACTCTATTGTAGAATTTCGATTTTAAACCTATATTATCATAATAAATTTATATAATTTTAATTTTTCTCTTATACAAATACCCTCATATGCGTTCCTCATCGATTTTTTTCTTCCAAAAAAGGGTTTAAGGTACAATTTTACAATGATACACATGGCAAGACCGTAAAAATTGTACCCTAAACCCTTATCCTGATAAAATAAGCTTCACTAATGAATCCAAACCAAAATATACCCAACATAAAATTGGTGAACCCGTTTGGGTGAATGATGAAAAGAAATTTTTTGTTATATGCAATTAATGTGGCAAAAATTGAATAACTCTACGGTAGAGTTACTCTAGATGATCCCAATACAGCAAAGATTTTATGCTCATTTTCGAAAAAGAAAATTAAACAAATGGCTGAATTAGAGGGAATATACAAACTCTCGTTCAAAACAGATATATACAACTTAATTTAAAATGATCGAAAAGTTTAAGATAAAAGAAAAGTAAAGTGTATAGAAAAAAAAATTGTACTATTTGTTAAAGATTATTTTTGGCACGTTTTAAACTATTATCTGAGATTTTTTAACAGTTATAAGGCTGGAAAAAAAAAAAAAAAGAAAAAAAAAAGCATAAAAAGGATATAGGGAAGGGGAGAAGGGTTGGGTCATGTGAATGTGGTCATTTTAGAGATCTTGACATGAGACATGCCAGACTTATATGCCTCCTTCCATGAGACCACCCACACTCACCCTCTTTCGTTTTTTTAAAAGTTGCCTCCGTTTGGTATCGATATAGCTACATGACATTAAGATGTGTTTGGATATCGAAAATAGAACGAAATGAAAGGAATTAACAGGGAAAGAAGGAAATGTGAAAGCAGCAAAGGAAAACTTTGACAATTTCGTTTCAAATCAAGAAGGAAAAATGAATCAATTCCCTTCAAATCTCTTCATGCTCTTCTTATGCTAATAACACGTCAAAAACTGCATTCTCTCGTTTTCTTTTCCTCCATTTTTTTTCTCTAATTATCTAATTTAAACACACCCTAGGCTATGGATGTAAATGTATGTGAATTCCATTAAGAGGTTAATTATAACATTACAGTTTGATTTTTATGCGCTTAAAGAAATGTTGAAAAAGGGATAAATTTTTTTTATTAGTACCGTGAAAGATAAACTAAGAGCAATCATAATAATTGTTTTTGTTCTAGGAAGTATCGTAGAAGATCTTCTATAATACAAAATTAAGTTTTTAACAATTTTGATTCAAAGTTTAAGCATTGTAACTAGAAGTATTGAAATACTCAAAAAACAGGAAGGCAAAAGAAGAACTTTAGAGTATCTCCAACGGTTGGAAAAAAAAGATTTGTTTGCAATTATTGGAAATTTTCAAGCTACATAAAACCATTGAAGGTGAAAAAAGGGAAGTTGTTGCTCAAGCTACATGCTTAAAATAGAAATGAAAAAAAAAATAGAGAAAATGGTAGAAATCCAATATTCACTTTATGTAAAATACACAATTTTATAATTATTAAATACGAAGTATAAAATTATTATTTATGGCCCCATTGAAGGAGCTTGTAATTATTAAGCAAGTTGCTTAAAAATTAGATGTGGCAAAGCAAGCCACGCCATTTTGTAACTCTTCATTGGAGATGCTCTTATAAAAATTCCCCCATACACGTAATGCAATTTCCTCGAGATTATTTTCAGCCCAAAAGTCGTTTAAGGGGAGCAAAGACAAATTAATATTGTGAACGGTTTTAAATAAACTTTGTAAAATCTTATATTAGATGACTAATTTTTAAGACAAATTTGTAAAAAGATAATTTTTTACTAGGCTCTACAAATTAATCAAAAAAAAAAAGTTTAATAAATTAGACTAACAAAGTGGTATTACCGGTAACTTCTAAAATTAAAAAAAAAAAAAACCCATAATAGAATTATTTTACTGTATTCAATGCTCGTTTGTAATAAACTTCTAAATAATTCTATTGACCGTCTTACGCGTGAGACGAAATTATGTACATGTGTAAAAAAGGGGGACATTAAACTAATACTCCGTATCCTCTTCTAAATTACCAGTGGTTGACTAAACGTACAGAGATTATAGTATTTATTAGTACTCCGTAGTAAATAAATGTAAAATGTTGGCCTTGTATGCAACACCATTTTTTTTTGTGTCAGAACACCCTAATTTACTTCTCACCCATCCTCTTCTGCTCCCCAGATACCAGGGATCTTTACCTTAGATCTTCTCTAGATGTCAATTTATCGTAAATCACTTTCTTAAATCAATAATTATAAGTGACTAAAAAAAAAAAAAAAAAAAAAAAAAAAAAAAACTCTTTATCTTAAAAAAGACTGTCTTTTTTTTAGACATTTTTTGTCACGCAAATTAAGGTGTATAATGACCAGTATTGAGTATTTAGTAACATTTGTCTGACAGTGGTAAAAAAAAGACCGTCTATCACAAAATTTACTCCCTCATCTACATATTTTGTAGTCTGTACTCCGTATTACATAACATTATGGGTCAAGATCAACGATATTTTAAAATGACTTTCAAATTGGTTTGTGTACTCGATTACCTAAGCGAGTAAGCGGTGACAAGCGTGTCGACTATGATACGGTTATACAGCAATCAATACCGTGACCACGACCGAAACGTAAAATCCAAGGTACAACAACGTCAATGAATCATTTAGCTACGTCTAAAAGTAATGGGTAATTACACTTACCTCACAATCATTTGATCAACCACTTCTATCCTATTTACCTCACAGAAGAAATACGAAGTACGGAGTATATGATAAAGTTCATTATTACTTCATTGTATGATTGTGCAACTTGATACAAACAAATGTTAAAAGCACAATTTATTGTACATTTACTCCCACTGTCTAAAAATATAAGTCGTTTTCGTTTTTCAATGTAAGCCTTTGTTTTTTGTTTTTACAAAAAGTTACTTGTTGAAAAATTATAAAAATTATACATTTTGGAAGATATCAAAGAGAGAAGTTGTCGCCTCGAAAAGTGAGAACGACTTATATTTTAGAACAGAGGGAGTATTATTTTAAACTTGCAATATTTGATTGAGAAGTGTAATCAATCAGCTGGTTTTGTAATTTTGTTTCGCATGTCACGGACCTCTCTACACTTTTACTTAAAAAAAGCTTGTGACATGCCTAGTTGATGCGCCATTTCCTCGTCGATATTACTCAGCCAAATACATCGTACACTACATGATCTATTTCCTTCGAACTCGACTAAAAGTGTCAAACACAAACACACGATATGGTATCCTTATATCGGACAATTAGTTTGAAGAGGCGCTAATCGCAACGTGAGAGGCAAAAAAAGTTACGAACAATACGTACTAGTGTGTCTCGTTAAGTGAACCTTATAAAAAAAATGCACCAAAGCGTTTTTGCTAGTGTCTCATCCAAGGTGCACGTAAAGCGCACTTGAGGGGTGCATTTTTAAACTAAGACCGGACGTAAACTACGGCATCAAAGTGAAGTGTAGAAGAATGAGCACTATAATACTATCATAATAATCACAATTATCATTGATTAAAAGGTTTTTGCTAAGGACATTTTTTTATTGAGTTTTAATCATTTCAATGTTTAATACGGAGTATTTAACTTTGTACAATGCTTGGTATGAAGGGGACTAACCTGGACAAAGGCAAACCCATTGATAAAGCAACGGCGGAATCATTGATCCAGTGATGAACATGTCTCGAGTGCGAACCGTTGTAACTCATCCATTCGTCGCTTAGCAACTAATCAAGGTTATTAATATTTTAATCATCAGCAATTTAGTAACTAAAATAATGCAGAAAAAGTATATAGTCAAGTTACTAAAATAATATAAACAGATAAGGTGGATAATCAAGATATAATCAAGCACGAAAGGCATCATCGACCGAACATTAACAGATTAGATTAAGACGGAAATGGGGTCAAGAATAGATACCGACAATAATCACGCGTTTAAGACGGGATTATCATTATATTAATAGTACGGCAAAGGCCCCCCCCAAGTCGCAACTGCTAAAGCTTATAACAATCAAAGAATAAAATTAAGGGTTGATGGAGCAAATGATTGGGGTATAATTCATGATTAAGATGCAATGTACAGCAGACAGGATTATCTAAAGCTTCCTTTTTCCGTGACAGGGAAGATCTTTTGATCTTAGATTATTCGTCGATGATTGACTTTGCGACAGAAAACTGCGATACTACAGCATTATAAGTTTATAACCACTATGTTAAGAATAAATAGAGGTAGTTTTTCGATGGCTCGTTATAAAAATTGTATCGAAAAAACATCAAATGATAGCAAAATACGACAATGGAAAGAAATGCACTGCATAAAAGGAGTGTCGACACAATCTTTTTCCAAAACAATTGCAGCATTGCGCAATTGACAATATGATCTGTATATCAACCATTTTCAGCTTTCTTTACTCTTTAGTGAACAGATTAAAAAGAAGCTGCATTTTTGACACGATTAGACGTCCTATTTTTGTGGAAAAAATGGGACAGAAATACCTTTTTTAAAGAGTTTTCAAGTTGGCAAACATGTAAAGGAGTAAACATTGAGAATAATGGAAAAAGGAAGGGCTTAATTGAATATCTAGCTGAAAAAAATACGGATAGTATATTAGTAGATACTATATGCCTCGTTAAGTGAGCCTTGTTAAACAGGCGCATTGAGGCGTTTACGTTAGAGCCTCATCCAAGACGTCCTTTTTTTTAAATCTACGGTTTTCTGAATCCTGTCCGACTATAAACGGTGTTTCTGGTCCTAGTCTCTCTTATGATAGGGATGTCGCATAAGTACTGTGTGTCCAGAACTCGAACTAAAAGAGAACTGATACCGGACACATTTAGGCATTTAGCTGCATCAGAACCAGCACGTGCATCTTCTTTTATTATATACCGTAGCATACTAATCTAGAAATGTTTATAAGTCGAAGAAGTATGACATTACAGCGTAAGGAGAAAATGGCAGATTGTGCGACACGAGTTTATGCAGATGTAAACTAGAGGACGATCAGCACGGAATTTTACCTTAATCTGTGGCACATGTTTGATGCATATATAAATATATCAGCAGGCCTTGAAATCTTAAATGCATCAGACGATACAATGGTGCCGAACCTGAAAAATGTAACGAACGTTGAGCTAAGGATAAGAAATGATTGCTAGGAGCAAAGTCACGTGTTTAAGTGTCTAACTTCGCGCATTTCACCCTATCTGTTAGGTGTATTTCTGAGACATTTTTTACGGAATTATTTTCACTAATGCCCACATTATCACATGGTTTTTTTAAAACTAATTGTCGAGTTCAATAGCATCATAGAGTTGATTTTGTTGGCAAGTAATAAGAGTACTATGAGTTACTCATTCGCTAAAATCATACTTCACCGTATTAAAGAGCCTTCACCAAGACAGTCACAATATTGCGGTTGTACACGTTCAACAGATATTGACACTAATCAAACAACATTGAACCACGTCCCTCGAAACAGTCCAGCAAATGATCATTATTGGTACCTCTTTTCACGCGTGTAAACTAGGCAAATAACTTCTGCACTACCTTATCTGCTAGGTGTATTTCTGAGACATGTTTTACAGAATCGTTTTTACTAATGCTCATATAATCACATGGATTTTTCAAACTAATCGTAATAATCGAGTTCAATAGCATCATAGAGTTGATTTTGCTGTCACGTACATGTACTATGAATTACATTCACTAAGAGCTTTCACCAAGACAAATCACACTATTGCGGCTGTACATGATCATCAGATATCGACACTATTCTAAGTTCTAACAACATCGAACTACGAGTCTACGACTACGTCCTTCGAACCTATTGATACCGCTTCTCACGCGTTAAAGCCTTGTTTCAGCCAATATAATTAGAAAGAGTAGAGCTGTTTATAAGTTCAATGTATTATAAGTAATAAAACTCCAGAACTTTTACGAAGTATACTCTAAAGTTATCTGAAGTTTTTTGAAATATCTGTTAAGATACGCAAAAAGAAGACAAGAGGAAGAACAGATCCTTAGTACTTTAGTAGGTTATTTCTTGTATCACTTGACCCGTGGACTTATGCTTCACGTATGACGTATTCTATAAACTCGATACGTACGTAAGTACTCAACACACAAATATATTGAGACGATTCTGGACAGTTAAACACAGCATTACGCCGAATAAATCACACAGTATTGGAGTAAATTCAGGATATGCAGCAAACAGAGTTCACAAAACCGCACATCACATGTACATCGACTTTCAAATCTATGCATACGATTATAATTAACTTAAGAACACATCACAGTAGATCAATAATTATGCCGAAAAAATACGTTACATAAACTCATTACGCAGAAATGTTTCGAGACGGTTCTAGAGAGCTGATCACAGCATAACGATTAACAAAATCATCTCACTATGTCCGTAAATTCATCGTACGAAGCAAACACAATTCAGAAAAAATCGCGTGTCGTAGAAAGAACAACTTGCAGTTTTGCAATTCAAATCAAAACATAAGATCATACAGAGAAATAATTCACAATTAATCAATCAATATGTTAATAAAAATTCACAAAATCGTAAATCATATAGATAAATAATTCTGCAACAAAATACTCAGCGTTCGTCATCTTCAAAGGTAAAATCGCAAACTCATGCGCCTGAAATCGCTTCTTACGATTGATTTGTCGCATGATAATCTCATACATTCAAATAAAAAACAATAAAAAAAAAATATCACTCAAAAGGTAAAAAAAACATAGAGTTATACCGATGAAACTGCTCTATATGCCGTTTTCCGGTGAAACATTTGTCAGCCGGAGCATAAAGCGGCGTCGTTTTGATCGTTCGCCGGGAATCGATACGCCGGTGAATAATCTCAGATGATTGGCGGAGATTGATTGTATTTTTTCCGAAATTGCTGCGGTTTTATTGCTCCGGAAATTTTGAAATTGCCGCTTTCGTTTTCTTCGGCGCGTTTTTGGAGTTTTTTCCTCCTTTTGTAGTTAGAGAGTATCGCTTCATGACCGTATATCGGGCCGGATCAGATTTTATAATTATTTTTAAAAAAAAAAATTATTAACTACTTTTAGTCTTTTATTTAAACACAAATTCTTCTGTAAGACGTGCCTTACGTTAAGTTATTGTAAGACGACTCATTTATCAACTATCCATGTTTTTTGGGTCAAATATTAAAAAAAATAAAAAAAATAAAAAAAAAAAAAAAGAAAAGAAACAATTTAACGTTGTTCTGTTGTTGAGCAGTTTTTTTTTTTTTTTTTTTTTTTGCTTTTTTCAAGTGGTTCAGTTAGTGTTTAATTATTCATCCCCTCAAACTCATCCTTTTTTTTTTCATCAAATATTTGATTAGCAAGATTCACCCTCAAATTCAACTGCACTTATGGATGAAGATGGAAGTGTTACAGCAAATATGGTGGATGGTGGATGACAATGATCATGAACAACCATTGACAAACCTAGAGATTGTTACACCGATTGAGTGAGACGGTAATTTCGTCTTTCATAAGCATTTTTTTTCATTTTTTATTGTGATTTAAACTCTCACTGTTTTGTGATTTTAGACCATGAATTGCCTATGGGTGATGATACTGTTGAGGAAGGTGATGACACTGTTGAGGAAGACGATGGTAATCACATTGATATATATATCACTCGTACTATTTTCATATAGTAGTAAACAGTTTGTATTTGTATTACAATATATGCTTTTTGTACACCTTTATTTAATATTTGTATATTTTATTTATTATATTAATCATATGTAATATTTTTGGTTGGCTTGTACTCCAGGACTTATTGACGATGTTGTCGATATTAGCTCTTCACTTTTGGGGATTAAAGCTAAGACATTAATTAATACAAAATAAACAACATTAGGTTCAATCGAAAATTAAAATAACAAAATAAACAACAAAACTTATAATACAACAACTATCACAGAGTGGATACAAATAAAACAATAACGGATACAAAGTCATATAAAGTAACCACAACCCTTAAATGTACAAAACTATAAAACATTAATACAAATATTGAAATTTTAAGTTCAAAATCAAATTCAACAAACAAATACGATACAACCCAAAAATGACAAGGATGCAATTTGAACGAACGCAAACACAAAACCAAAAGCATAAAAAAGTATAAATAAGTGGTACAAACAATGATTTCTCTAGTTCAAATAAATTAGTTCTAAAAGAGAAGATACAAGTCAAATAAAAAATGATACAAATTCAAACAAAATAAGTACAAATAACAAAAGCTTAAAAAAGATTTCACAAGTTCGTACAAACATTAAAATCTCTAATACTAAAAAAGTAAGGCAAACAAAGAGGATAAAAGTCGTACAAAAGTACGAACAAGTGTTACAAACAAAGAGAACACAAGTCAAATGTTTAATTACACAATTCACCACAAATAAGTACAAACCCCAAATTTGTACAAAAGTATAAAAAAGTGATACAAACATTGAAATCTATAGTTCTAAGTAAATTAATACTATCAAAAAGTATACAAATCAAATGCTCAATGACACAAATTCACATCATCTGAGTACAAACCCCTAAACCGTACAAAAGTAAATACAAGTAGTACAAACATTAAAATCATTAGTTCTAATTAAATTAAATATAACAAAGAAAATAAAAAACAAACGACAACTGATACAAAATGATACAAAATAAGTACAAAATTAAACAAATGGTACAAAATTTCAACTGCATTAAAATCATCCGCAGCTACATTTTTCTTCGTAGATTTGCTTCTACCGCGTCCTCGGGCTGCCCCATTTCTCGTGTTCTCAGTGGCAACACGATCAAAAACGGCTCTTGAGCTTTGTCCCAAATCTACCAATTTCACAACAACCCATATTAAACCAAGATACTTCTTCAACAGAATTTCAAATTTACAAACTGATTCCTAAAAGGTACAAAAATGCAAAATTAAATTAATAACATGCACCCAAAAACTCAACTATCATGGTGTCTCCAATTAAAAATGAACACTAACTTAGACATGCACACACAAACATATCAACTATGATGAAGAATAATCCAAACTTATTCCATTAACTAGTTTGAAACCAATTAATCCTCCACACCATCAACTATGATTTAAATAAACAAACTTTTAGAAACACAAAATCAAACTGATTCATATACAAACTCTTCAATACCTGGTACAATATCTTCAGAGTGAACTACTCTGGGAAAGTTTGACGGATTTTTCGTCCTCGGCATCGTTTTCCTAAAGGTTTGAGGATGAAGATTGATTTTGAATATAATTTTCTCTCTGAAAATTTCAACTGCATTGGAAAATAAAAGAGGTTCAGTTGAAAAGATATTGGAAGGGGAGTGATACCTTCTTTTTAGGATTGGCAGTTACGTTAGATTTTGTACTGATTTTAATTATTTTTTTAAATTTTTAATTAAACCCATATTTTAATTGGGTATCCTGTTTTTAATTAAATGGGTCGACTAACATTAAGTTATTGAAAGACATGTCTTTCAGTAGAACTACTGTTTATTAAATTATTGTCTTTTACAAATTTTTAAAAAAGTGCGGAGTAACTATCTTTTTAAAGTTGTGATTCTTATCTTATCCATTGCACGTAGTTTATACGTCGAAAATATTGTTGTCGAGTCTGATTGTATCTATTGTGAGTGTACTGAAGTCATGTAAATCTGTTTTGCCTCAAATGTTGGTCTAGTCCTCGAGGATGTCGTTGTGTTCAGGGTGTTTTCTCCTTTTCTTTGTGTCTCTCTCGGTGCAATAATACAAGTAGAGAAGGAAACCGGGAAACGAATATATACACCATCTTGTTAAGTTTAGTCCAAAAGAAGATGAGCTATATTGGGGTAGTTAGAAACCGGAGTTCTTAACTCCATGCCTTTTTCTTGATAATCTAATGATATAAAGATTTTGTAGCCTCAAAAAATATACTCGTACAAAGTATCCAGTTTCACTTGAATTGATACCAGATAAGAAGTCCAATATAAATTGTTATATTTTGACTAGAATTTCCTGGAATATTAGTATCACCATTCTCAATCTAGTCAATCATCATGTACTTAGCAGACCTCAAACTTTTTACGAGTATTTATTTATCTTAAATGAATGACAAATTGTGAATGGACCATGTCTAAGTGTAGCAAAGACAATTTTTATTAGGCAAAATTTCAAAAAACTACCTTATAAAACCAACATTTTGCAAACAACTACCTTATATAATTTTTTTTGCAAATAACTACCTTATAACGCCTTTTGTGTTCAAATCACTACCTAAATGTTACAAATTTTTTTCATTCCACTACCAAACAGTCTAAAAATTCAAAATTTTAGACAAATATGAACTTTTTGTTTCTCTCATTTTATTCGAAAATACCTAGTTTGGACTTACGAAACATCTCCGCTATGTTCGGAAGCTAAACAACGAGTGGCAAAAAGGTACAAAAAACATGTTTTTTTGGGGTTAAATAGGTGTTTTAGGCTAAGAGGTACCAATATGAATAAAAAAACATGTTATAAGGTAGTTATTTGAAAAAAAAATTATATAAGGTAGTTGTTTGCAAAAAATTGATTTTATAAGGTAGTTTTTTGTAATTTTACCTTTTTATAATTACTCATTTTATTTCAAAATAAGTATCACATAATCTATTAAAATTAAATGAAAATAAAAAAAAATACTTATTTTAGAACGGAGAGTAGGGCTGAGCATCGGTCCAAGACCGGACCAAACTGGACCGGACCGAGGACCAAATATTTTTTTTATGTGGACCAAGGACCGGACCAAAAACTTCTTGGTCCGGACCAAACCCGGACCAAATAGATTTGGTCCAGTTCAAAACCCGGACCAAATGGACCAAAGACCAAATCAAAGGGAAAAAGTGGACTGAGGACCGGACCGAAAAATCCTCGGTCCGAGTTCGGTCTGGACCAAATAGACCGGTTCGGTCTAATTTTTCGGTCCGGACGAAAATTTGCTCTCCCCTAACGGAGAGTAGTAAATTAATCAAAGTAAATCATGAAACACACTTTAAAGATACTCCTCAAGTAAATTCACTCATCATATCATATTAATTAATGAAATACATCTACCCAAAAGTTACACAATGTGGAAGGTTATCCAATCCACCAAATCAATGTTGTTTCATTTATGAATAATCAAGGCAACTTAAATCAGTCCAAAAGAAATCAATGTAATTTTAAGTATATTTTTTAGTAGGGTAGTTTATTACTTGTATAAGTTACTCCTAAAAAAGATTATTTTAGTCTCTTGATAATTTAATTCAGTCCAAAAGAAATCAATGCAACTTATTATTATTGTCTCCTAAGTTCAACACTGTTTTAGTTTTATAGAATTAAAAGATTATTTTAGTCTCTAAATATTACTACTCCGAATGTTTTTTCTATGAATACAATATTATTTTTTTCTTTTACGGTGTTACATGATTATTCATATAAATTAACAGAGTAGTAATTTATAATCCGTAAATATCACAGACTATATAATATGCAGTATATAAATAATTTTCCCAAATCTAACCCTATATTTAGGGATGTGCTATACGCAGTCGGTTAATTACTTCGCGCAGTCGGCTTTTCTTTTCACTAATTACACTTAGTGAATTTCATAATTATTTTTTATTTTTGGTTAGTAATATTATTTTTAATGTTTTGAATTACTTATTTTTTAAAATTTTGATATTTAGATGATTGTTTAATTTTTTTGAGTTACTCTTAAGAAAAATTAATTCCTCGATTTTGAATTGTTCATTATTTGCAATAAATTGATATTTAAAAATAAAAATAAATTACGAGTAATTGAAAATCGTTGAAAAAAAAGAAAAAAAAAAAAAAAAAAAAGAGGGGACATCACAGATCGCAGGTGATGTCAAGAAAGATGGCCTGTAGTCTCTAAGCGATCTTCTCGACATCACCCAGGATCCCTGTGATGTCCTTTTTTCTTTTTTTTTTTTTTCAACGATTTTCAATTTCTATAAATATAAATTATCGTTTTCAAATATCAATATTTAAAACTTTCTATTATCAAAATAAACTAAAAAAACACAAATATATATATAAGTATAAAAATTACCTCGCTCTCATCGCTTAATTTGTCGGACATTTTAGAAAAAAAAAAATTGGTTTTTAGAGTTTTTGGGTAGTGAGTGGACTTTTTGAAGTGCAAATGAGTGGTGAGTGAAAAGATTAGGTTATATTGTATTTTTACTATTTTACTAATACCGTGTTTAAAATTATACGATTTTTCGTAAAAGTTTAAAAATTTTGAAAATAATAATTCGAAACTTAATAATAGATATTAATAACCTAAATAAATAATTATTCATTAAAATCTTTAAGTGTAATTAGTGAAAAGAAAAGCCGACTGTGCGAAGTAATTAACCTACTGCGTAAAGCAAATGGCTATATTTATTATGTACTCCGTATATACTCAAAAATATACATGCCATTTTGCAATTATTGTCCATGACTATATACAAAGTATTCTAAATTAATGTCATTTCTTTATTCTTTATAAAACCCTTGAAAAAAAAGTCTAAACCCTACGATTTTCCCGGTGAATTTGGTAAATATTTCATAACCAACAGTTGACCCATGCAACTTCTTCTGCCATTTTACTCTTTTTGTTTGACCTTTCAACTGTTTTTTATAATTTCTACATCATATTCATTTTCATCAATATCACCAAATACAAAATCATGCCTTACAATCACAAAAAATGGTTCAAATTTTGTAGAAACTTTTACGGTTTCAAAATCGGGCAAGGGTAATTTTGTTAGCGTACAAGACGCTGTCGATTTTATCCCTAGTGGTAACGATAAGTGGATACGTATTTACGTCAGTCCCGGAACTTACTGGTAATTTTAACGTGTCCGATAAGTTTTTATGAGCTAATCGTGTATAAATTCGACATTGCTTGCATTTCATTGATGAGTATTGAATGATTTGTTAGAAATTCTTTTCATTTTACGTTATATTTTTGACTTTTGAGGTTTAATAGTAGGGAGAGTACAAGGTACATACGGAGTACTAAAAATCGATTAGCCAGCCATTTAAAGTGAATTAAGGTGCACTACTTTTGAATTACCTTTTTTTTTTTTTTTTTTTTTTATTTTTTTTTTTTATTTTTTATCTATTAAGGATTAATTGCCAAGAATAATCCGAACTGATTCTCTTATTCCATAAATAATCCGAACTCAAATTAATCCACGAATAATCCCAACTATTGAAGTAACATTCCAATAATGAATTTTGGCCAATTTTAACATGCTTTAATCAATAAAAAAATAAGTGAAAACCGTTTGAATTATTACTTAAAATAAGAGTGATGCAAAGTTAGAGTCGATTTCACCATTTTTTTTACGTGTTAGAGTCGATTGAAATTGGCCAAAGTTCATTATTGGAATGTTACTTCAATAGTTGGGATTATTCGTGGATTAATTCGAGTTCGGATTATTTATGGAATAAGAGGACCAGTTCGGATTATTCTTGGCAATTAATCCTTTTATTAATTAGGGAGTAATTTTTTTTGACGCCTTTATATGGACCGAGAAGTTGAAAGTGTTCCGCTAGTCTAATGGTCAACACAAATTAAAGTTATACTATAACAGTAGGTCAATGGTTCGTTGTTATTAATAATCGTGACACACCTATATGTACCCTGTAATAGACTGCGCATATATTTTTCCGATTTTTGAATTCGGTTGCCTCGTTAAATGTGACAGGGAGCAAGTGCATATACCGTATGATAAAGAATGTATAATGCTTGAAGGAGAGAGCCCTACAAATACGAAGATCGTGTATGATGGACATAGTGAAACGGATACAAGCTCCACTTTTATTTCTTCTGCTGATAACTTTGTGGCCAAAAACATTTGCTTCATGGTATGTTTTATCATCCTCAATAGAGTAGTAGTCATGATTGTCACGTTTTTATTTAGGGTCGTTAACTCAATTTGAACGAGTATTTTACACAATGTTACTACTTAATAACGAAATGTTATGTTTCATTTGATCCTACAATGAAGTTTTAATAAAGAGTATAATTCGTAAAGATACGTAGCATTTGAATTTAGGATAAACTTTTAAGATTGTTACAATATAGTTTATCGTTCATTAGATATATATGGATAGACTTTTATAGGATGAATAAATATTACATAGTACATCTTATAAGCATAGATTAAAAACGTATGTTACGTCATCTAATGTACTCCGATAAAACCTCATAATTAAAACTACGACTCTACAAGTAATAAGATTTTGAACAAAGTTGTTCATGGGCCTACCTGTCCATTTCGTCCAACCCATTCGTCCCACAAAAGAAGGGAGTACGAACAACACATTTTCAAGAATTTACATAGGTCCTCCCACAAATATATTTTGATTGGAATCTGTTAACCTACATATGAAAATGAAATTCAAACTCGTTATAGTCTCAAGTAAGACCGTCACATGAAAATCACAACAATAACATAAATGTTGCACCAAAAATTAAAATTATTCAAAAATAAAAAAGTTGTATTAATTTATGATACTACTCTAACCTTTTTTTTTTTTTTTAATATATTTATATTGTATTTAATTAAATTGGAGTGATAGAATGCATACAACAACCGTGGAGAAGGGAAGGTACCAATGGGAGAAGTAAAGCAAGCAGTGGCAGCAAGTGTGTATGGAGACAAATCAGCGTTTTATAATTGTTGGTTTGTTGGATACCAAGACACTTTGTGGGACGTTTTTGGTCGTCATTTCTATAGATCTTGCTATATTGAAGGTGCTATTGACTTTATTTGGGGCAATGGTCAATCATTTTTTGAGGTATTGTGGCCCTGTTTTTTTCGATTTTTTGAAGTTAAACTAGCTGAAACTATAGAAGTTGAATTGAATTTGTAAAAGTTGAACTTATAAGAGCTCAATTTATAAGAGTTGAGCTAAAATTTAAGAGCTAAAATTTAAGAGCTAAAATTAAGCTGAAAAGAACAGAGCTTACCTCTCTTTTCTTTGAATAAATTTGATGTTAGAGTATAAAATCGATTGAGTTGATTATTGATTTAGTATTAGAGTTTTGTGATCAGAAGTTACGGGTTCTAATTCCACCGTATCATGCTTTCATTTTGAAGTGGAAAATATAGCACTAGGATTAATGTAAAGAGTTGTATATAATACGCAGAACTAAAATAACCTTCGATAATGTTTGAAATAGGATTGCAACATCACAATATGTGGAGATGGGTTTATAACAGCACAACTACGCAATTCACCAGATGATCCAAGTGGATTTGTGTTTAAAAGAGGTATAGTTTCAGGCAACGGTAAAGCTTACTTAGGAAGAGCATTAACGGCATACTCAAGGGTTATTTTTCAATATACTCAATTTCCCAACGTTATTGATCCTCTTGGATGGGATGCTCAAGATTTTGTTGGCCATGAGTGAGTAACTTTTGCTCAATATCGTATTAAGCTTATTTTAATTTGAAAACATTACTCCATCCGTTCAAGTGATTTATTTACAATTTGACTTTTTTGTGAGGGAAATTTGTAGAAAAGTGTAAACAATTGACTGAGATAAATGGAGTAAATGTGAAAATTTAAAGATGAAAACCAATTGATATTTTACACTGCTTGCTTGCTTAGCTTAGAATCCTAGACATCTAGAACAACGTAAATTAAAAGAACATGGCACATACGTAAAAATGTTGAAATTGTTCAAACATGTGTACCATACTACCATATTGCTATATATTATGTTGTCTTAAATTTGTACAATAACCTGATAATTTTTTATAACAAATTGTTTTTTTTTTTTTTTTTTTTTTTTTTTTTTTTAGCGTTGATTTTTGATAAATTTTGTACAATCTTATTAAAACTATTATGACAATGGTAGGAGTAATATAACGTACGCGGAGATAAAATGCACGGGAGAAGGTTCAAATACATCGAGGCGTGTTAAATGGGAGAAGACCATTGACAAACAATCGGAATTGTTGAAGTATACAAGACATTTGTTCATTGATAAAGACAATTGGATCAATCAACAACCATAATTCATTTAGTCCTTTAATTTGTAATATTGTCATGACTTTCATAGACTAATGCACTATATAACTACCAAAAAAAAAAAAATAGACTAATGCACTATAAATATCACTAAATTAAAATTATATATATCCGTATAAATATATATTTAAGGTAAAATTTTACTCCGGTTTATGTGATTATGTTAACTAATTAATTTTCCTATATATCAACATTTTATTTTTATTTTTTTTTTACTTTTTTTAGGCGTTGTTTGGTTACTTTAATATATAATGATGAATAGAAGGAAAGGAGATCATAAAGATAAACAACGAGAGAGAGAGAGAGAGAGAGAGAGAGAGAGAGAGAGAGAGGGAGGCGGGCTCGGCAGATTCCTATAAATTAGAATATAGGTGTTTGGTTGGCTTATTAAAAGGGGTTTGTTATACGATGGAACGAATTACTTAAAGACGGAACGCTCAAATGACTAATTTGCCCTCCTCCTTAATTAACTTTTTACTAAACTAAAACCTAATCTAACCTATCATCCTCTTTTTTGTATAATTATAAAAAAAAAAAAAAAAAAAAAAAAAACACAAAAATTTTAAACCATACAAAAATTTTAACATCAATATGATTTAATAAAAAAAAACAAAAAAAAAAAAAAACAAAAATTTAACCCGAAAATTTTTAACCGTACAAATAAATTTTTTCAGCGATTTACAAAAAAAAAAAAATATAAAAAATAAAAAAAATTAGGGACCGTAGAAAATTCACGGTCCAGACTGGGGGGACTGTGAATAATCCACGGTCAATGATGGAGAGAGCCGTGAAAACTTCATGGTCCGTACTGGTCTGGACCGTGAATTATCTACGGCCCCTATTTTTTATTTTTATTTTTTTATTTTTTATTTTTTTTTTTCAAAACAACATACTTAAAAATACCGTAACACAAATGTTTCGCTCATAATAATTAATTTCTACAAAACGAAATTAATTAAAAAGGTTAGCTATCTGAATCGACCGACCCCGACATTCTCAATCAATTTCTCAAAAATACCCTTTTTTTTATATAAGTTTTACTGTTTTTTTCAGTTTTACTGCTTTTTTTTGTTGTATATTAATATTTTTAGAAAGTTAGTTTTACTTATAACAAAAAACTAACAAAAAAAAAAAAAAAATAAATAAAACAAAAATATAAATTAATAATAATAAAATAATCAAAAACAACTTTAAAAATTATTATAATACAAGGGCAAAAAAGTAATTTCACTAATAAATATATTCAATAAATCACTAAAACTTTCCATCTTTAATTAATTCGTTCCATCGTATAGTAAACGCGTATTAAAATGACGGAAATTAAACTTTCTTAGGAATTGCAAATTCCTTCATAATAGAGGAATTTAATTACCTACCTCTCCCTAGGTAATTATACTTTCCCACATGAATGCAATTCCTATGTTCTAACCCAACTCGTTTTGAACAATTCACGGGAATTAAATTCCTATGTGCAACCAAACAATATCTTAGTCATATATTTTTTGTCGGTAACAAATAAAATACGATTTGTATTTTCAAATTCATCTCACTTAGACTAACTTACCCTCCATTTAAAAGTCATCATCTATATTACAAACCCAGTCACTTTTGTTTTATTTCCTTTTTTCATTATTATGATTTATGTTAAGTGGTGATTTACATTGTAATATTCAAAAAAAGAAGGTTATGCTGATTGGAGAGTTAATTAACTTGACTCAACCCTTCGTGACTTAGATCATGAATCATGATTCATGGATAGGGGCCATAGGGCCGTGGGGTGGTCTTAGGAAAATACAACTCCGTACTTTTTACATTACATTTTTTTTTTTTTTTTTGATGACTTTCCGGTATTTCCTTAAAAAGAAAATTTTATATTTTATCAATTTTTCTCCAATTTTATCTAAACAATCTATTTTATTATTTTAATTTTATCCTTACAATCTACTCATCTTTATTATTGTGCCATTATGAGATGAGAACAAGACGATGAAATTGAGGGATTATCTTTCTTATAATCTATCATTGAAATTACAAAATGGTAATATCGACTTATTTAGTTTTTTTTACTAGTTTCATTGTTGTTCTTTTAACAATTTCTGAAAACAGACATCTACTTTTTTTTGTAGGATTCACTTACTAGTTATTACTATAAACTTATCGAAGGAAAAAATAGAACGAAAGAAATATAAAATATTTTCTGAAAGTAAATATTGGGTTTAGTTATCACAAATTATTGTGTAAGACGACCTTACAATAAATTATTGTAAGACCGTTTTATTTGTACTCGACTATATAATTTTTGTACCATTTCAGTGATAATTGTGGTAATATAATTTCATAATTTTTTATTAGTATTTGTATCCCTTTTATAATCAATTGTGACAAAATATTTTAGTAACCTTGTTATTGACTTTATGAAATATATTTCATATATTTTGTAATCTTTGAACTGTAATTTATATTTTAACCGTCTCACCCGATAATTACTGAATGATTAAGTATTGCATAAAACCGTCTCATGCGTGCGACGAAGTTCTTAGGAGTAAAATGTGACTTTTTTAATGCTTAAAATGATCACCTTAATGCTAAATATGACTACTTTAAAGTTTTATAAAATGGTCAATTTAAACGTTAAAATAATCATTTTAAACCTTAAAGTAGGCATATTTTAGTTGCAAATATCGCGTCACACGCAAAAGACGGTTTTATGTAAGCATTTGTGTCATGAATGAATGAAATTAGGACCCTATAGAATTGCCCTAAATTGTAGGGTAGCACAAATATAGAATACTCGGACTTTTTTCCTATTCCCACACCAACGTCTCTCTCTCTCTCTATTTCCTTCTCACTTTCTCTTTTCGAGTGAAGAAATCTGTGGACAATCACGTGACCCTCCTTTAATAATTCGCGTCACCCCCACGCGCTCTTTCTCTCTCTCCTCTCTCCTCTCTCTTCTCTTGTGTCAGCTTTCATCATTTCATCAAACTAAAAACCAAAAAAAAAAAAAAAAACGAAAAAGTTCTTTTGTTGCTTCCAATTTAAACTACATTTATTTTCAATTTCAAATTTATTTCAATTTTTTCCCCCTGAATTTCTTGCACAAACAGGTAAAATTATAAAATCTTATTTTCACTGTGTTTTTTTCACTCATTTTTCATCTTCTTTCATGCTGTAAATGTTTATTTCCTCTCAAAGTTTTAATTTTTTTTTTCGTTGCATCATTATGTTCATGATTATAATTGTGAAGAAGGGTTTTTATTTATTTATTTATTTATTTTTTAATGTGTTTTAGTATGTGGGTGCACAAAATTATAACATAAATTGAAGAAATTTGTGTGTAGAATGTTGAAAGTTCTGTGCATTTTGATATATTTTTTTATGGGTAATTTATGTTGTGTACACTTAGAAATCCTGCTTTTTATGTCAATTTTTGTGTGTTTTTTTGTTTAAGTAACTCACAGAATATACTAAGAGAAATGTAAGCAACTTTTGAGCTTCAAAGTTAGAAACTTTCAACATTCTTTAATAAGTCTGAGCATCTAAATTTATTTTTGAGGATTTTTTTCCATCTGGGTTTGCTTTATGTAGCTGCATTGTGTAAATTTGCTAATGTTTTGGTGATTTTAGTTGTTTTACGCGTACAACGGTCTCATTTGTCGATTTAAGCTGTTGTACCGCTGTTCAACGATACTAATTTTTCGATATGATTTTATTTAGAGTACTTCGATATTTCACTTTGATGCTAAAACTTGAATTATTTTCACGAAATGGTCGTATCTGACACTCCAATACCCTGTTGTGTTCGACATTTGGGTAACGAGTATGAGTAACATAGATTTAGCTTGTTATGTTTGTTTTGCTACAATGTAGAGTAAATCTGTGAATGTGTTTGAGAAAAGAGTTTAAATTCTATGAATGATTTGGTTTAAAATTGATGGGTAATGCAGGAAATGGGGGTTATATCGAGGACATTGTTCCCGGCATGTGAAAGTATGTGTATTTGCTGTCCTGCTCTTAGGTCGAGGTCTAGGCAACCCGTGAAGCGATACAAAAAGTTGATTGCTGAAATTTTTCCCAAATCTCCTGTGAGTTTATGCAAATGCATTGTTTCTGCACTTTGATGGAGAAGTTTTATGTTGACGTTTTGTAGTGATCATGTTTTGTCTGTTGTTCGACTATTAGTCTGTTGGTTTTATCATGATCATGTTTTGGTTGTGTGTTAAACTGTTAACCCATATGCAGTTGCGAAATTAGAATTTTTGTTTGTGAAGATATGTTTTCTTTAGACCGATGGCACTGTTGATCTTTAGCAGAAAAATGGTGGAAAATGCGCAGATATCTTTTCGTTGTGTAGACTGTAGGCTTCATGTTGTTGCATGTTGAATACATGTGTTGGAAACAACTGCGGGGTTGTAGGCACTTTTTTGAAAGCCGTGTACATGATATGTTTATGAAAATTACGAAGACCGTGTTTATGAAAACTAGGGAGACCAATGCTTTCGTCACACAATCATGTTAGATTTGTGTTTTCTTCTTAGAGAATTTGATCGCTTAGATATGAAGCAAGTTCAGAAAAGTTCGTAGCATAGCGACTTCAATTGCCATGTTAGAGGAACGTCTGATTTAGTTTATGCATCTTCAGGAGGGCCAGGCAAATGAGCGGAAAATTGTGAAGTTATGTGAGTATGCCGCCAAGAACCCCATTCGCATCCCCAAGGTAACTTTTTCTTGGCATTGTAGCACTTAGCACACGATTTCTTACGATTGCTTCTTTTGAACTATCTTGTGCATTTTGTCACGTGGGTTGATGTCATTGTAGATCACAAAGTATCTTGAAGAGAGATTTCACAAAGAATTGCGGCATGGTCATTATAAGATTATCAGCATCATTATGGAAGCGTACAACAAGCTGCTGTGTTTGTGTGGAAAACAAATGTATGTTCAGATTTTGTATTTATGATGGAAATCTTCTATGCATCTCAACTGAAAGCTTATGCTTGTTTTTGTTTTTGTTTTTATGTTATCTGCATACTTCGTGGTGTGTTACACAACATATCAACTGTGTTTGGATCAGGGTGTAACTGCAGTTGTTCATTTTATCAGGGCGTACTTTGCTGTCAGCCTTTTGACGCTTAGTGATGAGCTTTTGGACCGCTCTAAGCAAGTCTCTGTGCAGATAGTTGGATGCCGTACCCTAACTCAATTTATCTACAGCCAGGTAATTTATAAGATTCATTCTTCCTAGGTGTAAATAAGATTTCTACGGCGAGCTTACAGTGGTCTGATATTTGCAGACTGATGGAACTTATGCACACAATATTGGAAGCTTTATAGGAAAATTGTGCATGCTAGCTCGTGAGACTGGGGAAGAGCCTGAAAAACGTTCGTTGAGAGCGTCATGCCTACGGTGCCTTTCGGCTATGGTAAATTTTCCGTTTGGTTCTCTCGAAAATTGTGAATTCTTACCTCTATTTTCTTCCCTGCTTTAGCTAATATTCTTTGATGCAGGTATGGTACATGGCTGAGTTTTCGCATATATTCGATGATATTGATCAGGTAAACTTGCTTTGAACGTCAATTTGAACACCCTTTATGCTACTTTGTTACTCGTAACTTTTAACATTATTTTATGATCGTCAACCTGTAGATTGTGCAAGCAACGTTGGATAATTATGAGGTGGATTCTCACAATGAGGAACGGGTGGAACAACGTAATCTCTGGGTGAATGAGGTTGTTCGATGCGCAGGAGGATCAGCAGCTGGCGCTGGTGTTTCTAGTGTCTGCGCAGCTGTTGTCAGGCCTCCTCCGGAAAAGAAAAATATATCTGCATTGACTCGGTAATTTTGAAATGTTAACATGTGATGAAAATTATGTGATTGATGTTCTAACCATGTCAGTGAAGGTTTAACCGTGGTTTTGTTTTGTAATTATTTCTTTAGAGAGGAGATTGAGAATCCGCGAATATGGGCGCAAATTTGTCTACAAAGAATGTCAGAACTTGCAAAGGAGAGGGCCCCAGCACGCCATGTTCTCGAGCCAATGTTTGTACATTTTGACAAAAGCCGACACTGGTTATCTCAGCAGGGATTGGCTGTGATTGTGCTGTGTGACATGTGCTATTTCATGGAAGTTCCAGGTATTTTGGCTGATGTTATGTTCCTTTTGGTCGTTCGGTCATTGTTTTGAAGTTTAAGCTTTAATGCTGTGAAAACTTTTCATGGCTTTCATATAATCAGAAAAGCAGCTGGTGCTTCTGAATGGTGTCATACGCCACTTGGACCACAAAAATGTCGCTCATGACCCGACTCTTAAGTCTTGCATCGTTCAAGTAGCTGCAACCTTGGCACGCCAGATGAGATCAGGAACGACTCTCGCTGATATTGGATGTGTTGTCGATTTGCTGATGCACTTGCGAAAAAGTCTTCAGGCTACAGCTGGCTCCATTGGGGAAGAAGACGTCAACTTGAACGTCCATCTTCAAAACTCAATTGAATCTTGCTTGCTTGAAATCGCTAAAGGGGTAACAATTGCTTTTGTTTTTTATTATTATTATTTTTTATATCATTTCTCGTTTGCTGATGTACATGTCGGTACAATATTTATTAAAGCTTTCCTCCATTGTCTCCAGGTTAACAATGCAAGTCCTTTGTTTGATTTGATGGTGATTGCACTCGAGAAGTTGGCCCCTGTTGGACTTGTTGCACGGGCAACATTGAACTCGGTGTTGATTCTCGCTCATGTAACAGTAACTGTTTATTCTCATTTACAGCAGGTAGCGTGCCTCGGTATACGTTAACTGTTTATTATCGCTGATACTGTTGACGTATCTTCCCTTGAGCGACATAGCGTCAATATATTGGGATTTTCACTTTCAAGTGCTATTCCTGGCTACTTGGTGCAGGCCTTCCCAGAAGCATTGCTCCTCCAACTTTTAAAGGCTATGCTGCACACTGATACTGAATCACGTCTTCTAGCTCATCAAATATTCGCTATTTTATTATTTCCTAATTCGTGGAGATCTTTCGAAACAAGGCGATGTAAGCCGAGCAGTAGATCGACATCTGATTCAGTTACTGCCTTACTTGAGAAGTTGCGGAAAGAAAAGGTTTCTCAAGGGAGAGCAATGCATGTGGGTAGCAGTTTAGATGATTTCAAGGGTAAAGATTTCTCGGAGGATGAGTGTAAACAGGGATGGAACCGTAGAAGTTCCCCTAACTTGTACAAGTTAACCTCTATTATTGACAGGAATTGCGGAACAAACAGTGTTTCTGAGGTACCGTGGTGTTGCTCTCTTAAATTTGTGTGACGTTTTTCCTACAATTTTTACTGAGTCTTTGAATTACCGTAGGACCCTTGTGTGATGAAGTTGTGTGAAGATCAAATCTCGCAACTGCTTTCCGGCTTTTGGATACAGGCCAATCTTCCAGATAACTTGCCATCGAATTTTGAAGCAATTGCTCACTCCTATTGCCTGACGCTCATATCATCCCACATGAAGGTGACTTTCACTCGAGTGGTCCTTTTTTTTTTTTTTTTTTTTTTTTTCGAAAATTGACGCCTCTGTTTCCTCCTCCGCTATCTTTTATGTACCGTTGCTTCAGATCTGTTAAAGTAACAAAATATTACTGTGCATGGTTCATGACATCTGATATGGAGTCATATTTGGGGACACGGGTTTTGTACAATGTTGTCGGTTTTTTTTTTTCTATAGCACAAAAGTAGAATTCTTAAAAACGTGTTACCTAATTGAATCTGTGTATTATTGCAGACTACAAATCAGAACCTTGTCGTGCGCTTTTTTCAGCTTCCCTTATCGCTGAGAAATGTTTCACTATATTCCAACTTTGGTATGGAAGAATTTGAGTTTTTGCATTTTTCTTTACATCTCTGAAGTTGTACGTTTACAAAGCTAATTTTTGTTATTTGCCTTTTAGGAATGTTACCACCAACTTGCAGGAGGTCGGTTTTTATTACCTCAACCGCGATGCTACTGTTTGCTGCCAGAATGTTTCACATATCAGAGGTGAACGATATCCTGAGGAGTCAAGCTTCTTTTGATGTAAGCGCTCATTACAACCAATCTAATATTATTTTTCCGTCTTTTCTTTCCATTCGTTTTTCCTTTCGGTCGCATACAGTTACTTGGCCTCAACTGTGGGTCAAATGGAACATATTCTCAACCAAATTTTCTGACCCATGTTTTGTGTGTGATGGGATCACAGTTTTTTTAGTAGATCATTGCTCCAGTTTGATTACTGCCTTGTTATGTTACTCCGACACTTGTTTGCGTGTCGTGTCTGATACTTTGACATTTTCATATTACACGAAACTTTGCCATTCATTTTCGGCAAAACCCATGAATGTTCTTCACTATTGCTGAAACTATAAACCTCATTGATTCGTCGAAACGATCATGTAGGCTGATCCTTATTTGGGCATTAACGAGGACCTTCAAGTGTACGTCAAACCTCAGTTAGATCCTAAGCAGTACGGTTCAGCATTCGACAACCAAACCGCGATCTCATTCTTCACCGAGTTACAAGACAAGAATTTTGAATCCGAGAAGATACTACTGGATACCTTAGTGCGACATCTTTGCTGTATCGTTAAGGTAAATTATCTTGTGAAACTAAATCATTCCTCGTTTTTAATTCTTGTTGTATACTTCTGTACACTCGAGTTTTTAAACATCTGATTGTATTCTTGTAGACAGAGGAAGAAGAACTACTTAATCAGTTGTGCGCGACGTTCTCGCCTGATGAGGCATTCATGTTCGCACCAAAAGAATTACGTGAAATGGATCATATTCAACTCGCCGGCCAAATGAAGGAATCCCCTTCTCTAGACGGAGTAAGTATTTGACGTGCATTATCGACTACTCTTAGTTTATATTTGTACCACTGTGTGATGACCACCGTTTCATGTGGCAGAACTTGTCCGTCAGCTCAGTGGCTGAGGAAGACGTGACGAGTTTGTTTTCTGCTGTGAATCTTTCTGGTCAAAAAGAGGCTCATTCTCCTTCCCACATCATGAGCATAGGCCAGCTTTTAGAATCAGTGAGTCAACTTCAAAATTTCACAAATCCTGACACAGATATAAACTATTGTTGTCGAGGGCGTTTCAAAATTTCAACTCCATTAACGAATCTTGTAAAATTTATATTATTGTCTCGTGCGTTGTGTCCTCAGGCACTAGAAGTAGCGGGTCAAGTAGTTGGGACGTCCGTGTCAACTTCACCTCTACCGTACAGCGCCATGGCTGAACACTGTGAAGCTTTAGAGACTAGCACGAGAAAGAAACTTTCCAATTGGTTGTCGCAAGAAACCATCTCTTCTGCCAACACTCTCGAGCTCCCTGGAAATGGGCTACCATCCACTAACAATGTAAAATTTACGTTCTTAAATTACCCGCATCATCCAATCAAAGTCTGTTTTAACATACTCATTGTATTAAAACTGTTTTATCTCCTTTGAAAAGTTTGTGACAGTTTCCTTATTTTGTGTAGGTGGCGCTTAATGTTGATTCTATGTTTGGTGAGTTGGGATCTCGTGATCAACTGACGACTCTGAGGTTACCCCCTGCGAGCCCGTTCGACCACTTTCTTCGCGCAGTATCAGGTCCGCAGCCTGTGTTCGCTGGTCTCTCTACCTGAACGGTCAGATAATGGACGTCAGTGCGTAATTGTGTTGATTAATGTTAAATACCGTAGTAGTTTGTAGTTTGTAGTCGGTAGTTTGCCGATGTAGTAATTTACTGTAGTACGTAGGTTTCAACGTGAACGGCTTGTTTAGACTTTAGATGCAGAAGCTAGGATACATTGATGCAGGTTTTCCTGCTTAGCTGTTTAATGTACGATTATGTCGCAGTTATCTTTATTTATGCGCGCGTATAGACAGAATTATTTATTTCCCTGAGTGAGCTCGACCGGGTTTCTGCTATTTGTTAGAGCCAAATACTTGCACTTTTGCTTTGGGATATGATGAACGTAACGAAAAATAACCCTAAATTGTCTTGGTCAATGTATGAACGTACAATGTACGATGAAGTCGCGGTTGCACGTATACGTTTATTGGACGAATCAAATCAAATCAATCAATCGAAACTGGGTTGTTCAAAATGTTTGAAAACGAAAACAATCCAAATCATATGAAAAAACTTGGTTTGTAAACTGATCCAACCTGACTCGATCAATTCAAACTACTTGATTGAATTGATCAATTCAAACTACTTGAATTGCTCGAACTTGGTTCTATATTTTCAGGTAGAGTTCGATCAATTCAAATCGACTTCATTGAGTTGATTATATACTTGTAATAAGATAACGACCTGACCCAAGCGACCAACCTAGTGAGCTTGACTCAAAACCTAAATATGACCTGAAATGGATAATGCCGTGTACGACACGAAATTCGAATTGATTAGACCAACCTAGACCCGTCTCAAACTTTATTGTAATATTGACTCGATGCAAAATGCGCACTCCGAGTTGACCAAACTCGGAATATACTCGACCTAGAGTGACCCATATCACTCCATACGACTATATGAAGTATTATTGAATTTATCATCTCGATTATAATTAACCTGATCTGTTGATGATTTAACCAAAATAACCCGATAATAGTCCTAAAATTGACCCTTAATTAGTGCGTATAGTACCGAATAGAGCTGGCCAAGGCCACAGCCGTAGTAGGAGGAGCTTTGAAATCTGGCCTTGTGCGGCCTTATAAGAACAAGTAGGCTAAAGGCCCTCTACAATTTTTATTATTATTATTATTTTTAACTTTTGGCGGGGTAAGTAGAGCTTAAAAAATAGTACTGGCCCTTCTTTTTCGGCGGGCTTTTAAGGGCTGACAAGGGCCGGGCCGGGCCCACCAAATTGAGGCCCTATAGACGGGCCGGGCCGGGCCGGGCCAGCCCGCTCATATGGCCAGCTCTAGTACCGAACAACGGAACAAACCCGAATTGAGTCGACCCATTTTTGTCGGGTCATAATCACCACCATATCTAAAACACACAAGAGAAGCTCAAAGTTCGAAGCAAACCAAAAACCAAAACAAAAACAAAAACAAATCAAAAAACAAAATCAATGGCAGCAAACTCATGTAGTAGTATGATGAACACTCAACGACCTTGTACAACATTTAATTCCGCCATTGTTGACCTCCACCATTTCTCTTCGAACTCAACCTTTCTCTCTCTTCCTCTCAAACCTCTTTTTCCAAGGTATTGTTTCATTTGCTTCACTATATTCTTCGTTTGATTATTTTTTTGTGCGTAATTTGATTTTTGCTTTTAGTTCTAGGGTTTTGAGAGCGAGGAGTTGTGAAGGGAGGATTCGCCGGAGTTCGAGAGTCGAGGCGGTTTACGGTGGTGGAATTGGCAGTCGTCGCAATGAACGCCCTGGAATTTGGTCTATTAGGTTAGGGTTTTTGTTGGATTGAAATCGAGTATAATTGTATCAATTGAATTTTGTTTGATGAATTTATGCTGAATATTTCAGTATTTTACACTTTGCTGAATTGTTTCGTTTAAATTTTGTGTGATGAATTGATACGGTAATTTGCTCAACACTCCGTATTACATTACTGACACTTTGCTGAATTCCTTCTTTTTTGTGTTTGATGAATTGATGCTTGCAATTTGCTCAATATTTCTTGTTTTCACTTTGCTGAATTGTTTCATTTGAATTTTGTTTGATGAATTGATGCTTGCAATTTGCTCAATATTTTTCATTACCTTGGTGAATTGTTTAATTTAAATTGTTTTTGATGAACTGATGCTCGTACTTTGCTCAATATCTCGTTACTTACACCTTATTGAATTGTTTCATTTGAATTTTGTTTGATGAGTTGATGGCTTGATGCATGTAATTTGCTGAATTTTTCAATGTTACACTTTGCTGAAATTAGGTTTTGAATAATTTATCATATTGATTGTCCAAGTTATTGTATAGTTGTGAATGTTGTTCAAGAAAAAGTTATGGATGATATTTTGGAGAACCTATGCTCAAATGAGAAGTACATGGCGATGCTTCGATTTTTAGTGATTTCGATAGCTAAAATCTTGCGTTATTAGATTGAAAATAACGTAAATCTCACGGTACCAAAGTTGAAACTAAAATAATATACTCCGTATTTGTCTAAGCTACAATTTGGTGTGACTATAATTAGGGATGAATTGGACTATGTAGGGAAGATTTGGTAGTTCCATCATCACCGTATTTCCCGGCTTATGCACAAGGGCAAGGACCGCCTCCAATGGTGGCTGAGAGGTTCCAAAGTGTCATCACGCAGTTATTTCAATACGTGAGCTTTTGATTTCTTTGTTTTTGGTTGGTTTGAATTCCTTAGTTTTAGTTGTGACAATGTTTTTGTTGATGAACTATAGAGGATCATTCGATGTGGTGGAGCCGTTGATGATGATATGGCCAACATAATTGTGGCACAACTTCTTTACCTTGATGCCGTTGATCCTACCAAGGTTTGTTGTTTTGTCGTTTGTTGCTATCAGTAATTTGTAAGTTTTGACAGCGTTGTGCTGTTATGAATGTCTTACTGTAGTCGATTATGTTATGTCTCAGACGGGGGTTGTGGTTAGCGTTTTGAAAACCGACAGTTATTTGTACGCAACCTTAGTTAGCAGCTTGGTTAAAAGGATTCATCGGATTTATTGTATCCGAGTTTGTGAAGGTTCAGTCAATTTGTGTATCACTACGTGTTGGTAAGACAAACATCAATGTCATTTCGATATGCCCTAAAACGACATTTTTCACTTCAGCTGCTTAAAGCTACTGGAAATTTCACTCGGTTTCTTGCTTCGTTCGGGAACATGTGCAACTATGTAGACACATCAACCTGTTCTATCTTCTAATTTGACGATGGTTTCTTGACGTGGTCAATTACAGTTTATTGTCTATGCGAGGAAAAGTAAATCTAATTGTTAGTTTCTCAAATGCGTGATTGATTTGAGCAGGATATTGTCATGTATGTGAATTCTCCGGGAGGATCCGTTACAGCTGGTAATTAATTATTTGTTTATCGTCACATGCTATTTAAATGACGAATTATTGCACTTAATCCCCTTCTTTTTATCATATCATTTGAACACACCAGTTTTCTTTCTAGGTATGGCAATATTTGACACCATGAGGCACATTCGACCTGACGTTTCCACTGTATGTGTTGGACTTGCTGCAAGGTAACTTCAATATTCGTCAGTCGTGAATGCTCGTGATGCCTTACTTTTTCAACTTCTGTATTGTGGCGGTTGATGTCTTTTTCAAGTGGCTGTGTTTTATGGCGTTATCAATTACGGTAGACTCTGTTCGCTTCATTTTTCACTCTAGCCTTACTATCTAAAGTTCAGAATCCCTTAACCCATGTTGCTTTCTCCAAGGGCATAACGTTTTGTTTTCTAAGTTTTTGGGCCCTCAAACATTATCCACGACGACTAGTCGACTACAACATCAGTTCCCTACTTAAAATCCCGCCAATAGTAGGGCATGCGAAGGCGCATATGTATGCAACTTTACCGCTAACACGACCCATAAACTACTGCAGTAACATGATTGCGGATAAAATTCTCATGTAGTTCACTTCCATCTTTTCCAACACCAGTCCTTGGACCTTCAATTGCGCTTTTTTTTTTTTTTTTTTTCAGTACCAAATTATCGAGGATGACAATATTTTTTTTTTTTTTTTTTTTTTTCTTTGCAGTATGGGAGCTTTCCTTCTTAGTGCTGGCACCAAAGGCAAAAGGTATAGCTTGCCTAATTCTAGGATTATGATCCATCAGCCGCTTGGCGGTGCACAGGGTGGCCAAACCGACATCGACATCCAGGTACATGCCTCATCTTCTGTTACCAATTCCCTTCTTATTGCTAAAGCAGACAACTTAAGTAGTAAAGCAAACTCGTGAGAAAAATACTGTATTTCTTCAAGTCTATGATACGACATATCTGTCGTATACCTCATACAAGGCCTACCGACTGTTACTCAGACTCGGCTACGAGTATTGGATACGGCCATTTAGTTAAATAAATCCAAAATTTTGGTCTAATTTGTTTCCATATAAACACAGCCTATAAAAACAATTGGTGAGGCAAGGCAAAGAGGCCATAAGCCCATAAATCTAACGTGGTTCCATCCGAAAACCATTTGGTGTGAAATGTAACTCGTAAAATGTGTTTTCATCGCAGGCAAATGAGATGCTGCACCATAAAGCAAATCTCAATGGTTACCTGGCGTACCACACGGGTCAGAGCTTGCAGAGGATCAACCAGGACACTGACCGCGATTTCTTCATGAGTGCCAAAGAAGCCAAAGAATACGGGCTCATTGACGGTGTCATCATGAATCCTTTAAAAGCTCTGCAGCCATTAGCGGCTGCAACTGCTGATCAAACGTCGTGATGAGGACTGAAGTATCCCCTTGTTCGTTTTCTAAACCTTGAAAGTTGTGGCTAGGGATGTGGTTGCTTCGAGGTGAACAGTTTTAGTCGATTTGAAATCTCTTGAGAAGAGGTGTAGTAAAGCCAAATGTAACAGTAGAATGGAATTATATAGTTCATTCATGCATTGAGATCAACATTTTCATATACATGTGTAATAGTGTAATACCTTGTTTTCATATGCACAACTAGATAGATTACTACATCGGTTCAACCGTAGTGACTCACTAGTCACTATATTCCCTCCATCTCAATTTTACTTTCTCACCTTGCTGAGGTCAAAATTTAAAAACTTTGACCATTAATGTTACTTTGACCTTTAATCTAAACAATTTCTCCCTCCATCACAACTTCCAACCGATAAAACCTCATTGTCAGACTGACTTAAGCCAAGCTGAACTTGTTAGAATTGAGCTGAAGTAATCAAAGTCGAACTAAACTTATTAGACATGAGTTGAACTTTAAGTTTGTGAACTGTTACTTAATGAGGTTAAGCCAAACTTATAAAAGTTGAGCTAATTCAACTAAATTCATTAAATAAGGGATTAATTGTCAATAATAATTCAAACCGATCCTCTTATTTCATAAATAATCCGAACTTAAATTAATCTACGAATAATTCCAACTATTGAAACAAGAGGTGAAACCGATTTGAATTTTACTTAAAATAAGAGTGAGGTAAAGTTATAGTCGGTTTTACCATTTTTTTCCGTACTAGAGTCGATTGAAATTGGCCAAAATACATTAGCGAAATGATTATTTCAGTAGATGAGATCATTCGTATCAATTATTCCTTAAATTTAACTTGAACTTATTACATTCAATTAAACTGAAACAAAACGAGTTCAAATCAAACCGAAAAGAATCGGACTAAATAAAATTATTTGACCCAAAGGAGTTGGTATCCTTGAAAAGAAAAAGCCCAAATAAATCGATTTCAACTTTCAAGAGTCATCTCCTCCCAAATAAAACCACAATTCAGAAATCGAAATCATTTCTTCATTTTCCAGAAAAATCAAATCAAATTCATCGCACGACATCGTTTTGCAGGTATCTTTTCTTTTCTTCTCTTTGATTTTAGTTTCATTATCCTCTGATTATAGATCTAAATCCTATTTACTTCATCTTTGCAATCATCAATAATCGATCTGTTGCAAATTACTATATTTTTTGCGCGATTTTGATTCTAAGATCTTCAAAAGAGTTGCGCAATCATATGTGTTTGTTTTGTTGCGATAATTGGTGATTTTTTGTTGTTGAATTTGTGCGTTATTGGTGTAATTTACATCGTAACTGACGATTTAGGGTTTGTTTTTCGGATAAAATGCGTAATTTGTTCTTCGTGAACCCTAATTTGTGTTCATTTTGGTATCAATCACTTTCTGAATTAGTTTTGTGTTCAGGAGTTTTCGTGTGGAATACTTTATTGTTCATAGTGAACCCTAGTTCGTGCTGATTTAGTTTATCGTTTTCTACGAAGTACGTATTTTTCCTATCATTTGATGATTATCGTTGTCTTCATTGTTATCAAAAAACTTATCTACTGGATTGAGAGTTCGTTGTAGAACTTTTTATTGGTTGTATCGAGTATGACCCTCTTAGTCAGTGGATTGATGTGGTTTTGCGGAATGTTTTGTTGAATTTGAGCCCGATGAAGCTACTGTTAAACTTGTCGTGCTACAGGAGACGATATTTATGGCGAAAATCTTTTTGGTGTAAGAACAGATTGTTTGTAGGTTAAAGGCAATTAAATAGGAGTAGTTCTTTATTTTTGTCGTTCTTATGATTTGCTATATCTCGGTTTGATACTTGATCTCATAATGGACTAATGGTTGTCGTAACTTGATTTAGCCTATGAGGTTATAGCCCCAAAATGTCATTGTCGTAACTTGATTTTGAACCCTGTTTGTGTATCACTAAGCTTGTTTCGTGATTGAGTAAATCATAGTTACCTATGCTTAGCTTAAAGCTTTACATCGATTTGAAATTCCAAGCCAAACCCACGTGTGCAGCTTCATCTAATCTCCTTTTGTTGACAATCACATCTGCAAACCTCAATTATTGCCTGCGAAATCGCTCTATTTTGTCCATTTTTCAAGCAATATATGCAGCTTGTATACGATACTAGAATGCGATTCAAGTGTACCTTAATCGCTTTTAATTAGAAGACTCCATTGTACTGTCGTGTACCTGGATTAAATTAGAGTGTAGACTAACCCTAGAATCTTATTCTCCTGGTTTCTGTTGTGAACATTGTAATTGACTATCTAGGATATTTTTTTTGTTTCATCAAAAAACTGAAGATCATACTTCTTTTTATTTGGTTTGGTGTTTCCACGAGTCAAATGGGTTAGACAACCTCTTGCATATGTCTCGGAAACAAGGGGGGAAGCTACATACCCTGATACCCGGGAACAATACTTTTATCAATATTTGCCACCCAAAATTGAGTACCCTTTTAACGATTGCAAAGAAAAAAAATATTTTTGTTATGCTCCTAGATTGATTTTCGTTACCCCTAAACATAAGTTTGTAGCTTCACTCTTGTCGCCAACCAGCCTTTGCCGTTCCTTAATGGAGATTGTGCGCCGTGATGTGCATTTTCTTTGAACGACTTGATGTATTATCTTTTGTTTGGATGGAGTGGAAGGGTGAGGAGGCGTAAAGGCAACATAATCCGTTGTTTGGATAGTAAATTAGGTTGGAGGGGAGGAATATTGACTGGTCAACTTTCCACCCTCAAACCTAAATTAAGGTCCTTCCACAGTTCCACCGTAGGAAGGTTTTGGAAACAACACATTGTCTTCTTCATTCTTCCTCTCTTACTGATGTATCTAAACAAGTTCTTGACGTGTGTACCCACAGGTGCGAAAAATGGCTGGTTCAAAGGTTGCTCATGTAGTTCTAACGGGCCCCAGTGTAGTGAAGGAGATAATTATCGGGGCAGGACTTGGTTTGGCGGCCGGTACTTTGTGGAAGATGCACCACTGGAACGAACAGAGGAAAGTTCGAGCATTCTACGACATGCTCGAGAAGGGCCAGATCAGCGTTGTCGTTGAGGAGTAGATGTTGCTCTTCAAATTCATTTTGTTTAAGTCGGGTCGGTTTTGGAACGTGTGCAAGTCTCATACGCGAGAGTCTCACAGCTGTACTCTGTGGTAGCCAATATTTTCCATTTAATGTAATGTGTATTTGGGATGGTTTCACAATATAACTGTCACATACAAGAATTTGTTTTTTTTTTGGGATTGTTTTGCGGTCTTTTGGTGCATCCCACCGTAGAGTGAAGCAGTGAATGCCGAAATTATAATAATTATTCTCGTACATGATTTCAATCATAAAATTTACATTTTGGCTCAATGATGATGAGTATGGTTGTTGGTTTATTTACTGTAATCTTTTGTGTTTTGATCCCCCGAAATGCAGCAGTGTATGCAAAACGTATGAGGCGGAATTTGAGCTAAACGGGAAGTGTTTATTAACCTAGTCACCCGAACCTGGGCACTTCGACCCCTTTGTGAATTGTGATGGGCACCCATTCTGGATTTCTGTTGAAGTTACGAGGCAAACAATTATATGTAGGTGGTTCTACAATACGTCTTTCGCTAGTCTTCTCCCATTGAAAAATGTCTCTCCTCCGTTGACTATCGATTTTCAACATTGACAGGCTTGTTGCCGCATGTTCGATATGAAATGATTAAGCAAGTCAAGATGTTGACTCTATTTGAATTAGACATAAGTCATTTCATCAAAAGCGGTATCAAAGTCTTATAAAAGCACTTCGCAGTACTCGGTAAATTTCATGTTTTATCGTTGTTTTCGTGAGGTAAAAAAGTGGCTGACTTTATGGCAAACTTTAAACACTCGTGTTTATTTTGAGATTTGAAAAAATTGGAATATAAGAAAGAAAAAAATAAAATGAAAACAGCAAAACACAATACAATTAGGTTGAAAACCCCCAAAATTGTTGTCATCTAATTGGTAATTCTCTTCTTCTTTCATTTTTTATATTCTTTTAAATTCTTCAATTGCAACGATAAAATGTCTACTTTCTCATGTCGATTTCAAATTCAATCTTTAATTCATCACTTGCATTTTCATCGCCGTTATTATTGCAATTTTTCTGCTAATTTAAATCATAAATTTGGTAACCTTAGTGATCCTCAATTGTTGTTAGAATATGTTAAACAACAATCCAAATTAGGGTTTCGTAATCTGGAATTTCCCCTTTCCCTTTTTCGCCAAATGATGAGTCTTCCTCGTCGTCCTTCGATTATCTATTTTAATCAGCTTTTTGCTGCTATGGCTAGATTAAAGTGCCTTCGGCCTCACTCTACTGTCGTTTCTCTTTCGAGGGAGCTCGAGTTATTGGGTGTTCAACGCGATTTGTGTTCTTATAGTATCGTTGCAAATTGCTTCTGCCATTTAGGCCGGGTCGATTTAGGTTTTTCTTTACTCGGTAAATCGCTAAAGCTTGGGTACCCTGTTGAGTCTAATATAATTTTTTTCAACACCTTAATTCACGGCCATATTCTTAGTGAACAGCATCAACAAGCGTTTAAATTGTTGGATAAAGTCGTCATTAAACTAGGCATTGAGCTAAATCTTGTCACCTATGGCACTGTGATCAAAGGTCTTTGTAGTATGGGGGACAATGTTGGCGCTCTCCGATTGCTTCGTCAAATGAATTTTCGTCCCTCGTGTAGTAAGGGTGTTCTTGTCTTGTATAACACCATTATTGACGGTCTTTGCAAGAGTAGGTTATTAGATGAGGCCATAAGCCTCTTCTCGCACATGAAAAGTGCGGGTATCAAACCGAATGTATATACTTATACGTCATTGATCCAAGGAATGTACAACCTTGGTCGTAAGGGAAAAGTTAATGAAATGTTGATTGAGATGTTGGAGAGCAACCTTGCACCTGATGTTGCTACCTATAACATGTTGGTTGACATGCACTGCAAGTATGGGATGATTGATGAAGCAATAGCCATTATACAGATTATGGTTGAACGGGGTGTGGTCCCTGATGTAATTACTTACAATGCATTACTCCATGGGTGTTGTATGTGCGGCCGAATGGAAGCGGCGAAAATGGTTGTCAATGTTATGGTAAAAAATAATTGTGCACCTAATGTTGTGACTTTCAGTTCTTTGATAAAAGGATTTGTCAAACTTGAAAACATTGAAAAAGCGCTAGAGGTGCTGCAAGGAATGTTTCAACAAGGGATCTCGCCTGATGTCTATGTCTACAGCACTATGATAGATGGCTTCTGCAAATCTGATCGAATTCCAATGGCACGTCAAGTGTTGAGTGACATGCAAAGCCACGGCGTAAAGCCAAATTGCGTCACTTATGCTTCCTTATTAGCTGGGTTATGTAAAAGCGGACAACTTGATGAAGCAGCTGCTGTGTTTAGGGAGATGCAGTGTAATGCAGTTGCTCCTGATATCGTCATCTACACTATTCTTATTGACAGCTTGTGTGAGGCCGGCCTATTTAAAGAAGCACAAAATCTTTTCTGCAGTCTCCCTACAAGAGGTTGTCTACCAAATACCATAACATATAATACAATGATCAAATGGCTCTGCAGGAAGGGTCTTATGAGTAAAGCTATGGAGTTCCTAAACGAAATGGAGCGGAGCGAATGCACCCCTGATAGTGTCACTTATAGTACAATCCTCTATGGATTCATCTTGAATGGTGATTTTATGAATGCACTACGATATCGAGATATAATTTTGAACAAGGAGTTTGATGCTGATAATAACACTAACTCTAATTCACCTGTTGTCGAGTTGCTACAAAAGTTTTTGGAATGACAGCACAAAACGTGTTGCACGGCGACGATTTCTACTTTGGAATGCACTGATAGATTCTTTGGATCTCCCCTCACGTCTATGTTTACAACATTCTAATAGATGGCTTCTGCAAATCCGATCGAATTCCAATTGCACGTCAGGTACTGAATGACATGCAAATCCATGGCATAAAGCCAGACTCTGTGACTTATGCTTCCTTACTCGGTGGGTTATGTAAAAGCGGACAACTTGATGAGGCAGCCCCTGTGTTTAGGGAGATGCAGCGTAATGCTGTTGCTCCTGATATCGTCATCTACAATATTCTAATTTACAGCTTGTGTGAGGTCGGCGGATTTAAAGAAGCAGAAAAGATTTTCTGTGATCTCCCTGCAAGAGGTTGTCCACCAGATACCGTAACATATAATACAATGATCAAATGGCTCTACAGGACGGGTCTTATGGGTAAAGCTATGGAGTTCCTAAACAAAATGGAGCGGAATGGATGCACCCCTGATGGTTACACGTATAGTAGAATCATCGAAGGATTAATCTTGGATGGTGATTTTGTGAATGCAGGACTATATCGAGATATAATGTTGAAAAAGGGATTTGATGCTGATAATAACACTAACACTATTTCACCGGTTGTCGAGGTGCTACAAAAGTTTTGAAATGGCAGCATAAAGTTTATTGCAGACGATATCTACTTTGGAATGCACTGATAGATTCTTTAGTGCGAGACTGCTTCATGAATGCTTTATCAGGTAATAGATTCGCATGCTATTTTAAATTACCGTTCCCGTGGTAATGTGATTACTGTTTGTCCACTTAGTCTCAGAAAAGAAAAAAGAGGTTTACTGTCAATTATCATTTTCTTTTACATTATAACCACATAATTTATGTCTTTGTTATCGTTTAAATTTGAAAGCAAAAGACATTGTTTCGACAGGTAAAGACCTTAGTTGAAAAAGGCGCGCCTTTGATGATGTACTAGCCAAAACGCCTCCGTGCATTTTAGACGCGTCTTTTTGACAAGGCTCACTGCACTAACTCCTAAAGTAGGTATTATTTTTGTATCGAGTAAGACCTTGTAGTCAATGGATTGATGTGGTTCTGAAAAACGTTTTGTTGAATTTGAGTCCGATGAACCTATCTTGTTGTTAATCAACCTCGTCGTGGAACAAAGCGATATCTATAGTGAAAGCCTTTTTGGTGTAAGAATAGATTGTTTGTACGTTAGAGGAGATTAAATAGTTCTTTATTTTTTTTTTTCTAAATGAGCTCTAGTTAACGTGGTAAACAAGCTATTGCATATGTCTTACCAAATGGGGGGAGCTTCATAGGAACAAGGGGTACACTTGCTACCCAGACCCCGAGAAAATGGATAAAAAATATCGAAGTTGGCTACCTCAAATGGAGTACCCTTTTAATAATTACAAAGAAAAATAATTAATTGTTTTGCTCGAAAAATTATTTTCGCTACTACCCAAACATGGTTTTTAGCTTTTTCCCAACTTGCCAACCACCGTCTTTGCCTTTCCTTAATGGAGGCAGTGAGCCTTCAGGTGCATTCTCTTTATGCGACTTAATATGTTGTCTTTTGTGTGGATCGAGTGAAAGTGTGAGGAAGCGTAAAGGCGACATAGTCCATTTTTTGGTTAGTAAATTGGGTTGTCTCGTTGTGTATACTACAGGTGAGCAATATGGCTGGTTCGAAGGTTGCTCATGATGTTCTTACAGGCCTTGGTTTGGCGGCTGGTGCTTTGTGGACAATGCATCACTGGAATGAGCAGATGAAAGTTCAAGCGTTCTACGACATGCTCGAGAAGGGCTAGATCAGTGTTGTTGTTAACGAGTAGATGTTGCTCTTCAAATTCATTTTGTTGAAGTGGGTTGTTTTGGAACGTGTGTAAGTCTCATATGAGACGGTCTCACACGTGTACTCTGTGGTAGCCAATATTTTCCACGTAATGTAATGCGTACTTGGGAATTGGGATGGATTCAGAATATAACCGTCACATACAAGCATTTGTGCTTTTAGAATCGGTTTGTAGTCTTTTGGTCCATCTCACTGTAGAGTGAAGCAATGAGTGCTCCAATTATAATACTCCGTAATTACTCTGGTAAACGATTTCAATAATAACATTTGCATTTTGGGTGAATGTTGAAGAGTATGATTGTTTTGTTAATTTTAGTTGTGATCTTCATGTTTTGAGTCTCGGAAATGCAGCAGTGTACGTCAAACATGCGAGGGGAGTGTTGTGCGCTTGTGCCCTTGCGATCTACTTTGCTTGAATCTGAACAAATTAGGAAGTGTTTATCATCCTTGTTTTGCGCAGTAACTGTGTGTTTTCCGGAAACAATCGTCTGTGCCTAGTCACGTGTACCTGGTCACTTCAACTCGCTTTGTGACGGGGCATCCATTCTCTCGAGGTTACGGGGCAAACAATTATGTCGGGGTTCTACAACTATCGATTTTTGACATCTATTGATTTTCAATGTTGACAGGCTTCTACTCCGTATAAGTTATCATATTCTACCAGAGAACACATTTATGATTATCTCAAGGTATTAAAACCCGATAAGTGGCATGAATAATTTTCGTATAACATTGTTGTACTGCTTTCACATCTAAAAATTTAATATTAGCGAACAAAACTGTCGACCCTTTATTTTTCCAATCGATGTCTTCAACTAATTATATATAATAGCTAACTAATTATATATAATAGCTAGTAATTCAGGGAAGAGTATAGGCAAATTATAACATACACACTAGTGTATGTTACTTCAAACACTCAGCCTATCAAATTTACAATTTTGTCCTTTATTATCTAAAACCCTAAAATTCATAAATACAATTATATGTTAGTTGTTACTCTTTTTTAGGAATTTATTTTATTTTATTTTTATTTTTATCC
Source organism: Dianthus caryophyllus (assembly GCA_023091065.1). Taxonomy (NCBI): domain Eukaryota; kingdom Viridiplantae; phylum Streptophyta; class Magnoliopsida; order Caryophyllales; family Caryophyllaceae; genus Dianthus; species Dianthus caryophyllus. Next base: position 5,940,908 of record CM041519.1, read on the forward strand.
TTTTTTTTAATAACTGACTGTATTTTGCAACTTCCATCTAAAAATCAATATTTTTACCGTTCTCACAAAATCATTTTAGTTTTTTATTTCAATCAATTTTTTGGTTTCAGTGAACATGGAAGAAGAATTAGCAACCTACATTATTTTTATACAATCATATACATTTTTAATATAGACATATTCATTTCTAGAAAATGACATGTTCATCTCAAATTCAACAACATATTTATATCAACATATTCATTTATAAAACATACATATTCATTTTCAGAAAATACATATTCACTTCTAAAAAGTCATATATTCATTTCTAAGACCCGTAGTCTCAACGTTGTTGGAATAGTTGAGACATGTATGTTTTGCCGACTTGTTCCTTCACCAGATGTTTTCTCAATATCTCTTTTCGCTCTTAATTTGGGTCGGTGTTCATTTGTTGAATCTCCTTCGATGCCCTTACGACCACTGCTACAAATCATTCAAAAAAAATAAACATTAACAAATTTATATGCACTAGAAGTAAAATATTTCAAAAATTCAGCATCCATAATATGAATATTTATATTTTAAAAGATTACAAAAAATCAATAATTAGAAAACACTATATATTCATTTCTAAAACACTACATATTCATTTCTAACAAATACATATTCATTTTTAAAACACTACATATTCATTTATAAAACACTATATATTCATTTGTAAAACACTATATATATTCATTTGTAAAACAATATATATTCATTTATAAAACGCTATATATTCATTTTTAAAATTCTATATATTCACTTTTAAATCACTATACATTAATTTTTAAAACACTATATATTCATATATAAAAACACTATATATTCATTTATAAAACACTATATATTCATTTACAAAACACAATATATTAACTATATATTCGTTTCAGTAAATTCATTTCTAAAACACATATATAGTCATTTATAAAACACTATATATTTATTAACAAAATGTTAGAATATATTTATATATTCGTACGGATATGGGCCACTAATGTAATTAAATATGTGTCGCACTATTATAAAATATAAACCGATTAAATAAAGTGATCTATAAGGTAATAATATCGGTATTGGGTAATAAGGAAATATTGGTCATGGACTTAATGTGTAAAACAGGCAAGTTGCCTTATCAATGAGGGTAGATATTTGGCAACTTATTTATGGAAACCCTATAAGGGTCTCACACTATAAATATAGGTTTGGTCCCCATTGAACACACCATCCACACAAATATATAATACAGTAATAAGGGTTTTCTTTTGGTCTCCCATCAACCATAAGAAAAGTGAAGGGTGTGTCTCAAAGGAAGATCAGATCTCACAGGACACTATGAATCCTTTAGGTACGCTTCCGTATTCAGTTTAATTTATTCTTAACGATTCACATGGTACCGATCTAGGGGTTTTCTAACAATTGGTATCAGAGCGATATCGTGTAGATCGTTAAGAATGGCCGATTAATTATTGTCGACGTAAGTCTATCGTTGTGCGATTTATTTCCCATATGAATCGCATGTGTTTTAGGTTGTTTGTATCGCATGACATCATCTTTGCTTGGCACATGTTCTTTACTCCTCGAGTACTGCGAATTGTTGTTGGTTGTATATGTGTCATATTGGTTTTTCATGCTGCGCTAAGGAGTGTTGTTACTGTGCCTGAATCATGATTCCTTTTTTGCTATTTGTAGTCATACTTATGCTTTTGGCTATTAAGATATACAAGTACTTCTATTATAGAGGTTTTGGTTTTAGTTTTGCTTTTAATGTTTCATGATTTGTTAGCAAGTTGCATCAATATTGTTCTGGAATTATTATTTTTTTGTGTATTGATGTCGGTGATACATGCTGCGAGTCTGCAACTTTTGTTCGAGGTGGAGGTTTCCTTATTTTATTTTAAGGTTCTGAATTGTTGCATCGCATATATACTACGGTTATTATATTATATATTTCGATGACGGTTTCTTTTACATTGAAATATTAAGGTTTAAATTTAATTCAATTAATGGTATAAATATTTGGGTCTAATGATTTGAGATAAATTGATCGGTAGGGTATGTCAGTGAAGGAAGGAAATTTAGTCTTGTAATGATTAATTTATTGAGAACGTTGGATATTGTGGGGTGTGCATTTTCGTGCGGGTGTGAGTCGGCCCAAAGGAAGGCTCATATTTGGCAGAAATATACACAACACCTGTGGGGGTGAACATGTGACAATTATATGGTTTATTAAGTGTGAATACAAGTCGGCCCAAAGGAAGGCTGTATTTACATGATTATTGTCAATGTTTGATCACTACGACAAGATTACCACTGACAGTTAGTGTTACTGTCCAAAGACTTGACACTAATGTTGTTACCGGTGTCTTGAGATGGGAAAATATACCTCTTATTTGAATTTAAATTTTAAATAAGGTTTATGAGCATGTTTCTTATTAAAGTTGTTTGTTTTATTCAGTTAATATGTCTGCTGCTACTATTTCTGGCAATTTAAGCTCTATTCCCATGCTAAATGGGACGAATTTCAAGGATTGGAAAGAGAACATGTTAATTGTTCTTGGCTGCATGGATCTAGACCTTGCTCAGGTGGATTCTCCCACCCCTCTTACGGATGCAAGTTCTCCCGATGAAAAGAGAGAATTTGAGAAGAGGGAGAAATCCAATCGCATGAGTCTTATGATCATAAAGCGCGGCATTCCGGAGGCTTTTAGAGGTGCGATGTCCGAAGATTACCAATGCGAAGGAATTTCTTCTTTGAAATTGAAAAGCGTTTTGTTAAAAACGATAAAGCGTAAACAAGTACGCCATCGCAGACTTGATTTCAAGGAAATATCAATTCAAGAAGTGGAAATATAAGGGAGTACATCATGGAGATGTCTCATATTGCTTCAAAACTTAAGGCACTAAAGCTCGACTTGTCGGATGACTTGCTCGTTCATTTAGTATTGTTATCTCTCCTACACAATTTGGACAGTTTAAAGTAAGCTACAATCACAAAAGGAGAAGTGGACTCTAAATGAGCTCATTTCTTATGGTGTGCAAGAGGAAGAGAGGTTGAAGCAAGATAAGGTTGATGTTGCTCTCTTGGCTAGTACCTCTAAAGGAAAGGGCAAGAAAAGAAAGTTTGAATTTAAGGCTGCAACTAAGGGTCCTGATGAGCAGAAGGAAGGTGATGAACCAACTGGTTGTTACTTCTGTGGAAAGCCAGGACACATAAAGAAGAATTGTCTTAAATATCAGGCTTGGCTCGCTAAGCGAGCAAAGAAAGGTACAATTCTTAATTTGGTTTGTTCTGAAGTTAATTTAGCTTCAGTACCTAGAAACACATGGTGGGTAGATTCTGGTGCGACTACTCATATTAGTGTTTCTATGCAGGGTTGCCTAGCACACCGAAAGCCAAGTGAAGGCGAAAGATACATCTACGTGGGAGATGGAAAGTCGGTGGAAGTTGATGCTATTGGCACGTTTAGATTATTATTAAGGACTGGTTTTTATTTGGATTTGAAAGACACTTTTGTTGTACCGTCTTTTAGACGGAATTTAATTTCTGTATCTCTCTTGGACAAATCCGGTTATTATTGTTCATTTGCGGACAGGAAATTTATATTGTCTTTAAATTCAAATGAAGTTGGAACTGGTTCTTTATGTGGTTTCGATAATCTTTACATGCTTGATAATATTGCATCATACAGTGAAAACCTGCACGTAGAATCACGTGGTACTAAGCGTAAATTTAATCAAGAAAATTCAGCGTCATTATGGCACAAAAGGTTAGGTCATGTCTCGAAAGAGAGAATTCAAAGGCTTGTGTCTGATGGCATTCTAGATTCGCTTGACTTCACAGACCTGAATGTTTGTGTAAGTTGTATTAAAGGAAAACAAACCAAAGTAAGGAGGTTAGGAGCCAACAGAGCTACGGACGTCTTAGAATTGATACATACGGACATCTGTGGGCCATTTCCTACGGCTTCGTGGAATGGTCAACGGTATTTTATATCATTCATAGACGATTACTCTCGTTATGGCTACCTTTACCTAATTCATGAGAAATCAGAGTCTTTGGACGTGTTCAAGGCTTTTAAAGCCGAGGTTGAGCTTCAGCTCAACAAAAGGATTAAAGTTGTCAAATCTGATCGTGGTGGTGAATACTACGGCAGATACGACGGTTCAGGTGAACAACGTCCAGGACCATTTGCTAAGTACCTAGAGGAGTGTGGAATAGTCCCTCAGTACACTATGCCAGGTTCACCTAGCATGAACGGTGTTGCTGAGAGACGAAACCGAACTCTTAAGGACATGGTAAAGAGTATGATTAGTCATTCTACCTTACCTACATCACTCTGGGGAGAAGCACTAAAGACTGCAGCCTATATTCTAAATAGGGTACCAACTAAAGCAGCTGCCAAGACACCTTATGAGCTTTGGACAGGTCAAAAGCCTAGTCTTAAGCATTTTCATGTATGGGGATGTCCAGCTGAGGCGCGACCTTATAGGCCGCATGAAAATAAACTGGACTCCAAAACGGTGAGCATCTACTTTATTGGTTATTCGGAGCGATCAAGGGGTTTTCAAGTTTTATGATCCCACTGTAAAGAATATATTTGAGACGGGAACTGCAACATTTTTTGAGGATGTTGAGTTTGGGGGGAGAAATAAGGTTAATGACATTGTATTTGAGGAAGAATCGATTTCGATTCCTATGGTTGTTCCCGATGGCTGTCACTACTATCGGAGGAGCAAATGAGGAACCTCGTCAGGACAATGTCAATATTGATCCCGTTCAAGATGATTTGTTTGTTCCACAAGAACAACCCGTCATTGAGAACGAGATCCCAGAAATTCAAACTCAGCAACCTCAAGATTTAAGGAGATCCACTAGAGTAAGGAGAAGTGTCATTCCGGATGTTTTTTGAGGTATATCTCCAAGAACATGAGGATTCTAGTGAACTGTTGGAAGATGATCCAATCAACTTCCAGCAGGCCATGAAAAGTTCTAATGCTCAAAAGTGGATTGACGCCATGAATGAGGAATATAAGTCTATGCAAGACAATAAGGTTTGGGATCTTATTCAATTACCTGAAGGTGCGAAGCCTATTGGTTGTAAATGGATATTTAAAACCAAGAAGGATTCGAAGGGTAATGTGGAAAGATTAAAGGCGCGTCTTGTAGCTAAAGGTTTTACTCAAAAGGAAGGTATAGATTATAAAGAAACATTTTCTCCTGTTTCTACTAAGGATTCCTTTAGAGTAATCATGGCGCTTGTTGCACATTTTGATCTTGAGTTACATCAGATGGATGTAAAGATAGCGTTTCTTAAGGGCGACATTGATGAAACGATTTATATGGTGCAACCAGAAAACTTTGTGTCAGGAGACCCAAAGAATATGGTTTGCAAACTAAGGAAATCCATCTATGATCTTAAACAGGCTTCTCGTCAAAGGTAACACAAGTTCAGTGGGAGAAAGTTTATATTTATGGTTTTATGTGTGGATGACACCTTGCTTGCCATATAAGGTGCTAAAGAAGTTTGGCATGCAAGACTTAAAACCATGATATACTTCGATCGTTAAGGGAGACAAGTTTAGTCTCAAATAAAGTGCCCTTAAGGTAGCCTTGAAATTAAAGAAATGAAGGAGATTCCTTATGCATATAATATAGGGAGTCTTATGTATGCTCAGGTTTATAAAAGACCAGATATAGTAAAAGGGGTCTTAGATACCCTAAGGGACTAAGGTTAGCATGCTCATTAATCGGAGGTCTGATATTTCTGGAGATCATTGGTTATTCAGACTCCGATTTGTTAGATGCCTGGACATTCGTAGGTCCACTTCAGGTTGTGTCTTTCTAATGGCTGGATAAGCCATTTTATGGTAAAGTGGGAATCATTTTATTATTGTTGATTCCACTATGGAGACAAAATTCATAACGTGCCACCAAGCAACATTTCAGGGCATATGATTGCAAAATTTTGTTGCGGCTTTAAGAGTTGTGAATAGTATCGGAAGACCATTAAAGTTTTACTGTGATGATCGAGCAACTATTTTAAATAGAAGCTCGAGTAAATCCAGGCATATTGAAAGAAAGTTCCTCATCGTAAAGGAACGAATACAGAGTGGTACGGTTTCAATTGAACATATAGGAACAAACTCCATGATTGCGGATCCGCTGACTAAGGGATTGTCTCCAAATAACTGCTCATATGAGAGTTATATCAAGTCAGGATATTATGGTTTAGTGGGAGTACTTGTTCCGTATGTATTTATTTTTCCCTTGTGTACTTCGTATACAAATATTCTGCAGAAATAAAGTTTAAGGTTTAAAGTTTAAAGTTTTATCCACTCTGAAAGGTGATGCTTTTGCATTGTTTGATCTCAATTTAAGTTAAAGTTGGACCAATGGAAATGGGCATGTCAGACCACTTTGCGTGTAATTTCCGACTTACACATCCATGATTGATCTATGTCATTTAGTTGTATTGGTGTGTGTGACCAAGGAAGGTTTAGTTACGCTAATTGTGACGAAAGCCGCCTTGATCCTACATTAGTATGATTAATGGACGAGATTGTTGAGGAATACCCTAAGGTTATAATAGTGCATTTGATTCTTGCTAAGGTTATACACATATAATTACATGTGTGTCCCAGTGGAAGATTGTTAGAATATATTTATATATTCGTACGGATATGGGCCACTAATGTAATTAAATATGTGTCGCACTATTATAAAATATAAACCGATTAAATAAAGTGATCTATAAGGTAATAATATCGGTATTGGGTAATAAGGAAATATTGGTCATGGACTTAATGTGTAAAACAGGCAAGTTGCCTTATCAATGAGGGTAGATATTTGGCAACTTATTTATGGAAACCCTATAAGGGTCTCACACTATAAATATAGGTTTGGTCCCCATTGAACACACCATCCACACAAATATATAATACAGTAATAAGGGTTTTCTTTTGGTCTCCCATCAACCATAAGAAAAGTGAAGGGTGTGTCTCAAAGGAAGATCAGATCTCACAGGACACTATGAATCCTTCAGGTACGCTTCCGTATTCAGTTTAATTTATTCTTAACGATTCACATGGTACCGATCTAGGGGTTTTCTAACACAAAACACTATATATTCATTTACAAACCACAATATATTCACTGTATATTCATTTCAGTAAATTCATTTCTGAAACACATATATATTCATTTCTAAAACACTATATATTTTTTTCAGAAACATAGATATTCATTTCTAAAACACTATATATTCATTTTCTAAACAGACATCATTTCTAAAACATACATATTCAATACTAAAATACCAATTCATTAATAATATTACTCAAAATTAATGGATTCATATTCAAAAAATCGATACTAAGTGTCTATTTCTGAAAAAAAAAATGTCAATCTACTACTTTTGATTCATAATTTGAAAAAAAAAAAATGAATATATTTGTCCAATTATATTAATAAAACCTAACATATATTCATAAACCCTAACTTAATAGTCAACCATTTTTCACAATTATTAAATAAAAACATTGTCAAATTCATAACCCTAAAACAAATAAAACAAGAATGATAATAAAAACCATAAAAACTACCGAAATAATATTCAACATTGAAATAAAAAAAAATCGAAAATAACACAGAAACAACAAAAAAAAACAAAATTAAAACTCACCGATTTTTTCTTGCATGTGTTTTTATTGAATATTTTTGCAAATAATTAAAATTGAATGTAGGTTTTGGTTGATTTAGGGTGAAAATTGAAAGTTTTTTTTTTTTTTGGTACATGGTGAAAATTGAAAGTTTGAGAGGAAAAAGTGGTAAATGGAAGTTTTTGATTGTGTTGGGGGTGGTAATGTTGTGTGCAGTGGCGGACCCAGAAATTTTTTACCAGGGGGGCACCGTATTAATAAAAAATATACAAATTTTTTTTTTACGGTTTTAAAATATTATAATCTTTAAAACTATCGAAATCAATGCAATTGGCTAAAACTCTATATCTTTTCGTCTTCAAAATCCGTATGCTTCAAAGAAATGATGAAGCGATTTTGTCATAATTTTGAAATTATATTTTCTACATATTTGACCGTGCATATATTAGACTCATTAAAATTTAGACATAGTAAATAAACTAGAGAAAATATATGCATTGCGAAAATATAGAAAGTATATTTTAAAAAATTATGAGATCAAATATAATGAAAAGATTTAGTTTACACATATTTTTGATCATTCATTTGGAAAAAATATTGACAAAGTAATCAAAATGAGTTCCAATTTTCATAAATTAGTGTTAAAAACCTAGAAAAACAAACAAAAATTAATTGTCGGTCCTAGGTGTAGTTTTATTATTATGTACGGAGTACTAATTTTTGCAACTTTAATATAAGTAGGTAATAAAACGATAAAAAGTTGTAAAAATTAATTAATGGAATAAATAGAAATACTACTACCAACAAAATATAAAAATAAGTTTTAAGTTTAAAAATAATCTTAGTTTGTTCTTTTTGAAAAAAGTATTGATAAAGTAATTTAATGTGCTCAAATATCTATAAATTAGCATTAAAAGTTTCATGAAAACAAACAAAAAAGTAAACTGAAGGTCTTAGGAATTGAACCCAAAACCTTCCACCAACATTGTAGAAGACTTTACCAACTTAGCTACTACACACATATGTTCCATTTTTGCCTTACTAGTATTTATTAATTTTTTCAGAAAATGAGTGGGGGGGCACGGGCCCCCCTTGGCCCCCCCCTCGGCCCGCCCCTGGTTGTGTGGCACACTAAACCTCTTTTACCTTTTTTTTTTTTTTTTTTTTTTTTTTTTTTTTTAAAATAAAATAGGTTAAAAGTAGTAAGGGTAGAAACGTAATTAAACAGCCTTGGGTATTTGGAGTGTCATACACCCATGTGTATGATATAATAATTGGTGAGTATAAGACCACGGTGTTTTTGAAATTGTATACTTAAATTTAGGTCCATTTATTTCAATTTAGTCTGAAAACTTTTACAAATCAAAAGATAAGTTCAATTCAATTTAAGACACTGCCCTACATCACTTAAAGCTCGATTTTTTTTTTTTTTTATCTGATTACAGCAAAATCGAACTAAATTGACTTAAACCTATGTATAATTAAATAAAAATTAATAACAAAAATCATATATTTATAATTTATAATCATAATAAAAAGAATACGAGTAATAAATCAAATCAAATTGAATATAATTAAATTGAATAAACGAAATTGAATAAATAAAATCGAACTAAACGGAATTAAAAGTACTCAAGTAGTTATCGGGCTTAAGCTGTAGACTGGTTGTTTAATCCCCCAAAATTGCACTTTATTTTTCTGGTAATTCATTTTCTGGTAATTCATTCATTCATTCATTCATTCATTCATTCATTCATTCCTTCCTTCCTTCTTCATTTGTTCGTTTTATTTAATTAGGGTTTCATCTTTTTAATTAAATCCACCAATAATGTCTTCTCTTTTATCTGGATTTCAATTTCAATCTATAATTCATCACTCGCATTTTCATCTCCGTTTTTATTGCAATTCTTCTAATTTCAATCATAAATTTGGTTACCTTAATGATCCTCAATTGTTGTTAGAATATGTTAGAGAACAATCCAAATTAGGGTTTCGTAATCTGGAATTTCCCCTTTCCCTTTTCCGCCAAATAATGCGTATTCGTCATCGTCCTTCGATTTTCTATTTTAATCAGCTTTTTGCTGCAATGGTTAAATTAAAACGCCTTCGACCTCACTCCATTGTTGTTTCTCTTTTGAGGGAGATCGAGTTATCGGGTGTTCGACCTGATTTGCGTTCTAACAATATTTTGGCAAATTGCTTCTGCCATTTAGGTCGAGTCGATTTAGGTTTTTCTTTACTTGGTAAATCGCTAAAGCTTGGGTACCCTGTTGAGTCTGATATATTCTTTTTTAACACTTTAATTCACGGCCATATTCTTAGTGATCAGCATCAACAAGTGGTTAAATTGTTAGATAAAGTCGTCGTTAAACTAGGCATTGAGCTTAATCCTGTCACCTACGGCACTGTGACCAAAGGTCTTTGCAGTGTGGGGGACAATGATGGCGCTCTCCAATTGCTTCGCCAAATGAGTTCTCGTCCCTCGTGTAGTAACGATGTCCGTATCATGTATTGCACGATTATTGACAGTCTTTGCAAGAGTGGGTTATTAGACAAGGCCCTAAGTCTCTTTTCGGACATGAAAAGTGTGGGTATCATACCAGATGTGATTGTTTATACGTCATTGATACGAGGAATGTGCAACCTTGGTCGCAAGGGAAAGGTTAACGAACTGTTGATTGAAATGTTGGAGAGCAACCTCACACCTAATATTGCTACCTATAGTATGTTGGTTGACATGCATTGCAAGGATGGGAGAATTAATGAAGCAATAGCCATTATACAGATTATGATTGAACAGGGTGTGATCCCTAATGTAATCACTTACAATACATTACTCCATGGGTGGTGTTTGTACGGTGAAATGACTGAGGCGAGAAATGTTGTCGATCTTATGGTCAAAAACAATTGTGCTCCTGATGATGTGACTTTCGGTACTTTGATAAATGGATTTGTCAAACTCGAAAACATTGAAAAAGCTTTAGAGGTGTTGCAAGAAATGTTTCAACAAGGGACCCCCCCTCACGTCTACATCTACAACATTCTGATAGATGGCTACTGCAAATCTGATCAAATTCCAATTGCACGTCAGGTGTTGAATGACATGCAAATCCATGGCGTGAAGCCAAATGCTGTCTCTTATGCTTCCTTACTAAACGGGTTATGTAAAAGCGGTCAACTTGATGAGGCAGCTGCCGTGTTTAGGGAAATGCAGTGTAATGGAGTTGCTCCTAATATCGTCGTCTACAATATTTTAATTGACAGCTTGTTTGAGGTCAGCCGATCCAAAGAAGCAGAAAATCTTTTCCGTGCTCTCCCTGCAAGAGGTTGTCTACCAGATATCGTAACATATAATACAATGATCAAATGGCTCTGCCGAATGGGTCATATGAGTAAAGCTATGGAGCTCCTAAACAACATGGAGCGAGACGGATGTGCCCCTAATAGTGTTACTTATAGTACAATCATCAGAGAGTTCATCTCGAATGGTGATTTTGTGAATGCGGGACGATATCATGTAATGTTGAACAAGAAGTTTGATGCTGATAATAACACTATCACTGTTTCACCGGTTGTCGAGCTGCTACAAAAGTTTTTGAAATGACAGCACAAAGCATATTGCAGGACGACGATTTCTACTTTGGAATGCACTGATAGATTCTTTAGTGCAAGAGTGCATCATGAATGCTTTTTCAGGTAATTTTTATAATGGATGTTGGGTGTTGTTCTTCTTGTTAAAAAAGTGTGCGCCTTCTCCTTGCGCTTTGCGCTTTGTCACGTAGAGCCTTAAACACCTAGGTGCGCCTAGCGCCTCTTCAAATTAAGTTAATGACTTACAATTTGAAAGTGAAATACGGTCTCTTGTTAGAGATGTCTGAGTTCTTTATCAACTTTCATTTTCGTTTATATTTATTGTGCCCTGTATCCTTCTGTCCCGCAACATCGAGGACAGAGTTCTAAACAAATGAGAAGACGAAGTTTGCAACCAAATAAGTAACCCTCTTGCAATATCATTTCACTTCATTTCCCAAAGTATATGAGAAATTTTGAGAGTTTATGTGCACACTTTCTGTTTGCTGTTTTCTGTTTGAACGGAACGAAGCTACATAAGTCTCTTTGTGTTACAGGTGCAGCTGAATCAAAGTTGAAAAATGAGAGGGCACAGAAACTGAAAAGGAGTATTTCACCAGAAATGGCAGGTTGCTGTTCGAGAAACGTTTTGCGAGGTGGAAATACAAGATGCTACCAAGTTCCAACCAACTACGATTCAGAAATGTGGGCCTTGTTTTTCTTGACTCGGAATTGGTTCTTCGGGGTGGCAAGCCGGGACGGGCTGGCCAATTTTAGGCCTGAGCCTGGCCCATTGGCTATAAAATAGTGGAAAAGGGAGGCGTGGCAGGCTTGGCAGGCTTGGCCTCAATAATCGTGACATGGGTATGGCCCGATAATTAGCTGGACCGTTCACTTGGCCACCTCTAATGACAGGTTAGTGGCCGTCAATCAAATCCTAAACTTGGCAACGTCTTATTGGTCGAGTTATCTCTGGTTAAAATAATTCTACTTTTGATTAATGGTTGGATATTGTAGAATAATAAATTTTACAAACTAATTACTATCAATTAATTATGAACCCGTGAACCAGCAATATTTTACATTTTATCACCATATATCAGCAAAGTTGTTTACTAATATAAAAGGTAATGGGATATTCTATATGGTACCCCTCGATTTTTTGACATTCTACATGGTACCCCTACTTTTTCAAAAACATACATGGTACCCCTAAATATTGTCATTATCCGTAAGTATACCCCCGAATTTTGTTTTCAGAAAATTAAACTTAATTTTAAGCGTTAAATGATTACTTGGACGCATAACGAAGCTTGGTTTTACTTACTCATGACCAAGAGACTCTATTAGGCTCAATATTTATCTTAAATGTGATAATTTTATAGGAAAACAATAAATTATTTTTCATCAAATTTTTTATCGTATATTTACCAATATATATTAGGTTATAGGTGGATATTGAGCCTAATAGAGTCTATCGGTCATGGGTGAGTAAAAACTAAGCTTCGTTATGCGTCCAAGTAATCATTTAACGCTTAAAATTGAGTTTAATTTTCTGAAAACAAAGTTCGGGGGTATACTTACCAATAATGACAATATTTAGGGGTACCATGTATGTTTTTGAAAAAGTAGGGGTACCATGTAGAAAGTCAAAAAACTGAGGGGTACCATATAGAATATCCCAAAGGTAATTTATAAATTGTAGTGAATCACACTAATTCTGAGGCCTATTTTAATGGGGTACCGGCTCTTGTGATGCAGGATTTCTTGACTCGTACTGGTTTTTAGAAGTGGACTTTACCATTTAAATATCTTGGCGTTCCTATTTCCCCAAAGCGGTTATCTGTTGTGGCTTGTAATCATTTGGTAGATAAGATAATGGCTAGAATTAAAGGATGGGGGAGTCGTCACCTCTCTTATGCTGGGCGGCTTACTCTTATTCGTTCTGTTCTTACTTCTATCCATACGTACTGGTAAACTTGTGTGGAGCGTGGATAATAAGGAGGATCATCTTTGGATCAAATGGGTCCATCACGTGTATCTGAAGCAGATAGATTGGTTCGATTATAGTCCATCTGTTGAGAGTAGTTGGAGTTGGAGGAAGATTTGTGCTGTTAAGGAGAAGTTCAAGGCGGTGTTATCTGGTTCTCAATTGACTGATTTTGGCGCAGGTTACACTATAAAGTTGGGCTACAAGGCCTTGATTGCGGAGTCTGCCAGTCCAGTTTGGGCTAAGCGGATTTGGTCGAGGTTTTATAACTTGGCTTAGCGTGCAGGACAGATTATTTACTATGAGTCGTATGCATCGCTTAGGTATTGCTACTGATTTGGCGTGTGCCATTTGTGGTGGAGGAAAGGAAACTTGGAGCCTTCTAATTTTGGACTGCCGTTTGGTTTTATTGTGCCGAGGTGCGTTAAAGATGTGGTGTGGCCTCGATCTTAATGGTTGTAATGTCTGGCATCAGCGAAGTTATGGGAGTGGGTGGTCTTTGGTCCAGAAATTGGTGGCTTACGCGTGTTGTGCGGGCTTGTGTTATCATATTTGGGTGGCTCGGAATCGGGCTAAAGTCGAGGGTCTTGTTAGTATCCCCGCTGCTATAGTGCAGACTATCAAGAAAGAAGTTTTGTTTAGAATACAACATATGGTGAGGGATGTAAATACGAGGGATTGAGCGTGGCTAGATAGTCTTGTTATTACGTAATTGTGCTTATCGGTCTAGGCTTGTATATGTATATGTTTTGAATTTTGAGCTTAATGAGAATTCACATTCTACCAAAAAAAAATAAAAATAAATAAATTGTAGTGAATCTTTCAATAGAATAATATTCATCAACATGTGAGTCAAAATTCTATCACTTGGACAAAATGTAAGTAATAATTTCGAACTTATGATTATTTTTTTTTAAAAATTTTTCGATATTATATTATCAATTAAAATATTTTTTTAGTGAAATCTAAATCGTTATATAAAAAAAATAGAGAAGAGGAATATATTGATAAAGAGATGTTGATTAACCTGTATTTTGACCTAACCCGATTTAAAACCCGTATACATCCGACCTATACATTACCCGTTCCCAAAATACAATGAACCCGTATGCTACTTGTATAATAATTAATCAAACTAAAACCCACCTGATCGACCCGTTTCACAGTTCCATATGATAACATTTTCAACTTGCGCTTATAAATCTTACAAATAGGGATGTTAGTGGGGCGGGTCAATGCGGATATCGCTCCGCATCCGCCCCAGTTAGGGTGGAGGTAGGGGGCAGTTTGGTGGGTCGTGGAGTGGGGGTAGGAATCAAAAGTGATCTCCGTCGCGGGTCATGGAGCGGTGGTGGATTTCATAAAAACTCCGCCCTGCCTCTGCCGCACACCCTTCCCGCCTAGTCGCCTACACCCGCCCCGCATATACCCGCCTTATTCCTAACCTTATAAATATAAATAATATGGAGTAAGATTTAACAATTACAAAAAATGTTAAAATTTAAATTTAAATTAATTTTAAATAATACTTTTACCTTAAAAAATGTAAAAAACAATATCGGCAAAAAGTTATTTAAATTTACGTCACGACAATGCGATTTCAAGGCAAATTTCAAACGGGTGAGGCGGGTCTAAGGCGGGGGAGGCGGGGTTCGGGGTGGGTGGTGGAGTGATGGTGGATTTAAAAAGTTCACAATTAGGCGGGTGGTGGAGGGCGGGTGATCCCCCGCCATGAGTGATGGGGCGGAGGTGGAGGTCGATTTTTGTTGGTGGATGCGGTTGTGGAGGATCCTTCCTCCGCCCCTGCCCCCTCCCCTGCCCTGCCCCGCCCCAATGACAACCCTACTTGCATATAAAGCCCAAATTGTATAAATTTGAGGTTATTTTTTGTAAAAAGAGTAGTAACCTAATATCAACTCAGTTACTCAGCCAACATATTTTCCACGCAGTAAGTCTTTGTGAGTGCGAGACAAATGTACAATTAACAGTTAAAAGAGTACAAAATATGAAACAAATTTACTCATAATTAGTACAAAAACTAGGGTTGAGCAAAATGATACGATACGGTTTTAATATACGAATACGATACGGTATACGGTTTTAATAATTTGTGTTTATGTACCTTTTTAATTTTTAGGAATTTTTAAAAACTATATTCGTATATACGGTTTCTGTATACCTGAAAAATTCGTATATACGAAAACCGTATATACGATTTAATTTATTTTCTAAGTGAAATTTTCTTATTGACTAAGAGCTCCTTGAATTAAGGATAATACTCTCTTTTACAAATATAGAGCGATGTATTGATTTGAGGTTATTTTTTTTTTTTGTATAAAAGGGTAGTAACCTAATATCAACTCACTTACACAGCCAACATATTTCCCACACAATAACTCACTCACACGAGATTTGTGTTTCCCCCAAAATTGCATCTGGTAATTCATTCATTCATTCCTTTCTTCTTCATTTTATTCATTTTGTTTTAAAATTCATCATTTCTTTTTTGATTTTAATCCACCAAAAATGTCTTCTCTTTTATTATCTGGATT
This sequence comes from Dianthus caryophyllus, assembly GCA_023091065.1. Lineage (NCBI taxonomy): Eukaryota > Viridiplantae > Streptophyta > Magnoliopsida > Caryophyllales > Caryophyllaceae > Dianthus > Dianthus caryophyllus. Next base: position 5,956,703 of record CM041519.1, read on the forward strand.
TCGATCTCTAATTCATCACTCGCATTTTCATCGCCGTTATTTTTGCAATTCTGTTAATTTCAATCTCAAATCTGGCTACCTTAATGATCCTCAATTGTTGCCAGAATACGTTATTGAACAATCCAAATTAGGGTTTCATAATCTTGAATTTCCCCTTTCCCTTTTCCGCCAATTGATGCGTCTTCGTCATCGTCCTTCAATTTTCTATTTTAATCAGCTTTTTGCTGCTATGGTTAAATTAAAACGCCTTCAACCCCACTCTATTGTCGTTTCTCTTTCGAGGGAGCTCGAGTTATCGGGTGTTCGTCTCGATTTATATTCTAACAGTATCGTCGCAAATTGCTTCTGCCATTTAGGTCGGGTTGATTTTGGTTTTTCTTTACTCGGTAAATCGCTAAAGCTTGGGTATCCTGTTGAGTCTGATATAGTCTTTTTTAACATCTTAATTCACGGCCATATTCTTAGTGAACAGCATCAACAAGTGGTTAAATTGTTAGATAAAGTCGTCGTTAAACTAGGCATTGAGCTTGATCCTTTCACCTACAGCATTGTGACCAAAGGTCTTTGCAGTGTGGGGGACAATGATGGCGCTCTCCAATTGCTTCGCCAAATGAGTTCTCGTCCCTCGTGTAGTAATGAAGTCCGTGTCATGTATTGCACAATTATTGACAGTCTTTGCAAGAGTGGGTTATTAGATGAGGCCCTAAGCCACTTTTCTGACATGAAAAGTGTGGGTATCGTACCAGACGTGATTGTTTATACGTCATTGATACGAGGATTGTACAACCTTGGTCGTAAGGGAAGTGTTAACGAAATGTTGATTGAGATGCTGGAGAGCAACCTTACACCTGATGTTGCTACCTATAACATGTTGGTTGACATGCACTGCAAGAATGGGATGATTGATGAAGCATTAGCCATTATACAGATTATGGTTGAACAAGGTGTGATCCCCGATGTAATCACTTACAATACATTACTCCATGGGTGGTGTTTGTACGGCCAAATGAATGAGGCGAGAAATGTTGTCGATCTTATGGTCAAAAGCAATTGTGCGCCTGATGATGTGACTTTCGGTACTTTGATAAATGGATTTGTCAAACTCGAAAACATTGAAAAAGCTTTAGAGGTGTTGCAAGAAATGTTTCAACAAGGGATCCCCCCTCACGTCTACGTCTACGTCTACAACAATCTAATAGATGGCTACTGCAAATCTAATCGAATTCCAATTGCACGCCAGGTATTGAATGACATGCAAATCCATGGCGTGAAGCCAAATGCTGTCACTTATGCTTCCTTACTAAACGGGTTATGTAAAAGCGGACAACTTGATGAGGCAGCTGCCGTGTTTATGGAAATGCAGTGTAAGGGAGTTGCTCCTCATATAGTCGTCTACAATATTCTAATTGACAGCTTGTTTGAGGTCAGCCGATCCAAAGAAGCGGAAAATCTTTTCCGTGCTCTCCCTGCAAGAGGTTGTCTACCAGATATCGTAACATATACGACAATGATCAAATGGCTGTGCAGGATGGGTCTTATGAGTAAAGCTATGGTGCTCCTCAAACAAATGGAGCGGAACGGATGCGCCCCAAATAGTGTCACTTATAGTATAATCATCAAAGGATTTATCTTTAACGGCGATTTTATGAATGCACAACAATATCGAGATATAATGTTGATGAAGGGGTTTGGTGCTGATAATAACATTAACAATATTTCACCGGTTGTCTAGTTTCTACGAAAGTTTTTGTAAATATTCTTTAGTTCAAGATTGTATCATGAATGGTTTTTCAGGTAATTTTTGGAAATATTTTGTGTCTAAATTTGTTTAATGAATGTTGGGTGTTGTTCTTCTTGTATGCTGTTTTGAATTACCATTCTCTTGGTAATGTGATGAACTACTATATATATGCATTTGATTTCTTAGCATGTGTCTAAATACGGAGTAGTTCTTTATTTTCGTCATCCTTATGATTTGCTAAATCTCGGTTTGATACTTGATATTGGGATGGACTAATGGTTATCGTAACTTGAATAAGCGTCATAACATTATGGTTGACAACCTTCATTGCTTATTGGCGTAGCGGCACCTTATTTTGAACCATGTTCGTATCATGTCTCAGGATTGTGTCAACCACTATCTTATTTACCTTTGCTAAGCTTAAAGCCTTGCACCGATTCAAAATTCGAAATTAAAACTACCCGTACAGCTTCATCTAATCATCTTTTGTTGACATTCATGTCTGCAAACCCTTGATTATCTGTCTGCAAATTGCTGTATTTCATCCACTTTTCTGTAATATGCCAGCTTCTGTATAACACTAGAATGTGATTCGGCTGTGTGCCTATGTCGATTTTAAATAGAAGAGTCCGTTGAATAGATAACGTGCTAAACATAAGTTTCTGGCTTCACTCGTGTAGCTAACCACAGTCTTTTATTTGGATGGAGCGAAAGGGTGAGAGGCGTAAAGGCGACGTAATTCGATGTTTAACTAGTAAATTGGTTAAAGGGGGATGATTATTGTATGATTGATTTCCGACCCTCAAATCTAAATTAAGTTCCTTCCTACTGGAGGAAAAAGTTGAAAAGAACACTCTACTTTTTTCATTCTTCCTTTCTTACTGACAGATCTAAACAAGTTCTCGATGTGTATACGGTATACTTACAGCGTACAAGTGAGAAATATGGCTGGTTCGAAGGTTGTTCATGCCATTGTAACGGGCCCCCAGTGTATAAAAGGAGATATTTATTGGAGCTGGACTTGGCTTAGCGGCTGGTACTTTGTGGAAGATGCATCACCGGAACGAGCAGAGGAAAGTTCGAGCATTCTACGACATGCTCGAGAAGATCCAGATCAGCGTCGTCGTTGAGAGGAGTATATGTTGGTCTTGAAATTCATTTTGTTTAAGTTGGGTCGTTTTGGAACATGTGTAACTCTACTTTGCTTGAATGTTATGCTCTTATGATCTACTCCGCTTGAATCTGAACTAAACGTGAAGTGATTTTCAGCCTTGTTTTGCGCAAATTTATGTTTATAGGAGACAGTTTTCCGTGCCTACTTGCCCCGTACTTGGGCACTTCACCCCCCTTTTGTGACGGGGCATCCACTATCTTGAATTTACAAGGCAAGCAGCTATGTAGGCGTTCTACAACTACGGCTTTCCCCATCTTTATTCTATCGGAAAATGTCTCCTCTTTGACAACTATCGATTTTCAACATTGACAGGCTTTGTCGCCGCATGTCCGATATAAATGACTAAGCAAGCTAAGTAGTATTAGACACTCTTAATTCATCAATTTAGTTATGGACTGTGGACTAAATTTATGAGCGAGATTTTAAGTCTGTTTTACGGTCATTATTTGTGAGATAATTTCTATAGTTCATAACTTTCATAATTTAAATATCGAGGTACAAGAAAATAAATTCAACAGGGTTAGAAAAATTGTGCTAATATACAAAACTGGTTATTATCTTTATGAACATAATAAAAATTAGGATTTTTTCCATTTATACTCTTGTACTTTTCACTTTTTCTAATTGTATCTCTGCGTTTCGCGTATTGAGTTGTACCCTTAAACTTATAAAGTTAGTACCAATCGTAACTAAACTTAAGTAAATCGTTAAATTAAGCCGTTAGTTTTGATTTATATAAAATTTCACCCTTTTTTATTCAGGTTTTTCCTCCATCATTTCGCATTAAATACTTTGTTTCTTATAACGGAGGGTGAAGTACGATATTTAAAGCGAAAAGATAAAGGGAAAAGCTAAAAAAAACAAGGGTGAAAGTTTATATGAAACATAACTAACGGCCAAATTTAACGGTCTATTCTAGTTTGGTTACAGTTGAGACTAAGTTTATATGTTTAACGGTACAACTAGTAATACGCCAAACGCAGAGATACAGCTGAAAAAAAAAAGAGTAAGAAATACGAGGGTATGGATGGAAAAAACCCTAAAAATTTGTTATGATAGCAAACATTTACGATCGTCACAAAGTATCAAAATCATACACGGGCATAAAATATCTCCACAAATAATTATTATTACACTTTCAAATATAAAAACTAGTCAAATGATGAATATTATTGACTTTTTTTTTTTCGATCGGTGGTTTCAAGTGTTTCAATTTATTTTGAAAACTTGCTTCACAAATTTAAATGGAGTATTAGATTAAACGGCATTTGTACATTGTGACGTTTACTAATCATCTCCAACTCAACTAGTACATGTCGCATATTCGGCCTGTGTTTTCCACCCATGTTTAGACACCGTTCTGTGAGGTTCGTTGTGGCGTTGATATCGTCTTTGTTGACCTCTTTGGCAACGCAACTAGTACACCCACAGAATTCATCCAACATCAGAAATTCGAAATGAAATTCGAGAGACATGATGGTGACCATCACAGCCTTAAAAAGTAGGATTTGTTGCCCTCTTTGTTACTGTACTGTGAACTTGTAAATATAAGAAAATGTATACTCCATAGTACTTTCCAAACCTACTATTTTATGTAAACCTCAACCATCTTTGAACCAAATTCAAGTATGCTAAGATGAACTGGTAATTACAGTTAAACTACAAACTGTATATTGGTACCCAAGGTCCCAAACACGTACTTCAAAATTAAAATATGGGATTTTAAAATTTTGAAGTCATATGCATAGAAACTTGATAATTACATTCTTAAAATCATGAAAATTCTTACTATATGAATAATGTAAGGTGGTTGTCTTTCTTCCTTTCCCCTTTCGTTATGTCTTGCTGAAAGAAGTGTCGGATTGACTTAAGATATACACTGTCAACAGAGCGGTAAAATCTCAACAGAGTGAGTTGGAGGATCATCACCCGCAGAAAACACGCCTTCACTGAAAGGAGGACCACCATCTGAATAAATCGCGCGTGTGACAGCATGGTTACTCTTTGCAGGCCTTAGATCTGTCAGAAAATGCATTTGTGAAGATCTGATTGCATCCAGTTGCACAGCAATTTCTTTCATAGTTGGTCGTTCTTTCCCGTTCATATTTAGGCATTTTCTAGCAAGTTCAGCTACTGCCATAAACTCGCCTTCCTTACCCTCGTCTGTGATCCGGGTATCTAGCATACTTAGCAATTCAGAGTCTTTCATTTTTGTAAGAAACTCGGTGGCCAGGCTTATCCATCCACCATCTCCCGTAGGGCATAGCGGTTTTTTGCCTGTTATTAGCTCAACAAGGACTACTCCAAAGCTGTAAACGTCACTTTTATCAGTGAATTGGTTCGTCTGAAAGTACTCGGGATCTAAATATCCGTATGTTCCTAGAACAACAGTAGTCACGTGGGTCTGCTCGATGTTAATGGCCTTAGAGGTCCCAAAATCAGATACTTTTGCCCGATATTTCTCGTCCAAGAGTATATTGGTCGACTTGATGTCTCTGTGGTAAATAGGAGCAGATGAAGATGAATGCAGATACGCAACAGCGCCAGCTGATTCTGCTGCAATTTGTACGCGCATTTTCCAACTGATGTGAAATTCTTCACTTTGCCCATGTAAATGTTCGTAAAGCGCTCCATTTGGTATGAACTCATAGACAAGTATAGGAACTTCTGTCTCTAAACAGCATCCAAATAGTTTCACCACATTTCGATGGTTGATCTGAGAGAGAATAACTACTTCGTTGATAAATTGTCCGACCTGACTCTCGTCGACCATTTTGGCTTTCTTGATCGCCACGATCTTTCCATCCATCAACATACCTTTATACACCGTGCCTTGGCCTCCTTGGCCAAGTATTCTGTTCTCGTTGAAGTTGTCGGTAGCTTTCTCTAGCTCGGCGACAGTAAAAATTTTGGTCGTCGCACCTTCGTCAGATGACATTTGCTGCTGCAGCAGTAAGCCACCGTTTCTCTTGAAGTGCTTCGCTTTTCGCTTGATTTCTCTTCTCCTTTTCACGAGCCTGTATAGCCAATAGGAACCTAGGACCAATACCAGGAATCCGAAAGCAGAGATGAATCCTGAAAAAATCAAAACATGTAAATCTTCATATAACTCAGTAAATCACTTCTTTCCGAAACAAGCACCTTGTAAGACTGCAAGTTCTAATATGACAAGTCCAATATTCCAAGCGACAGAGCATAAGACAACATATAGATGGACCTTTGTTTTTATGTTGCAATGGATATCCAGCATCGGCCAAACGTTAATTCTCAATGTCGGAAACATATACTGTTTAGTGCCGCGTGTAGTGACACTTATGCATGTTAAATATGACGCGCAGACAGTCATGCTAACCATCGATAGCCTCAATGGAGGTTTTGTGCATGAACAAAAGGCATGAGTCGCGTGACAAAAAGCGATTGGGAAAAGATATAAAATAAAAACCATTCACGGTGAATTTCTTAAGCCACTCTACAAAGTAAGCAACATTGTTTGCCATTCTTATACCGCACAACCACAACAACAACAACAGATGTACATACCAAGAAATGGAGCTACGCTGAACATTAAATACTTGTTGCAATAATAATGGGAGACTTGATCTGTTGAGTCGCCCGCAGATCACAACTGGATTTGCACTTGCGACACTCTTCCACAACTTGAAAGAAAAAGATTGAATGTGTCATAACCAACAACAGTAGTATGTGCATTTAAGGTTAATTTCACGAACCTTAAACAAAATTTATGTCAAATTGCAATGTGTGTGCGGCACATTGTTTAGTGGCTCATTTTTATTTTATTTTTCTTTCCAGCATGTATGTCGCTAAGCAGTCTATGAAATCTGAAAATCACGCAATACGAGACACCATTGGAGTAAAAAGCGAAATATTACAGCATCGTTATATACCTTGGCATCCATTGGGAAGATAAGGGTTTCCTTCATAAGGAAATTGACACCAGCACTCTTGATCTTCACAACCGAAAGCGTTGTGCTCAATCAGCCAAGGCTTCAAATATGTAGCCTTCCACATCAACATCGTAGGATAGTATTCCGATGATGACATGACGTACTTCTCCATTGAGCCACCATCAATAAAGGCAACTGATGCATTGCAACTGTTGGATTTAATTTGTTGCTCAAAAACAACGCTTATCTTGTAAAAATCAAGGTCATCCTCCCGTTCAACGTAATCATTCTCCAGTGACGTTGAGGCATGGCAGCATCCAACACCGTTGCAGGCCGTTCCACTTGCACTCATATTAGTAGCATCACTGGCACAAATTGAAGCACATCCAGCCAAGGTTGTCCCGTTCCGTTTCGTTAATACAGCACTGCCTCCACAGCCCACCATCATCAACACATTGGATTGTGCGTATCGATATGGAGAACCTGTAAAGTCATGGCTACTAATTACCTTGACAGCATCACTTCCACAGATATTTAAACGAGGCTGGGATACTGTGATTGCTTGCGTCATCCAATCGATGTCCAGCACCTCAAGATTAGTTCCCCCCAAAATTGGCTTGGGGGAACCAGAAGATGCATTGCAAACAATCTCATATGATCGGTCGTGGTAACAACCCTTGTTAATGCCAAATGGATACGGGATGCTAACATTACCACAGTGGTCGACACAATTAGGCATCGATATACTCGGGTGGATTGCTAGAGTTAATACAGGCAGCACCTGAAGCAGCAAAAGTAAGAACACAGACACCATTGTTATGCTTTTTTGAGTAGTGGATGCAGAATTATAGAGCTCACACATACTCTCTACTTTTATACTGGTTATCAGGTTTTGGTTTTTTTCGTGGAAAATTTGTACCAAAAGTTAGACCGTCTTCTTTAAGTTGTTGTGATTAGCTAATTAATTTTCCAGTCAAACTTCACGGAGCATGCCAAGTCTTCTATAACATTATTAGACTTTTCTTCTGGCAAATCAAGGGACCTCAGTGACAGTAACAGGCCGGCAAGATATTGCCACGCAAAATACCAAAAGATTGGCTTGTCTTAACTTTTGGCATTCTATGAATGGATCTGGAAATCGACAGAAACAGTAACGACCACGAATTACCAAAACATCAAAGTAATGGTTTATAGTAAGCTGAACGCCAACGGGGAATGACAGCACAATATAGAAATGGCTTAGGTGACCCCGAAGACAAGTTATAAATTATCTCATATGGTCGATCACCGTGACCGAAATTCAAAACCCTGCTTCTACTAGAAAGGCCATAAGAGTTAAACTGCTTGAACTGTTGAACCAACTACAGTCCTCCGCTCTACCGACTGAGCTAGTGCCAAAAATACTAAATCTCGGTATCCAGTTGTACGAGACGCCACTACGTCAAAATATTTACAAGCCGGATACAATTCAAAAACACAGCTTTATTTTAACATCACAATTGATTTGGAATTAGTGACAATATAAATCTTAAACTGAAGTAGGAAAATTCGAAGAAATTTAGAGGATTGATTGATTAGGCCAAATAATCAGGTCCCATATAATGAAGAATATTCTTCAAAATTAAGGAATGTTGAATTATATTAATTAAAATGGGAGTAAATCATACGAAAGAGTTTTCGGAAGAAGACTTGTGTCATCTGAATCATCTCCATTATTGAAAAAGACTTGTACTGACTTTGACCAAAATGGTAGTTAGCCACTTAACGTGTCGTGGTAGATCTGTTGTAAGACGGTTTTTTATAACTTCTCGAAGAAAAATCATATGATTAAATGATAAGGTCACTTGCTACTATAAATCTATAATGGTGCATTTCGCGTCTTGAATCAACAATTTCATATCAAGGGATCAATGTTCAACCTTTCTACGACGGATAAGTTTTGTCAGGTGTAATATGCATTATGTGGTTGTTCATTATATGTATCTTCAAATAGGAATAATACGGACTAATTGAGATAAAAAGGAGCTATTTGTATTATGGAGCGACTCTATGATGAATAATAAGAACAGACGAACAATCGCTTGTTTATATAACCTCCGGGAAAGGGTCACATGTATACTAAATTTGCATCTTCATACTAAATATTACTAATACTGCATCTATGAAAACTGAAAAATACTCGTACCTCCGTCAGTTGATAGTCAAGAGCAATATAATCTCGAAAGAGCAAGCCAAAGGATCATCATCTGCGGAAAACATGCCTTTATCGAGCATGATTCTTTGTTAGCCTAAAATACACGCACGCCAAGTACAAACAAAGCGCCAAGTCAAAGGAGAGGAGCAAAGGTCAAACGAAGGTTGGGTAAGGAAGAGGCCCACGAAACCGAAGGCCCAAAAGAAATAAAAGAAAGAGGCGTTGCATGAAGAGACTTGGTTAGCAACCGTAGCTCCTACATTGATGGAGGGAGATACTCATTAAACAGCTAAAGCAGAACCATTACAGGAGAGAAAAAGGGGGCAACAGTTATTGACCAGGCGAGAATCAAGGAGCATTAAGAGCAATATAGACGTTGGGATTAGCCTATATAAGGCAAGGATAATCCGAAGAGAAGACAACTTTTTTCCATTCTACAAGTTTACAGTTCTATACTCAATATTAGCTAGAAACACTCACGATTATATTTCGAAAATCAGTTATGTATTGACAGTCTAGACCATAGTGCAAAACTCATTTCTGGCTTGGTGCTCGTGGTTTTTCCCTACTTTCATAGGGTTTTTCCCACGTAAACAAATCTCGTGTCTCTATTTTATTTGCATTATTTACATTTTGTTTTAATCATCGTACGATCAATCCCGAATACACATAAAAACGTATAAAAAGGATAGTACTAATAAATCCACCGTCACTACTACAAAATTAACCTCTTGCAACGCTACAAAAATGTTACATAAAATCCAATAAATGTTGCTTTAATGTTTTAGCAACGTTATTCATTTCGCTGCTTAAAGTCTTGTTGCTTTAGCTTAATGCAACACTAATTGCAACGCTTTTCTATGTATTGCAACATTTATCTCAAACGTTGCAGTATAATATTCTAATGCAACGCTTCTTCTGGCAACACTTAAAGACAAATTTAGCAACACTTTAGAAATAGATGTGCAGCTCTTTGACATGGTATTGCAACATTTTATTATAATTCGATGCAACTATATTTTCACACTATGGCAACACTTATTTTTTTTGGATCCTTCTAATAACCACTTATCTAAAGCAACATTTTGAAAGCAACACATTTTTTAATTATAAATATAATTTTACCCATATCTTAAAATTATAAACGTAAATGATAATATCAACCCATAAGGCGAGTCTTTTAATTAAGAATGCATTAGTCATTGTACTAAATAAAAATTCAATACAAAATTGTTTCAACAATAAATCTCCAAAATGGCTAAACCAAAACAAAGTATAGGTATTGTTGACATTCGATGTACTTCAGGCAATCGAGTTCATCGATTTGTAAAATTCAAAAGCTGATTTTGGCGGACACAAATGGCTACAAAACCATGGTGCATATTCATAATGTTCCTACAGTTATCCTCTAACTCCTTCGGTACGTAATTCTAAGCAGAAGTCAACGTACTGCGCCACCATCCGATCCAAATCGTCCTCGACTTGATTATAATGACGTTAATCTGCGCATGATTATTGACACAAAAGTATGAGATAAAGTAACGTAAGTTAATCAGTTAGTGAGTGACCCAAAAATAAGTCAGGTATAGCACATTCATTCATTCTCACGAACTGTACCCATATTACAAAAACTAATATGTTTTGGAACACACGTACAACAGAAGACTTACGTATAGAATAACACCTTCACAAAGAGTACGTTTAATATGGTTTCGGCGCAACTCAATATCAAATTCGAGAACATTTACAGTGAATATGATCTACGAACAACAAGCTTTTCAACAAGTTGCAAGATAGGAGAGGATCACACAAGGAGCTGAGGGACGGGAAAAGCCATCAACGACACGTTGAAATTGTATAATATTATATAGACATATGTGAATATAGAAAGGTAAAGTTATAGATGATAATTAAATATTACCTGAAGATAAATACTGTCTAGCTACATCAGAAGGGAGTTTTCCAATAATTTTTCGCATTATTTGCTCCGTCATAATCTCCCTTTCATCGTCGATATTTCTTTGCATTTTCTCTAACTCAGCCTTCTTTTCATGTTCTTCTTCCAAATCTCTTTGCATTTGTTCTACTCTTGCCATTTCTGAGTTCATATCTTTTCGCATTTCTTCAAATAAACTAGCCTTCATTGATTCTAGTACCTCTGTAGGAACTACATAAGATGTGGTCATGGTACACAACCATAATAGTATGACACAAGTAAAACAATAGCGAAGTACGTGACAATTCCAACGAGACAACGCTACAACACTATCGTAACAAATAGTCTTAATGAAGCGTAGCAATAACTATTCAATACCCCCTATATAGCAGTCACAAACGGCTGACTTTACAGCCCCCTCACACGTCCCAAAATGAGGCAACCATCAGCCCTTAAGTCGACCAAAGTAGGGCTGTAACCAGCCCACGAATAGCAGCATGCACCAGCCCTTAACAACCCACAAACCAACAAACACACGGCTGAAATCAGCTCACAAACCGACAGTCACAGCAACCCTTAAACAGCCTACAAACCAGCCCAAACACAGCCCATAATCCGTCATAATACAACCACAACCAGCAGCCCACACATGGCCTTAGACCGACAGAAAATAAAACAACCCCAAGACTCGACATTTACAGCCCTCACATTTACTTACACATACATATTAATACCCACATTCACACACACAGCACACACAATCAAATCACAAACATTCAAGAGCTTACAAGGATAAATACAATGTGAAAGTTAGCCTAACAGTGGCCTAACAACACTACAGAAGGCTTAACACACCAGGCAACAGCAAAAGCAACCACTACATACGGACAGTAGGTAACAGTAATTACGATGCGGACAACAGCAATAGTATTACAAAGCGAACAGCAAAAACAACACAGGGCACGGCAGCACATATCACCACCACAACACCCCGACACGACTCGTTCAAACCGTAACATACATATCCGATCACTTCCACACAGCGAGACAGAGGTTAACGTAGTAGTAGCGAGTTTATACGAGAACAACAGAAGCAATAACCATCCACGGCTTAATACACCCAAATTCTCGGCTAACACACACTTCACGGTCAAATCAAAAGCACACAGCACACGATACCAATTCACAAATTCTTTCCATACAGAACACACACAAAACACCTATAACCGGACTAAGTAAGGATAAGCCTTACCATTGAGAGGAATCATCCAAAACTCGAGTTCAGGAATGAAAAACGCTCCTTACGGCCTTGAACTCTACAAATAACAATAATACAATCAATTTCCAATTAATACTAACTAATCGACCTATAAAAATCACTATTATCATCTCCAAATCAGAAATCCCCAATTTCTAGGTCAAAAGGATGAAACTGAAAAATCAGAAGAGAAGAATCATACCTTAATTAATTGCAAAACTATGTCCAAGGATCATGAGAGCCATTGAATTGAAGCGAAAACATGAAGAATCGAAGTAAAATTGAAGAGAATGAAGTCGAACAAACACGACGCCCCATTCGTTGTTGTCGCTGACGACTAAAAGGTGGGCGTGGTGGCAGCGGTGACGATAAGGACTGACAGGGATGATGATGATGATGATGATGATGATGATGAAGATGAAGATGAATGATGAAAGGTGATGTTGATCAATGGCGATGAAGAATGATGGCAGAGAAAGAAGAGGAGGACAAGACACGAAAATGACGAAGAAGGCAGGGGTGAAGGACCGAGCTCCTCTCCTTTTCGTTTTATTAAAACAGCCCCAAAAAGTTGGGTTTGATTAGTCATCCATTCTATTTGAGTCTAATCTTTAATATTACTATTATACCAAGCTCAAGTAATTATTATGATATATATATATACTCCTCCAAACTCGATCTTAAAATATAAGACCCGACTAAACCTAATAGTCAGCTAATAAAGGATACGGAAACACGAAGTATTACAACTTGTGTGTTTGGTTAATTTATGCGTAAACCATTACCCATTATTTGGGGTTTTGATTTTTTAATTTTTTTTAATTTTTAATCATTTATTTTGAGGATTTTTTTTTTAATTTATCTTATTACCTTATTAATATACAATAGTGTTTTAGAGTAAATAATGTTTCACCTTATTTTCTACTATGCAATCTCATATTAATTTTATCTCGATTTTAAGAAACAAACTTATTATAATAATTTATATTTTATATATTCACTTCTTTAGAAAACAAAATAAGGTAACTCAATCTCTTATTTGAGAGCGATATGGTATAAAGTTATTATTGTATAAAGTATTATAGTATTTTTTTTAAAAATATATTTAAAATCTTGAAATTTTTAGTTTTGGCGCCACTAGTGAAAAAATATTAATAATGCGTCCTTTATAATACTCATATGCAACACTTATGAAAATTTGTTGCAAAAAGATAATAATAAGCAACACCTATAGAAAATTGTTGCATTTGCACTAAAAAAAAGCAACACTTTAATGTAAGTGTTGCATTTTATAAGTAATTGCAACACATTTTAATTAAGTGTTGCTAAATTAATGTTTGGGCCTTAAATTGCAACATATTAATTAATTGTTGCAAATAAGATGTTGCATTAGGCTTATTTTGTAGTAGTGCGTATAAATACGATTGAGTGAGAAAATCACCCGAACAGTTTGGCGCCGTCTGTGGGGATATTAGTTTATTAATCCATCAAAAACTCTTAAACAACAAAAAGATCCACGATGGCAGATCCCAACGCCGAAGCACTCTAGAAACTCCGGCAAGAGTTGGAGCAAGCCAAGGCAGAAGCTTAGCAAGGGTCTCGGAGTCGGGACTCGGGACTCGGGGTCGAGATCTCGAAAATTCCTGTCGTAATTATCACAATCGAGGTCTCGGAAGGCAACGTTCAAGCAAATGTATTGATCGTAAGCAACAACAAAGCAATATCAAGGCTTGAGTACAAGGAGGTTTTTCATTGACAGCGCCCTCAGAAAGAGGGAAATTTGCTTGCATAAGACTATCAGTAGTGAACATCAACGCCAAGACAAGAGCGTATACTTTTCTAAAACGCCTAGAAAACTAAGAAATACATAAAATCCCGAGCCAAGATTTAACATAGAGGATGTTAACTTGTCAAGGTATCTAAAAAGTACAAAAGTTACGAAAACTAAAATGCGGAAACGTAAAAACTACGGGGTCAAAGTGCGGATCGTCACATTCTCCCCCACCTAATTTGTTGCCGCCCTGAACAAATTTCATTATTTGACACATCTTCATAAGAACTTCCCCATTCAAATGGTAGAAAGTTGACACTTGATCTTCGTTGATGTCGATCCGGATGTTTTCGCGACTCCCCATCAGCAAGAGGTAGTCGAGCTTCGTCTTGAACGGATGTTGGCTGACTTGTCTTCGCTTTGAAGCTTCATCAACTCGGCTTTGACTGCTCTACTCACCAAGTCTTGAACTTGATGGTCTTCAAGGGGACGGAGTTGAGGAGTCCGCCTCCTTCTTCGATTCGCCTTACTTCTTAATGCTCGAGGAATCTCCCAATCCTCATTCCCGACACACGGAAATTCATGGGTCTTCTGGGCATGATCAACGTTCGGCTTCACGGAAATGAGTTGGCACTTGTGGGATACCATCGCAGTGATCCTCTCGCTTTGGGGTCGCAAAGATCGACCCTCTAATTCAACCTGTTCGCCCTTTTTGGACTCCCCCTCGTGGAGGCGAGGAGGAGCGCTGCGAGGTCTTCCAACCTGCAAAGTTTTGGCCTTAAGTTCCAAGGAACCCTCAGCCGATCGTAACCATTTTGACACACCAGCTGGCTCCACTAAGCAGAGCGGCATGTCCCTTTGTTGAGGGGCGCCATTACGCGCATTCCTCCTTGTGTTCCTGGCACCGGTCCTCGCCCTCGATTTGGCCCCAACCCAAGTTGCATTGCCGCTAATCGAGGGTCCTTCTCCTTCTGGTCCAGCGTCACGAGCTTGATCACAATGGGGTTAGGACCCATCATGAAAAGGGATTGGGTTTGCGGCACGACCACAGTCTTTGTCCGCTTCAAGAACTCCAATCCGAGAACCAACTTGGAATCATCCATCGGCACGACAGTGAAATCAAGTTGTCTTCTCCAGCTTCCGAGTTGCACAGAAGTGTTCCCAGCCATCCCGCATATGTGCTTGGCGGACGAGTTCACAGCCTTCATAGCATGTCCGTCTCTTCGCTCCCAACCCATACCGAGCCTTCTGGCCTCTCCTGGGGCAACATAGTTATGAGTGGCGCCCGTGTCGATCAGAGCGCGGGCTCGCCTCCCATTAACAAACATGTCCACATAAAGTCGACTCGGGGACTCGTCCCCCTCGTCGTTTTCCTTCACCATGGAACTAAGACGTTGAATGGATCCCATTTGATAAATCTCGGGCTCGTAGAGAACAATGTCTCGTTGTTCCTCTACGCCTTCATCCGGGTAAATCGCGATTCGGTCTCCTTCGATAAGCGGCAAATAACTTGCTCACAAAGATCAAAGCTCCCCTTGTGAGGGCAGTCAATCATTCGATGAGGTCCCGAACAATAGAAGCATTTCATGGGCTTCTTTGCGGTCGACGCCTCCGATCCTCTCGTGGACACGGAGTTCGTCTGGCCTGCATCTTGGGGTTGATCCCTCGTTTGGCGAAACCTGTTGCTCGTAAACGAAGTCGTTGCTGCTTGTGTGCCGCTATCTCTGGACACACTCGAGTTGCCACCGTTCCAGCTGAACGTGGTCTTCTTAGGGGCTGGCTCTCGTTCATCCCGATAATCGACGAGGCGCCAAAGAAGACCATGGCTGCGGAGATCGTAGCATGCCGATCTCTCATGATTTCCACTTGTGCCCAATCCTTCAGTCCGTCGATGAATTGGAACACTCGGTCATCTTCGGACATGTCTTTGATCTCTAGCATACAGGCAGAGAAAGCTTTCACGTACTCACGGATGGAGTTAGTGTGCTTCAAGGTCTTCAGTTTCCTTCTAGCCGCGAACGCCGTGTTCATCGGGTAGAATTGATCCTTCAGGGCCTTCTTGAAGTCATCCCACGACTCCATGGTGATCGTTCTAGCTTGGATCTCTGCGTACTTGGAGCGCCACCACAGCTTGGCGTCGTTTACTAAGTACATGCTCGCGGTGTCGACCTTCAATTCCACATCGAGCTGACTTACCCGAAAGTATTGCTCCATGTCGAAAATGAAGTTGTCGATCGCGCTTGAATCTCTCGTCCCTCCGTAGGAACGAGGTGGGGGTGCTTTCACCTTGCGAACCCCCGTGTTCGGATTTTGGGTGCTCGCCTTCTCCTCCAAGAGGGAGTACCGCTCGGTCAGGTCCTCCACCCTTCGGTGTAGGAACTCTATCTCTTCTTTCGCGGCTCTCATGTGGCTATCCGCCTTCGCTAGATGCTCGCTCAAAGCATCGCCTAATTCACGTAGCTGATTCTCATGGCTCGTGGTTAGTTTCGTAATTTTCGTGTCCCGGGTGTCGAGTTGCCTCTGCAGCTCGAGCACTGTGCTCTCTAGCACCGGTATCTTGTTCACGGCCATCTCCAAGGCACTCAGCTGATCCTTGGTAGAAGGCTTTTCAGGGCATTCTTCTCAGGGGCCACTTGCGGGTCTTTCTGATTTCCTGCCATCTCGGCTCTCAGCAGCTCGTCGTGGAGACCGAGCTCTGATACCAAATGTCACGGTCCGGGTTTTCGCTACCGAACGTGACGCGCACCCTTGTCGGACACGGGACAAGGATGCTAGCAACGGGGCTAAGACTTGATGGGGGATCGCCCACAAGTACTTAGCAAGGGTCTCGGAGTCGGGACTCGGGACTCGGGGTCGAGATCTCGAAAATTCCTGTCGTAATTATCACAATCGAGGTCTCGGAAGGCAACGTTCAAGCAAATGTATTGATCGTAAGCAACAACAAAGCAATATCAAGGCTTGAGTACAAGGAGGTTTTTCATTGACAGACTCCCTCTAAAGAGGGAAATTTGCTTGTACAAGACTATTGGTAGTGAACATTGAACGCGCACAAGAGCGTATACTTTTCTAAAACGCCTAGAAAACTAAGAAATACATAAAATCCCGAGCCAAGATTTAACATAGAGGATGTTAACTTGTCAAGGTATCTAAAAAGTACAAAAGTTACGAAAACTAAAATGCGGAAACGTAAAAACTACGGGGTCAAAGTGCGGATCGTCACACAGAGGCTGCCCTGAAGAAGCAATTGGAGGGCTCCTCCAAGAAGAAGGCCTCAGGATCCAGGATCCAGGATCCAATCAGGTACTCCATTATCAGATGTGATAAGACAAATTGAATTTTTTTGTTTTTTTCGCCAGATCCAGGATCGAAGGACAACTCTGGCACTCCTGGAGGGGATCCAGAAAACAACGCTGGAGGTGGAGATGATGAGACAGAACAACCTTTACCGAGCATGCTGAGCCTTGTGTAACATCATTAGACTTTTCTTCTTCTGGTAAATCAAGGGACCTCAGTTATTGCAGGCAAAGTACCAAAAGTTTGACGTGTCTGAGCTTTTGGCATTGTGCTGATAAAAGCTAAATATGATCACAATTTAGAGGTGGAAATGTGCAATGACAACGCAGTAACAGAAACAATAACGACTACAAATTAAGAACATTACAAGTAATGTTTTAGAGTAGTATAGTACGAAGAACACTACGCACAATATGGACAGAGGGTGTATTAGTTTTGCAATAAAATCGACGCATGCAGCAGTTCTGCAACAAAAAACATAACCTCGGTGCCTCAGGGAGCCCAACAAGTAGAAGCATAGAAGTGTCGGACGTACGCTTTTAGATCAAAATGTTTAATTCTTAGAACTTAGAACAACAAAGGTAAGACCACTTTCTGTTTCGGTGACCTCAAAGTAATCCAAATATTTTCAATATCGGAGAGGTTTTAGTTTGGTTTAAAAGGATGAAAATGAACCCTTTCTAGATTATTTTCAGATAACTTCATTAATTAACACATGAATCATGACATATATGAAATTGATACAGAGAATTGACGATTACAATCAAATAGATAATAAGCGGAGTGAATAAAATACAAAATACACCATTTGTAAGCAATTGCGTATAGTACACTTAAATACACTACTACGACATTGATAACAACATAACCTTCTGAAAGGGCCACAAGTCGTAATAAACGTGCATCATGAGACTTAAGTTATATATACCGCAGGTTTATTTGAAGTAATATACCTAGCCTTGTTAGTCGCCAATCATGAGCGGTAGAATATCAACGAACAAGCGGGAGGATCATCATCTGAAAAACATGCCTTCACCGAAAGAACCGTCATCCGTAAACCGCCATCGCGGATGAAAGATGATTACTCTCTGGAGTTCTTAGATCTGTCGGAAAAGCCATCCGTGAGGATCTGATCCTATCCAATTGCACCGCGATTTCTTTCATAGTGGGTCGTTACGTCCCGTTCATATTCGCACATTTTTCCGCAAGTTCAATGATAGCCATAAACTCGTCTTTCCTTACCCTCGTCTACGATCCGGATCTACCATACTTGGCGGATGTGAGTCTTCCATTTTGGTCGAAATTAAATGATTTATCCATCCTCCATCTCCCGTTAGGCATATCGGTTTTTGACCCGTTATGAGCTCAACAAGGACTACTCCAAAGCTATAAACATCACTTTTTTCAGTAAATTGATTCGACTGAAAGTACTCGGGATCTAAATAACCGTATGTACCAAGAACAACAGTAGTCACGTGAGTCTGGTCGATGTTAATGGCCTTAGAGGTCCCAAAATCAGACACTTTTGCCCGATATTTTTCGTCCAAGAGTATGTTGGTCGACTTGATGTCTCTGTTTTAAATAGGAGCAGACGAAGATGAATGCAGATACGCAATAGCACCGATTCTCGCAAAGAATTTGTACGCGCATTTTCCAACTGATGTGAAAATCTTCACTTTGACCCTATAAATGTTCGTAAAGTGTTCCATTTGGTATGAACTCATAGACAAGTATAGGAACTTCTGTCTCTAAACAACATCCAAATAGTTTGACCACATTTGATCTGAGAAAGAATAACTACTTCTTTTATAAATTGTCCGACCTGACTCTCGTCGACCATTTTGGCTTTCTTGATCGCCACAATCTTTCCATCCATCAACATACCTTTATACACCGTGCCTTGGCCTCCTTGGCCAAGTATTCTGTTCTCGTTGAAGTTGTCGCTAGCTTTCTCTAGCTCGGTGACAGTAAAAACTTTGGTTGTCTCAACAGCACCTTCGTCAGACGACATCTGGCCGCGGCGATAAGCCTCCATTTCTCTTGAAGTGCTTTGCTTTTCGCTTGATTTCTCTTCTCCTTTTCACGAGCCTGTATAGCCAATAGGAACCTAGGACCAATACCAGGAATCCGAAACCAGAGATGAATCCTGAAAAAATCAAAACACTTAAATCTTCACATAACTCAGTAAATCACTTCTTTCCGAAACAAGCACCCAGTTTGTAAGACTGCAAGTTCTAATAAGGCAAGTCCAATAATCCAAGCGACAGAGTATAAGACAACATATACATGGGCTTTTTTTTTTATTTTTTTTATGTTGCAACGGATATCCAGCATCGGCCAAACGTTAATTCTCAATGTCGGAAACATATACTGTTTAGTGCCGCGTGTTGTGACATTTATGCATGTTAAATATGACGCGTTGACAGTCATGCTAACCATCGATAGCCCCAATGGAGGTTTTGTGCATGAACAAATGGCATGAGTCGCATGACAAAAACGATTGGGAAAAGATATAAAATAAAAACCATTCACGGTGAAATTCTTGAGCCACTCTACGAAGTAAGCAACATTGTTTGCCATTCTTATACCGCACAACCACAACAACAACAACAACAGATGTACATACCAAGAAATGGAGCTCGCCTGAACATTAAATACTTGTTGCAATAAAAGTGGGGGACATTATCTGGGTCGATCCACCAATCACAACTGGATTTGCACTGTGAATAAAGTAGCCTAATTATATTGTACATACATATGCATATTGTTGAGTATAAATACTTGTATCATACATCATTTGTAATTACACATTAATAACACATTCATTTTATTTACTCTTTTCTCTCACTATAACAAACTTTTCACTGTTTTCTCTTCCACCATAACCATCTCTGATTCAAGCTTGCATCAATGGTGAGATTTGTTTCCATGGAGTCTGATACCAGACTTCATATGGTATCATTCGCCTAGGTTTCGATCCTCCTTTTCACGCGAACTTCCGCTGTTCACTGTTTTCTTTCGTCTCCGTTTTTTTTCCCGTTCATTTTTCTCGGTATCCTCTTCTCTTTTCTTCAATTTTCTCTTTGATTTGTTTCTCTGCTCTTCTTTTTCTCTCTCTTCACTCTTTTTCTGCTATTTTTCGTCTATTTCCTCGTTTTCCCCAAATCAATTTCGTTTTTCGATTTTGCTGTTTTTCGTTTGATTTCTCTCGATTACTTCTGTCCTCACCTGTTGTTATGGAGAATTCTGCGAATTCCGGTGGTTCCTCTCTCTACGATCATCTCGAAGATCCTCTTTACCTCTCTGCGTCGGATCAACCGACTCTTCAACTCGTTTCTCCTCAGTTCACTGGTGATGATTTTGTTCACTGGAAACGTGAGGTTTATCAGACACTCCTTGCCAAGAATAAGGAAGGTTTCCTCGATGGCTCGTGCAAAATTCCTGATAAGAAGGACAAGAAGTATCACCAGTGGATTCGGGTAGATCTCACTGTGAAGAAATGGATCCTTAACTCTATTGTGAAGGAGATTCGTGATTCCTTGCAATTCGCTGCTAGTGCCAAGATCCTCTGGGATGAAATCATCGATCGCTATGGCCAGTCCAACTACATCGAAATTTACAGGGTGAAGAAGCGTCTGAATTCTCTAACTCAGGATAATACCTCTGTGGTTGAGTTTTACAGTAAACTCACACAGTCCTGGGAATTACTTGATGATCTTGATCCTCTTCCTTTGTGTACTTGTGGTGCACTTGATGCCTGCACTTGCTCCATGCTCAAGCGCCAAGTTGAAAGGGAGGTGAATGCTAAGCTCATTCACTTCATGATGGGACTCAATGAGTCTTATGAGTCTGTCACTACTAATCTCCTCTCTTCAGATGTTCTCCCTGCCATGAATAAGGCTTTGGCCTTATACCAGAAAATTGAGTCTAAGAAACAGGCTCCCTTGTCTTCTGATTTATCTTCTGAGATCTCTGCTTTTACTTCACAACATTTGGGGTCTTCTTCTTACCCTAAGAAGGCTAGATTCTCTTCTGATGATGGTTCTGATGTCAAAGAGTGTAGCTACTGTCATCACCTTGGTCACACCAGGAATGAATGTTTTAAGCTCAATGTTTGCATTCATTGTGGGAGGAAAGGCCATTCTAAGGATAATTGCTTCAAGGTCAAGTATGGCTCCAGTTTCAGGGGGGGTGCAAGAGGTAGAGGCAGATCTGGTTCTCGAGGTGGTTCTTCTTACAAGAGAGGAGCCAATAATGTTGATGTGGTGGATTCTTATGGCTCTTATACTTCTTCTGATCCTTTGTCTGAGGATGTGCAGGATTACACTCATTTCCAACAATCTGCCAACTCAACCAATTCAACCACCACTTCAGCTCCTTTTGATTCCTCTATGATGACTGGACTTGTGAATTCAGTTGTTGAGCAGGTAATGAAGGTCATGACAGACAAGAACAAGTCCACCACCACCCTCTCCTCAGCTAATTTTGCAGGTATAATCACTGCTTTCTCTGCCTTTCAAAATACCTCTCTAAATGATTGGATAATAGACACTGGAGCATCTGATCACATGACTTCTAGTCTTTCACTGCTTCATAATATACAGACCTTGTCTAACCCCATTCTTGTTGGGTTGCCTGATGGTTCTGTCAAGCCTGTTCAGAAAATTGGGGATTGTTTCTTAACTCCTAACATCCTTTTGCGTAGAGTTCTGTTAGTCCCTGATTTCAAGCATAATCTTTTGTCTATTGGCCGTTTTGTGGAGTCTTCTCCTCTTTCTGTGGTGTTTGATGCCCAAAAATGTGTGTTCCAGGACCCTTCAAGTGATAAACCTCTGGCTGTTGGGAGAAAAGAGGGAGAACTTTACTGGTATAGGTCTTCAGCAACATTTAATCCTAAATACAATCATAGTACTGCTGTAGTTTCTTCTTTCCTTTGTAAGCATAATTGCTCATTTGATACTTTTCATGCAAGGTTAGGGCATACCTCTATAGACAAAATGTCACATATCTTACATCTAAATAAAAGGAGTTTTTCAGATTTCTTTTGTGAAACTTGTGTTTTGTCTAAGCATCATACTTTGCCTTTTTCAAGGAGTACCTCTTATGCTCCTACTCTTTTTTCTTTGGTTCATATGGATGTGTGGGGTAAATATAGGAAATCCTCAAGGACTGGTGCTAGTTACTTTCTCACAATCCTTGATGATCATTCCAGAACTACCTGGACACATTTGTTTCAAACCAAGGACCAAGTCCCTGGGCTGATTGCAGCCTTTCTTGCTTATGTTGAAAATCAGTTTGGTGTCTCTGTTAAAACTATTAGAACTGATAATGGTACAGAATTCTTTCAAAACACATGCCATGATTTGTTCAGTTCTAAAGGCATTGTACACCAGAGGTCTGTGGTTGAAAGACCACAACAAAATGGTAGGGTTGAGAGGAAGCATAGGCATCTTTTGGAGACTGCAAGAGCTTTGAGAATTCATGCAGGGCTTCCTATCTTTTTCTGGGGAGACTGTTTACTTGCAGCCACTCACTTAATCAACAAGATGCCAACACCAATTCTGGGTTGGAAAACTCCTTTTGAGGTTTTGTTTGGTACTGCACCAGATTATGATGAGGTTAAAGTGATTGGTTGTCTGTGCTTTGCAAATTACACAGGAAAACACACTGATAAATTTGCTCCAAGGGCAAGAAGATGTGTTTTTCTTGGTTATCCTTTTGGACAAAAGGGTTACAAATTGCTTGACCTGTCAAATAGAACCACTTTTGTTAGCAGGGATGTGATTTTTAAGGAAGATGTCTTTCCATATAAGAATCCCACTCCTAAACCTACAGAAGCTTTGCCTCCTTCTGTAGTACCACTGTTCTCTGATTCTCATATGCAAAGATCACAGCATCTTGGTGATATTTCATCTCATTCCACTCCTCAGAACACTGATTCTGTCACTGATTCCATCCTGGCTGATTCCAATCCTCAGCCAGACAACTTCATCACTGATTTCACTGTTTCCTTTTCAACACATTCACCTTCTTCAGGTGATCCACTGCTTGACTTTTCTGCTGAAGGTGAAGGTGAGGAGGAACTTCATCAACCTTCTCCTAGAAGATCATCTAGGGCAAGAGTTATTTCTTCCAGATTAACAGGCTATCATGTACCTGTTAAACTTCCTACCCAAGGAGCAGCTTCAAGTTCCATATCTGATTTTCAGGGTATCATCTCCGCCTCCTCTTCTTTTGTGGCTTCCATCACACAATCCTTATGTGATTTTGATCCTGAATACGTTTCCTCACTGAATCATGTCTTGGGTGAATTTGAACCTGCTTCATATTCTCAAGCCAAAGATAAAGAGGCCTGGGTACAGGCCATGAATCAGGAACTTAAGGCTTTGGAAGACAATAACACTTGGGAATTAGCTATTCTTCCACCTGGTAAAAAGGCTATAGGCTCTAAGTGGGTTTACAAGATTAAGCACAGAGCAGATGGTTCTGTAGAAAGATACAAAGCCAGGCTAGTGGCTAAGGAATACAATCAAGTCAAGGATAGGGATTACAAGCATACCTTTTCCCCTGTGGCCAAGTTTGCTACAGTCAGGATTGTCTTAGCCCTAGCAGCAGCTAGGCATTGGCCCCTATTTCAACTAGATATTAACAATGCTTTCTTACATGGCTTTCTTGATGAAGAGGTTTACATGACACCTCCAGAAGGTTACTGTAAGGCTGATCAAGGGCAAGTTTGTAGATTGAAAAGATCCCTATATGGGCTCAAACAAGCTTCCAGACAATGGAACTTGGAGCTTACTAAATTTCTTCATTCTCAAGGCTTTACACAATCCAAGCAAGATTATTCACTGTTTACCAAAATTTCTTCAATCACAGGCTCCTATACTTTGGCTTTGGTCTATGTGGATGATGTTTTGCTAACTGGAAATGACAATGCAGAGATTGAGAAACTCAAAGTCAGCTTGGACAAGGTTTTTACTATCAAGGATCTAGGTGAACTAAGATACTTCCTAGGGCTTGAAGTTGCTAGGAATGAAAGTGGCATTTTGTTGAATCAAAGAAAGTATATCCTAGATATCTTAACAGATCTCAATACTGAGGGTTGTGGTACAGTGCAGTTTCCTTTGTCAAAAGGATTGAAGCTCTCCCCTCAGGTTGGAGAATTACTTGAGCACCCTGAGACTTACAGAAGACTCATTGGAAGGCTTTTGTATCTCAATCTGACTAGGCCTGACATCTCTTATAGTGTTCAACATTTGAGTCAGTTCCTCTCAGAGCCCAGGAAACCTCATTTGCAGGCAGCCATGCATGTAGTCAAGTATCTTAAGGGTACTGTGAATGCAGGTCTTTTTTACTCCTCAGACTCTTCACTTGATGTGTCAGCATTCAGTGATGCAGACTGGGGACAATGTGCTTTTACCTCCAGATCTCTAAGTGGCTATTGCATATTTCTTGGGAGGTCTTTGGTTTCTTGGAAAACCAAGAAGCAAAAGACAGTGAGCAAAAGCTCTGCAGAAGCAGAGTACAGGAGTATGTCTTACACAGCTTCTGAAATTGTTTGGGTTGTTAATCTGTTGAAGGAGTTGCAGGTTGATGTAGTCACTCCCATACCTTTGTTTTGTGATAACAAAGCTGCTGAGCACATAGCTCACAATCCTGTTTTCCATGAAAGAACAAAGCACCTGGATATTGACTGTCATTATGTTAGGGATAAATTGCAGGAGGGTCTTCTTCTCCCTCAACATGTCAGTTCTGGGAATCAATTAGCAGATATCATGACTAAGGCATTGGGAGCTCAGCAACATCTTTATCTTTCTTCCAAGCTAGGACTACGTTTTACATAGTTGTAGTCTAGCTTGAGGGGGGGCTGTGAATAAAGTAGCCTAATTATATTGTACATACATATGCATATTGTTGAGTATAAATACTTGTATCATACATCATTTATTGTAATTACACATTAATAACACATTCATTTTATTTACTCTTTTCTCTCACTATAACAAACTTTTCACTGTTTTCTCTTCCACCATAACCATCTCTGATTCAAGCTTGCATCAATGGTGAGATTTGTTTCCATGGAGTCTGATACCAGACTTCATATGCACTTGTGACACTCTTCCGCAACTTGAATAGACAAAGATTGAATGTGTTATAAGCAACAACAGTAGTATGTGCATCTAAGTCCAATTTCACAAACCTAAAACAAAATTTATGTCAAATTGCAATGTGTGTGCGGCACATTGTTTAGTGACTCATTTTTTTTTTTTCATTCCATATATGTCACTAAGCAGTCTATGAAATTTGAAAATCACGCAATACGAGACACCAATGGAGTAAAAAGCGAAATATTACAGCATCGTTATTGTTGGTAATTTAAGTGTAAATTGCCGTTCGTTTAAGTGTAGTCGGGATTTGTGCGAAATGTAGTAACTACGACATTATAATATGGGTCGGGAGTGCGGAGTGCACACTCATATAGAAATGATTGTATGTTACGGAACGTTTTCAATAATATAATATTTGATTACGTTGAATGATGATTTGTGCCAAAAAAAAATAAAGTGTTGCATCCTTTCATTAAAGTCGTGTCTTTTCGTAGAAAGGATGTATTGGTTCAAGGGATGTGTCCTTTGATCCAATGAGATGTATCTCTTGATTCAAGAGTCGTGACTTTTGGCATAGCATCGCGCCCCCTCATTTCCTATATAAGGGAGGGTGGTGTTGGAGGAATTTTATAACATTTTTCATGCTATTTTTCCTTGCACATTTCGCTACAACAAACTAACAAAAAAGACTCGAAATATTTCTTTGTTTCTAAGCCTAAGAAGCAAGGGGTCGTACTTGTTTTATCCTGCGAGAAATTTCGTGTAACCCAAGGCTTATAAGGGTCGGAATATTCTCTAAGGAAAGCGGTATCCGTGACTCAAGTATTATCCAAGTAGACTATTATTTCGTCGCTACAATTGTAGGGCGATCCAAGTTTATGCTTTACATCGTAAAGTCCCCCAGAAGCCGAAGTAAACAACTACAAACTTAGAGAATATTACCTTATTGTGTTACGATGTCAAGCATCAAAGACATGACGTCAAAGTTTGGAAAACTTGAGAAGTTCGATGGTGTAGACTTCCGTCGTTGGCAAAAGAAGATGCATTTTTTGTTAACGACTTTAAAGGTTGTCTATGTGTTAAGTACGCCAAAACCCGAGGAGCGAGATGATGAGACATTGGAGGAGACGAGGAAACGAAATAAGTGGGAAAACGATGATTATATTTGTCGTGGCCATATTCTCAATGGTATGTCCGATTCTCTATTCGATGTGTACCAATATGTGGAATCTGCAACGGAGTTGTGGAACATATTGGAGACTAAGTACATGGAGGAAGATGCTTCTAGTAAGAAGTTTCTTGTCGGCAATTTTATGAACTATAAAATGTCGGATTCTAGGCCGGTGATGGAGCAATACAATGAATTGCTTCGTATTTTGGGCCAATTTACACAACATAAGATGGAAATGGATGAAGCCATTTCGGTGTCTAGTATAATAGACAAACTTCCACCATCGTGGAAGGACTTCAAGCATATGCTGAAGCATAAAAAGGAAGAGTTGTCTTTGGTACAACTCGGTGGGCATTTGCGCATCGAAGAATCCCTACGGGATCAAGAAGCCAATAAGCCCAAAGGTAACGAAACTATGGGATCTTCATCTATCAATATGATGGAGGAAGGTGAATGTTCTAAAAGGAACATGGGCAAGAAACGCCGGTTTAATGATACTAATAATGGTCCCAACAAGAAACCGAAAGGGTCATGTTGGATTTGTGGAAAATCCGGACATTACAAGCGTGATTGTCGGGTTGGGAAAACCAAGAAAGGAATGAAGACTAATCATTCCGGGCAGGGTCTAAGGACCATATGCCACCGCCTAATCAAGGTCAGATTTTCGATTGTGATTTAAATTCAGTAAAAAATTTTGTGTCACAAATATCTGAGGCATTTTATGTGCAGGATGATGATAAGGCATGGTGGATTGACTCGGGTGCTACAAAGCATGTGTGCAAGGATCGTCGTTGGTTCAAGACATATGAACCGGAAACGGATGGATCAATTCTCCATATGGGAAACGAGTCGACTGCACCAATTCTTGGCCGTGGATTAGTAACATTAGTTTTTAGTTCCGGGAAATCTATTGATTTGTATGATGTATTACATGTTCCCGGGATTAGGAAAAACTTAATTTCTGGTAGTATTTTATCTAGTTGTGGATATAAACAAGTTTATGAATCTTGTAAATATGTACTTAGTAAACATGGTATGTTTATAGGTTTCGGATATTTATGTAATGGTATGTTTATGTTAAATATTAATAACGATCATTATGCTATGTTTAACGTTTTTGCATGTGATATCGCTTCTCCTAGTTTAGATGATTCTAATGATGCAAAGTTATGGCATGCTAGGTTAGGACATGTGCATTTAAAACGTATGATTCTTATGTCTAAACATGAGTTGATTCCTTCTTTTGACGTTAACATGGATAAATGTAATTCTTACATGTTAAATAAGATCGCTAGAAAACCGTTTAAAAGCAATGAGCGTAAGACTAGCATGTTAGAAGTCGTGTATAGTGATCTTTGTGATTTTCATTCTACGCCGTCTTTAGGTCATAAGAAGTATTTGATAACTTTTATCGATGATTGCACTAGATTCTGTTATGTGTTTTTGTTGCATGCTAAAGACGAGGCTTTGGAGAAATTCAAAGTGTATAAGAATGAAGTCGAGTTACAAACATCGTGTATGATAAAGACATTACACACCGATAGAGGCGGTGAATATTACGATGTCTCGTACTTTGAGTCTTGTGGTATCATCCATGAGGTAACTTCTCCGTATACACCTCAACTTAATGGGGTTGCGGAAAGGAAGAATAGGACACTAAAGGAGATGGTTAATTCCATGTTGTCTTACTCCGGTTTAAGTGATGGATTTTGGGGTGAAGCGGCATTAACCGCTTGCTATTTATTAAATAGGATTCCTAATAAAAGGAATGTGACAACCCCATTTGAACTTTGGCATAAACGTAAACCAAATTTGAAGCATATTCGAATTTGGGGATGCAGGGCTGTCGTTAGACTACCTGAACCCAAAAGAAAAACTTTGGGTGAAAGAGGTGTTAATTGCATATTCATTGGATATGCGGAACACTCTTTGGCATATAGGTTCTACGTGATTGAACCAAATGATTTTGTTGCGGTGAATACCGTAATAGAGTCAAGGGATGCTATTTTCGATGAAAATCGTTTTACGTCTATGCCTAGACCGAAAGACCTAGTGTCTAATAGTAGGGTAAATGTTGAGATAAATAAATCTTCTCAACAAGCATCACAAGAGCTTCGTAGAAGCAAAAGGACTAGAATAGAAAAGTCCTTTGGTCCTGATTTCCAAACCTACTTAGTTGAAGGTTCGAGAAATGAAGTAAGATGTCAATACTCTTCATCGCTTTCTTGTGGATGATGATCCTAAGACGTTTGATGAGGCTATGAAGTCTCAAGATGCTTCTTTTTGGAAGGAAGCGGTTAATGATGAGATGGATTCCATCATGAGTAACAACACGTGGATTCTAACAGATCTCCCACGTGGTTGTAAACCTCTAGGTTGTAAATGGATCTTCAAGAAGAAGATGAAAGTCGATGGGTCTATCGATAAGTTTAAGGCTCGATTGGTTATCCAAGGCTTTAGACAGAAGGAGGGTATTGATTATTTTGATACATATGCTCCGGTTGCTAGAATCACCACTATTAGATTGTTGATTGCCTTGGCAGCAATTCAAAATTTAGTGATCCATCAGATGGATGTCAAGACGGCTTTCTTGAACGGTGATCTAGAAGAAGAGATTTACATGAAACAACCCGAAGGGTTCGTCATGCAAGGCAACGAGCACAAAGTGTGCAAGTTGGTGAAGTCGTTGTATGGGCTAAAACAAGTTCCTAAACAATGGCATAATAAGTTTGATGAAATTGTTTTGTCAAACGGATATGTGCTTAACCAGTCAGATAAGTGTGTATATAGTAAGTTTGATGATTCCGGTAAAGGAGTCATCATCTGTCTATATGTTGATGATATGTTGATATTTGGTACTGACCAAAATCAAGTTGATCTTGCAAAAGCATTTTTATCATCAAGCTTCAATATGAAGGATATGGGGGAGGCGGATGTCATTCTTGGCATACGTATTAAAAGGGAGAAAAATGGAATCTCTTTAACTCAATCTCATTATATTGAGAAAGTGTTGAAAAGGTTCAAGGCGATTGATTTTTCTTCGGTAAGAACCCCTATGGATCCAAATGTGAAACTTATGCCTAATATGGGGGAACCAGTTTCACAGTTAAAGTACTCGCAAGTTATTGGTAGTCTTATGTACGCCATGACGAGTACAAGGCCGGATATCGCTTACGCGGTGGGCAAGCTTAGTAGATACACAAGTAATCCTAGCACTAATCATTGGGCTGCGATTAATCATGTATTGAAATACTTAAAAGGGACTATGGACTATGGATTGTTCTATAGTGGATATCCTTCGGTTTTAGAAGGATACTCGGATGCAAGTTGGATATCCAACATTGAAGATCATACTTCAACGAGTGGTTGGGTATTCTTACTTGGGGGAGGTGCCATTTCTTGGGCCTCTAAGAAACAAACTTGTATTACAAGTTCGACTATGGAGTCGGAGTTTATTGCCTTGGCATCAGCCGGAAAAGAGGCGGAATGGTTAAGGAATTTGGTATATGAAATTCCATTATGGCCAAAACCAATATCACCAATGGCTATTCATTGTGACAGTGCCGCTACTTTGGCTAAAGCATATAGCCAGGTTTATAATGGTAAGTCGCGGCATTTGGGCGTCAGGCATAGCGCGGTCCGTGAACTGATCACTCACGGGGTGATATCGGTTGATTTTGTGAGATCTCAATATAATCTAGCTGTTCACTTGACAAAAGGATTGACTAGGTACTTGGTTGAAAAGTCGGTTATCGGGATGGGTTTAAAGTCAGTATAAATTTCCGATCGTAGGACACCCACCCCTCTAATACAACGTTAGGCAGAATTCAATGTGGAAAGCCTATTCTCGGAGATTGAAGCACATTTTATATATTATCCCGAAGGTATGTGCTTGGACCTGCATGTTTGTTAGGTTGAAGATTTTTCTTAATGGACCTTTTGGAAAATTGCTTATGCAGGAGCAAGATTGAAAAGAGTCCACCTATGTGAGCGCCGTTAGCCGCTTTGAGGACTTTGGCTTGGTCTCGTATGCGTTCATGAATGGATTGGGACACTAGGCCTATAATAAGTGTCGGTTAATAAATTTTGAGTTCGTCTTAGACTTGTGTGTATTGTATCGTTATGTATTCAAAATGAGTTGACAGGGTTCAATCCTAAGAGACACCCCGATGCTCGAATGCGAATGTATGTAATACTAATGTGGAAATTCAATCTTCGTGACATTTTCATTTATGCGCAAGTTTGGTTCTGTTTGTTGTGTTTTATTACAAGTCAAGGATTACACTTAAATGGGGGAGGAATGTTGGTAATTTAAGTGTAAATTGCCGTTCGTTTAAGTGTAGTCGGGATTTGTGCGAAATGTAGTAACTACGACATTATAATATGGGTCGGGAGTGCGGAGTGCACGCTCATATAGAAATGATTGTATGTTACGGAACGTTTTCAATAATATAATATTTGATTACGTTGAATGATGATTTGTGCCAAAAAAAATAAAGTGTTGCATCCTTTCATTAAAGTCGTGTCTTTTCGTAGAAAGGATGTATTGGTTCAAGGGATGTGTCCTTTGATCCAATGAGATGTATCTCTTGATTCAAGAGTCGTGACTTTTGGCATAGCATCGCGCCCCTTCATTTCCTATATAAGGAAGGGCGGTGTTGGAGGAATTTTATAACATTTTTCATGCTATTTTTCCTTGCACATTTCGCTACAACAAACTAACAAAAAAGACTCGAAATATTTCTTTGTTTCTAAGCCTAAGAAGCAAGGGGTCGTACTTGTTTTATCCTGCGAGAAATTTCGTGTAACCCAAGGCTTATAAGGGTCGGAATATTCTCTAAGGAAAGCGGTATCCGTGACTCAAGTATTATCCAAGTAGACTATTATTTCGTCGCTACAATTGTAGGGCGATCCAAGTTTATGCTTTACATCGTAAAGTCTCCCAGAAGCCGAAGTAAACAACTACAGTTATATACCATGGCATCCATTGGGAAGATAAGGGTTTCCAAGATAAGGAAATCGACACCAGCACCTTTGATATTGACAACGGAAACTTGCCTTGTGCTCAATCGACCAAAGCTTTAAATATGTAGCCTTCCACAGTAATGTCGTAGGAAAGTGTTCCGATGATGACATGCCGAGCTTCTCCATTGAGTCACCGTCAATAAAGGCAACTGATGAGTTGCAACTGTTGGATTTAATTGGTTGTTCAAAAATAACGCGTATCTTGTAAAAATCAAGGCCATAATCCCATTCATTGTAATCATCCGGCGTTGAGGCTTGGCAGCATCCAACACCGTTGCAGGCCGTTCCACTTGCACTCATATTAGTAGCATCATTGGCACAAATTGAAGCACATCCAGCCAAGATTGTCCTGTTCCGTGTCGTTAATACAGCACTGCCTCCACAGCCCTCCATCATCAACACATTGGATTACGAGTATCGATATGGGCTACCTGTAAAGTCATGGCTACGAATCACCTTGACACCATCACTTCCACAGAAATTTACATGAGGCTGAGCTACTGTGATTGTTTGGCTTGGCATGCCTATGTCCTGCGGCAGTGAGTAACTTCCTGGCCCCTTGATGTGCAGCACCTCGAGATTAGTTCCCCCCAAAATTGGCTTGGGGGAACCAGAAGATGCATTGCAAATAATCTCATATGATCGGTCGTGGTAACAACCCTCGTTAATGCCAAATGGATACGGGATGCTAACATTACCACAGTGGTCGACACAATTAGGCATCGATATACTCGGGTCAACTGCTAGAGTTAGTACAGCAAAGACTGGCAAAGAAAAGTAAGAACACAGACACCATTGTTATGCTTTTTTGAGTAGTAGATACAGAATTATAGAGCTCACACATACTCTCTACTTTTATACTGGTTATCAGGTTTTGGTTTTTTTCGTGGAAAATTTGTACCAAAGTTAGACCGTCTTCTTTACGTCATTGTGATTAGCTAATTAATTTTCCAGTCAACCTTCACCGAGCATGCCAAGTCTTCTATAACATTATTAGACTTTTCTTCTTCTGGCATATCAAGGGACCTCAGTGACAGTAACAGGTAAGATATTGCCAGGCAAAATACCAAAAGATGGGCTTGTCTTAACTTTTGGCATTGTGTGGATGGAACTGAAAATCGACAGAAACAGTAACGACCACAAATTACCAACACATCAAAGTAATGGTTTGTAGTAAGACGAACGCCAACGGGAATGACAGCACAATATAGAAGAAACTAGTTGAACAATTATGGACAGAGGGTGGATTAGTTTTGTAATAAAATCGACGTGTGCAACTGTTCTGCAACAAAAAAAATATAACCTCAGTGCCTCACGGATCCCAACAAGTAGCAGCATAGAAAGCGTCGGATAATCACTTTCAGATCAAAATGTTTAATTCTTAGCACTTAGAACAAGAAAGCTAAGGTCACTTTTCAGTAAGCTCAAAATGATCCAAAATATTCTGAATATCGGAGAGGTTTTAATGTGGCTTTAAAGAACTAAAGTGAATCACATATATGAAATTGATACAGAGAATAGACGATTACAATCAAATAGATATTAAGCAGAGGCGGAATCAAATACAAGTATACACCATTTGTACGCATTTTGCAGAAGAACATACTTTAGTAGACTACGGAGTACTTCAGTATTGATAACAACAGACGAACAATCGCATATTATTACCTTCGGGAAAGGGTCACAATTCATCGTAAATGCGCATCATGAGACTTAAGTTATATATACTGCAGGTTTTTTACTCGAGTAGCCCTATTTATTTCTAAAATTTTTGGACAAAATAATATGTTTTTTAAGAGTTCTCAAATATGTAAAGGAGTAAAAATTGAGAAAAATTGGGAAAAGAAAGGGCATAACTAAAAATTTAATTGAAAAAGTTACAACTAGTGGGTCCGTTAAGTAAGCCTTGTCAAAAAGGCGCACCTGAAATGCATCAAGGCGTTTTGCCTACTGCCCCATCAAAGGCGCACCCGAATTTTTTTTTTAAATTGTGATAGAGAGGAGCTATTTGTAAGATGGAGTGACTCAGGCAGTAAAGCAGAGTAGCATAAAACTGCATCGACCAATTGTGATACACCATCTTAAGTAATACAGAGTACATAAAGAAGTAAATTGGGCTGTTTAGATCAGATGTACATGTTAGAGTATAAAATCGATCTTGGGCCTCCAAGCATCAGCTTAAGCTTTTGATTGAATTGGTTCTTAACAAGTACGTCAAAATATTTACAAGTCGGATACAATTCAAAATCAGGGCTTTAGTTTAACATCAAAATTGATTTGGAATTAGTGACAATATAAATCCTAAACTGAAGTATTCAGAAAATTCAAAGAAATTTAGAGGGTTGATTGATTAGGCAAAATAATCAAAATAAATAGGACCCATATAATGAAGAATATTCTTCAAAATAATAAGGAATGTTGAATTATATTAATAAAAATGGGAGTAAATCATACGAAAGAGTTTTCGGAAGAAGACTTGAGTCAGCTGAATCATCTCCATTATTGAAAAAGACTTCTACTGACTTTTACGAAAATGGTGGTTAGCCACTTAACCATGTGTCGTGGTAGATCTGTTGTAAGACGGTTTTCTATAACTTCTCGAAGAATAACTTCTCGAAGAATAGTCATACGATTAAATGATAAGCTCACTTAGTACTATAAATCTATAATGGTACATTTCGCGTCTTGGATCAACAATTTCAGATCAAGGAGTCAATGGTCAACCTTTCTACGACGGATAAGTTTTGTCAGGTGTAATATGCATTATGTGGTTGTTAATTATATGTTATCTTCAAATAGGAAAGTTACAGAATAATTGAGATAAAGAGGAGCTATTTGTATTATGGAGTGACTGTACGATGAATAATAAGAACTATGGAACAGATTGTAAGAATTATTGGGTCTTATACAATTTATGTGGACATTTTATTTGGTCTTATGTATTTATCGGCAATCATTGAGTTAAGCCCAATTATAATGTGATCCACTACGGTTATTGAATACGGGCTTATTTAATTACGTCTTATAAAGTATGGGCCAGATTATTAATACAGTGTAGATACCCATTAGAGCTTTGTCTGATGAATGATAACGACGCTTATCGGACTAAAGCGGTATTATAAGCTCTGGGTTAAACTCACTCCCTATATATACATGTTATGGTCCTCGACAAAGATCAAAACCTATCTCCCCACATCCCATCAAGAGAGAAACCCCTGGCCCCGCAAGGTCTGCCGAGAAGACCTAATCCAAAGACCGTCCTTTGTGCGGTTCATTACCATTCTAATCATGTATTCAGGTACGCTTCCGCTATGATGATTTACCAATTAATTTAATATGGAGATACGGCTATTAATTTTATGGATTACTTCCAACACAGATAATAAACAGTTAGGGTGTGTTTGGATAGCAAAATAGGAGGGAAAGGGAGGGGAGGGGAGGGGAAATGAGGGAAGGGGAAGGAAGGGGAAAGAAGGGGAAATGGTGGTGTTTGGATATCATTTTCCCTCTAAATCTTGCCTATTTTAGAGGGATTCTAATTTGACTTAGAGGAGGGAAAATGAATCCCTCCAAATCCCTCCCCCTCCATTTCCTTCCCTTCATATTTTGTATCCAAACAAAGGAAAATCAATCACCCTATTTCCCTCCCCTTCATTTCCCTCCATTTCCCTCAATCCAAACACACCCTAAAGGAATAAAATATATGTATACACAACTGAGGGAATTCATAACAACGGACGAACAATCGCGTGTTTATATAACCTCCGGGAAAGGGTCACGAGTATACTAAATTTGCATCTTCATACTAAATATTACTAATACTGCATCTATGAAAAATACTCGTACCTCCGTCAGTCGATAGTCAAGAGCAATATAATCTCGAAAGAGCAAGCCAAAGGATCATCATCTGCGGAAAACATGCCTTTATCGAGCATGATTACTGTTAGGCCCAAAATACACGCATGGGCCCAAGTACAAACAAAGGCCCAAGTCAAAGGAGAGGAGCAAAGGTCAAACGAAGGTTGGGTAAGGAAGAGGCCCACGAAACCGAAGGCCCAAAAGAAATAAAAGAAAGAGGCGTTGCATGAAGAGACTTGGTTAGCAACCGTAGCTCCTACATTGATGGAGGGAGATACTCATTAAACAGCTGAAGCAGAACCATTACAGGAGAGAAAAAGGGGGCAACAGTTATTGACCAGGAGAGAATCAAGGAGCATTAACAGCAATATAGACGTTGGGATTAGCCTATATAAGGCAAGGATAATCCGAAGAGAAGACAACTTTTTTCCATTCTACAAGTTTACAGTTCTAAACTCAATATTAGCTAGAAACACTCAAGATTATATTATGAAAATCAGTTCTGTATTGACAGTCTTGACCATAGTGCAAAACTCATTTTCTGGCTTGGTGCTCGTGGTTTTTCCCTACTTTCATAGGGTTTTTCCCACGTAAACAAATCTCGTGCCTCTATTTTATTTGCATTATTTACATTTTGTTTTAATCATCGTACGATCAATCCCGAATACACATAAAAACGTATAAAAAGTATAGTACTAATAAACCCACCGTATAAATACGATTGAGTGAGAAAATCACCCGAACAGTTTGGCGCCGTCTGTGGGGATACTAGTTTATTAATCCATCAAAAACTCTTAAACAACAAAAAGATCCACGACGGCAGATCCCAACGCTGAAGCACTCTAGAAACTCCGGCAATAGTTGGAGCAAGCCAAGGCAGAAGCTGCAAGGCTGAAAGAAGCAGAGGCTGCCCTGAAAAAGCAACTGGAGGGCTCCTCTGTTAGAATCATGTAACGGGCCTGGCCGTCCGGTTTACAAGTTCAAGGGTGTCCACATTTCTCAAAACCAATTGGCAATGAGAGGAGGACCCTTACACTTTATAAACCACACCAAACTCTCTTCCACAATCGATGTGGGACACTCACATGTGGGTATTATACTCCAACACTCCCCCTCACATGTGAGGTCCTCGGAAACCCAGGGCGAAACCATGGGAGCGCACTCGTAGTGGTTACATTCAACAAACCCTCAAAGAGGACCTCCTACGGTGGCATATTTTTCGGAAACCCAGGGCGAAACCATGGGAGCGCACTCGGAGTGGTATTCAACGAACCCTCAAAGAGGACCTCCTCCGGTGGCATATTTTTCAGGGACCAGTTTAAACATTATCGAACCCAGGGCAAACCCGGGCTCTGATACCATGTTAGAATCATGTAACGGGCCTGGCCGAACCCGAGTAGAAGAGAGCGAATCCGGTTTACAAGTTCAAGGGTGTCCACATTTCTCAAAACCAATTGGCAATGAGAGGAGGACCCTTACACTTTATAAACCACACCAAACTCTCTTCCACAATCGATGTGGGACACTCACATGTGGGTATTATACTCCAACATCCTCCAAGAAGAAGGCCTCAGGATCCAGGATCCAATCAGGTACTCCATTATCAGATGTGATAAGACAAATTGAATTTTTTGTTTTTTTTCGCCAGATCCAGGATCGAAGGACAACTCTGGCACTCCTGGAGGGGTTCCAGAAAACAACGCTGGAGGTGGTGATGATGAGACAGAACAACCTTTACCGAGCATGCTGAGTCTGGTAAATCAAGGGACCTCAGTGACAGTAACAGGTAAGATATTGCCAGGCAAAGTACCAAAAGTTTGACTTGTCTGAGCTTTTGGCATTGTGCTGATAAAAGCTAAATATGATCACAATTTAGAGGTGGATATATGCGTGCAATGAAAACGCAGTGACAGAAACAATAAAGACCACGAATTAAAAACATTAGATGTAATGTTTTATAGTAGTATAGTACGAAGAACACTATGCACAATATGGACGGAGAGTGTATTAGTTTTGCAATAAAATCGACGCATGCAGCAGTTCTGCAACAAAAAACATAACCTCGGTGCCTCAGGGAGCCCAACAAGTAGAAGCATAGAAGTGTCGGATGTACGCTTTCAGATCAAAATGTTTAATTCTCAGAACTTAGAACAACAAAGGTAAGACCACTTTCTGTTTCGGTGACCTCAAAGTAATCCAAATATTTTCAATATCGGAGAGGTTTTAGTTTGGTTTAAAAGGATGAAAATGAACCCATTCTAGATTATTTTCAGATAACTTCATTAATTAACACATGAATCATGACATATATGAAATTGATACAGAGAATTGACGATTACAATCAAATAGATAATAAGCAGAGGCGGAATAAAATACAAAATACACCATTTGTAAGCAATTGCAGAAGTACACTTAAATACACTACTACGACATTGATAACAACATAACCTTCGGGAAAGGGCCACAAGTCGTAATAAACGTGCATCATGAGACTTAAGTTATATATACTGCAGGGTTTATTTGAAGTAATATACCTAGCCTTGTTAGTCGCCAATCATGAGCGGTAGAATATCAACAGAACAAGCCGGAGGATCATCATCTGTGAAAAACATGCCTTCACCGAAAGAACCGTCATCTGTGTAAACCGCTACTGTGACAGCATGATTACTCTCTGGAGTTCTTAGATCTGTCAGGAAAGCCATCTGTGAGGATCTGATCCTATCCAATTGCACTGCGATTTCTTTCATAGTGGGTCGTTCTGTCCCGTTCATATTCAGACATTTTCTGGCAAGTTCAGCGATAGCCATAAACTCGTCTTCCTTGCCCTCGTCTACGATCCGGGGATCTACCATACTTGGCAGATGTGAGTCTTCCATTTTGGTCAGAAATTCGGCAGCCAGATTTATCCATCCTCCATCTCCCGTGAGGCATATCGGTTTTTGACCCGTTATGAGCTCAACAAGGACTACTCCAAAGCTATAAACGTCACTTTTTTCAGTGAATTGATTCGACTGAAAGTACTCGGGATCTAAATAACCGTATGTACCAAGAACAACAGTAGTCACGTGAGTCTGGTCGATGTTAATGGCCTTAGAGGTCCCAAAATCAGATACTTTTGCCCGATATTTTTCGTCCAAGAGTATGTTGGTCGACTTGATGTCTCTGTGGTAAATAGGAGCAGACAAAGATGAATGCAGATACGCAACAGCGCCAGCTGATTCTGCTGCAATTTGTACGCGCATTTTCCAACTGATGTGAAAATCTTCACTTTGACCATGTAAATGTTCGTAAAGTGTTCCATTAGGTATGAACTCATAGACAAGTATAGGAACTTCTGTCTCTAAACAACATCCAAATAGTTTGACCACACTCCGATGGTTGATCTGAGAAAGAATAACTACTTCGTTGATAAATTGTCCGACCTGACTCTCGTCGACCATTTTGGCTTTCTTGATCGCCACGATCTTTCCATCCATCAACATACCTTTATACACCGTGCCTTGGCCTCCTTGGCCAAGTATTCTGTTCTCGTTGAAGTTGTCGCTAGCTTTCTCCAGCTCGGCGACCGTAAAAACTTTGGTTGTCTCAACAGCACCTTCGTCAGACGACATCTGCTGCTGCAGCAGTAAGCCTCCATTTCTCTTGAAGTGCTTTGCTTTTCGCTTGATTTCTCTTCTCCTTTTCACGAGCCTGTATAGCCAATAGGAACCTAGGACCAATACCAGGAATCCGAAAGCAGAGATGAATCCTGAAAAAATCAAAACATGTAAATCTTCATATAACTCAGTAAATCACTTCTTTCCGAAACAAGCACCTTGTAAGACTGCAAGTTCTAATATGACAAGTCCAATATTCCAAGCGACAGAGCATAAGACAACATATAGATGGACCTTTGTTTTTATGTTGCAATGGATATCCAGCATCGGCCAAACGTTAATTCTCAATGTCGGAAACATATACTGTTTAGTGCCGCGTGTAGTGACACTTATGCATGTTAAATATGACGCGCAGACAGTCATGCTAACCATCGATAGCCTCAATGGAGGTTTTGTGCATGAACAAAAGGCATGAGTCGCGTGACAAAAACGATTGGGAAAAGATATAAAATAAAAACCATTCACGGTGAATTTCTTAAGCCACTCTACAAAGTAAGCAACATTGTTTGCCATTCTTATACCGCACAACCACAACAACAACAACAACAGATGTACATACCAAGAAATGGAGCTCGCCTGAACATTAAATACTTGTTGCAATAATAATGGGAGACTTGATCTGTTGAGTCGCTCCGCAGATCACAACTGGATTTGCACTTGCGACACTCTTCCACAACTTGAAAGAAAAAGATTGAATGTGTCATAACCAACAACAGTAGTATGTGCATTTAAGGTTAATTTCACGAACCTTAAACAAAATTTATGTCAAATTGCAATGTGTGTGCGGCACATTGTTTAGTGGCTCATTTTTTATTTTATTTTTCTTTCCAGCATGTATGTCGCTAAGCAGTCTATGAAATCTGAAAATCACGCAATACGAGACACCATTGGAGTAAAAAGCGAAATATTACAGCATCGTTATATACCTTGGCATCCATTGGGAAGATAAGGGTTTCCTTCATAAGGAAATTGACACCAGCACTCTTGATCTTCACAACCGAAAGCGTTGTGCTCAATCAGCCAAGGCTTCAAATATGTAGCCTTCCACATCAACATCGTAGGATAGTATTCCGATGATGACATGACGTACTTCTCCATTGAGCCACCATCAATAAAGGCAACTGATGCATTGCAACTGTTGGATTTAATTTGTTGCTCAAAAACAACGCTTATCTTGTAAAAATCAAGGTCATCCTCCCGTTCAACGTAATCATTCTCCAGTGACGTTGAGGCATGGCAGCATCCAACACCGTTGCAGGCCGTTCCACTTGCACTCATATTAGTAGCATCACTGGCACAAATTGAAGCACATCCAGCCAAGGTTGTCCCGTTCCGTTTCGTTAATACAGCACTGCCTCCACAGCCCACCATCATCAACACATTGGATTGTGCGTATCGATATGGAGAACCTGTAAAGTCATGGCTACTAATTACCTTGACAGCATCACTTCCACAGATATTTAAACGAGGCTGGGATACTGTGATTGCTTGCGTCATCCAATCGATGTCCAGCACCTCAAGATTAGTTCCCCCCAAAATTGGCTTGGGGGAACCAGAAGATGCATTGCAAACAATCTCATATGATCGGTCGTGGTAACAACCCTTGTTAATGCCAAATGGATACGGGATGCTAACATTACCACAGTGGTCGACACAATTAGGCATCGATATACTCGGGTGGATTGCTAGAGTTAATACAGGCAGCACCTGAAGCAGCAAAAGTAAGAACACAGACACCATTGTTATGCTTTTTTGAGTAGTGGATGCAGAATTATAGAGCTCACACATACTCTCTACTTTTATACTGGTTATCAGGTTTTGGTTTTTTTCGTGGAAAATTTGTACCAAAAGTTAGACCGTCTTCTTTAAGTTGTTGTGATTAGCTAATTAATTTTCCAGTCAAACTTCACGGAGCATGCCAAGTCTTCTATAACATTATTAGACTTTTCTTCTGGCAAATCAAGGGACCTCAGTGACAGTAACAGGCCGGCAAGATATTGCCACGCAAAATACCAAAAGATTGGCTTGTCTTAACTTTTGGCATTCTATGAATGGATCTGGAAATCGACAGAAACAGTAACGACCACGAATTACCAAAACATCAAAGTAATGGTTTATAGTAAGCTGAACGCCAACGGGGAATGACAGCACAATATAGAAATGGCTTAGGTGACCCCGAAGACAAGTTATAAATTATCTCATATGGTCGATCACCGTGACCGAAATTCAAAACCCTGCTTCTACTAGAAAGGCCATAAGAGTTAAACTGCTTGAACTGTTGAACCAACTACAGTCCTCCGCTCTACCGACTGAGCTAGTGCCAAAAATACTAAATCTCGGTATCCAGTTGTCCGAGACGCCACTACGTCAAAATATTTACAAGCCGGATACAATTCAAAAACACAGCTTTATTTTAACATCACAATTGATTTGGAATTAGTGACAATATAAATCTTAAACTGAAGTAGGAAAATTCGAAGAAATTTAGAGGATTGATTGATTAGGCCAAATAATCAGGTCCCATATAATGAAGAATATTCTTCAAAATTAAGGAATGTTGAATTATATTAATTAAAATGGGAGTAAATCATACGAAAGAGTTTTCGGAAGAAGACTTGTGTCATCTGAATCATCTCCATTATTGAAAAAGACTTGTACTGACTTTGACCAAAATGGTAGTTAGCCACTTAACGTGTCGTGGTAGATCTGTTGTAAGACGGTTTTTTATAACTTCTCGAAGAAAAATCATATGATTAAATGATAAGGTCACTTGCTACTATAAATCTATAATGGTGCATTTCGCGTCTTGAATCAACAATTTCATATCAAGGGATCAATGTTCAACCTTTCTACGACGGATAAGTTTTGTCAGGTGTAATATGCATTATGTGGTTGTTCATTATATGTATCTTCAAATAGGAATAATACGGACTAATTGAGATAAAAAGGAGCTATTTGTATTATGGAGCGACTCTATGATGAATAATAAGAACAGACGAACAATCGCTTGTTTATATAACCTCCGGGAAAGGGTCACATGTATACTAAATTTGCATCTTCATACTAAATATTACTAATACTGCATCTATGAAAACTGAAAAATACTCGTACCTCCGTCAGTTGATAGTCAAGAGCAATATAATCTCGAAAGAGCAAGCCAAAGGATCATCATCTGCGGAAAACATGCCTTTATCGAGCATGATTACTGTTAGGCCCAAAATACACGCATGGGCCCAAGTACAAACAAAGGCCCAAGTCAAAGGAGAGGAGCAAAGGTCAAACGAAGGTTGGGTAAGGAAGAGGCCCACGAAACCGAAGGCCCAAAAGAAATAAAAGAAAGAGGCGTTGCATGAAGAGACTTGGTTAGCAACCGTAGCTCCTACATTGATGGAGGGAGATACTCATTAAACAGCTAAAGCAGAACCATTACAGGAGAGAAAAAGGGGGCAACAGTTATTGACCAGGCGAGAATCAAGGAGCATTAAGAGCAATATAGACGTTGGGATTAGCCTATATAAGGCAAGGATAATCCGAAGAGAAGACAACTTTTTTCCATTCTACAAGTTTACAGTTCTATACTCAATATTAGCTAGAAACACTCACGATTATATTTCGAAAATCAGTTATGTATTGACAGTCTAGACCATAGTGCAAAACTCATTTCTGGCTTGGTGCTCGTGGTTTTTCCCTACTTTCATAGGGTTTTTCCCACGTAAACAAATCTCGTGTCTCTATTTTATTTGCATTATTTACATTTTGTTTTAATCATCGTACGATCAATCCCGAATACACATAAAAACGTATAAAAAGGATAGTACTAATAAATCCACCGTATAAATACGATTGAGTGAGAAAATCACCCGAACAGTTTGGCGCCGTCTGTGGGGATATTAGTTTATTAATCCATCAAAAACTCTTAAACAACAAAAAGATCCACGATGGCAGATCCCAACGCCGAAGCACTCTAGAAACTCCGGCAAGAGTTGGAGCAAGCCAAGGCAGAAGCTGCAAGGCTGAAAGAAGCAGAGGCTGCCCTGAAGAAGCAACTGGAGGGCTCCTCCAAGAAGAGGGCCTCAGGATACAGGATCCAATCAGGTACTCCATTATCAGATGTGATAAGACAAATTGAATTTTTTGTTTTTTCGCCAGATCCAGGATCGAAGGACAACTCTGACACTCCTGGAGGGGATCCAGAAAACAACGCTGGAGGTGGAGATGATGAGACAGAACAACTTTTACCGAGCATGCTGAGTCTGGTAAATCAAGGGACCTCAGTGACACTAACAGGTAAGACATTGCCAG
This sequence comes from Dianthus caryophyllus, assembly GCA_023091065.1. NCBI lineage: Eukaryota > Viridiplantae > Streptophyta > Magnoliopsida > Caryophyllales > Caryophyllaceae > Dianthus > Dianthus caryophyllus. The sequence continues at coordinate 6,000,096 of CM041519.1, forward strand.
GCAAAGTACCAAAAGTTTGACGTGTCTGAGCTTTTGGCATTGTGCTGATAAAAGCTAAATATGATCACAATTTAGAGGTGGATATATGCGTGCAATGAAAACGCAGTGACAGAAACAATAAAGACCACGAATTAAAAACATTAGATGTAATGTTTTATAGTAGTATAGTACGAAGAACACTATGCACAATATGGACAGAGGGTGTATTAGTTTTGCTATAAAATCGACGCATGCAATAAAAAACATAACCTCAGTGCCTCAGGGAGCCCAACAAGTAGAAGCATAGAAGTGTCGGATGTACGCTTTCAGATCAAAATGTTTAATCCTCAGAACTTAGAACAACAAAGGTAAGACCACTTTCTGTTTCGGTGACCTCAAAGTAATCCAAATATTTTCAATATCGGAGAGGTTTTAGTTTGGTTTAAAAGGATGAAAATGAACCCTTTCTAGATTATTTTCAGATAACTTCATTAATTAACACATGAATCATGACATATATGAAATTGATACAGAGAATTGACGATTACAATCAAATAGATAATAAGCAGAGGCGGAATAAAATACAAAATACACCATTTGTAAGCAATTGCAGAAGTACACTTAAATACACTACTACGACATTGATAACAACATAACCTTCGGGAAAGGGCCACAAGTCGTAATAAATGTGCATCATGAGACTTAAGTTATATACGGAGTATACTGCAGGGTTTATTTGAAGTAAAATACCTAGCTTTGTTAGTCGCCAATCATGAGCGGTAGAATATCAACAGAACAAGCCGGAGGATCATCATCTGTGAAAAACATGCCTTCACCGAAAGAACCGTCATCTGTGTAAACCGCTTCTGTGACAGCATGATTACTCTCTGGAGTTCTTAGATCTGTCAGGAAAGCCATCTGTGAGGATCTGATCCTATCCAATTGCACTGCGATTTCTTTCATAGTGGGTCGTTCTGTCCCGTTCATATTCAGGCATTTTCTGGCAAGTTCAGCGATAGCCATAAACTCGTCTTCCTTACCCTCGTCTACGATCCGGGGATCTACCATACTTGGCAGATGTGAGTCTTCCATTTTGGTCAGAAATTCGGCAGCCAGATTTATCCATCCTCCATCTCCAGTGAGGCATATCGGTTTTTGACCCGTTATGAGCTCAACAAGGACTACTCCAAAGCTATAAACGTCACTTTTTTCAGTAAATTGATTCGACTGAAAGTACTCGGGATCTAAATAACCGTATGTACCAAGAACAACAGTAGTCACGTGAGTCTGGTCGATGTTAATGGCCTTAGAGGTCCCAAAATCAGACACTTTTGCCCGATATTTTTCGTCCAAGAGTATGTTGGTCGACTTGATGTTCTGTGGTAAATAGGAGCAGACGAAGATGAATGCAGATACGCAACAGCGCCAGCTGATTCTGCTGCAATTTGTACGCGCATTTTCCAACTGATGTAAATGTTTGTAAAGTGTTCCATTTGGTATGAACTCATAGACAAATATAGGAACTTCTGTCTCTAAACAACATCCAAATAGTTTGACCACATTCCGATGGTTGATCTGAGAAAGAATAACTACTTCGTTGATAAATTGTCCGACCTGACTCTCGTCGACCATTTTGGCTTTCTTGATCGCCACGATCTTTCCATCCATCAACATACCTTTATACACCGTGCCTTGGCCTCCTTGGCCAAGTATTCTGTTCTCGTTGAAGTTGTCGGTAGCTTTCTCTAGCTCGGTGACAGTAAAAACTTTGGTTGTCTCAACAGCACCTTCGTCAGACGACAGCTGCTGCTGCAGCAGTAAGCCACCGTTTCTCTTGAAGTGCTTCACTTTTCGCTTGATTTCTCTTCTCCTTTTCACGAGCCTGTATAGCCAATAGGAACCTAGGACCAATACCAGGAATCCGAAACCAGAGATGAATCCTGAAAAAATCAAAACATGTAAATCTTCACATAACTCAGTAAATCACTTCTTTCCGAAACAAGCACCTTGTAAGACTGCAAGTTCTAATATGACAAGTCCAATAATCCAAGCGACAGAGCATAAGACAACATATAGATGGACCTTTGTTTTTATGTTGCAATGGATATCCAGCATCGGCCAAACGTTAATTCTCAATGTCGGAAACATATACTGTTTAGTGCCGCGTGTAGTGACATTTATGCATGTTAATTATGACGCGCTGACAGTCATGCGAACCATCGATATCCCCAATGGAGGTTTTGTGCTTGAACAAAAGACATGAGCCGCATGACAAAAACGATTGGGAAAAGATATAAAATAAAAACCATTCACGGTGAAATTCTTAAGCCACTCTACGAAGTAAGCAACATTGTTTGCCATTCTTATACCGCTCAACAACAACAACAACAGATGTACATACCAAGAAATGGAGCTCGCCTGAACATTAAATACTTATTGCAATAATAGGAGACTTGATCTTTTGAGTCGCTCCGCTGATCACAACTGGATTTGCACTTGCGTCACTCTTCGATAACTTGAAAGAAAAAGATTGAATGTGTCATAACCAACAACAGTAGTATGTGCATTTAAGGCTAATTTCACGAACCTAAAACAAAATTTATGTCAAATTGCAATGTGTGTGCGGCACAATGTTTAGTGGCTCAATTTTTATTTTTTCTTTCCATATATGTCGCTAAGCAGTCTATGAAATTTGAAAATCACGTAATACAGGGCACCATTGGAGTAAAAAGCGAAATATTACAGCATCGTTATATACCTTGGCATCCATTGGGAAGATAAGGGTTTCCAAGATAAGGAAATCGACACCAGCACCTTTGATATTCACAAATGAAACTTGCGCTGTGCTCAATCAGCCGAGGCTCTAAATATGTAGCCTTCCACAGCAATATTGTAGGATAGTATTCTGATGATGACATGACGTACTTCTCCATTGAGCCACCATCAATAAAGGCAACTGATGCATTGCAACTGTTGGATTTAATTTGTTGTTCAAAAACAGCGCTTATCTTGTAAAAATCAAGGCCATCCTCCCATTCATCGTAATAATCCGACGTTGAGGCTTGGCAGCATCCAACACCGTTGCAGGCCGTTCCACTTGCACTCATATTAGTAGCATCACTGGCACAAATTGAAGCACATCCAGCCAAGGTTGTCCTGTTCCGTGCCGTTAATACAGCACTGCCTTCACAGCCCTCCATCATCAACACATTGGATTGCGAGTATCGATATTGGCTACCTGTAAAGTCATGGCTACTAATTACCTTGACTCCATCACTTCCGCAGATATTAAAACGAGGCTGGGCTACTGTGACTGTACGCATCCGGTCAATCCTTATTGTTGCTCCCAACTCGATGTCCAGCACCTCGAGATTAGTTCCCCCTAAAATTGGCTTGGGGGAACCGGAAGATGCATTGCAAACAATCTCATATGATCGGTCGTGGTAACAACCCTCGTTAATGCCAAATGGATACGGGATGCTAACATTACCACAGTGGTCGACACAATTAGGCATCGATATACTCGGGTCGACTGCTAGAGTTAGTACAGGCAGCACCTGAAGCAGCAAAAGTAAGAACACAGACACCATTGTTATGCTTTTTTGAGTAGTAGATGCAGAATCATAGAGGTCACACATACTCTCTACTTTTATACTGGTTATCAGGTTTTGGTTGTTTTCGTGGAAAATTTGTAGCAAAAGTTAGACCGTCTTCTTTACGTCGTTGTGACTAGCTAATTAATTTTCCAAGTCAAACTTCACCGAGCATGCCAAGTCTTCTATAACATTATTAGACTTTTCTTCTTCTGGCAAATCAAGGGACCTCAGTGATAGTGATAGTAACAGGTAAGATATTGCCAGGTAAAATACCAAAATATTGGCTTGTCTTAACTTTTGGCATTGTGTGGATGAAACTGGAAATCGACAGAAACAGTAACGACCACGAATTACCAAAACATCAAAGTAATGGTTTATAGTAAGACGAACGCCAATGGGGAATGCCAATGGGGAATGCCATCAACGTGTGCAACTGTTCTTCAACAAAAATGTAACCTCAGTGCGTCAAGGATCCCAAAAAGTAACAGCATAGGAAGTGTCGGATAATCACTTTCAGATCTAAATATTTGTTTCTTAGAACTTAGAGAACAAGAAAGCTAAGAACACTTTTCAGTGACCTCAAAATGATCCAAATATTCTGAATATCGGAGAGGTTTTAATGTGGCTTTAAAGAACTAAAATGAATCACATATATGAAATTGATACAGAGAATAGACGATTACAATCAAATAGATATTAAGCAGAGGCGGAATCAAATACAAGTATACACCATTTGTACGCATTTTGCAGAAGAACATACTTTAGTAGACTACTTCAGCATTGATAACAACAGACGAACAATCGCATTGTATTACCTTCGGGAAAGGGTCACAATTCATCGTAAATGCGCATCATGAGACTTAAGTTATATATACTGCAGGTTTTTTTTACGCGAATAGCCCTATTTATTTCTAAAAATTTTGGACAAAAAAATATGTTTTTTAAGAGTTCTCAAATATGTAAAGGAGTAAAAATTGTGAAAAATTGGGAAAAGAAAGGGCATAACTAAAAATTTAATTGAAAAAGTTACAACTAGTGGGTCCGTTAAGTAAGCCTTGTCAAAAAGGCGCACCTGAAATGCATCAAGGCGTTTTGCCTACTGCCCCATCAAAGGCGCTTCATAGGTGCGCCTGTTTAAACTAAAACTGCAATAAGAAGGGTTTCAAATAAAAAAAAAAAAAAAAATTAAAAATTGTGATAGACAGGAGCTATTTGTAAGATGGAGTGACTCAGGCAGTAAAGCAGAGTAGCATAAAACTCCGTCGACCAATATAGATATACCTATCTTAAGTGAGACTGTTGCATTCGTATACAAGACTAAGTAATACAGAGTACATAAAGAAGTAAATTGGGCTGTTTAGATCAGATGTACATGTTAGAGTATAAAATTGATCTTGGGCCACCAACCATCAGCTTAAGCTTTTGGTTGAGTTGGTTCCTAACAATGTATCAGAGCCTTGTGACTAAAGGTCCGTTAGAGTACAAAATCGATCTTGGGCCTCCAACCATCAGTTTAAATTTTTGGTTGAGTTGGTTCCTAACAAGTATGTCAAAATATTGATGTTCATAAGCTTGGCATGATGATAACCACGAAGTAAGAAACTTGAAGCTAGAAAGAAGGAGGCGCACAAAAGTTTTTGTATTAATTAATTGTTGATTACCCTACAACCTTGAGTTCCCCTTTTTAAATAGAGGAGGGTTTACCCTAATATTGTTATGGGCTACAACTTACAAATACCAAATAAAGACAGTTGGGCTAATAGGAAGAGCAACATTAGGCCCTTTTACACTCCCCCTCAAGAGGTGAGTGAGAGAGCAGCTTCACTCCCATCTTGCTCAGCAACTTGCAGTGACTTGACACTCCCAATGGTTTTGTAAACACATCGGCAACTTGATCACGAGAGGCAACATAGGAAGGCTTGATCATACCTTCACTGATTTTATCTCTGATAAAATGACAATCGAGCTCTATGTGTTTTGTCCTTTCATGATAGACGGGGTTAGCAGCGATTGACAGAGCAGCTTGATTATCACATTTCAACGAGGCTGCGGCCATATGTTTCATACCAAGGTCCTTCAAAAGAGACACTAACCATGTAATCTCACTGACACGTTGTCAAAGCCATTGCCCTATACTCAGCTTCAGCTGATGACCTTGCTACCACTCCCTGTTTCTTCGTTTTCCATGAAATGGGGGACTCTCCAAGAAGTATGCAGTACCCAATAGTGGATCTTCTTGTGAAAGGGCAGGAGGCCCAATCCGAGTCACAATAGGCTGTGAGCTGAGCTGCTGTATTGCGTGCAAGCAATATCCCTTGTGCAGGTGCAGTCTTCAAGTACCTCAACACACGCTTTGCTGTTTGCCAATGATGAGTGGTTGGATTTTGCATAAATTGACTAAGCAATTGCACAGCAAAACAAATGTCTGGCCTAGTCACAGTAAGATAGATAAGCTTGCCTATCAGTCTTCTATATATTTCAGGATTTGGTAAAGGATTTCCCTTCATTGGCTCCAACTTCACATTTGAACTCAGAGGAATTTTCAGATTTCTCTCCTTCATGACTCCAAACTCTTTGATCATATCCATGGTGTATTTCTTCTGAGATATAAACATACCTTGATGAGTATGAGCTATCTCCAAACCAAGAAAGTAGGATAACTTTCCCAGATCCTTCATAGGAAATTCCTTCCCAAGTATGTGCTTCAATCTCTTAATTTCATCTGGATCATCCCCTGTTATTACAAGATCATCTACATACACCAGGATTGCAGTTATGATTTCACACCCACACTTCACAAACAATGAGTGGTCAGCACGTGATTGTGTATAGCCTGCATTTGTGAGAGTACATGACAATCTTGCAAACCATTGCCGGGGTGCTTGCTTCAAGCCATACAAGGCTTTCTTCAATCTGCACACTTTTCCTTCTGTGTTTTCACTCTTATCAACCCCTTGTTGCTGAAGTTGTATTCGTGAGCCATAGCCATTGTAACCCTTTGGTAATTCCATGTAAACTTCTTCATTCAAGTCTCCATGCAAGAATGCATTCTTGACATCCATTTGACAAGTGTCCCAGCCTTTCATAGCAGCTAGAGCAAGAAGTGCCCTAATAGTTGACATCTTTGCAACTGGGGCAAATGTCTCAGTGTAATCTAGCCCCACTCTTTGTCTACACCCTTGGATCACTAGCCTTGATTTGTACCTTTCAAGTGATCCATCAGGCTTGTACTTCAGCTTATATAGCCATCTACATCCAATGGCCTTCCTTCCTGCGGGTAATTCAGTAAGCTCCCAGGTTTTGTTTGCTTCAAGAGCTTCCAATTCTTCATTCATGGCATTAACCCATTCTTGTCTTTGAACAGCTTCTTCATACCTTGTAGGCTCAGTTTGCTGAGTCACATTGTTCACCATATTGGCAAAGACTTCTTCAACTTCAGTATTAATCACAGTGCTCATTTCAGATGCATCATTTCTGATTCTTCTGTTTCTCTGATTTGTGGCATAGTCACTCATCCATGCTGGTGTTCTCCTCTCTCTATCTGATCTTCTTACAACCTGTATTTGTTGTTCATGACTTTGATTATCTTCTTCAGGTTCATTCTCATTCATTTCAGCATCTTCATTTGGATGATGTTCTTCCTGATCACAATTTTCTTCCTCAGGAATTATCTGAACCCCTTCATCAGGCCTTTCATTTCTCTGCTCAGGTATCTTCATGGGCTGCATTCTTTTCTCATAGTCACATTTTTGTAAATTATCTGTAACAGCCCTTACACCATTTTGAGCATATGGAACAATGTTCTCATAGAAAACAACATCTCTTGTAACAAACCTCTTCTTAGATATCAGTTCTTCCACAACATAACCCTTCTGATGTGCAGGATAGCCAATAAAAACACAGGGAACCCCCCTCGGTTGAAACTTATCCCTATTTCTCAGAGGATTATAAGCCATTGCAAGACAGCCAAACACTCTTAGATTATCATAAGAAGGAGGTTTATTATGCAACAGATCATAGGGTGTTTCATTTTGTCTCACACTTGATGGCAATCTATTGATCAGATATGCTGCAGTCATGACACAATCACCCAAATAACTTAGAGATAAGCCAGCATAGAATCTCAAGGCTCTGCTAATTTCAAGAATGTGTCTGTGTTTTCTCTCAACCACTCCATTTTGCTGGGGTCTATCCACTATGCTGGTTTGATGAACAATACCACATTCATTGAAGAACTTGGTGCAAAGCTTATCATTAAATTCTAGAGCATTATCAGACCTAATTATCTTCACAGACTTCTCAAATTGATTTTTCACATACTGACAGAAATTCTTGATAGTTTCAAAAGCATCACTCTTATGAACCAGCAGATACACCCAAGTTGCCTTGGAGTATTCATCAACCACAGTAAGGAAATACTTGTATTTTCTCTTATAAGCCACTCTATATTGACCCCATATATCAATGTGAATCAAGGCAAATGGTTGGGCAACCATGGTCTCACTGATAGGATAAGGGGATTTAGTTAATTTTGCCATAGGACAAATCAAACAAGGGTTTATGTTTTTAGCTTGACTCATGTCAATGTGTTTGATATGTTTGAGTTTTGTAACAGGAGCATGACCAAGTCTCAAATGCCACAAATCAAAAGACTTTTCATTGCTTTTCTTGCTCATAAAGGAGCTTTCATTACAAAAGGATTCAGTCTTTGTACAGTGACTGGTAATATCAGACTTATTACAGTTCTGACTCTCTATTTTGGACTGCATTCTAGACTCAGCTTCTTCACACTTTGAGACTTGATCATCAACAAAATAATACAGACCATTGGTTGCCCTTCCTATTGTCTTGACTCGTTCGTTAATAGGGTCCTGCATATCACAATGAGAGTCATAAAAAATCACAGCATGTTTATTATCCCTGATTAGAGTGTTGACAGATAGCAAATTCTGTCTAAAATCAGGTACATAGAGAACATCCTTTAATATCAGACCATTTTTCAGTCTAATTTTTCCTTTGTAATTGACCTTGGTGAACTGACCATTTGGGAGATTGATTTTAGCAGGTTTCACCAAGGTCTTCACATCAGAAAGAATGGAGAATTGAGCTGTCATATGATTTGAGGCACCTGAATCAATGATCCATTCTTTTTGTGTTACAGTAGCATCTTTATAGGTGTTCATACCTGCGTAATTACACTCCAGCTCATCTTAACTGTCTCCCCCTGTCTTCCTGCCTTGATTATGACCTGGTACAAGCTTCAACAGATTCTCAAGTTGCAATGCTGGTCGCTCAATAGCGAGCAAGATCGATTTGATCTACTTCAAAGATTCTTTGCCATTTTCTTCCTTCCTTTGTTCATCCATGGAGGGTTAGAACCCTTGTTGTTCCCAGTCTGATACGAAGAATTTCCTTGCACAAACTTAAAGTGCATTTGTTTCCTGAAGTCTTGACCATGGACTTGAAGTTTTGTTTCTTGTTCTTAGGATGTCCTGGTGGATATCCACGAATTTCCCAGCACATGTCAGACTTATGATTGTTTCTTCCACAGTGCCTGCATTTTTCTTCTTCCATGTCACCTTTTCCCATCAATGCTGACACCTCTTGATGCTTTGCACTGCCCACATTGTCAGCCTGTGTTTCTTCCTGAAGTAACATTGTGACAGCACTCTCAACAGTAGGTAAGGGACTTTGGAGAAGAATGTTGCTTCTCAACATTGAATATTCTCTGTCAAGACCATTAAGAAACTGGAACAGCCTTCGTTCTTCTGATTGCTTGTTCACAGCCTCAAGATAAGCCTTGACATCAGCACTCAGAGTAGTGATGGTGGGTAAAGCATTGATGTTCTCCATCTCATCCCATAGAACTTGCAGTTGGGTGTAGTATTCCTCAATAGGCTTCCCTCCTTGCACAGTCTCATATGCTTCTTTGCTCAACTTGTATTTTCTTGCTCCACTCACCGCTGTATACCTCCTTGCCAACAAATCCCAGATCTCTTTAGCAGTATCTGTGAACATGATAATCATCTTGATGTTTTCACTCACATTCTGCAAGATCCAAGAGATGACCATGTTGTTTGAGGCTATCCAAGACTCTTGCTTGTCTGTGTCAGTGGTGGGTTTAGTCACAGTCCCTGTCACATAACCCAATTTTCTTTTCGCTGATAAGGCAAGCTCCATCTGTCTCTTCCATGGCCCATAGTTCTCTGACCCAGACAACATTGGAGAGATCTTGAGGGCTTGAACAGCTTCTGATGGATTCGTGTACAGAGGATCTGTACAGAGGATCTGAGATGTCTTTAGTTGAGTTTCCTTCCGCCATTGATGCTTACTACAGACAGAAAGGAGGAATAAAAAAAACAAGAGAAAAATAAAAGAAGACAAAGGATAAAAAGAAAGAAACTCAGAACTTCAATGGTTATCAAGAGCACAATGGCTCTGATACCATATTGATGTTCATAAGCTTGGCATGATGATAACCACGAAGTAAGAAACTTGAAGCTAGAAAGAAGAAGGAGGCGCACAAAAGTTTTTGTATTAATTAATTGTTGATTACCCTACAACCTTGAGTTCCCCCTTTTTAAATAGAGGAGGGTTTACCCTAATATTGTTATGGGCTACAACTTACAAATACCAAATAAAGACAGTTGGGCTAATAGGAAGAGCAACATTAGGCCCTTTTACACAAAATATTTACAAGCCGGATACAATTCAAAATCACGGCTTTAGTTTAACATCACAATTGATTTGGAATTAGTGACAATATAAATCCTAAACTGAAGTATTCAGAATATTCGTAGAAATTTAGAGTGAAGTATTCAGAAAATGTTATGAATAATATATGTGGATGTCCATTGGCCTAAGGCCCATTAGTTATTCTATACAACTAGGGTTTAACTGAAACTCTTATTCCCAATGTACTATATATATGTTGCCCTCATAAAGGATGAATATACTGATCGAGCTATTCTCTCTATTCTCTCTTACTCTCTTTATTTCACAACACGTTATCAGCACGAATCGTCTCATAAAGAAAAATTATTACGGATAATATTGTTCTTGAAGTTTATTTGGATCTAATAATTTGGAGGTTCGTATTAGATCTAAAATTTATTATCTCGGCTTTTGAGGTATGGTACTATGTTGTAATTAATTGAACTCATGACTGTCCAATTAATTAAGATTATTTATTTATTTATTTTATTTGCTTTATCGTTGTCGATATACATTAAAACCATGAAAACTACTATATTTTATATTCGTATGTTTTCCGTATAATGTGTGCATGTATTAGTGCTTGTATATTAATCTATCCTTTTCTCTTGTTTTGGTATTTACGAGACCATTGTCATGCATGCGGAGTACCAATAATGATAGAAATTGCATCATATCATATATTAATTAATCATTAAAAGTTACATCACCACTTAATCCATTATATTAACCAATTTTCTTTTGGCTCATGTGTATTATAAATCGTATCACATTCGGATCACTCGTAACGGTGCTATACTATACATAATACCTTTCTCTTTACTATGTTTTCATATTACTCCGTATGTTAGTGCACCTCATAATATTCACTGTGAGAAAATATTATTGCATGATAATCAAAAGGGATTAATTATCAATTGACATATTTTAGAAAGTTTGAGACTTTTGTAAGTTTTCAAGATTATCTTGGACATAATTTATGTTTACTCTTTTACATTTGCTTGGTATATATTTGTCATGATTTTGATAAGATCATATGATATTGTCAATTATATTGTGAAATTAAATTAAAGAACTTATATATTCAATCCATGTGTGAACATATAACGCGGAGAATATAATTGGCTTGAATATATCACAATTGTTATGGAATATATACATGATTGTGATCCGTTTGAATATATCACAATTGTTATGGAATATTTTATGCATATCTTAGGGATGTAATTTTATGACTATGATTACAGCTAATGATGATAATATTGTAATATTTGTGAATGAATTAATTATTGCGTGCTATTATGTACTCATTTATGATATTATCTATACTATAATGTCAAATTTATTTTGTATAAATTAATTGAAATATTATGAGATTTATATAATGACATTCCCGGAAGCGAATGTAATATTTCCTCCCACATACGGGATGTGATTGAGGATGTGACCACGGAGACGGTCTAAATCAGATTTCATCTAATATCGTTGTTTCCACCAGAAGTGGTCATTATCGAGATCTGACTTACAATTTAAAATTTTCCCCCACGTACGGGACGTGGGCGCGGATGTGGCCGTAAAGACGGTTACAAATTAAATTTTTGTGTAAATCTTTTCTCCTACGTGTAGTAGTTGAGAATATGATCGCGGAGACGATCTAATAGTTTTGGTTAGACTTTTTCTCTCATAGAGGGAGGTTAAGAATGTAACCAGGGCTAAGGTCGTAGAGAATTTGACCACAGTTATGGTCAAAAGTGACAACTAATTAACTAAAATTGTCCTTCCACCAGAAGTGGCTAAAGATAATATGACCTTTAGGTTGGTCATAAATTGAGCAAATAAACTTTAAAATTCTCTCCCCTGGAAGTGGGATGACGAAAAATGCTCAAAACACAAACCAGTCATGCCGATTGTATATGATATGTTCATATAATTTTTGGGCCGGAGATCCCATGAGTGTTATTTAATTTAGTCATATGGACTATTTTTATTTGAAATACAATTAATTTAAATAAAACTTTGGGCCGGAGATCCCATGAATGAGCAAATAAATTTGCCATGATATCACTATTAAAACTCTTGACATGGGCGATCAAGAGTTTTAGGCTTAAAATATGACATATATAAATTTGGACCTGAAGTTCCAAATATTTATCCTGTGGAGTAAGACTTTGGCCTGAAGTTCAAAGTTTGAGAAATACTGTTCAAATCACATAATATTGTTCGTGGCTAGAAGTTCACATGTAAAATTAGTGGCCGGAAGTCCATAAGTAAATGTCAGTGGCCGGAGTTCCACTTGTGTAATTTATGAATTGCTAAATTCGCAATTGAATTAATGAAACCTCTTCTGAGGATGAGTAATGTGGTTTTCTTAAATCTAATATGTGGCCTTAATTGAGCTTAATGTCATGGTGTTTTGAGCCTAAATTGTATATTAAAATGATACATAACAAGAAAGGCGTGTCAATCTCATTATGCGAGATATGCAATTTGAGAAATGGGAGAAAAAAAAATCATACTCTTTCTCATATGCAAATAATATTGTCTTAGGGACGATACATTGTGAGAACAAAAGGGTTCCACAATTATCTGAATTGAAATTGATCTCTTAGTACATCGAAAAAATGATGAGTTATTAATGGAAAATGTGAATGTTTTTTTATTGACAAATGGTCGTCATTATTCCCCGAAGTGAATATGACATTACATATGAATTGAAATGGATAAATATTATACCACTTCATGTGGTTGAGGGACTAAGTGGCTAGTCCTAAACATTCACAAAGATCTATGATCTTGTTTGATATTTCATATGTCCACCAACAATGGTGTGGGATAAATGCAAGCGATATGTGATCAATATATATTGTGAGGGAATAATCACTAAAAATCATTGCAATCGTTACATCCACTGGAAGAATGGATAAATTAACTAAAAAAAGCTGAGATTATCCTAACAATCAGTTCTGATTTATCTGGTACTCAAAACGAGTAATGTGATATATTCACAAAAGGAATATTGAGACATATAAGTCTTGCCAATATAAATGAGACACATTGGTTAGTGTCTTAAGTCACATCATAGATTTATTTGGCCAAATGTTAAAATTACACGATGAATTATTGCTAACTGGAAGTTTAGCACTATAATTTCAGTCAACAAGTTTGGTATTTAATAAGCGAATTGGTTGGGTCGTAGCCAATTTTGTGAAAATTTGTCACGGTTTTGACAAAGAAATGTTGACATGAAATACTTAAGATGTGACGATAAAGGCCATCCGGGTTCTAATTATACCCGTATTGATAAACGTGGAGTTTATCTTAAAGGTAAAATAATAAAGTGCTGAAACTCTCTCATGTATCATAAATGGTTTTAATGGCAAGACTGTACATTGAAATTGAGTATATATTGATATTATATTGGAGATCTGAATATATTACTCGAAATTAAATGTTCATGTATGGATTAAAATATATTAAGTGACATTTAGTCACATACGAGTAATTCATGTGATCGGAGATTATCACAGTTTAATTATGACATAAAGTTTTTGATCTCCTAAATTGGGCATTATAATTCAGCACTTATGCCAACTGCATAATACGATTCGACTCCCCATGTTCTATCCTTTGAATAAATTTATGATTATGACATAAAAGGATATGTGATGTTATATAAGGTGGTTATAGTGATCGGTTGCCCATTAAATCTATCCGGTGTTGATAGTTTTACCACCTTAGGGGGAGGATGATAAGGAAAGCTGGTAAAAACGGACAATTGGTTTTGATCCTCAACTGAATCGAAAGTTCAGTGATTTATTTGAAATGTAATGTACATCAAATATAGGTTCATTAAAAACTAAAATGATGGTATTCATTTGGTTATGATGATGTACTAAAGTATACCAGCTTGATCACCTTATCGAAATGTGGTATGTTTATTCATTGAAATTTATGATTTGACTATAGACATGTATGACCTGGTCTAAGGCGTATCGAGCTATAGATTAGTCATGAAGAGTATTTGTAATGAACATTGAAATTCTTGCCGAATTGAACAACACTTACACATGGGGTGTAGTATGAAAGTCATATCGGTTTACATAATTTGGTGGCAAGAATAAGCAGTTGGTACATCTATAGAAATTGAGATGTCCTGAAAGTGACATAGATATCTGAATGACAATAGATGGCCTATATTGGAAAGTGAATGGAATTATGGTACCACATATATTCAGATATCATCAATCAGTACTGACTATATCACGAGATGATAAAATGGTATCGATACGTGTAAGGAACCGATATGCATTTGCATTTGCGCGCATGATCCTATGGACTAGATGATGGGCATCTAATACGTAAGTCCATTTTGCTTGTCGACATAATATATGGTTTAAAAAAAAGAGCTCATAGACATAAAGTCTATCAAAGGACGTGGAGTCCATTAAAATCATGGTATTTGGTTCGAAAGCTGTACAATTTACATTATCGAGTCATCATATGCATATAGAGAATAAGTTCATCATTTACATATACATTTTAGTTTCGATACCAAATTATTGCATGTATTAGAACATATATACGTTAACTCTTAGTTCATGTGATCATATGCATACTCATGATTGACAATGTTTTCGTTTATATATACAAATGTTTATGAGGAGATATATGCTCCAAAGATTGGTAACTCCGTATAGGAGTATATGATGGATGATCGTCAAATTGATAATGACGGATCAATTGAGTTTTCGGGAAACTCACGAACCTCTATAATGATTGCGATTATGGGCACGCATCAATATAATACTACGGAGTAGTATAATAATTGAATTCTATGGTTTGAATTCATATAGAGGAATTTTGAAACTCTTAAAGAGTTGCAAGTCGTTCTTTATTGTCTCGACCGAAAGTTTGAGACTATGTAATGTTTTGAATGGTTACAAAACTGATGAAATCCACGGTTTGGAAGAACCATAATATTGGAGGGATAATTCCGATTCATGATGGGATTATTAATCCGTGTGATCGATCTCCTTGAAATAGTTATTGCGGATTTCAAATTCTTATCATAATTCTTAAAATGCATCTCCTGAAGAGATAAAATTATTCAATGATGTACGAATGGTTGCTGCACTCTTTTTCCCTTCAACTAGGTTTTTTGTCCCAATGGGTTTTTCCTAGCAAGGTTTTTAACGAGGCAGCATGATCGACACACAAATTGGCGATATTTGTGATTATCACTTTGCCTGGACAACAAGTGTAATAGGAAGTTGCACGTATGCCTACGAATGGTGAAAACTGAGATATTCTCAAACAAGGAAACCGAAATATTATTTCAAATGAAGTCAAGAACATTACGGTCTTCTGCATATTGCGAGCTTTAAAGGAAAATGATGGTCATGATTTATTCGATCAACGATTGCTTCGAATTTATCTACTACGAAGAATTATTTACTGAAGACAAAAAGTTTCATCATAATGGTACATATCAAGACAAGTCAAGCAACGGATGCAATCGTCAGGGGGAGTAGACACGCGTTGTACTCTTTTTCCTTGACCATGGTTTTATCCCACTGGATTTTCCATGGAAAGGTTTTAACGAGGCAGCATATCGTTTATGCGTGTTTTGAGAATGTTGTACTATTATCCTTCGCTAGTGTTTTTTTCCCACGAGGTTTTTTTCTAGGAAGGTTTTGATGAGGTATATATTTTTATAATGGACATCCAAGGGGGAGTGTTATGAATAATATATGTGGATGTCCATTGGCCTAAGGCCCATTAGTTATTCTATACAACTAGGGTTTAACTGAAACTCTTATTCCCAATGTACTATATATATGTTGCCCTCATAAAGGATGAATATACTGATCGAGCTATTCTCTCTATTCTCTCTTACTCTCTTTATTTCACAACAGAAAATTCGTAGAAATTAGGCCAAATAATCAAAATAAATAGGTCCCATATAGTGAAGAATATTCTTCAAAATAATAAGGAATGTTGAATTATATTAATAAAAATGGGAGTAAATCATACGAAAGAGTTTCTGAAAGAAGACTTGTGTCATCTGAATCATCTCCATTATTGAAAAAGACTTGTACTGACTTTGACCAAAATGGTAGTTAGCCACTTAACGTGTCGTGGTAGATCTGTTGTAAGACGGTTTTTTATAACTTCTCAAAGAATAGTCATACGATTAAATGATAAGGTCACTTACTACGATAAATCTATAATGGTGCATTTCGCGTCTTGGATCAACAATTTCATATCAAGGGGTCAATGTTCAACCTTTCTACGACGGATAAGTTTTGTCAGGTGTAATATGCATTATGTGGTTGTTAATTATATGGAATAATTGAGATAAAGAGGAGCTATTTGTATTATGGAGTGACTGTATGATGAATAATAAGAACTATGGAACAGATAATAAACAGTTAAGGAATAAAATACATGTATACACAACTGAGGGAATTCATAACAACGGACGAACAATCGCTTGTTTATATAACCTCCGGGAAAGGGTCACGAGTATACTAAATTTGCATCTTCATACTAAATATTACTAATACTACATCCATGAAAAATACTCGTACCTCGAATAGTGATCCTTTCAAAATTTAGTTGTCACTGATGTAAAAAGTAGTTTCAAAATTTTTATGTGATAGAATTTTGTACGTAAAATCAGTGTACGTAAAATCGAATTTTGTATAGAGGCAAGACCTTGCTTTTTTGGCACGAATGTAATATCAGCGTTTATCTACATACTTGGGTTTGTTTGTCACTTGATGTAGAAAATATGATGGATTTTGTATATTAGATCATGTTAATTGAACAAAAACTCTACTGTGAACTTGTAGATATAAGCGAATGTATAATCCATAGCACTTTCCGAACCTACTATTATACGTAGAGCTCAACCATCTTTGAACTAAATCCAAGTACGCTAAGATGAACTGGTAATTACATTTAAACTACCAATTGTATATTGGTACCCAAACACGTACTTCAAATTAAAATATGGGATTTTAAAATTTTGAAGTCATATGCATAGAAACTTGATAATTACATTCTTAAAATCATGAAAATTCTTACTGTATGAATTATGTAAGATGGTTGTCTATTTCCTTTCCCCTTTCATTATGTCTTGCTGAAAGAAGTGTCGGATTGACTTACAATATACTCCGTACACTCCAGGTTTTCGTTTCTCACGGCACTGTCACTCACTAAACATGAGCGGTAAAACCTCAACAGAGTGAGTCGGAGGATCATCACCCGCAGAAAACACGCCTTCACTGAAACGAGGACCACCATCTGAATATATCGCTTGTGTGACAGCATGGTTACTCTCTGAAGGCCTTAGATCTGTCAGAAAATGCATTTGTGAAGATCTGATTGCATCCAGTTGCACAGCAGTTTCTTTCATAGTTGGTCGTTCTTTCCCGTTCATATTCAGGCATTTTCTAGCAAGTTCAGCCACTGCCATAAACTCGTCTTCCTTGCCCTCGTCTATTATCCGAGCATCTAGCATACTTAGCAGACGTGAGTCTTCCATTTTGGTAAGAAACTCGGCGGCCAGATTTATCCATCCTCCGTCTCCCGTGGGGCATATTGGTTTTTTGCCCGTTATGAGCTCAACAAGGACTACTCCAAAGCTATAAACGTCACTTTTTTCAGTAAATTGATTCGACTGAAAGTACTCGGGATCTAAATAACCGTATGTACCTAGAACAACAGTAGTCACGTGAGTCTGCTCGATGTTAATGGCCTTAGAGGTCCCAAAATCAGAAACTTTTGCCCGATACTTCTCGTCCAAGAGTATATTGGTCGACTTGATGTCTCTGTGGTAAATAGGAGCAGACGAAGATGAATGCAGATACGCAACAGCGCCAGCTGATTCTGCTGCAATTTGTACGCGCATTTTCCAACTGATGTGAAAATCTCCACTTTGACCATGTAAATGTTCGTAAAGTGTTCCATTTGGTATGAACTCATAGACAAGTATAGGAACTTCTGTCTCTAAACAACATCCAAATAGTTTGACCACATTCCGATGATTGATCTGAGAAAGAATAACTACTTCGTTGATAAATTGTCCGACCTGACTCTCGTCGACCATTTTGGCTTTCTTGATCGCCACGATCTTTCCATCGATCAACATACCTTTATACACCGTGCCTTGGCCTCCTTGGCCAAGTATTCTGTTCTCGTTGAAGTTGTCGGTAGCTTTCTCCAGCTCGGTGACCGTAAAAACTTTGGTTGTCTCAACAGCACCTTCGTCAGACGACATCTGCTGCTGCAGCAGTAAGCCACCGTTTCTCTTGAAGTGCTTTGCTTTTCGCTTGATTTCTCTTCTCCTTTTCACGAGCCTGTATAGCCAATAGGAACCTAGGACCAATACCAGGAATCCGAAAGCAGAGATGAATCCTGAAAATGTCATAAGATACTTAGCATCAGTTTAATACTCCGTATCAAACTAGCCAGGGAACAACTTCTGCGATTAAACAATAGAAGTCTTCACATAACTCTGTGAATCACATCTTTCTGAAGCACTCATCCAGTTGTAAGACTTCGAATTCTATGAGTCTGAGATGGCAAGTCTAGTAATCCAAGGGACAGGACTTAACCTATAGATTGATGTTTTTCATGTTGACACAGATTTACAACGTCGCCCAAATGTACCCTATCTCAAATTAACCTAATAATGGCATTAAGTACGGAGTATCTATTACGGAGTACTATTATTTTTGAAACTATTTCCACTGTACCCTCGAGGTTTGCCACTATGCAAACGGTACGCCTCTTTTTGAGTTGAATATTTCTCAAACTTTTGATACGTTAAATATTTTGATAATGGTTTGCATAATATTTTAAGCTATAAGTATTAGTTTAGGCGGAAAAATTATAATTAAAACACGACATGTGACGATGATAGATGATATCAAATTATCAACTAAACTCGGATTTGCTATCGGAGGATTGGCTGTTTAAGAGGTACATACCAATAAAAGGAGCCCGCCTGAATAGTGAATGTTTCTTACAATAATAATAGGTGGATTGGTAGTCGTCATGATAGCCCTCGGCGCAGTGATCTTTGCACTTCGCACATTCTTTCACAACTTGACACGAAAAGGAAAAAAAAAAAAAAAAAATCATTATCAGGACATCTGCATATGCTGCAGCTAGCTGCGACAACGGCACATCCATAAGAAACTGCAGAAGACAATATAATAATTAGAAAAGAAATTAAAAAGAATACAACTTTGTTGTGTACCTTGACATCCATTGGGAACATAGGGGTATCCTTCATAAAAAGTTTCACACTCACAAGATTGTGCAAAGCAAGTGACATTCGCCTTACGTTCATACTGAAAAGGTTTTGAAAATGTAGCATTCCAGGATAATGTTGTAGGAATGGTCTCAACACTTGAAAACGACCCACTCATATTCTGCAATGAATCACTGTCAATTAGGGCTAATAAGCCATTGCAAGTGTTTGTTTTGGTCGTTTGTTCGGAAAAAGCAGATATCTCAAAATAATCACTGAGCGGAATATCAGCCTGGCAGCATCTGACGCCGAAGCAAGGCGTTGCACTCATGTTAGCAGTATCACTGGAACAAATTGAAGCACACCCTGCAACGATTCTTTTGTACCGATCTCTTACAACAGTACTGACTCCGCAGCCTTTAATCATCACAGCGTTGGATGAATATAGATATGGAGTACCCTTCAAGTCAATGCTATGGATTTCCTTGGCACCATCACTTCCACAGATATTCTGACGAGGCAAGCCTACAGTTACGGTGTTGCTATATGACCAGTAGATGTTCAGCACCTCAAGATTTAACTCCCGCAAAAAAGGCTTAGGTGACCCAAAAGACGCATTGCAAATTATCTCAAATGAACGTTCACGGTAACAATTGGCGCCAATGCCAAATGGATACGGAATCCGAACATCACCACAATGATCAACACAGTTAGGCATCGATATAATCGAGCCAACTGCTACAGTCAGGACTGGCAACAGCTGTAGCGCAAGTAAGAACAAAGACACCATTGTTTTCTTTTCTTTTCTTTTCTAGAATTGATGCACTACACAGAGCTCAGAAAATTCTACACTTATAATATTTCCATGTCTTCTTACGACAAATGAAGGGTCCCCAGTGAAAGTCAAAGTAAAGAAATTGCTAAGCAAGTACCAACAAATGTAATATTTGACTTGTTGTTGTAACAGAAACAAAGAGTAAAGAGAAAAACGAACAACAAAGAAAGAACGCACAGATTTACGTGGTTCACTAACGTCGTGTTAGTTACGTCCACAGGGCGGAAGGGAGAGAGTTTTATTAATTTGAGAGGAGTTTTCAGATTTCAGACGGTATGATAAGCATATGAAACTAGGGTGAGGGTTAGAGAGTTTATATTATACTCTCTAAATCCTAATACAGATTTGACCTAATTTAGGCCCAGACAGAACCCTAGCCCACCCCTGGACCCCGACTCGCTGACCGGGCAGCGAGACCCCCGCCCGCTGACCGGGCAGCGGGACCCCCGAATAGTCACTCGAAGTGGCAACAGACAGATTCAAGGCATATATCTAACACTTGTCTTTAATTATTACTCCGTATCTTGTTGATTATGCTACATAACTAGACCTAAATGATACGGCCTCGTCTTGGACTGAAAATATCTTAACTAAACTCAAGTAAACAACAAAATTGTACTGCGTATTAAGTCCGAGAAAACAATTCCTAAACAATACAGCAAATAAAAAGGTGTTACTTACACAGAGGAACTACATCATAGCATCAGTATAAAAGTTGAATTACGAAGGGCCAATTTTTCAGTTTCCAATTTTTAAACCGTCACAACTTCACTGACTACAGGACACTCATCTGATCTACTTACCTTTAAATTTTAATCTAAAAACATTTTGTACTTTGACACTCATTCTAGGGAGGCCATGAAGGACATAATAACGCATCCTCAACTCGATCATTTTGTACTGTGATTCAGTATCATGGCCGGAGTTTACTATCACAATTGAATTCAAAATTGTGAAAATAATAAAAGTAATATAATTCTAAATTGAAGTTATCAAAAAGTATAAGAAATCAAGATGATTGAATAGGTCAAACAATCATAAAATAACAAGAGTGTGGACTTCATCTCAATTAGAAGACTTCATCTCAATTAGAGATAAACACTTGACTTTGACCAAAATGTTCAGAGAAAACCGTTTTGTACTCCGTACAACTTATTGAAAATAGTAAGACCACTAATGATATAGAAGAGGCGCAAGGCGCATCAAGGTTTTAAGAGGACGAGACGACAAGGCGAAAAGGCACACACTTTTTTTACGCGAGTCGCCCTATTTATTTATAAAGGTTCTGGCCGAAAAAATTACATTTTTCAAGAGTTCTCGAACTAACAAACATGTAAAAGAGTCAAAGTTGAAAATAATTGGAAAAACTGAGAAGGAAGGGCATAACTCAAAATCTAATAGAAAAAGTAACAAATACGGAGTAGTACGTACTACTGGGTCAGTTAAGTAAGCCTTGAAAAGGCACACCTAAAATGCATCGAGACGTTTTGGCTAGTGCCCCATCCAAGCCACGCCTTTTGAAACTAAAACTGCAATAAGAAGGATTTCAAATCGGGAAAAAAAAATAAAAATTTGTGATAGAGAGGAGCTATTTGTAAGATGGAGTGACTCAATAATGACGAGTAATAAAACTCTGTCTCTTCCTTTTCTGAGTCGAAGAAATAAATAGGGGTAAAAGTGAAGTGTACATAAATTTACAAATATGTAAAAGAAGATAAAGTTGAAAATAAATTTACTTCTTGGTATCTTCGACACAAATAAAACTCGGTAACAAATGCCATGAGGGGTAAAAGTGCTTTTTTTATAGGTTTGACGGAGGAAGTGTACATAAAGAAGTAAATTGGGCGGTTAAGGTCAGACATACCAAGAAAATAACCCGCCTGAACTCTGGATGTTTACCGCAATAAAAGTACGATGACTGTGTCCAGGAAATGAAGCCCTCATAGCAGAGATCTACGCACTTGGTACCTTCTTTCACAACATGACGCAAAAAGATTTACGTTGTCCCAACAACAACAGCTGCACGCCTGCAAATTTAGGAAAAACCATCTCAATTCTCAACCAAAACTTTACGAAGATAGTTGTGATCCAGTGTTCAAGACAATATTTATCGTAAAAGATATTGTAATGAAAACAACATTGCTAATTTACCTTGGCATAGATAAGGAACATAGGGGATTCCTTCATAAAAGAAAATTGACACTCGCAAGAGTCGTTGCAATTCTGAAAATTGCAACTGACGTTTTGCCTTGCTTTCATATTGTCGTAGCTTAGGAACGATATCTACACTTGACAATCACCCCGCAAATCTGCATCGACCTGCTGGCAATCACGGCTACTGATGCATTGCAAGTGTTTGCTTCTATCGGTTGTTCGAAATCAACATCTGTAACATAATGATCAGCACAGTCTGGCACATAATCATAGCAACATCCAACACCGTTACAAGTCAATGCACTCAAGTCGATAACCTACCGTTACTGTCTGTGTGCTAGTAACAGTGATGGATGGCTAGCCATTTTTTGGCCAGACAATGTTCAGCACCTCAAGATTAAACTCCTGCGAAAATGGCTTAGGTGAATGCCAAATGGATACGATATCTGAACATTACCACAGTGGTCGACACAATTAGCCATTGATATACTCGGGTCGACAGCTAGAGTTAGTACAGGCAGCACCATTGTTATGCTTTTTGGAGTAGATGCAGAATTATAGAGCTCACACATACTCTACTATAAACTGGTTATCAGGTCTTGGTTTTCTCCGTGGAAAAGTTGTACGAAAAGTTAGACCGTTTTTTTTATGTTGTTGAAATTAGCTAATTAGTTTTCCAGTCAACTATTACTGAGCATGCCAAGTCTTGAGTAACATCATTGGACTTTTCTTCTTCTGGTAAATCAAGGGACCTCAGTGACAGTAACAGGTATGATATTGGCATGCAAAGTACCAAAAGTTTGACTTGTCTGATTTTTTTGGCATTGTGCTTATAAAAGCGAAATATGATAACAATTTAGAGGTGGAAATGTGCAATGACAATGCAGTAACAGAAACGATAACGACCACAAATTAAAAACATTACAAGTAATGTTTTATAGTAGTATAGTACGAAGAACACTACGCACAATATGGAGAGAGGGTGTATTAGTTTTGCAATGAAATCGACGCATGCATAAGAAGTGTCGGATGTACGCTTTCAGATCAGAATGTTTAATTTTTAGAACATAGAACAACAAAGCTAAGGCCACTTTCTGTTTCGGTGACCTCAAAATAATCCAAATAGTTTCAATATCGGAGAGGTTTTAGTTTGGTTTAGAAGGATGAAAATGAAGCCTTTCTAGATTATTTTCAGATAACTTCATAAATTTACACATGAATCATGACATATATGAAATTTATACAGAGAATTGACGATTACAATCAAATAGATAATAAGCAGAGGTGGAATAAAATACAAATATACACCATTTGTAAGCAATTGCAGAAGTACACTTAAATACACTACTATGACATTGATAACAACATAACCTTCGGGAAAGAGTCACAAGTCGTAGCAAATGCGAATCATGAGACTTAAATTATTATATACTGCAGGTTTTCTTTGAAGTAAAATACCGAGCTTTGTCAGTCGCCAATCATGAGCGGTAGAATCTCAACAGAACAAGCCGGAGGATCATCATCTGTAAAAAAGATGCCTTCACCGAACGGACCGCCATCTGCGTAAATTGCTTCTGTGACAGCATGATTACTCTCTGGAGGTCCTAGATCTGTCAGGAAAGCCATTTGTGAGGATCTGATCCCATCCAATTGCACTGCGATTTCTTTCATAGTGGGTCGTTGTTTCCCGTTAATATTCAGGCATTTTATGGCAAGTTCAGCGATAGCCATAAACTCGTCTTCCTTACCCTCGTCTACGATCCGGGGATCTACCATACTTGGCAGATGTGAGTCTTCCATTTTGGTCAGAAATTCGGCAGCCAGATTTATCCATCCTCCATCTCCCGTGAGGCATATCGGTTTTTGACCCGTTATGAGCTCAACAAGGACTACTCCAAAGCTATAAACGTCACTTTTTTCAGTAAATTGATTCGACTGAAAGTACTCGGGATCTAAATAACCGTATGTACCAAGAACAACAGTAGTCACGTGAGTCTGGTCGATGTTAATCGCCTTAGAGGTCCCAAAATCAGACACTTTTGCCCGATATTTTTCGTCCAAGAGTATGTTGGTCGACTTGATGTCTCTGTGGTAAATAGGAGCAGACGAAGATGAATGCAGATACGCAACAGCGCCAGCTGATTCTGCTGCAATTTGTACGCGCATTTTCCAACTAATGTGAAAATCTTCACTTTGACCATGTAAATGTTCGTAAAGTGTTCCATTTGGTATGAACTCATAGACAAGTATAGGAACTTCTGTCTGTAAACAACATCCAAATAGTTTGACCACATTCCGATGGTTGATCTGAGAAAGAATAACTACTTCGTTGATAAATTGTCCGACCTGACTCTCGTCGACCATTTTGGCTTTCTTGATCGCCACGATCTTTCCATCCATCAACATACCTTTATACACCGTGCCTTGGCCAAGTATTCTGTTCTCGTTGAAGTTGTCGGTAGCTTTCTCTAGCTCGGTGACAGTAAAAACTTTGGTTGTCTCAACAGCACCTTCGTCAGACGACATCTGCTGCTGCAGCAGTAAGCCTCCATTTCTCTTGAAGTGCTTTGCTTTTCGCTTGATTTCTCTTCTCCTTTTCACGAGCCTGTATAGCCAATAGGAACCTAGGACCAATACCAGGAATCCGAAACCAGAGATGAATCCTGAAAAAATCAAAACACTTAAATCTTCACATAACTCAGTAAATCACTTCTTTCCGAAACAAGCACCCAGTTTGTAAGACTGCAAGGTCTAATAAGGCAAGTCCAATAATCCAAGCGACAGAGTATAAGACAACATATACATGGGCTTTTTTTTTTTTTTTTTTTTTTATGTTGCAACGGATATCCAGCATCGGCCAAACGTTAATTCTCAATGTCGGAAACATATACTGTTTAGTGCCGCGTGTAGTAACATTTATGCATGTTAAAGATGACGCGTTGACAGTCATGCTAACCATCGATAGCCCAATGGAGGTTTTGTGCATGAACAAAAGGCATGAGTCGCGTGACAAAAACGATTGGGAAAAGATATAAAATAAAAACAATTGACGGTGAAATTCTTAAGCCACTCTACGAAGTAAGCAACATTGTTTGCCATTCTTATACTGCACAACCACAACCACCACAACACCAACAGCAACAGATGTACATACCAAGAAATGGAGCTCGCCTGAACATTAAATGCTTCTTGCAATAACAATGGGAGCCTTGATCTGTTGAGTCGCTCCGCAGATCACAACTGGATTTGCACTTGCGACACTCTTCCACAACTTGAAAGAAAAAGATTGAATGTGTCATAACCAACAACAGTAGTATGTGCATCTAAGGCTGATTTCACGAACCTTAAACAAAATTTATGTCAAATTGCAATGTGTGTGCGGCACATTGTTTAGTGGCTCTTTTTTTTTTTTTTTTTCCATATATGTCACTAAGCAGTCTATGAAATTCAAAAATCACGCAATATGAGACACCATTGGAGTAAAAACCGAAATATAACAGCATCGTTATATACCTTGGCATCCATTGGGAAGAAAAGGGTTTCCTTCATAAGGCTACATTTGTAATTGACAACCGAAACTTGCCTTGTGCTCAATCGGCCAAGGGTTTAAATATGTAGCCTTCCACAGTAATGTCGTAGGAAAGTGTTCCGCTGATGACATGCCGAACTTCTCCATTGGGTCACCGTCAATAAAGGCAACTG
Source organism: Dianthus caryophyllus (assembly GCA_023091065.1). NCBI lineage: Eukaryota > Viridiplantae > Streptophyta > Magnoliopsida > Caryophyllales > Caryophyllaceae > Dianthus > Dianthus caryophyllus. The sequence continues at coordinate 6,026,338 of CM041519.1, forward strand.
TTGCGTTGCAACTGTTGGATTTAATTGGTTGTTGAAAAACAACGCGTATCTTGTAAAAATCAAGGCCATTCTCCCATTCGTAAGCATACTGGCACATATTGAAGCATCCAACACCGTTGCAGGCTGTTCCACTTGCACTCATATTAGTAGCATCACTGGCACATATTGAAGCTCATCCAGCCAAGGTTGTCCCGTTCCGTGTCGTTAATACAGCACTGCCTCCACAGCCCTCCATCATCAACACACTGCCAGCTTGCGAGTATCGATATTGGCTACCTGTAAAGTCATGGCTACGAATTACCTTGACACCATCACTTCCACAGAAATTCACACGAGGCTGAGCTACTGTGATTGTTTGGCCACCCTCGCCTATGTACTGTGGCGGTGGGAACCACGGTGCGTATCTTCCTGGCCACTTGATGTCCAGCACCTCAAGATTAGTTCCCCCCAAAATTGGCTTGGGGGAACCGGAAGATGCATTGCAAACAATCTCATATGATCGGTCATGGTAACAACCCTCGTTAATGCCAAATGGATACGGAACCGGAACATTACCACAGTGGTCGACACAATTAGGCATCGATATACTCGGGTCAACTGCTAGAGTTAGTACAGGCAGCACATGAAGCAGCAAAAGTAAGAACACAGACACCATTGTTATGCTTTTTTGAGTAGTAGATGCAGAATTATAGAGCTCACACATACTCTCTACTTTTATACTGGTTATCAGGTTTTGGTTTTTTTCGTGGAAAATTTGTACCAAAAGTTAGACCGTCTTCTTTACATCGTTGTGATTAGCTAATTAATTTTCCAAGTCAAACTTCACCGAGCACGCCAAGTCTTCTATAACATTATTAGACTTTTCTTCTTCTGGCATATCAAGGGACCTCAGTGACAGTAACAGGTAAGATATTGCCAGGTAAAATACCAAAATAGTGGCTTATCTTAACTTTTGGCATTTTGTGGATGGAACTGGAAATCGACAGAAACAGTAACGACCACGAATTACCAACACATCAAAGTAATGGTTTATAGTAAGATGAACACTAACGGGGAATGACAGCACAATATAGAAACGGCTTAGGTGACCCCGAAGACAAGTTATAAATTATCTCATATGGTCGATCACCGTGACCGAAATTCAAAACCCTGCTTCTACTAGAAAGGCCATAAGGGTTAAACTGCTTGAACTGTTGAACCAACCGCTCTACCGACTGAGCTAGTGCCAAAAATACTAAACCTCGGTATCCAGTTGTACGAGACACCACTACGTCAAAATATTTACAAGCCGGATACAATTCAAAAACACGGCTTTATTTTAACATCACAATTGATTGATTTGGAACGACAATATAAATCTTAAACTGAAGTAGGAAAATTCGAAGAAATTTAGAGGATTGATTGATTAGGCCAAATAATCAGGTCCCATATAATGAAGAATATTCTTCAAAATAATAAGGAATGTTGAATTATATTAATAAAAATGGGAGTAAATCATACGAATGAGTTTTCGGAAGAAGACTTGAGTCATCTGAATCATCTCCATTATTGAAAAAGACTTGTACTGACTTTTACCAAAATGGTGGTTAGCCACTTAACCATGTGTCGTGGTAGATCTGTGGTAAGACGGTTTTCTATAACTTCTCGAAGAATAGTCATACGATTAAATGATAAGGTCAATTAGTACTATAAATCTATAATGGTACATTTCGCGTCTTGGATCAACAATTTCATATCAAGGGGTCAATGTTCAACCTTTCTACGACGGATAGGTTTTGTCAGGTGTAATATGCATTATGTGGTTGTTAGTTACTCCGTATATGTTATCTTCAAATAGGAATAATACAGTATAATTGAGATAAAGAGGAGCTATTTGTATTATGGAGTGACTGTATGATGAATAATAAGAACTATGGAACAGATAATAAACAGTTAAGGAATAAAATACATTTATACACAACTGAGGGAATTGATAACAACAGACGAACAATCGCTAGTTTATATAACCTCCGGGAAAGGGTCACGAGTATACTAAATTTGCATCTTCATACTAAATATTACTAATACTGCATCTATGAAAAATACTCGTACCTCCGTCAGTCGATAGTCAAGAGCAGTATAATCTCGAAAGAGCAAGCCAAAGGATCATCATCTGCAGAAAACATGCCTACACCGAGCATGATTACTCTCTGAAGGCCTTACATCTACCAGAAAAGGCATTTGTGAAAATCTGATCACATCCAATTGCATTGCAATTTCTTTCATAGTAGGCCGTTGTTTCCCGCTCATATTCAGGCATTTTCTAGCAATTTCAGCAACAGCCATAAAATCGTTTTCCTTACCCTCGTCTATAATCCGAGCATCTACCATACTGAACAAATGAGACTCTTCCATTTCGGTCAGAAACTCGGTCACTACTAGGCTTATCCATCCTCCATCTTCCGTGGGGCATATCGGTTTCTGGCCTGTTATGAGCTCAACCAGGACTACTCCAAAGTTGTAAAAGTCACTTTTCTCGGTAAATTGATTCGACAGAAAGTACTCGGGATCAAAATTACCGTATGTCCCTAGAACCGCTGTAGTCACGTGAGTCTGGTCGATTTTAGTGGCCTTGGAAGTACCAAAATCTGAAACCTTTTCTCGATATTTCTCATCTACGAGTTTATTTGTCGACTTGATGTCCCTGTGGTAACTAGGAGCAGACGAAGATGAATGCAGATACGCAACAGCACCAGCTGATTCGGCTGCATTTATATTTGTAAGCGCATTTTCCAATTTGTAAGGTGGCTGCCTTTGTGACACTAAGATGACATTATGTAACAATTTAGTCCATTTATTTCAATTTAGTTCGAAAACTTGCTTCACAAATTTATATGGAGTATTAATTAGAGTAAGTGGCATATGTACCTCGACTAGTACATGTTGCATACTAGGCCTGTTTTTGCGTCCACGTTTAGACACCGTTCTGCGAGGTTTGTTGTAGCGTTGATATCGTCTTTGTTGCCTTCTTTGGAAGCGCAACTAGTACAGTCAGATAATTCATCATCCAACATCAGAAATTTGAAATGAAATTCGAGAGACACGATGGTGACCATCACTGCCTTAAACAGTAGTAGTTAAACACAAAACAAAGTGCGTAAAGGCTTAGAGCATTTGGTTATCAGTGAATCCCATCGAAACACTCAATCATTGAAATTCAAAGCACGCGTAAGTAAAATACATTGATAAAAATGATTAGCTTTCACAACACTTGTCCCTTGGTGAAGGCTCTGACCTATCGTTTGAACGTGATATCATAGACCTTTTACGTTCGAAATCTTATACTCCGTAACAGATAGCCTGTAAGAATAAGAATTAAAAAGATGCCCCTCAGCTCTCGGGTTGTTTACTCATCCTTAATGGAGGTAGAGAGCCTTCACGTGCATTTTCTTCTGTTCGGTTGGAGCGAAAGGATGGAGAGTATACTTGTCAAACTGATCGGGTTAATACGGGGATCGGATTATCAGGTCAAAAATACTTTTACCACGCCGTTGTTTACCACTTGTAATTTTAGTTAATCACAATTAGGTGAGTCTACCCTATATTTTTGAGTCGGTGAAAATTATCATAGATTATCTAGATTATATACTTATATGATATGAATATATGATATGATACTAAATCTTCCAACATCAACTCATCTAGAGGTGTTGCAAGAAATGTTTCAACAAGGGATCTCTCCTGACGCCTATGTGTACAGCATTCTAATAGATGGCTATTGCAAATCTGATCGAATTCCAATTGCACGTCAGGTGTTGAATGACATGCAAATCCATGGCGTGAAACCAACTGTTGTCACTTATGCTTCCTTACTAGACGGGTTATGTAAAAGCGGACTACTTGATGAGACAGCTGCTGTGTTTAGGGAGATGCATCGTAATGCAGTTGCTCCTTTATATGTTTGTTTGCTTTAAGAACTCTTAGAATAGGTATTTTTGTCCAAATGTTACAAAAAAAATTGGGTGTTTCGTGTGGAAAAAGTGTGTATTTGCCATGCGCTTTGCGCCTTGTCGCCTTACAAATATTCCATTTTTTCTGTTTGCTGTCAAAATGAATGAACATCTAACATACCTGTTTTTACGACACTACAGAAGGACCAAGTGTAAGAGCAAAGTTTCCTTGTGTTACAGGTGCAGCGGAATTAAAGATGAGAAACAAGAGAGCGTTGAAACTCAAAACGAAGGAGTATTTCGCCAAAAATGGCAGCACGCTGTTCGAGACACGTTTTGCTAGGCGGAAATAAAAAAATGCCACCAAACCGACTATGACAGGTAAAGGTCGCCAATGCCTGGGCCCATGCTCGGGCCCAAGCCGGGCCGGGCCGGGCCTTATTTTGCTCGAATTGGAACCGAAGTGGCCGGGCTAGATGGGCTTGCCAATTCTAGGCTTCAGCCCGACCCGTTGGTAATAATATAGAAGAAAGAGAGACGGGTCTCAAAATTGTGACCCAGGCACGGCGTGTTCCTTGTGCACATTAATCAGCAACATTTTGAAACACAAGTTGTCACTACTCACTAATATGAAATGTACAGCTTGTTAATTACATGTATGTCATTTTTACCAGAAAGTTGTCACTGATGTGAAATGTAGTTTCAAAATTTTTATGTGATTTAACTATGTTGACTACCTACATATGTGTTAAGATTTAGAATATATAGAACCATGATAATATTATTATGAATTGAGTTATCTCATTATTCAACATAGTGAGACGTATTTATACAAGAGAAGATGGCAACCCAAAAGTCGACCATAAATTACACAATACTTAATACTACTAATACATTAATACCTAGACTTAATTATAAGTCCGTTCATATTACTAATAATATTCCTAATACCCCACTCAAACTCATGGTAATTTAATCAAAATTTCCATGAGTTTGCACAAAATAAAATAAAAGTATGTCTTCATCGTCGATCTTTATCTTCATCTTGGCAATAGTGGTAAAATAAGTGCGTATAGGACTCGCCAGACAATCTTTAAAATGCGTATAGGACTCGCCAGACAACAATAATGCGTAACTCGCCAGTATATAAGAGGGTAACAGCCTACCCAATACGTGCGTATAGGACTCGCCAGACAATACTTAGATGCGTATAGGACTCGCCAGACAATACTTAGATGCGTAACTCGCCAGTAAATCTTTTGTTGCGTAACTCGCCAGTAAATTTATGTAATACCGCCTTAACGAAGATGGAAATTTTAAATGAAGACAAAAATAGTTAATTTGAAACTTGGGGATTTTTATTCAATGAGGTAGATCAAACTAAGAGAGCTTCAAGAAGATAGTCATCAAAACAGATGTAGTCATCACAATGGCCTTCATAATCGTCAGAATAACCAAAAAAGACATCATCATAATCATCATAACTTGCATGGATTATGAACTCCATTGACTACACCACGTAGTAATTAAGTGAAGTGATACAAAATTTGCCAGTAAGAAAAGACAGATATTGTAAACGGAAATCATCGAACAATGGAATCCTGCCGGTGGGCGTCAAACACTAAAGCCCACCGGCAGGGAGCGGAAATTTAAAAGTTCGGTCCTCAGAAGCCGTATGGCTTTGATACCATGTCAAGATTTATAGGAGAATACATTTTAGAGAAATAGAAGATAAATTATATTATTATGAGTTGAGTTCATAGATATTATAATTTACCATCTTATATAGTTGATAGATAGTAAACCAAAGGTTACTATTAATTGCACTAATTTTTTTTTTTTTTTGAGACTATTAATTGCACTAATTAAGTAGATCATTATTACAAAACTCTTTATTATCCTAATACCCTCCCGCAAACTTATGGTAAGTCACCGACTTATCATGAGTTTGAAAATTAAATGCGTATAGGACTCGCCAGACAATCCTTTAAATGCGTATAGGACTCGTCAGACAATTTCAAGTGCGTAACTCGCCAGTAAATCTTTTTCAGTGCGTATTATGGACTCGCCAGTCAAATTGCGATTGTGTTTGAACTTGGAACAAGAGTGTGATTTTGAAGAGGAATAATGGAGTATCTAGGGAAAACCATAAAAGGGGGGGGAAAAAAAACAGGAGGAGCGTGGGGAAGTTTGGGTAAAACACCAAGGTTTGAACAAACTTTTCAATGCTCTGCATCACTATTATTTTGGCAGTAATATACGGAACTTTGGTGATGAAACCATGTTAAGATACCATGTTAAGATTTAGAATATATAGAACCATGATAATATTATTATGAATTGAGAGTCCTAATAATATGCTTTAGATATGGAACTTATATCATACGAGTATTAGTTACAATTTTTTTCCTTCTAACATGTAATTAGCAACATTGAGGGCTAAATTTTGAATCGTACGATTGTATAACCGTATATATCAGTGTGTTGACATTTCATATTAAACAATTTGACACATATATCAGTATACGTAAAACCGAATTTTGTATAGAGACAAGACCTTGCTTTTTGGCACGAATGTAATTTCAGCGTTTTTCTACATACTTCGGTTTGTTTGTTCAAGATGTAGAAAATATAATGGATTTTGTATATTAGATCATGTTCTACTCCGCCATAGTTATCATTTTCACAAAGCAACAACCACAGGACACGTGTCATCCTGTGGTTGTTTGTTGAACATTCAAAGTGGGGCCCTTCCACTAATCCTTTAACATTTAATTTTCCTATTTACAGCTTTGTAAAATAAAGTTGTACTTGAATTTCACTTTTATTTGGCTGTTTAGTACTCCGTATTGTTTTTTTTTTTTTTTTTCTTTTTTTTCTTTTTTATGTACTTATTAAAATATAAAAGATAAAATACAAAAAAAATACTATATATAAATTACATCAGCGACTTGGTAATTAACAAAATAATTACAAACATAAAATATAAATTATAATTTTTAATTTTTAATTATCATTATAAATTACAAAATACAATTACAATTTTAATAGACTAAATTCAATATAAAATAAAATAAGTTTTTAAAATCTAAATACCAACATCAACGCATTAAAACAATCGGGTGATTTCATGCATAGAATTTTTAAAAACAACATTTAATTTAATAAATCAAATTATAAATATACTAGCATAATGCCCGTGCATAAATGCACGAGACTTATAAAAATAAGTTAATAGTTAATTGAAAATTTTGGTAATTGAATTGAATATTAAATTAAAATAAGAATACTTCGTAGTAATAATATAAGCGCTACCTAAATAAACATATATTCTTAGACCCCAAAATACAACAAACTGTATTTTACCCGATCACGTATTTATTTAACATGTAACCCGCTTATTCGACCTGTAATTGTCTTCAAATTAACCCGTTTAATAGGTTTAAAAGTGTCAATTTTGATTTTCTTAATTAACTATCAAAATTTAGATGATAGAATCGTTGAAAATTGTAATAAAACAATTAGAATTATGGAACATCTAATTTTTTTTCACAAATATAGTTATAAATTTATTTTAAAATATATCATAATGTGACAAAAAACCAATCAAAATATCGCAATACATTGTCTTAAAATTCATCATTTATTATAATAATATAGTAAAACGCACCTAAAATCTTATATTGAAAACCCATTAAATAAAAATGGATAGTTTAAGAAATAAAAAAAAAAAAAATATTCTGTTGTACATAAAAGATTTGGAGGGAAATAAAATAAAGGGGTCAAAAATAAAATAAAAAGGTAAAAAATGTTGGAGGGAAAATTTGTGTAGGATGGTTTTTGTTATATATAATTAATATAGATTTATAATTTGATTTATTAAATTGCATGGAAACATAGATTTGTATTAAATATACGATAATTGCACATCACCAAGCATGGCTGAGGCACGGATCGTGTCGACGCGGTGGTCGTAACGGGCTGAGGCTCGAACTGACTTAAAACAGACGACCCACAATGACAGTGGTGCTGATGAGATCCGGCGGCTCAACGACGGTTGATTGTGGTCGGAGGAAGGGATCGAGTTGATGAAGAGAGAGGCATGAGAGAGGGAGGGTTTGAGAGCGACATATTTTTGTGACAAATTTGGTTTATACTCCGTATGTAATTGTGTACATGTAATCTGGAAAGGTAGGGTTTAATTGGCTTAGATTGGTTTAGATGTGGTTTATATTTGGTTTATTTGGTTTATATTTCAGATTAAGGTTTGTATTTTTTTTAATTGTGGATCAAATTGCAATATCTCAAATTCAGCCCATATATAAAATAGAGTATCATATTTAACTTGGGCTACCTCATATGTTATCATTTCAAATGTATTTTTTTTTTTTTTTTGTATTGGTATTATTTTTTTATTAGAACCGTCTCATGCTAAACGTTTGTATCATACGTCGATATTATATATTTATTTTTTGTACTGGTGTTAATTTTTTACGTTATGATATTATATCAATTTTTAAGTTTACAGTTCATTCTTTTTCGATTATATTATGACGTAAATTAATAGTTTTATATTTCAACAAATAATAGAGTATAATTTTACCTAAATATGACTTACCTATTACCAAAATAAAACTCTACTAATTTTTTATAATTTGGTTACAAACATAACCATAGTTATATATTTATTTGTATTAACTAAATGTTTTCAACATTTCCCGAGATTTGTATCAATAATTATGTCATCGTCATTTATTTACCTTACGGGTAATTAATAAACATAACCTTACGGGTAAATTATAGATGTAACATAACCCATAAGGTTATGTTTATTAATACGTATGACATTACGGGTAAATTATATGAGTACTTAACATAGACTATAAAAGGGGAAAAAAAAAAAAAAGGTTATTATACCTTTGTATCAAACATTTATAGACTAAATGTTTGAAAAGCGCCTTACCGGTTTACAACATTGATTATGTTTCTAGACCAAATATAACCGGTAAGGTTATGTTTATTGATAACATTAAGGGTATGTTTATAGACTAAACATTGATTATGTTTACAAACTAAACATAACCTTACGGGTAAATTGTAGACTAAGGGTTATGTTTATTATAATAACTATAAGCTTACGGGTAAATTACAGACTAAACATAGTTTACAAAGGAAAAAAACATGAGTAAGGTAGTTAACCCTGTAAGGTTACTATAGACTGTGAATAGCCCTGTTAAACGGGTCGGGCGGGTGGTTTACAGGTTGGGTAAATATGGGTTCGGGTTATGTACGGGTCGGGTGTACTTCGGGTTCGGGTAATATACGGGTCGAGTGTATACGAGTTCCAGGTCAGGTTAGGATCGAAATACGGGTTCATTAAAGCCTCTTAATCAATAATTTTTATTTTTTTATTTTTTTGGTAAAACGACTAATTGTGAACTTAAATAATATTTTGAATGATCATATTTTTTCATTTATTCTTCATGTATTTAGTTATATTATTTCATCAGAAACGGGGCATAACGTCCAATGAAACGCTATTTAAGTGATTAATCAAAAAAATTAAATAATAAAGATTACGTTTTAATCAAAAAATTTCAATTATAAGTAATTTATTAGGTGTTCAATATTTAAAACTGTTCTGAGATAAAATATTTCCATGTAAATAAAAATCGGTAATGACTTTTATATCTTGGTACGTAATTTTTTTGACCCAACGGGTTGACCCACTAGAGGTCGGGTTTTGACCCATTCGGGTTTTGACCCATTATTTTTGGGTCATTTCGGGTTCGGGTAGATTTTGGGGTCGGGTCGGAAAAAGCCAGGTTTACTTCGGGTCATTTACAGTTCAGTTTCGGGTAATATTAGATGGGTTATGCCCAAATTTTAAAAGCAAATCGTAGTAAACTTTCTACTACAGTTGCATGGGTACAAATTGAACGGGTTCACATTCATCAATGTTTTAATAGAAGACTAATTCGTTATATCGTCTTGCTTAGCTAAATGAGTAATTATTATTTAAAATCAGATATCATGACATATTATTACAATTTGCACGGGCATAAAACCTATATATTCGTGTAAAATACAACAAACTTTTTACATAAAAATCACTTAGCTAAACAAGACAATATAACGGATTACTTGACTAACCATAAAATTTCATTTACATTCATTGCAAATAAAATTTATTGATTTAAATCTAAAAATTTAAATATGACTTTAATTTATATTGCTTAACAAATTAAAAAAATAAGAGATTTTAGTTCTTTACTTTTAAATTTTATTTATGAAAGCAATTAAAAGAAGATAATTAATAAATATAAAAAGTTTCTTAAACAACATACGCGAGCAAAAACTAAGTCTCAAATATAACGAATGACGTAGTTTATAAAGAAGTGTTTGAGAAATAATAGTACCGTGTACCATTTAATCGTTGTATGATTTCCTTTTATTTTAACTTTTTTGTAATACTTTGAATTTTACAACTATAATTGTTTGTCATATAGTTTTGTTGTTTTAAGTCCTTTTGAATGATACATACACATTTGATCGATTTACAAGACGCCTTTATTAACCATATTATACGACTTTATTATGCGTACATTTTTACTTAAATTCCATAAAAGAAACATACCCGTGCAATTTGCACGGGCATAATACTAGTATAAGAGAATGTATACTCCATAGCACTTTCTGAACCTACTATTTTACGTAGTAATCAACTACCATCTTTGAAATAAATCCAAGTACGCTAAGATGAACTGGTAATCACATAAACTACCAATTGTATATTAGTACCCAAACATGTACTTCAAAATTAAAATATGGGATTTTAAATTTTTGAAGTCATATGCATAGAAACTTGATAATTACATTCTTAAAATCATGAAAATTCTTACTATATGCATTATGTAAGGTGGTTGTCTATCTTCCTTTTCCCTTTCATTATGTCTTGCTGAAAGAAGTGTTGGATTGACTTACGATAGACACTGCAGGTTTTCGTTTCTCACGGCACTGTCACTCGCTAAACATGAGCGGTAAAACCTCAACAGAGTGAGTCGGAGGATCATCACCCGCAGAAAATACGCCTTCACTGAAAGGAGGACCACCATCTGAATATATCGCTTGTGTGACAGCATGGTTACTCTCTGCAGGCCTTAAATCTGTCAGAAAATGCACTTGTGAAGATCTGATTGCATCCAGTTGCACAGCAGTTTCTTTCATTGTTGGTCGTTCTTTCCCGTTCATATTCAGGCATTTTCTAGCAAGTTCAGCCACTGCCATAAACTCGTCTTCCTTGCCCTCGTCTATTATCCGAGCATCTAGCATACTTAGCAAATGAGAGTCTTGCATTTTGGTAAGAAACTCGGTGGCCAGGCTTATCCATCCACCATCTCCCGTAGGGCATAGCGGTTTTATTCCTGTTATAAGCTCAACAAGGACTACTCCAAAGCTATAAACGTCACTTTTTTCAGTGAATTGGTTCGACTGAAAGTACTCGGGATCTAAATAGCCGTATGTTCCTAGAACAACAGTAGTCACGTGGGTCTGGTCGATGTTAATGGCCTTAGAGGTCCCAAAATCAGATACTTTTGCCCGATATTTCTCATCCAAGAGTATATTGGTCGACTTGATGTCTCTGTGGTAAATAGGAGCAGATGAAGATGAATGCAGATATGCAACAGCGCCAGCTGATTCTGCTGCAATTTGTACGCGCATTTTCCAACTGATGTGAAAATCTTCACTTGGCCCATGTAAATGTTCGTAAAGCGTTCCATTTGGTATGAACTCATAGACAAGTATAGGAACTTCTGTCTCTAAACAGCATCCAAATAGTTTGACCACATTCCGATGGTTGATCTGAGAAAGAATAACTACTTCGTTGATAAATTGTCCGACCTGACTCTCGTCGACCATTTTGGCTTTCTTGATCGCCACGATCTTTCCATCCATCAACATACCTTTATACACCGTGCCTTGGCCTCCTTGGCCAAGTATTCTGTTCTCGTTGAAGTAGTCGGTAGCTTTCTCTAGCTCGGTGTTAGTAAAAATTTTGGTCATCTCAACAGCACTATCGTCAGACGACATCTGCTGCTGCAGCAGTAAGCCACCGTTTCTCTTGAAGTGCTTCGCTTTTCGCTTGATTTCTCTTCTCCTTTTCACGAGCCTGTACAGCCAATATGAACCTAGGACAAATACCAGGAATCCGAAACCAGAGATGAATCCTGAAAAAATAAAACATTTAAATCTTCACATAACTCAGTAAATCACTTCTTTCTGAAACAAGCACCCAGTTTGTAAAACAAGCACCTTTTTTTTTTTTTTTTTTTTTTTTTATTTATTTATTTATTTTTTTTTTTTTATGTTGCAACGGATATCCAGCATCGGCCAAACGTTAATTCTCAATGTCGGAAATATATACTGTTTAGTGTCGCGTGTAGTGACATTTATGCATGTTAAATATGAAGCGCAGACAGTCATGCTAACCATCGATAGCCCCAATGGAGGTTTTGTGCATGAACAAAAGGCATGAGTCGCATGACAAAAACGATTGGGAAAAGATATAAAATAAAGGAACATTTACCAGGAATAATCCAACCTATTGGTGGTCTTCCAAAAATAAACCAACCTATTAATAATCCCACAATAAACCCATCTATTCACACCCTCTTCCATTATTAAACTCATTTACCTGCTACTTGTTAAGCCGGTAAATTATTTTTTTGGGGTTGTTTTAATCCTACACTTCCACTTCTTTTCTTCTTTTCTTTGTTTTAATCCTACACTTCCACTTATTCACACCCTATTTAGATTTATTTTAGCTCAGTTTCAATAATAACATCGTAAAAATTACAATCAAAATCAAACATCATATCTTTCGCAAATTAACAGCAAAGAAATACAGCAAACCATTCACGGTGAAATTGTTAAGCCACTCTACGAAGTAAGCAACATTGTTTCCAATTCTTATACCGCACAACCATAACAACAACAACAACAGATGTACATACCCAGAAATGGAGCTCGCCTGAACATTAAATACTTCTTGCAATAATAATGGGAGACTTGATCTGTTGAGTCGCTCCGCAGAGCACAGCTGGATTTGCACTTGCGACACTCTTCCACAACTTGAAAGAAAAAGATTGAATGTGTCATAAGCAACAACAGTAGTATGTGCATCTAAGGCTAATTTCACGAACCTAAAACAAAATTGCAATGTGTGTGCGGCACATTGTTTAGTGGCTCATTTTTTTTCTTTCCATATATGTCGCTAAGCAGTTTACGAAATTCGAAAATCACGCAATACGAGACACCATTGGAGTAAAAAGCGATATATTAAAGCATCGTTATATACCTTGGCAGCCATTGCGAAGAAAAGGGTTTCCTTCATAAGGAAATTTACACCAGCACGTTTGATATTGACAACCGAAACTTGCCTCATGCTCAATCGGCCAAGGCTTCAAATATGTAGCCTTCCACAGTAATGTCATAGGAAAGTGTTCTGATGATGACATGCTGAACTTCTCCATTGAGTCACCGTCAATAAAGGAAACTGATGCGTTGCAACTGTTGGATTTAATTGGTTGTTCAAAAACAACGCGTATCTTGTAAAAATCAAGGCCATCCTCCCAATCATAACCATACCCCCGTGGCGTTGAGGCTTGGCAGCATCCAACACCGTAGCAGGTCGTTCCACTTCCACTCATATTAGTAGCATCACTGGCACAAATTGAAGCACATCCAACCAAGATTTCCCCGTCCCGTGTCGTTAATACAGCACTACCTCCACAGCCCTCTATCATCAACACATTGGAAGCTTTCGAGTATCGATATTGGCTACCTGTAAAGTCATGGCTACGAATTACCTTGACACCATCACTTCCACATAAATTCACACGAGGCTGAGCTACTGTGATTGTTTGGCCTTGATCGCCTATGTACTGTGGCGGTGGGAACCACGGTGAGTATCTTCCTGGCCACTTGATGTCCAGCACCTCGAGATTAGTTCCCCTCAAAATTGGCTTGGGGGAACCAGAAGATGCATTGCAAACAATCTCATATGATCGGTCGTGGTAACAACCCTCGTTAATGCCAAATGGATACGGGATGCTAACATTACCACAGTGGTCAACACAATTAGGCATCGATATACTCGGGTCAACTGCTAGAGTTAGTACAGGCAGCACCTGAAGCAGCAAAAGTAAGAACACAGACACCATTGTTATGCTTTTTTGAGTAGTAGATGCAGAATTATTGAGCTCACACATACTCTCTACTTTTATAATGGTTATCAGGTTTTGGTTTTTTTCGTGGAAAATTTGTACCAAAAGTTAGACCGTCTTCTTTTTGTCGTTGTGATTAGCTAATTAATTTTCCAGTCAAACTTCACTGAGCATGCCAAGTCTTCTATAACATTATTAGAATTTTCTTCTTCTGCCAAATTAAGGGACCCAAGTGACAGTAACAGGTACCTCAGGTATGATATTGCCAGGCAAAATACCAAAAGATTGGCTTGTCTTAACTTTTGGCATTGTGTGGATGGAACTGGAAATCGAGAGAAATAGTAACGACCACGAATTACTAACACATCAAAGTAATGGTTTATAGTAAGACGAACGCCAACGGGGAATGACAGCACAATATAGAAGAAACTAGTTGAACAATTATGGACAGAGGGTGTATTAGTTTTGTAACAATTATGGACAGCACAATATAAAAGATTGGCTTGACAGCACAATATAGAAGAAACTAGTTGAAAAAATGTAACCTCAGTGCCTCAGGGATCCCAACAAGTAGCAGCATAGGAAGCGTCGGATAATCACTTTCAGATTAAAATGTTAAATTCTTAGAACTTAGAACAAGAAAGCTAAGGTCACATTTCAGTAACCTCAAAATGATCCAAAATATTCTCAATATCGGAGAGGTTTAAATCTGGCTTTAAAGAACTAAAATGAATCACATATATGAAATTGATACAGAGAATAGACAATTACAATCAAATAGATATTAAGCAGAGGCGGAATCAAATACAAGTATACACCATTTGTACGTATTTTGCAGAAGAACATACTTTAGTAGACTACTTCAGCATTGATAAGAACAGACGAACAATCTCACAGTATTACCTTCGGGAAAGGGTCACAATTCAACGTAAATGCGCATCATGAGACTTAAGTTATATATACTGCAGGTTTTTTTACGCGAGTAGCCCTATTTAGTTCTAAATTTTTTGGACGAAAAAATACGTTTTTTAAGAGTTCTCAAACTAACAAACATGTAAAGGAGTAAAAATTGAGAATAATTGGGAAAAGAAAGGGCATAACTAAAAATTTAATTGAAAAAGTTACAACTAGAGGGTCCGTTAAGTAAGGCTTGTCAAAAAGGCGCACCTGAAATGCATCGAGACGTTTTGCCTACTGCCCCATCCAAGGCGCGCCATAGGTGCACCTGTTTAAACTAAAACTGCAATAAGAAGGATTTCAAATCGAAAAAAAATTAAAAATTGTGATAGAGAGGAGCTATTTGTAAGATGGAGTGACTCAGGCAGTAAAGAAGAGTAGCATAAAACTCCGTCGTCCAATATAGATACACCATCTTAAGTGAGACTGTTGCATTCGTATACAAGACTAAGTAATACGCAGTACATAAAGAAGTAAATTGGGCGGTTTAGATCAGATGTACATACGAAGAAGAGAACCCCGCCTGAACTGTGGATGTTTATTGCACTAAAAGTACGATGAGTCAATGACTGTGTCGAAGAAATAAAGCCCTCGTAGCCGAGATCTACGCACTTGGTACATTCATTCACAACATGACACAAATGTGGATATGTTGTATCTACGACAGCAGCTGCAAGCCTGCAAATATTGGAAGACCATTTCAACCAAAAGTTTGAGGTCATTAAGGTGATGGTTGGGATCCAATTAGTGTACGACGACATTTACTATAAAAGATAATGTAATGAAAACAACATTGCTATTTACCTTGGCATCCATAAGGAACTTCCTTCATAAATAAATCGACATTCACAAGGGTCGCAACTATGAGAAGTGCAACTGACTTTTGCTTTTCTTTCATACAGAAAAGATTTTGCAAATTCAGAGTTCCAAAAGATTGTCGTAGGAATGATATCTACACCTGACAATGACCAGGTCAAATCTGCATCGACCTACCGTCAGTCACGGCTACTGATGCACTGCAATAATTTGCTTTTATTGGTTGCTCGGAAACAACATCAATAAAATAATAATGAATACAGTCTGGCACATAATCATAGCAACACCCAACAACGTAACAAGTCGATGCACTCATGCGAACAGCATCACTGGCGCAGATTGAAGCACACACACCAACCTGGATCTTCCCATACCGATCTTTTACAGTAGCAGTGACTCCGCAGCCTTCCATCATAAAAACATTCGGACCAAACATTGAAACAAATATGGACTACCTTTCAAGTCATAGCTACGGATTTCCTCGGCACCATCACTTCCACAGAGATTTGAACGAGGCAGCCCTACTGTTACTGTCTGTGTGCTGGGAACAGTGATGACTAGCCCATTTTTTGGCCAGGCAATGTTCAGCACCTCAAGATTAAACTCCCGCAAAAATGGCTTAGGTGACCCCGAAGACAAGTTATAAATTATCTCATATGGACAATCACCGCGATCGAAATTTAAAACCCTGCTTCTACAAGAAATGCCATAAAGGACATAATACACATATCCTTGTCTTAATCATTTGTTTACCGTTTACCAAAAATTCAAGAGAAGACCATACATATGCAAGTGGAGGATCGATTAACTATTTTTTTTTTTTAAAAACAAAAATAAAAAAAGTAAACATATGATTGAAACTTCAAAGTATAATAGATAGTACATGGTATAAGGAATCAAGTTCCAAATCTTGTACTCCTTGATTCATAATTCCAAACTCATACTATAGTGTGAACCATTTAAACACAAAGAGGCCACAAAAATCATACTCCCTAAATATATACGGAGTACTAAACAATCGATCTATCATGACAATAGATTTAACGGTCAACTAAAACGGTCATTGCAAATATTTAAACTATCACTTTAGCATCGAAAACACAGTTAAACAATAGATTTTTATAGTCGAGACAGCGGGAAATGACAACTTTGCATCCTATATCTTTGTTGATTGTAACAGACCAACCTAAACATTCAGCTATTAAAACCACCACAATATGAGAATCGAAAACTTAATACAAAAAAAAAAGAAAGCCTAAAATAAATCCGAGCTGCTGGATTCAAACCAGTGACCTAAGGGTTAAACTGCTTGAACCAACTACAGTCCTCCGCTCTATCAACTGAGCTATGGCCAAAGTAATAATAAATCTCAGTATCAGTCGTACGAGCCATCACTAGGTCAAAATAGTTACAACCTGAATGCGGGTATTGTAGACATCAGTGCATTTACCTCTCGCAACATTTGAACCCAATTCCTCATTTGTTTAAAAAATACTTGTACCATTTTTTGATCGCTCTTTATTAAATAATATTGATCGATCTAGCTCGGATGGAATTTCTATTTTGTTTACCAAATCACATAAAATTTTACACATCCATTCCATATATATGAAATACGTATGAACGGAAGAATACATAAATTTTGCTACTCATACTCAAATTTAAATTAGGTTGATAAATTATTAAAAAAAAAAATTATGCTGCTTAATTCGAATTATTTAATTCAGGTTAACATCACATTCGATTTTGAATTAGTGAAAATAATAAAGCAATATCAACCCTAAATTGAAGAAATCAGAAAGTTTGAAGGATTAAGAGGATTAATAAGGCCAAATAATCACAATAAATAGGTCCCATATAATGAAGAATATTGTTCAAAATAATGAACAAGGAATGTTGAAATTATTAATTAAAGGAGTAAATCATACGACCGAGTATCTGGTAGAAGACTTACTTCATCTAAAGCATCTCCATCATTGAAAAAGACTTGTACGACGGTTTCACCTAACTGCCTAACATATCGAAGAATAGTAAGACTGTTAAATGATAAGGTTGCTTACTACTTCCTCCATTTTTGTCAATTCTATACATTTGTTTTTTTGCAAGTACGCCGATGCACGTTTTTTTTTTGTTTATATCTTTAGTTACATAATTCCGAAAATTATAAAATTTAAATATTAATAATGCTCTCGAAAATGCAATTAAAACAAGATCTCACATGACTATTTTTTATTTCATATATTAGACGATATATGGAAAATTCTCCACACTAGTGAATAGTGTCCAAAAACCAAATGTATAGAATTGAAAAAAATGGAGGAAGTACTATAATTGTGCATTTCGCGTCTTGAATCAACAAATTTACGACAACTTTTTTGGGTCGGATCAGTTTTGTCAGGTCTAATATGTATTATATGGTTGTTAATTACTTGTATCTATAAATAGGAATAATACGGAGTAATTGAGATAAAGATGAGCTATTTGTATAATGGAGTGACTAAGTATGATGAGTATAATAAACAGTTTAGGAATTAGGATTAAAATACAAGTATACACATCTAAGAGCATTGATAACAACGGACGGATAATCGCTTGTTATAACCTCCAGGAAAGGGTCACGACTCACGAGTAATACAAAATACGCATCTTCAGACAAAACAATACTCGTACCTAGACCTGTCAAAACTTGACCTGATCCAACCCGTAAATTTTGACCCGTGATCCGAAATGACTCGTTAATTTAGGGTCAAGACCCAACCCGACCCGATCCGACCTGTTCGACCCAATGGATCAAGTGTAATTTCTTATAACAAGTAACAGGACTTTTTGAACCTACAAAATTAATATTTCATGAAAAATAATAATTTAATATAAATAATTATTACAACCTCAATATAATAAGTTGGAATATCAAAATAATATTGAAAATTAAGATTGAAATATTCTGAATATATTCATAAATAGACTATTTTAATTTCATAAATTACAAGAATGAATATATATCAACTTTAGTATTACATATGTACAATAAAATATGTACATAATGTAAAATAATAATAAAATAATTTTTTTAATTAAAAAAATAATAAATAAATAAAAAGGCGTGAAAAACGTATTTTTGAGCCGTATTTTGACCCAACCCCGACCCGACCCGTATTTGAGCCGAACTCGTATTGACCTGACCCGAATCCAACCCGTCCGACCCGTTTGACAGGTCTTACTCGTACCTCCATCAGTTGATAGTCATGAGCAGTATAATCTCGAAAGAGAAAGCGAGAGGATCATCATCTGCCAAAAACATGCCTTTACCAAGCATAATTACTCTCTGCAGGCCTTAGATCTGTAAGAAAAGGCATTTGTGAAAATCTGATTACATCCATGTGTCGTGGTAGATTTGTTGTAAGACGGTTTTCTATAACATTATTAAATTTGAGATTTTGTTTTGTAAAATAACTTGTATTAGCAATTAGGAGGTAGAGTCATCACCTATTATATATTAAACATTATTGTTCAACTGTATTCGAACTTTAATCATTTGTACCTTTTTTTTCTTCTACTCCGTATAATTTTTCCCTCTAGTATCCTTCAACAATCCAATTTTCTCTCTTTTCAAAAGTTATCAAATTTAACCTAAACACATCCAAATTTAATAATTTATTCTACAATTCATTGAAATCTGTAAATTATTAATGTAAATAAGACATAAATCAAGTTATTTTCTCGTTTTTTTAGATCTTAATTGATTAAATTATGATGTTTGTGTCGTGGTGGTTAGCAAGGGCGTAGGTGACGGCGGTTTACAGGCATGGGTCACGGTGCCTCATGTGGCTGGCGTCGACGTGGGGTGTCGGGGTCATGGTAGCCGGTGGGGCCTGGGGGCGGGTCACGATGTCGAGCTAGGGCTTGGGTTGCGAAGGGAAGGGGATGGAGTTTTGGGTTGGGCTAAAGAGAGAGAATGAGTTCGGTAGTAGTGGGGTTAGCTAGGGGCAGGGCTGCGGTGGTAGGGCTGACCATGGCCAGGGTTGAGGTGGTGGTGCCGACAAGGTGGTGGGCTAGCCATTGCTATGGTTGTAATGGTAGGGTCGCAAGGAGGTGGAGGTAACTTGGTGAAAGGCGACGATTGGCCAGCCTAGGGACTCCAGCGGTGGTGATGGGCAGGGAGGGCTGGTAGGTGGTGGTTTAACGGTGGATCCCGGTGGGTCACGACGGCGGTAAGAATTGGGGTTTGAGTTAGTAATTAGAGAGAAAAATGGAAGAGAAGGAAAAAAGTTGGGGAATGATAAGGGCAAAATTGTAAAAGTTGAGTACAGTTGAACGACACCCTTATTAAATCATCAAGGCCGTTATACAGAGTATGAAAAGCCAGGGTATCAAGGTCGTGCGTGAGGTGATGCGAGGCCCTGCTATTATACAAAAAATTAGGGTTTGGTTGGGGCCTGCCATGGCGGGCGACGTGAGCCTGTGGCCCACCTTGCTTGTGGCGGTATGAGGTCGGTGCCAAAAACACCAGATTCGAGCCAATTTTGCGGAACCAAAAGCAATCGGAGATCACGTGGGCGGTGAGACGGCACTATTGACAACAACCCTTGAAGGGCTTCGGGTTGGGGTTGGTGGTAGCCTGATTTGGTGAGAGACAGCTTGGTTTCAGGCAGCATAGGGGTGAGAGGCGGCCTGATTTTGGTGGCGGATGTGGCCACGGTTGTATGTGGTAGTGTCCACGGTGGGCTGGGTTGGCGGACGGTGCAAAGTGATTGGTATTTGTTTGGTGTTTCATGAGAAGTTCATGATGTAGAAGCTTCTTGTGGAGTGCTTCAAAGGTGATAAGTGTGGCTCGAGCTATAACGGTGTTAATCACCGATTTGTAGACCTCGTAGTTCAGGTCGTTTATTAGGACCTTGTAAATGACATCTTCCGGGTCTAAAGCTTTGCCCATGAGAGCAAGTTGGTCTATGCATCCTTTGATTTGATGCATATAATCGGTAATGGTTTGATCCGCAAGTTTTACGATTAAATCTAATTTCTCCTTGAGTTGTAAAATATGTGGCCTCGAGGGGTTGGCATAGGGGTGAGCGAGTATGTCCCATGCTTCTTTGGGATTTGCGCGAGCACCATTAAATATTGTAGGTCGGATGATATCGTGCCCGTGCATAAGAACGCCGAGAATCAACCCGTCTTGTTTGAGCCACGAGAGGTTGGTCGGGTTGGGGGTTTCGGTTTTATCGTCAGCGAGGACGGTTTGTGGTGGTGCGTGGACTGTCAGAACCGTCCAGAAAGCCGAGCAACGAGAAGCCGAAGAAAATTTTGGTCAACTGAAAACGCCACCAACCGTGTAGTGTTGTTTGTTTTGTTTAACACAATGGCTTAGGTTCAACGGCGTTAAAGGTTTGGAGGTGTCGTGTGGGTTGGGAACCACAGTGTCGTTGGTGGTGTTGGTGGCCATGGTGAGCGACAGCGTCGAGAGGGAGGACTGATGTTTGAAGGTGGGACGTTTAGGGCGGAGGTTGTGCTATTGGATCGATTGTTGCCTTTGGATACCATATAAGAGTTGCTGAATATACTTCATACACGCCTTACTAAATACACTGTCAAAGAACAGGTATGTGCCAGTCTCCACCCCATCCTAACATAGCAAGCAGATCTGGTTATTAGTTACTCTAAACTAGGGATGTCAGCGGGGCAGGTCAACACGGATACCGCCCCGCATCCACCCCAGTAAGGGTGGAGGTAGGAGACACTTTAGCGGGTTGTGGAGCGGTGGTGGATCCTAAAAGTGATCCCCGCCGCGGGTCGTGAAGCGGTGGTGGATTTCATCCAAACACCGCCCCACCCCCGCCCCCGCCCTGCCTTTACCCGTCCCACCTATACACGGCCCGTCTATACCCGCCTTATTCATATTCTTAAAAATATAAATTAGACAAAAATTTAACACTTTATAACTTTACTTTGATTTATAAACTTTAACACTTTAAAAATTTAACACTTTAACCAATTAAAATATTGGTGTCGGATTGATATTTCTTTAATTCATAAACTTTAAATATGTCTCGTACGTATTTTAATTTGGTACTCACAATATTTTAATTCGGTAAAAATTATTGAAATTTACGTTGCGATAATGTGATTCTATTGGGGGGGGGGGGGGGGGGGGGGGGAAGGGGAGGGATCCGGGGCGGGTAGGGCGGTGGTGAGTCTAAAAAAATTCCCCGTCAAACGGGTGGTGGAGGACGGGTGGTCACCCGCCATGGGTGATAGGGCGGAGGTGAAGGTGAGTTTTTGTTGGTGGATGCGGTGGTGGAGATGCTTCCCCCGCCCCGCCCCAATAACACCCCTACTCCAAACCTCACCAGCCTATTCAAAGTAGCCATCCTCCCTTTAGCAGTCATCCAAGTTATCATCATATATCTTGACACATTATACCGTGACCATACAATCCTTTTTTCCGATCGGTGGTTTCGAATATAAAAACTAGTCAAAGGATGAATATTATTGACCTTTTTTTTTTTTTTTTTTCATTTTCGATCGGTGGTTTCAACTATTCTAGTCCATTCATTTCAATTTATTTCGAAACTTGCTTCACAAATTTAAATGGAGTATTAGATTAAGTGGCATATGTACATTGTGACGTTTACTAATCATCTCCAACTCAACTAGTACATGTCGCATATTCGGCCTTTGTTTTCCGCCCATGTTTAGACACCATTCTGAGAGGTTCGTTGTGGCGTTGATATCGTCTTTGTTGACCTCTTTGGCAACGCAACTAGTACACCTAGATAACTCATCCAACATCAGAAATTTGAAATGAAATTCAAGAGACTGAGAGACATGATGGTGACCATCACAGCCTTAAAAAGTAGGATTTGTTGCCCTCTTTGTTACTGTACTGTGAAATTTTAAATATAAGCAAACGTATACTTGATATCTGTTATTTTTATATGTTTTTACCCCCTTCCCGAGCTGCTTTTTATTGTCAAAATCTGCCCTTTAGGGCCATTTTGTTCTCACATTTCGCTCGAGTAGCGCTTTTGGTGTTTTTCTATGGTTTGCAAGAATTTTTAGTATTTCCGTGCATTTGAGCTGAAAAATGGAGTTTATGACGGAAACCCAAAAGTCGAGGTGAAATCGAGCTCGGGAATGAAGCGAAACGGAGTGATTTGGGTCGAAATTGGTGGATAACTATGGCCCAAGGAAGATAGGAAACTAAGGCCCACGAAGAAATTGAGGTCCGGCCTAAATTGAGGGCCAGCCGGTCGGCCGACTGAGCTGTTTTGTTAACTTTTCACGGAGATTTTAAGCTTCAAAATTGGGCCACGGATTCAGCGGCCGACCGGCCTGTGATTTTTTATTCGACGGATTTACTTGTTTTATTATTATTATTATTATTATTATTATTATTATTATTATTATTATTATTATTATTAGAAAGTAGAGAATTAGGTTGGGCATCTCTTTTTCATTAAAGTTTCTACTGCTTTTTAGAAGGGTATTGATTTTTCATATACGGATTTTACTCAAGTTATATATTTTTTTTCATTATTTTTCCAACCTTACCCTTTTTTACTCCAAAAATATATAAAATTCTCTCTTTTTAATTTTCTAACTAATCTTAAATCAAATTTATTCAATTTTCTAACTTTTCAATTATGAACTCCGATAATAAATTCAATTAAATAATAATCGTCTTTTAATTTCAAGTCCGTGTTTAAATTATTGAATAATAAAGCGTATCCCAGAATGTTTCTTGTTGATATTTCAAGTTTTTTCTGGACAAAATATTAACGATAATCGAAAACATGTCTCATGAGTCTTGCTATTCGCACTCTCTATCAATCAATAAGATGAAATACTCGAAAAAATGATGTACCGTTAATCACCAACTGAGTAACTCAATTGTTGCCCCCCCCCCCCCCCCCCCTCAGATGGAGATGGATATTGTGAAACTGGATTTTGATACAATGATGTTCACAAACCCTAATAATAAATTATACTTAAATGGTTTATTGTAAATAACTACCTTATAAAATATGTTTTTCTAAAATTACTACCTTTTAAAATAAAGTTTAAAAATTACTACCTTTTAAAAGCATTTTGTTTAAAATTTGCTACCAAAGTCCATTTTTAATGATAATAAAATCGAAGTTTCGAATGTTTTGCGACCAAATTCCTTTAGTTTGAAAACGTTTTTGGTGATAATGATGTACTACACAAGTTTCCTATAGCAAAAAAGTTAACTTTTTAATCTCCAAAAACGTCTTTTGGTAGCAAAATTTGATGAAAATGTTTTTAAAAGGTAGTAATTTTAGAATTTTATTTTAAAAGGTAGTAATTTTAGAAAAACGTATTTTATAAGGTAGTTATTTATAATAAACCCTTAAATGTATAAAAAATTACGGAGTAATAAAATTCAATAATTTAAACACAAAATTAAAATTAAAAAACGATTATTACTTCATTGAATTTATTATCGGAGTTCATGATTGAAAAGTTAGAAACTTGAATAAATTTGATTTAAGATTAGTTAGAAAATTAAAAAGAGAGAACTTTGTATATTTTTGGAGTAAAAAAGGGTAAGGTTGAAAAAATAATGAAAAAAAGTATATAACTTGAATAAAATCCGTATATGAAAAATCAATTACGTGCTAAGTCTTTCTCCTTAGAAAACTTCAAAAACTCATTTGCTATCAATCGTTGTAACCGTCGGTACTCAGGATTTATTTCAAGTTTCGCAATCAATTGGTAATTTCATGTTATTTGTTTTCAATACCTCTGGTTTAATGTCTATTTTGTCTTTTGCCCTAATTATGAGTAGCTAATCCCCTAACTAGTAACTAGGGTTGAATTTATGCCTTGATTTAATTGAACTTAGGTAATATATATTTAAGATCGAAAGCCTAATCAGTATTAGACCACCACGCGTAATTGATGAGATAATTTAGTAAGTCGCGAGAGCCCGCTAAATTAGCTTAAGCTTTGCATATTCTAATTGGTTGTTATCTTATTGAAAGTTCTATTATCCGGATTATTGTCCTAATGAACCCGAGGCCCTAACCTTTTTTTAATCGTTTAAACTCTCTCTTTATCGTTTTAGTTTAGTCTATTAGTTTTATAGTTTTTTCCAACCCAAAGATTGTTACTTTAGGAATAACCTAACTTCTAAGTAAACCTGCGAGTATACGTTTATCTGTGGATTCGACCCCTTCTTGCCGCTAGCTATCGTTAATAGTCCGTAGGGTTATTTTTGATATCGGTGATACGACTTAGCCGTGTCAATACTCCATAGTACTTTCCGAACCTACTATTTTATGTAAAGCTCAACCATCTTTGAACTAAATTCAAGTACGCTAAGATGAACTGGTAATTACATTTAAACTACCAACTGTATATTGGTACCCAAACACGCACGTACTTCAAAATTAAAATATGGGATTTTAAAATTTTGAAGCCATATGGATAGAAACTTGATAATTACATTCTTAAAATCATGAAAATTCTTACTATATGAATATGTAAGGTGGTTGTCTTTCTTCCTTTCCCCTTTCATTATGTCTGGCTGAAATAAGTGTCGGATTGACTTAAGATATACACTGCAGGTTTTCGTTTCTCTCGGCACTGTCAATCGCTAAACATGAGCGGCAAAACATCAATAGAGTGAGTCGGAGAATCATCACCCAAAGAAAACACGCCTTCACTAAGGGTGTGTTTGGATAGCAAAATAGGAGAGAAAGGGAGGGGAGGGGAAATGAGGGAAGGGGAAGGAAGAGGAAGGAAGGGAAGGGGAGGGGAAATGGTGGTGTTTGGATACCATTTTTCTTCCAAATCTTGTCTATTTTGGAGAGATTCCAATTAGGCTTTTAGGAGGAAAAATGGATCCCTCCAAATCTCTTCCCCTCCATTTCCATCCTTCCATATTTTGTATCCAAACAAAGGAAATGCTTCCCTCGCTTTTCTCTCCCCTCCCTTTCCCTCCAATTCCTTCAATCCAAACGGACCCTAAAAGGAGGACCACCATCCGAGTAAATCGCTTCTGTGACAGCATGGTTACTCTCTGCAGGCCTTAGATCTGTCAGAAAATGAATTAGTGAAAATCTGATTGAATGGTTATACATCAACATATGAGTCAAAATTCAATCACTTGGACAAAATGTACTCCGTAATTAATATTTTCGGATGTTTGTTCGACATCATGTGTTGTCTTTTGATCATCTACAGTACTTGTCGCATACCTGTCCTGTGTTTTCCGCCCATTTAAGGCACCGTTGAGGTTTTTTTTGTAGCGTTGATATTGTCTTTCCTGTCCTCTTTGGCAACTCTACAAGTATTTGTATACTCGGTCTGGGTTTCACTCGAGAGAACGGGTCTTAGGCCTGTCAGAAGCTTGATTAGGACCACCCCTAACCCATTGACATTGCTCTGGTCCGTGAATTGGTGTGACTGGAAGCACTCTTGGTTGAGATAACCAAACGCGCCCCGTGCACTAGTGGTTTAAGTGTGTCTGGTCAATAGCGATTGATCTGGAAGAGCCAAAGTCGTAGCACACCAATGTTGTACACTCCTAAACTATATAACCCTGAACGAATGAAGACATATTAAATTGATAGTTAAAGTGCGAAATAAATTGATCGTACACAACTCAGTGTGTAAAACGTCTTAAACTGACAGTTAGGGTGAAAAGAAAATTACTTGTTGTATACTGCAAAAACATACACTAACTATGCAGCTGAGAGTATGATATGGATTTCCCTCGAACCCATGAAGACTAACAGTGATATCCGTGAACGTCCAGTTCCTGATCGAGGTTAATGCAAGTTGTATGTCGTTTGCATATGTATGTAGCAGCATTTTCCGAGCTTTACTGCATGTAGCATTAGTAAATAGTAATAAACCAATCTAAGATGCCAGGTAATTTTCGCACCTTGGAGAAGAAATCAAGATCCTCAAGATCAATAGTCCGACGAAGGTTTTGATCAGACTTTTTAGACGGTAAGAAGTCGCCGCACTTCCCCAAGGAGACGGTTGTGTTATACATAGATGTCAGGTCTTGCAAGCCTTTGTCAACGATATCAGGAAAAATGAGAGAAATGTGAAAAAAAAAAATAAAAAAAATAATATATCCAAATCGATAATTCGAGGTAATATTTTAAAATTTTAAAATTCAACGTCAACTCTACAAATATGGGATCTAATATATAAATAATACTCCGTACAATTGATTTAATAGTTACGCATCTATAAAATTTTGAAATTATCAAATTTCAAATTTATGATTAATTTTTTTTTTTTAATATTTCGATATTATATTATCAATTAAAATATTTTTTAGTGAAATCTAAATCGTTAAAAAAAGAAGAAAGAGGAAAATATTGATAAAGACTTAAAGAGATGTTGATTAACCTGTATTTTGACTCTAACCCGACTTGAAACCCGTATAACAATAACAATTAATCAGAACCAAACCCCAACTGATTGACCCGTTTAATAGTTCCATATGATAACATTTCCAACTTGCTCTTATAAATCTTGCAAATAATGCCCAAACTAGTTTAGATCCCGTGCATCAATGCACGGTAACTATAGATATTATTGTTTTTAACTAATAAATTTATACTAAGTAATAAATCAACTGAAATATAAGAAAATTGTTAATTTGTATGATATTCAAGTGTAAATTTAGTAGCAAACAAACATAAATTCTAAATACAAACATATATGAAGTGCATATATTATTGTTGGGGGTCGAATATCCGACTACGCTCACGAGTATAAACACAATGAATATTGGCACATTAAAATACCAAGGCCCAAGAGGCCCAATACACCGAAAAAGGCCCAAGGGCACCATCCGAGTATAAACATAAATTCTAAAATATGGGATTTTAAAATTTTGAAGCCATATGGATAGAAACTTGATAATTACGGAGTACATTCTTAAAATCATGAAAATTCTTACTATATGAATTATGTAAGGTGGTTGTCTTTCTTCCTTTCCCCTTTCATTATGTCTGGCTGAAATAAGTGTCGGATTGAGTTAAGATATACACTGCAGGTTTTCGTTTCTCACGGCACTGTCAGTCACTAAACATGAGCAGTAAACTCTAAACAGAGCGAGTCGGAGGATCATCACCCGAAGAAAACACGCCTTCACTGAAAGGAGGACCACCATCCGAGTAAATCGCTTCGGTGATAGCATGGTTACTCGCTGCTGGCCTCAGATCTGTCAGAAAATGCATTTGTGAAGATCTGATTGCATCCAGTTGCACTGCGATTTCTTTCATAGTCGGTCGTTCTTTCCCGTTCATATTCAGACATTTTCGAGCAAGTTCAGCCACTGCCATAAACTCGTCTTCCTTACCCTCGTCTGTGATCCGGGCATCTAGCATACTTAGCAATTCAGAATCTTGCTTTTTGGTAAGGAACTCGGTGGCCAGGCTTCTCCATCCACCATCTCCCGTAGGGGATAGCGGTTTTCTGCCTGTTATAAGCTCAACAAGGACTACTCCAAAGCTATAAACGTCACTTTTTTCAGTGAATTGATTGGACTGAAAGTACTCGGGATCTAAATAGCCATATGTTCCTAGAACAACAGTAGTCACGTGGGTCTGCTCGATGTTAATGGCCTTTGAGGTCCCAAAATCAGATACTTTTGCCCGATATATCTCGTCCAAGAGTATATTGGTCGACTTGATGTCTCTGTGGTAAATAGGAGCAGACGAAGATGAATGCAGATACGCAACAGCGCCAGCTGATTGTGCTGCAATTTGTACGCGCATTTTCCAACTGATGTGAATATTTTCACTTTGACCATGTAAATGTTCGTAAAGTGTTCCATTTGGTATGAACTCATAGACAAGTATAGGAACTTCTGTCTCTAAACAACATCCCAATAGTTTGACCACATTCCGATGGTTGATCTGAGAAAGAATAACTACTTCATTGATAAATTTTCCGACCTGACTCTCGTCGACCATTTTGGCTTTCTTGATCGCCACGATCTTTCCATCCATCAACATACCTTTATACACCGTGCCTTGGCCTCCTTGGCCAAGTATTCTGTTCTCGTTGAAGTAGTCGGTAGCTTTCTCTAGCTCGGTGTTAGTAAAAATTTTGGTCGTCTCAACAGCACTATCGTCAGACGACATCTGCTGCTGCAGCAGTAAGCCACCGTTCCTCTTGAAGTGCTTGGCTTTTCGCTTGATTTCTCTTCTCCTTTTCACGAGCCTGTATAGCCAATATGAACCTAGGACAAATACCAGGAATCCGAAACTAGAGATGAAACCTGAAAAAATCAAAACATTTAAATCTTCACGTAACTCAGTATATCACTTCTTTCCGAAACAAGCACCCAGTTTGTAAGACTGCAAGTTCTAATATGGCAAGTCCAATAATCCAAGCGACAGAGCATAAGACAACATATAGATGGACTTTTTTATATCCAGCCAAACGTTAATTCTCAATGTCGGAAATATATACTGTTTAGTGCCGCGTGTAGTGACATTTATGCATGTTAAATATGACGCGCAGACAGTCATGCTAACCATCGATAGCCCAAATGGAGGTTTTGTGCATGAACAAAAGGCATGAGTCGCATGACAAAGACGATTGGGAAAAGATATAAAATAAATACCATTCACGGTGAAATTGTTAAGCCACTCTACGAAGTAAGCAACATTGTTTCCAATTCTTATACCGCACTACCATAACAACAACAACAACAACAACAGAGGTACATACCCAGAAATGGAGCTCGCCTGAACATTATATACTTCTTGCAATAATAATGGGAGACTTGATCTGTCGAGTCGCTCCGCAGAGCACAGCTGGATTTGCACTTGCGACACTCTTCCACAACTTGAAAGAAAAAGATTGAATGTGTCATAAGCAACAACAGTAGTATGTGCATCTAAGGCTAATTTCACGAACCTAAAACAAAATTGCAAGGTGCGTGCGGCACATTGTTTAGTGGCTCATTTTATTTTCTTTCCATATATGTCGCTAAGCAGTCTATGAAATTCGAAAATCACGCAATACGAGACACCATTGGAGTAAAAAGCGAAATATTACAGCATCGTTATATACCTTGGCATCCACTGGGAAAATAGGGGTTTCCTTCATAAGGAAATAGACACACACACTCTTGATCATCACAAGTGAAACTCAGCCAAGGCTTTAAATATGTAGCCTTCCACAGCAATATCGTAGGATAGTATTCCGACGATGACATGCCGAACTTCTCCATTGAGCCAACATCAGTAAAGGCAACTGATGCATTGCAACTGTTGGATTTAATTTTTCGTTCAAAAACGACGCGTATCTTGTAAAAATCAAGGCCATCCACCCATCCATAACCATTCCCCGGTGGCGTTGAGGCTTGGCAGCATCCAACACCGTAGCAGGTCGTTCCACTTGCACTCATATTAGTAGCATCACTGGCACAAATTGAAGCACATCCAGCCAAGATTTCCCCGTCCTGTGTCGTTAATACAGCACTGCCTCCACAGCCCTCCATCATCAAGACATTGGATTGCCAGTATCGATATTGGCTACCTGTAAAGTCATGGCTACTAATTACCTTGACACCATCACTTCCACAGATATTTAAACGAGGCTGGGCTACTGTGATTGTTTGCGCCGGGTTCTTCCATGGGAATCTTCCTGGCCAATCGATGTCCAGCACCTCGAGATTAGTTCCCCCCAAAATTGGCTTGGGGGAACCAGAAGATGCATCGCAAACAATCTCATATGATCGGTCATGGTAACAACCCTCGTTAATCCCAAATGGATACGGGATGCTAACATTACCACAGTGGTCGACACAATTAGGCATCGATATACTCGGGTCGACTGCTAGAGTTAGTACAGGCAGCACCTGAAGCAGCAAAAGTAAGAACACAGACACCATTGTCATGGTTTTTTGAGTAGTAGATGCAGAATTATTGAGCTCACACATACTCTCTACTTTTATACTGGTTATCAGGTTTTGGTTTTTTTCGTGGAAAATTTGTACCAAAAGTTAGACCGTCTTCTTTACGTCGTTGTGACTAGCTAATTAATTTTCCAAGTCAAACTTCACCGAGCATGCCAAGTCTTCTATAGAAAATTTGTACCAAAAGTTATTAGACTTTTCTTCTTCTGCCAAATCAAGGGACCTATAAGTGACAGTAACAGGTACCTCAGGTATGATATTGCCAGGCAAAATACCAAAAGATTGGCTTGTCTTAACTTTTGGCATTGTGTGGATGGAACTGGAAATCGACAGAAATAGTAACGACCATGAATTACCAACACATCAAAGTAATGGTTTATAGTAAGATGAACGCCAACGGGGAATGACAGCACAATATAGAAGAAACTAGTTGAACAATTATGGACAGAGGGTGTATTAGTTTTGTAATAAAATCGACGCGTGCAACTGTTCTGCAACAAAAAAAATGTAACCTCAGTGCCTCAGGGATCCCAACAAGTAGCAGCATAGGAAGCGTCGGATAATCACTTTCAGATTAAAATGTTAAATTCTTAGAACTTAGAACAAGAAAGCTAAGGTCACATTTCAGTAACCTTAGATCAGATGTACATACGAAGAAGAGAACCCCGCCTGAACTGTGGATGTTTATTGCACTAAAAGTACGATGAGTCGATGACTGTGTCAAAAAAATAAAGCCCTCGTAGCCGAGATCTACGCACTTGGTACATTCATTCACAACATGACACAAATGTGGATATGTTGTATCTACAACAGCAGCTGCAAGCCTGCAAATATTGGAAGACCATTTCAACCAAAAGTTTGAGGTCATTAAGGTGATGGTTGGGATCCAATTAGTGTACGACGACATTTACTATAAAAGATAATGTAATGAAAACAACATTGCTATTTACCTTGGCATCCATAAGGAACTTCCTTCATAAATAAATCGACATTCACAAGGGTCGCAACTATGAGAAGTGCAACTGACTTTTGCTTTTCTTTCATACAGAAAAGATTTTGCAAATTCAGAGTTCCAAAAGATTGTCGTAGGAATGATATCTACACCTGACAATGACCAGGTCAAATCTGCATCGACCTACCGTCAGTCACGGCTACTGATGCACTGCAATAATTTGCTTTTATTGGTTGCTCGGAAACAACATCAATAAAATAATAATGAATACAGTCTGGCACATAATCATAGCAACATCCAACAACGTAACAAGTCGATGCACTCATGCGAACAGCATCACTGGCGCAGATTGAAGCACACACACCAACCTGGATCTTCCCATACCGATCTTTTACAGTAGCAGTGACTCCCGCGAAAATGGCTTAGGTGACCCCGAAGACAAGTTATAAATTATCTCATATGGACAATCACCGCGATCGAAATTTAAAACCCTGCTTCTACAAGAAATGCCATAAAGGACATAATACACATATCCTTGTCTTAATCATTTGTTTACTGTTTACCAAAAATTCAAGAGAAGACCATACATATGCAAGTGGAGGATCGATTAACTATTTTTTTTTTTTACCTCAATCGAAAACACAGTTAAACAATAGATTTTTATAGTCGAGACAGCGGGAAATGACAACTTTGCATCCTATATCTTTGTTGATTGTAACAGACCAACCTAAACATTCAGCTATTAAAACCACCACAATATGAGAATCGAAAACTTAATACAAAAAAAAAAAGAAAGCCTAAAATAAATCCGAGCTGCTGGATTCAAACCAGTGACCTAAGGGTTAAACTGCTTGAACCAACTACAGTCCTCCGCTCTATCAACTGAGCTATGGCCAAAGTAATAATAAATCTCAGTATCAGTCGTACGAGGCATCACTAGGTCAAAATAGTTACAACCTGAATGCGGGTATTGTAGACATCAGTGCATTTACCTCTCGCAACATTTGAACCCAATTGCTCATTTGTTTAAAAAATACCATTTTTTGATCGCTCTTTATTAAATAATATTGATCGATCTAGCTCGGATGGAATTTCTATTCTGTTTACCAAATCACATAAAATTTTACACATCCATTCCATATATATGAAACAGAAGAATACATAAATTTTGCTACTCATACTCAAATTTAAATTTGAAACAGATACAATAGAAAAGAGGTTGATAAAACATTAAAATAAATAAATTATGCTGCTTTAATTCGATTTACATAATTCAGGTTAACATCACAATTTCGAATTAGTGAAAATAATAAAGCAATATCAACCCTAAATTGAAGAAATCAGAAAGTTTGAAGAGATTTAGAGGATTAATAAGGCCAAATAATCACAATAAATAGGTCCCATATAATGAAGAATATTGTTTAAAATAATAAGGAATGTTGAAATTATTAATTAAAGGAGTAAATCATACGACAGAGTATCTGGAAGAAGACTTACTTCATCTGAAGCATCTCCATCATTGAAAAAGACTTGTACTGACATTGACCAAAATGGTGGTTAGCCACTTATCTATGTGTCAAGATACATCTTGTACGACGGTTTCACATAACATATCGAAGAATAGTAAGACTGTTAAATGATAAGGTCGCTTATTACTATAATTGTGCATTTCGTGTCTTGAATCAATAAATTTACGATAACCTTTCTGGGTCGGATCAGTTTTGTCAAGTCCAATATGTATTCACGAGTAATACAAAATACGCATCTTCAAACAAAACAATACTCGTACCTAGATCTGTCAAAACTCGGCCTGATCCGACCCGTTTTTTAGAGTTAAGACCCGTAAATTTTGACCCGTGATCCGAAATGACTCGTTAATTTAGGGTCAAGACCCAACCCGCCCCGACTTGTTCGACCCAATGGGGCAATGGGTCAAGTGTAATTTCTTGTAATAAGATTTTTTGAACCTACAAAATTAATATTTCATGAAAAATAATAATTTAATATAAATAATTATTACAACCTCAATATAATAAGTTGGAATATCAAAAATGATATTGAAAATTAAGATTGAAATATTCTGAATATATTCATAAATAGACTATCTTAATTTTATAAATTACAAGAATGAATAAATATCAACTTTAATATTACATATGTACAATAAAATATGTACATAATGTAAAATAATAATAAAAGAATTTTTTTAATTAAAAAAATAATAAATAAAAAGGCGTGAAAAACGTATTTTTGAGCCGTATTTTGACCCAACCCCGACCCGACCCCTATTTGAGCCGAACCCGTATTGACCCGACCCGTATTTTGATCCGACCCGTATAACCCCGAACCCGAATCCAACCCGCCCGACCCGTTTGACAGGTCTTACTCGTACCTCCATCAGTTGATAGTCATGAGCAGTATAATCTCGAAAGAGCAAGCGAGAGGATCATCATCTGCCAAAAACATGCCTTTACCGAGCATAATTACTCTCTGCAGGCCTTAGATCTGTAAGAAAAGGCATTTGTGAAAATCTAATTACATCCATGTGTCCTGGTAGATTTGTTGTAAGACGGTTTTCTATAACATTATTAAATTTGAGAATTTGTTTTGAAAAATAACTTGTATTAGCAATTAGGAGGTCACAA
This sequence comes from Dianthus caryophyllus, assembly GCA_023091065.1. Taxonomy (NCBI): domain Eukaryota; kingdom Viridiplantae; phylum Streptophyta; class Magnoliopsida; order Caryophyllales; family Caryophyllaceae; genus Dianthus; species Dianthus caryophyllus. The sequence continues at coordinate 6,060,780 of CM041519.1, forward strand.
ATTCTCATATAAAACTAAGACGGGTTAAATAGTTAGGATAAAACAAAAGTAAAAAGTGTATGAAAAAGTAGGGTGTTTTGTCTTATGTGTGCAAGTGGATGAGTACTTGACCCGTTTTAAGCTTAAGACGGATAACCCGTCTTAAGAGAGACTAATTGTTAGGAGGTAGAGTCATCACCTATTATTAAACATTATTGTTCAACTGTATTTGAACTTTAATCATTTGAACCTTTTTTTTTCTATATTTTTCCCTCTACTACCCTTCTACAATCCAATTTTCTCTATTTTCAAAAGTTATCAAATTTAACCTAAACACATCCAAATTTAATAATTTCTTCTACAATTCATTGAAATCTGTAAAGTATTAATGTAAATAAGACATAAATCAAGTTATTTTTTCGTTTTTTTAGATCTTAATTGATTAAACTATGATGTTTGTGTCGTGGTGGTTGGCAAGGGTGTGGGTGACGGCGGTTTACAGGCGTGGGTCACGGTGCCTCATGTGGCTGGCAGCGGCGTGTCGGGGTCATGGTAGCCGGTGGGGCCTGGGCGCGGGTCACGATGTCGGGCTAGGGCGTGGGTTGCAAAGGGAAGGGGATGGAGTTTTAGGTTGGGCTAAAGAGAGAGAATGAGTTTGGTAGTAGTGGGGTTAGCTAGGGGCAGGGCTGCGGTGGTAGGGCTGACCATGGCCATGGTTGAGGTGGTGGTGCCGACGAGGTGGTGGGCTAGCCATTGCCATGGTTGTAGTGGTAGGGTCGCAAGGAGGTGGACGTAACTTGGTGAAAGGCGACGATTGGCCTGCCTAGGGACTCCAGCGGTGGTGATGGGCAAGGGAGGACCGGTAGGTGGTGGTTTAACGGTGGATCCCGGTGGGTCACGACGGCGGTAAGAATTGGGGTTTAAGTTAGTAATTATAGATAAAACTGGAAGAGAAGGAAAAAAGTTGGGGAATGATAAGGGCAAAATTGTAAAAATTGGGTACAAATGAGTAAAAGTTGAGTACAGTTAAACGACACCCTTATTAAATCATCAAGGCCGTTATACAGAGTATGAAAAGCCAGGGTATCAAGGTCGTGCGTGAGGTGATGCGAGGCCCTGCTATTATGCAAAAAATTAGGGTTTGGTTGGGGCCCGCCATGGCGGGCGACGTGAGCATATGGCCCACCTTGCTTGTGGCGGTATGAGGTCGGTGCCAGAAACACCAGATTTGGACCAAATTTGCGGAACCAAAAGCAATCGGAGATCACGTGCATTGACAACGACCCTTGAAGGGCTTCGGGTTGGGGTTGGTGGTAGCCTGAGTTTGGTGAGAGACAACTTGGTTTCAGGCAGCATAGGGGTGAGAGGCGGCCTGATTTTGGTGGCGGTTGTGGCCACGGTTGTATGTGGTGGTGTCCACGGTGGGCTGGGTTGGCGGACGGTGCAAAGTGATTGGTATTTGTTTGGTGTTTCATGAGAAGTTCATGATGTAGAAGCTTCTCGTGGAGTGCTTCAAAGGTGATAGGTGTGTCTCGAGCTATAACGGTGTCAATCACCGGTTTGTAGACCTCGTAGTCTGATACGTTTTAAATTTATACCGCAAGCGTACGGGTGTCGTAGCATACGGGTCGATCACAGGGAGGTCAAAGACTAAGTACCAGGTTGTCTCAAATTACAAGTTATCTACGCGAATCAATTATGGGTGTGATAATAAGCTAAATAAACTAATCTAACTATACTAATAAAAATAATCATAAACTAAAGAAGACGAAACCAACAATAATAAAAGGCAAGGGTTCATATCATCGCTAGACAAGCTCAAAAATAACGACACGATTGCTTAATTGTTATTCAAGTGAGACTACTACAATTCCGGAATATTAACGCTATCTCCCGAGTAACGATAATTCTCCTAAACGCTAACAAGTCTAATCCCCGCTCCCGCATGTAAATTAGACCGTAGATAAATCTCAATTATACAAACTCGCACTCCCATGAAAACTCGTATAACATTGATTAGATTGTGTTCTTAATTAACCCTCAGCTTCCGCATTTTGAATTAATTAAAACTGTAATAGACGACTCAAATCAACCGATTTAACACTCAACCCAAATATTGCCCAACTTCCGTTGATAGCTACAAATAATCTCATGCCAAACTCAATCAATAATTATCATCTAATAATCATGATAGACCTAATCAAACTCGAACAAACAACTTCGCAATTGTATTGATTAACAATTAAAACATGCTTGTACAATTAGCGATGATATAAAACCCTAAAATTAACTACTCATAAATTGTAAAGAAAATATAAAAAATCATAACAATAAATATAATAACAATTAAATAAAGAGAAGGGAATAAGAAAACTTAATCTAAGCTAATATATATATATAAAGCAGAAACTATGGTCTCTATGGTCGACATTTGTCACAATATAATTGGTCTAAAAAATTAATATTAGTATTATTTATAATTCTACTATTGCTAGGATTTTAGATGAAAAAATATTAACATATGTAACTTAAAATATAAAACTAAATCTACAATTGAAATCTTTACTATATTAGAACTTTCCAAAAAAAAAAAAAAAATTAATTGAAGATGTTTTTAATTGAGAAGAAAAATAATAATTTCAAAATAAACAATTATATGACACATAATTACCTTATTAAATAATAATTTCAAAATAAACAATTATATGACACATAATTACCTTATTTAATTTTTAGGTAAGTCTTCATCCCTTTTTGTATATATATACATCAAAAACTTTAGCTAGATCTTTTTAGGTACGTACTATGTTAAATAGTTTTACTTTATTATGTTTTAATTATGATTACAATTTGTGTTAAATTTATTTTTTGATAAGAGTGTTTAAAATTTGAATATTTTTATTTCTTAATTACTATGTTTGATACTTAAACATAGCTTGATTAAATTATTGCTGATTTTTTTTCTTTGTATGTTGTAGATTTATATTTTACGTTCAAGATTTGAAGTTTTTTATTGAACAAACTTGATTATAACCCAATAGAAAAATTAATGAATATGTGATACGAATACGACGACCAATTAAATTATAATTAAAATTCGATGAACCTATGCAATATATTTAGTTATATTTAATTTTAGATTAATTAAATCTAGGCAATAAATTTGATTAGAATATTAATTTACGATTCGTTGAACTTAAACAATGAATCTAGTCGTATTTAGTTATATCTAGCTTAAGTTTTTTTACTATATATAGTGAACTTGTAATTCATTATAAAGCAGATTTTGATGAAAGAAAAAACTTGTGTTCTCTCAAATAACGTAGGTAACGTTTATTTGTGATTCTCGGATTGTTGCGTACGATCCAAAATAGTGATTTATTAGGACGCGTCTCCTAATTATTGCTCGATTGGAACCAATAGGTCTTGGTTAGCCAATCTCGTTCATCAAGTTATAGGTCTAACTTGGTGTCTGCTTATCCCTTACTATTTTATTTTCTTATTATGTATACTTCCGCTGTCTTTTCGCATCAATATGTAACATGAAAGGTAAGAATATGTAACATGAAAGGTAAAAGTGATATACAATATCTATCGATTATCTTATTTTTAAATAAAGTTATTAGATATGGTTGTATAATAATATTTGTAATGCTTAATGCGTAATCTTTTAGTTAGTTTAATAGTATTAAGTTTTGATTTGATTGTTCATCTCAATTTTGTATGAGAACATCTGATAATTAAGAAAAAAAAAAAACAAAAAAAAACATGTTTAGTATAGTGATAGGGTAAAATTTGATTTAATGACAAAATTCCAATTTCTTTATTACCCTATTTTAACGTAACAGAAAGAGAATATATGTAATTAACAAAAAAACAAAAAAAAAAAAAAAAAAAAAAAAAAGAAGAAGATGGTGTAGTATAATTAACATATGTAATCTAAAATATAATACTAAATCTACAATTGGAATCCTTAAAATTATAGGATACCAAAATTGAAGAATACATAATTTGCCTTAAATATATTGGATTAAATATTCAAGTTAAGGGAAAAAAATATAAGTAACTTATATTTTAAAATATTAAAAAAAAATAATAATAAAATGAAAGAGCAAAAGAAATATGGTAATTCATAGAATTTTAAAATGTCAAATAATATTTGATTTAATAAATAAGTTAAGGGAAAAAAATAGTATTAGGTAAGTATTATAAAATATAATTAGCAAATAAACGAAAAACAAATATGATAAATCATAGATTTTAGAAAATTATCATATTAAATACGATAAAAGCCGAAAAGAACATAGCCTTAGTATTTATATTTTAGAAATTTTGTCATATTAAATATCATAGAAAATAATATCATAATTGGTAAATATATAAACTAGAAAAAATATATAAAAATTATATTTTATACTTATTTTTAAATCTTAATAATAATGATAGATAGCCCGGACGGAGACGGGTACGCCAACTAGTCTTTAATTGAATCTTGAATCAAAGCATCAATCTTGCAAAAGGAGAACTTGGAATGAAAACTGAGTTTTTCCTAAAACCTAAACTGCTAAAACTAACGTACTGTAAAACTTGGAAAAAATAAAACTAAAACTAAAACTGAAGTAAAAACTCCCCGTAAAACTAAACTCAGAGTTTGAGTTGTTTTATTCTCTTCTAAACTAATTACAATTTGGGCTTTAGTCCAATACAAGTCTTTCCGGTCCAATTCTTATTTAATTGCTTGACCATAATATTCTTTCTTGCTCGGGTTTAAACTTCACAATCTCGCACAATTCATGACCCGCGTTAGCTCCACGACAATTTTAGCTCATAATCTCCATCCTGCAAATAATATAGTAAACTCGTAGAAAACCGCAAAAGGAGAAAATATTATATAAAACGTATAAAAATGTCGGGATAAGTGTAATGTGACGGGGAATAAATATATAAAATATCGGTAAAATATAGACTTATCATAGTCCAGGTCGTTTAGGACCTTGGAAATGACATCTTCCGGGTCTAAAGCTTTGCCCATGAGAGCAAATTGGTCTATGCATCCTTTGATTTGATGCATATAATCGGTAATGGTTTGATTCGCAAGTTTTACGATTGAATCTAATTTCCCCTTGAGTTGTAAAATATGTCGCCTCGAGGGGTTGGCATAGGTGTGAACGAGTATGTCCCACGCTTCTTTTGAGATTTGCGCGAGCACCATTAAATACTGTAGGTCGGATGATATCGTGCCCATGCATAAGAGCGTCGAGAATCAACCCGTCTTGTTTAAGCCACGAAAGGTTGGCCGGGTTAGGGGTTTCGGTTTTATCGTCAGCGAGGACGGTTTGTGGTGGTGCGTGGACTGTCGGAACCGTCTAGAAAGCCGAGCAACGAGAAGCCGAAAAAAATTTTGGTCAACTGAAAACGCCACCAACCGTGTAGTGTTGTTTGTTTTGTTTAACACAATGGCTTAGGTTCAACGATGTTAAAGGTTTGGAGGTGTCGTGTGTAACACCCCGGCCCCAACTAAAGGCCGAAATGTCACTCACGGTAGCTCGCCAGGCTGCGTACATCGCCCACAGACCAACACGGGCCCTTTCCAGCGCACTTTGTCCTCACTCATGCACATCCTGAGAACTTCCCAGGAGGTCACCCATCCCAAGACTACTCTCCAGCAAGCACGCTTAACCAAAGAGTTCTTAAAGATGAGCCACCAGAAAAGAAGATGCATCTTGTTGATATGAGTAGCACTTACAATCCTTTTAAGCACTAGGTCACTTGAGCTCATCACATGGACCACTTCAATGGGGAACCCGGCCCGAATAACCTCGGACAACACCGGGTGTTACATCGTGTGGGTTGGGAACCACAGTGTCGTTGGTGGTGTTGGTGGTGTTGTTGGCCATGGTGAGTGACAGCGTCGAGAGGGAGGACTGATGTTTGAAGGTAGGACGTTTAGGGCGGAGGTTGTGCTTGGATCGATTGTTGCCTTTGGATACCATATAAGAGTTACTGAATATACTTCATACACGCCTTACTAAATACACTATCAAAGAACAGGTGTGTACCAGTCTCCACCCCATCCTGACATAGCAAGCAGATCTGGTTATTAGTTACTCCAAACTAGGGATGTCAGTTGGGGAGGTCAGCACGGATGCCGCCCCGCATCCGCTCCAATTAGGGTGGAGGTAGGAGACACTTTAGCGGGTTGTGGATCGGTGTTGGATCCTAAAAGTGATCCCCGCCGCGGGTCGTGAAGCGGTGGTGGATTTCATCCAAACATCACCCCGCCCTCGCCCCCGCCCCACCTATACCCGCCCTGCCCTTACCCGTCCCACCTATACACGCCCCGTCTATACCGGCCTTATTCATATTCTTAAGAATATAAATTAGAGAAAAATTTAACACTTTATAACTTTACTTTGATTCATAAACTTTAACACTTTAAAAATTTAACACTTTAACCAATTAAAATATTGGTGTCGGATTGATATTTCTTTAATTCATAAACTTTAAATATGTCTCGTACGTATTTTAATTTGGTACTCAAAATACTTTGATTGGTTATTTGAAATGTGTTTTCTACGTGGCTATGTCGTTATTAGAAAATTTTCGGTAAAAAATTATTGAAATTTACATTGCGATAATGTGATTCTATGGGGCGGGTGGGGCGGGTTTAGGGCGGGTGGTGGGGCGGTGGTGGGTCTAAAAAAATTCCCCGTCAAGCGGGTGGTGGAGGACGGGTGGTCACCCGCCATGGGTGATGAGGCGGAGGCGGAGGTGAGTTTTTGTTGGTGGATGCGGTAGTGGAGATGCTTCCCCCGCCCCGCCCCAATAACACCCCTACTCCTAACCTCACCAGCCTATTCAAAGTAGCCATCCTCCCTTTAGCCGTCATCCAAGCTATCATCATATATCTTGACACATTATACCGTGACCATACAATCCTTTTTTCTGATCGGTGGTTTCAAATATAAAAACTAGTCAAAGGATGAATATTATTGACCTTTAGTTTTTATTTTTTTTTTTTTTTTTTGTTCGATCGGTGGTTTCAACTATTCTAGTCCATTCATTTCAATTTATTTCGAAACTTGCTTCACAAATTTAAATGGAGTATTAGATTAAGTGGCATATGTACATTGTGACGTTTACTAATCATCTCCAACTCAACTAGTACATGTCGCATATTCGGCCTGTGTTTTCCGCCCATGTTTAGACACCATTCTGCGAGATTCATTGTGGCGTTGATATCGTCTTTGTTGACCTCTTTGGCAACGCAACTAGTACACCCAGATAACTCGGTGGCCAGGCTTCTACATCCACCATCTCCCGTAGGGGATAGCGGTTTTCTGCCTGTTATAAGCTCAACAAGGACTACTCCAAAGCTATAAACGTCACTTATTTCAGTGAATTGATTGGACTGAAAGTATTCGGGATCTAAATAGCCATATGTTCCTAGAACAACAGTAGTCACGTGGGTCTGGTCGATGTTAATGGCCTTTGAGGTCCCAAAATCAGATACTTTTGCCCGATATATCTCATCCAAGAGTATATTGGTCGACTTGATGTCTCTGTGATAAATAGGAGCAGACGAAGATGAATGCAGATCATAGCAGCGCTTGGTGATTGTCTTTGCAATTTGTACGCGCATTTTCCAACTGATGTGAATATTTTCACTTTGACCATGTAAATGTTCGTAAAGTGTTCCATCTTTATTCTACTAAATGACAGTTTTCGCTGACATCATCGATACCACATGTCACGTTTCTGTGCATTATTTTCCCGCCAAAACATAATGCTTACATCATCCTTCATATTATATGTTTTTAGGTCTATATTCATTATTTACGATTATTATTTCTTAATAATTATGTTCACACTTATATTATGCATGAAAAATAAATTGTTAACTTTATCAAGAATATATTTATACTAAATTAATTATTTACTTATTTTAGTATTTTAATTTTTGTTTACTTTTACAATAAAATAGACAATTAAGTAAGTTAACCTTATTATTTTGTTTCTAACGCCATCTCTAAATATTCTAAATAAGTAATATATAAAATTTAAACTATACTATGAAATATTAAATCTATACACTATATAAAAAGAAAAAAAATATATTCTTTTTCAATCAAAAATAAGTGTTGGGTATATATTTTACCTATAATGTCTATAAATATAAAATATAATCACTATATATATTTTAGTTTTTTTTTTTAGATAATATTTGTTTTTTCCATTGTTATATGAAAATCATTAAATTAATTATTGTATTATTTTTCAATTAATTTATTATAAATTAGAAGTAATATATTATCTATAATAACCGTGCATTTATGTACGGGATCTAAACTAGTTTGGTATGAACTCATAGACAAGTATAGGAACTTCTGTCTCTAAACAACATCCCAATAGTTTGACCACATTCCGATGGTTGATTTGAGAAAGAATAACTACTTCATTGATAAATTGTCCGACCTGACTCTCATCGACCATTTTGGCTTTCTTGATCGCCACGATCTTTCCATCCATCAACATACCTTTATACACCGTGCCTTGGCCTCCTTGGCCAAGTATTCTGTTCTCGTTGAAGTAGTCGGTAGCTTTCTCTAGCTCGGTGTTAGTAAAAATTTTGGTCGTCTCAACAGCACTATCGTCAGACGACATCTGCTGCTGCAGCAGTAAGCCACCGTTTCTCTTGAAGTGCTTCGCTTTTCGCTTGATTTCTCTTCTCCTTTTCACGAGCCTGTATAGCCAATATGAACCTAGGACAAATACCAGGAATCCGAAACCAGAGATGAATCCTGAAAAAATCAAAACATTTAAATCTTCACATAACTCAGTATATCACTTCTTTCCGAAACAAGCACCCAGTTTGTAAGACTGCAAGTTCTAATAATCCAAGCGACAGAGCATAAGACAACATATAGATGGACTTTTTTATATCCAGCATCGGCCAAACGTTAATTCTCAATGTCGGAAATACCCAGAAATGGAGCTCGCCTTAACATTAAATACTTCTTGCAATAATAATGGGAGACTTGATCTGTTGAGTCGTTCCGCAGAGCACAGCTGGATTTGCACTTGCGACACTCTTCCACAACTTGAAAGAAAAAGATTGAATGTGTCATAACCAACAACAGTAGTATGTGCATCTAAGGCTAATTTCACGAACCTAAAACAAAATTGCAAGGTGCGTGCGGCACATTGTTTAGTGGCTCATTTTATTTTCTTTCCATATATGTCGCTAAGCAGTCTATGAAATTCGAAAATCACGCAATACGAGACACCATTGGAGTAAAAAGCGAAATATTACAGCATCGTTATATACCTTGGCATCCACTGGGAAAATAGGGGTTTCCTTCATAAGGAAATAGACACACACAGTCTTGATCATCACAAGTGAAACTCGCGTTGTGCTTACTCCGCCAAGGCTTTAAATATGTAGCCTTCCACAGCAATATCGTAGGATAGTATTCCGACGATGACATGCCGAACTTCTCCATTGAGCCAACATCAGTAAAGGCAACTGATGCATTGCAACTGTTGGATTTAATTTTTCGTTCAAAAACGACGCGTATCTTGTAAAAATCAAGGCCATCCACCCATCCATAACCATTCCCCGGTGGCGTTGAGGCTTGGCAGCATCCAACACCGTAGCAGGTCGTTCCACTTGCACTCATATTAGTAGCCTCACTGGCACAAATTGAAGCACATCCAGCCAAGATTTCCCCGTCCTGTGTCGTTAATACAGCACTGCCTCCACAGCCCTCCATCATCAAGACATTGGATTGCCAGTATCGATATTGGCTACCTGTAAAGTCATGGCTACTAATTACCTTGACACCATCACTTCCACAGATATTTAAACGAGGCTGGGCTACTGTGATTGTTTGCGCCGGGTTCTTCCATGGGAATCTTCCTGGCCAATCGATGTCCAGCACCTCGAGATTAGTTCCCCCCAAAATTGGCTTGGGGGAACCAGAAGATGCATCGCAAACAATCTCATATGATCGGTCATGGTAACAACCCTCGTTAATCCCAAATGGATACGGGATGCTAACATTACCACAGTGGTCGACACAATTAGGCATCGATATACTCGGGTCGACTGCTAGAGTTAGTACAGGCAGCACCTGAAGCAGCAAAAGTAAGAACACAGACACCATTGTCATGGTTTTTTGAGTAGTAGATGCAGAATTATTGAGCTCACACATACTCTCTACTTTTATACTGGTTATCAGGTTTTGGTTTTTTTCGTGGAAAATTTGTACCAAAAGTTAGACCGTCTTCTTTACGTCGTTGTGACTAGCTAATTAATTTTCCAAGTCAAACTTCACCGAGCATGCCAAGTCTTCTATAACATTATTAGACTTTTCTTCTTCTGCCAAATCAAGGGACCTAAGTGACAGTAACAGGTACCTCAGGTATGATATTGCCAGGCAAAATACCAAAAGATTGGCTTGTCTTAACTTTTGGCATTGTGTGGATGGAACTGGAAATCGACAGAAACGGTAACGACCACGAATTACCAACACATCAAAGTAATGGTTTATAGTAAGACGAACGCCAACGGGGAACGACAGCACAATATATAAGAAACTAGTTGAACAATTATGGACAGAGGGTGTATTAGTTTTGTAATAAAATCGACATGTGCAACTGTTCTGCAACAAAAAATATAACAAAGCTAAGGTCACTTTTCAGTAACCTCAACATGATCCAAAATATTCTCAATATCGGAGAGGTTTTAATCTGGCTTTAAAGAACTAAAATGAATCACATATATGAAAATGTGAAATTGATAAAGAGAATAGACGATTACAATCAAATATATAATAAGCAGAGGCTGAATCAAATACAAGTATACACCATTTGTACGCATTTTGCAGAAGAACATACTTTAGTAGACTACTTCAGCATTGATAACAACAGACGAACAATCGCATTGTATTACCTTCGGGAAAGGGTCACAATTCATCGTAAATGCGCATCATGAGACTAAAGATATATATGCTGCAGGTTTTATTTCCTCACACAGTCACACTACTAATACTGCATTTGAAGTAAAATACCTAGCTTTGTTAGTCGCCAATCATGAGCGGTAGAATCTCAACCGTACAAGCCGGAGGATCATCATCTGTGAAAAACATGCCTTCCCCGAAAGGACCGCCATCTGCGTAAATCGCTTCTGTGACTGCATGATTACTCTCTGGAGGTCCTAGATCTGTCAGGAAAGCCATCTGTGCGGATCTGATCCCATCCAATTGCACTGCGATTTCTTTCATAGTGGGTCGTTGTTTCCCGTTCATATTCAGGCATTTTATGGCAAGTTCAGCGATAGCCATAAACTCGTCTTCCTTACCCTCGTCTACGATCCGGGGATCTAGCATACTTAGCAGATGTGAGTCTTCCATTTTGGTCAGAAACTCCGCGGCCAGATTTATCCATCCTCCGTCTCCCGTGGGGCATATTGGTTTTTTGCCCGTTATGAGCTCAACAAGGACTACTCCAAAGCTATAAACATCACTTTTTTCAGTAAATTGATTCGACTGAAAGTACTCGGGATCTAAATAACCGTATGTACCTAGAACAACAGTAGTCACGTGAGTCTGCTCGATGTTAATGGCCTTAGAGGTCCCAAAATCAGAAACTTTTGCCCGATATTTCTCATCCAAGAGTATATTGGTCGACTTGATGTCTCTGTGGTAAATAGGAGCAGATGAAGACGAATGCAGATATGCAACAGCACCAGCTGATTCTGCTGCAATTTGTAACCGCATTTTCCAACTGACGTGAAATTCGTCACTTTGACCATGTAGATGTTCATAAAGTGTTCCATTTGGGATGAACTCGTAGACAAGTATAGGAACTTCTGTCTCTAAACAACAACCTAGTAGCTTGACCACATTCCGATGGTTGATCTGAGAAAGAATAACCACTTCGTTGACAAATTGTTCGACCTGACTCTCGTCTACCTTTTTAGCTTTCTTAATGGCCACAATCTTTCCATCCATTAACATACCTTTGTAGACTGTGCCTTGGCCTCCTTGGCCAAGTATTCTGTTCTCGTTGAAGTTGTCGGTAGCTTTCTCTAGCTCAGTGACGGTAAAAACTTTGGTCGCCTCAACAGTACCATCATCAGACGACATCTGCTGCTGCAGCAATAAACCACCGTTTCTCTTGAAGTGCTCTGCTTTTCGCTTGATTTCTCTTCTTCTTTTCACGAATCTGTATAGCCAATAGGAACCCAGGACCAGCAGCACAAACCCCAAACCAGACATGAATCCTGAAAACGTCATAACATACTTAGCATCAATTTAATATCAAACTAGCCACGGAACAACTTCTGATATTAGACTATAGAAGTCTTCACATGACTCTGTAAATCACATCTCGAAACACGCATCCAGTTGTAAGACTTCGATTTCTTAAATGGCAGGTCTAGTAATCCAAAGGGCAGGACATAAAATTGATTGATGTTTTTCATGTTCAACGGATTTTCTGCATTAGCAAATGTAACCTTTCTCGAATTGACTTTATAATGGCGTTAAATATTTTGATAGTGGTTTGCATAATATTTTTAGGCGGAAAAATTATAATAAAAACACGACATGTACTGATGATGATGTCAACAAATTAAAACTTGGATTTAGTATATAGGAGGGTTGGCCGTTTACATTAGAGTTACATACCAATAAAAGAAGCCCGCCTGAATAGTGAATGTTTCTTACAATAATAATAGGAGAGTTGAGAGTCGGCATGATAGCCCTCAGCACAGTGATCTTTGCACTTGGCACATTCCTTCACAACTTGATAAGAAAAAAAAGAAAAAATTTCATCGTCAGCTACAACAAAAGCTGCACAAGGGCACGCCCATAAGAAACTGCAGAAGACGATATAATATTATTAGGAAAGAAATTAAAAAGAATACAACTTTGTTGTGTACCTTGGCATCCATTGGGAACATAGGGGTATCCTTCATAAAAAAATTCACACTGGCAACCGTCTGAATCGCAAGTGACATTCGCCTTACTTTCATACTGAAAAGGTTTTGAAAAGGTAGCATTCCAGGATAATTTCATAGGAATGGTCTCGACACTTGACAACGACCCAATCATCTTCTGCATCGACTCACTGTCAATCACTGCTAATAAGGCATTGCAAGTTTTAGTTTTAATTGTTTGTTTGGAAAAGGCAGCTATCTCATAATAATCAAGATCTGGAATATCATCGTGGCAGCATCTGACACCGAAGCAAGGCGTTGCACTCCTGTTAGCAGTATCACTGTTACAAACTGAAGCACACCCTGCAACGATTTCTTTGTACCGATCTCTTACAACAGCATTGACTCCACAGCCTTCCATCATCAGTACATTGGACGAATATAGATATGGAGTACCCTTCAAGTCTATGCTACGGATTTCCTTGTCACCGTCACTTCCACAGATACTAGGACGATGCAAGCCTACAGTTACTGTGTGGCCATATCGTGACCAGTCGATGCTCAGCACCTCAAGATTAAACTTCTGCAAAAATGGCTTAGGGGCCCCAAAAGACGCATTGCAAATGATCTCAAATGATCGCTCACGGTAACAATTGGCTCCAATGCCAAATGGATACGGAATCCGAACATCACCACAACGATCGACACAGTTAGGCATCGATATAATCGAGCCACTTGCTACAGTCAGGACTGGCAACAGCTGTAGCGCAAGTAATAACAAAGACACCATTGTTTTCTTTTCTTTTCTTTTCTTTTCTAGAATTGATGCACTACACAAAGCTCAGAAAATTCTACACTTATAATATTTCCATGTCTTCTTACGACAAATGAAGGTTCCCCAGTGAAATTGCTAAGCAAGTACCAACAAATGTAATATTTGACTTGTCTTTAATTATTACTCCGTATCTTGTTGATTATGCTACATAACTAGACCTAAATGATACGGCCTCGTCTTGGACTGAAAATATCTTTAACTAAACTGAAGTAAACAACAAAATTGTATTAAGTCCGAGAAAACAATTCCTAAACAATACAGCAAATAAAAAGGTGTTACTTATGCAGAGGAACTACATCATAGCATCAGTATAAAAGTTGAATTACAACGGGCCAATTTTTCAATTTCCAATTTTTAAACCGTCACAACTTCACTGACTACAGGACACTCATCTGATCTACTTACCTTTAAATTTTAATCTAAAAACATTTTGTACTTTGACACTCATTCTAGGGAGGCCATGAAGGACATAATAACGCATCCTCAACTCGATCATTTTGTACTGTGATTCAGTATCATGGCCGGAGTTTACTATCACAATTGAATTCAAAATTGTGAAAATAATAAAAGTAATATAATTCTAAATTGAAGTTATCAAAAAGTATAAGAAATCAAGATGATTGAATAGGTCAAACAATCATAAAATAACAAGAGTGTGGACTTCATCTCAATTAGAAGACTTCATCTCAATTAGAGATAAACACTTGACTTTGACCAAAATGTTCAGAGAAAACCGTTTTGTACTCCGTGCAACTTATTGAAAATAGTAAGACCACTAATGATATAGAAGAGGCGCAAGGCGCATCAAGGTTTTAAGAGGACGAGACGACAAGGCGAAAAGGCACACACTTTTTTTACGCGAGTTGCCCTATTTATTTCTAAAGGTTTTGGGCAAAAAAATTACATTTTTCAAGAGTTCTCGAACTAACAAACATGTAAAAGAGTCAAAGTTGAAAATAATTGGAAAAACTGAAAAGGAAGGGCATAACTCAAAATCTAATAGAAAAAGTAACAAATACGGAGTAGTACGTACTAGTAGGTCGGTTAAGTAAGCTTTGAAAAGGCACACCTAAAATGCATCAAGACGTTTTGGCTAATGCCCCATCCAAGGCACTATTGGAGTATATTGATGTTACTAGTGTGTACCGACGGTCAACGAAGTCAAGGCATACGCGAAATGTGACAAATGATATTAGTGCCCCTTTGTGAATAGATGCGTTTCTTGGTAAAAATGTATTTACCATTGTATTATGATTTGTATATAAATAGATGTATGTTGTAAATCAATCATCATGCAATTCATTAATAATTATTACACTTGTATAATTTACGTTTGTGTATGATACGAAAATTATGCGGAAGCGACTTAGCGAACATAAGGAATGATATTTGCCTCGAAATCTTGTGAAATTTCGAACCAATAGATGGGTGTCTTCGACTAAAGACCTATTTAGCCTTAGACGGGATATGAACAATCAAACCCAAAGCATGAATTAGATTGAACTATGATTAACCCTCGAACTACCTCGCTCAAGTTTAATCTTTGAATCTCGACCGCAATCGAAAACTCAACGTCAATGAAAATTAAAGTTCAACCCGAACTTCAAAAATCAATTATAATTCTCAAATTTATTATTCAACTTGTGTTTTTTGAATCAATACATAAAACTCTATTTATAATAAACTACTTAGAAAAACTTACCTAGGGAATAAAATAAAAATCCTATAAAATCTAAGCAAATAAATAAACTAATTTCCTAAACAAACTAAAATCAAGAAACTTCTAAATTACGGTAAGAAAATAAACTAATTATACGAAATATAACATAAAATAACTCAAAATTATTCTAAAATATAATGTTATTTTAAGAAAGATGTTGGATGTTGATTTTTTAACGGATCTCGTTATTTCATGTGTATATTCTCGTATCATCCTCCCTTTCTTCAAAAAGATTCGACCTCGAATCTTCGAAGTCTTCAAGTGATAAATCAAATCATCATATCCACCTGGGTCGAATAGAAATTTTTTAAACTTAAATCGACAAGTCCTTAAAAATTCAAAGGTTATTGTTTGAGAAATATTCAGAATTTCCTTTAAATCATCATCTTCAATGTACTCAACCAGTTTTCCAACCTCGACACTTTTAAATTGAACATGTCTTCCATTCCTCGACCCGTTGGTAACCATGCTCAAAATTTTATCAAGATTTCTTACAAGTACAAATTGATAAGAACTCGTGAAATCAGATCTCTCGCAAGAAATCGGTTCTCGATGCACCATGTCAACAACAATATATGACTCTTGTTTTGATTCTTCAGTGGTGCATTCAACCACAACTTCAAATTCTTCATCAAAAATTGGTGGTTTGTTTGGATCGAATAAATAAGTATCAACATCTTCATATGTCTTTTCATTGGAGAACAAATCAAAATCTGTTGAACTTTTAATATCTATCTCGCCCATGACCATCTTGAATTTCGGGAAATCAAGAGCCGAAGCTCTGATACCACATATGATACGAAAATTATGCGGAAGCGACTTAGCGAACATAAGGAATGATATTTGCCTCGAAATCTTGTGAAATTTCGAACCAATAGATGGGTGTCTTCGACTAAAGACCTATTTAGCCTTAGACGGGATATGAACAATCAAACCCAAAGCATGAATTAGATTGAACTATGATTAACCCTCGAACTACCTCGCTCAAGTTTAATCTTTGAATCTCGACCGCAATCGAAAACTCAACGTCAATGAAAATTAAAGTTCAACCCGAACTTCAAAAATCAATTATAATTCTCAAATTTATTATTCAACTTGTGTTTTTTGAATCAATACATAAAACTCTATTTATAATAAACTACTTAGAAAAACTTACCTAGGGAATAAAATAAAAATCCTATAAAATCTAAGCAAATAAATAAACTAATTTCCTAAACAAACTAAAATCAAGAAACTTCTAAATTACGGTAAGAAAATAAACTAATTATACGAAATATAACATAAAATAACTCAAAATTATTCTAAAATATAATGTTATTTTAAGAAAGATGTTGGATGTTGATTTTTTAACGGATCTCGTTATTTCATGTGTATATTCTCGTATCAGTGTAATTTATCATGGTATCAGAGCCGAGATCCGCTCGGCCTGAGTCCGTTTCCCAATTCCGCTGTTGCATTTTGCATCAAATTTACACTGTTTCCCATGTGTTTAATCACCCATGTTCACAAATCCCAAAAAAAAAAAAAGCATTTTGCCTTGCGTTGAGAAAAAAAAAATAATAAAAAAAATAAGGAAAAAATGCAAATTTGCAAATAAAGTAACAAGGGAGAATATGGGTTTGGTTTCTTGCGCTCTGTTCATACGAGTACATGAATTGCATCTATATTTTATGGTGCGGTGAAATGCCGCTTAATTGTGTTGGAGATGGTAAAAGAGGGCTTCCACTCCATGCGTATTAAAATTACTAGAAAAATTGGTAATGTTTATCAAGGTTCAAAATTACACCAGAATAATGGTGTTATAACCACATTTATGATCTTCAGGATATAATATGGGTATTAATGTAAAAGTACTCAACCGTGAGTACATTTGAAATATCGCAATACAAGAAGTCGAGAAGTTCGACAAGACCGTGTTTCTTAAATTGCGAAATTAGCGGGTTCGAGAAGAAATGCGCTCCCCGCTTGACAAAAGTCTAAGGGTCCGAAAAAGACGTTCATGTTATTCTAAAATTTAAGGGTTCGAAAAGAATGGCGTTCCCTTGAAGCGGATGTGACGAGGTTCGAAAAGAATGGCGTTCCTTGCTTCACTGAAGAAAAAAAAAAAAAATGTGTCGATGTTGTACCGACATAGCGCGTTGACTACTCGCGCCAATATTTTTTGTATTTTTTTAATGTTAATTACTTTGCAAACTCATGGAAATTTTTCCAAATTGCCATGAGTTTGAGGGGGGGTATTGGAGTATATTGATGTTACTAGTGTGTACCGACGGTCAACGAAGTCAAGGCATACGCGAAATGTGACAAATGATATTAGTGCCCCTTTGTGAATAGATGCGTCTCTTGGTAAAAATGTATTTACCATTGTATTATGATTTGTATATAAATAGATGTATGTTGTAAATCAATCATCATGCAATTCATTAATAATTATTACACTTGTATAATTTACGTTTGTGTAATTTATCAGGCACGCCTTTTGAAACTAAAACTGCAATAAGAAGGATTTCAAATCGGGAAAAAAAAAATTGATAGAGAGGAGCTATTGTAAGATGGAGTGACTCAATAATGACGAGTAATAAAACTCGGTCGATCAATATAGATTTTTAAAACATATGCAACTGTCGTGGGTTGCCATTGGGAGTAAAGATGAGTACATAAAACTCAGTCGATCAATATAGATACAAGACTAAAAATTTCTATGCATCGGTAACAAATGCCATGAGGGGTAAAAGTACTTTTTTTATAGGTTTGACGGAGGAAGTGTACATAAAGAAGTAAATTGGGCGGTTTAGGTCAGATGTACATACCAAGAAAAGAACCCCGCCTGAACTGTGGATGTTTACCGCAATAAAAGTACGATGACTGTGTCCAGGAAATGAAGCCCTCATAGCAGAGATCTACGCACTTGGTACCTTCTTTCACAACATGACGCAAAAAGATTTACGTTGTCCCAACAACAACAGCTGCACGCCTGCAAATTTAGGAAAAACCATCTCAATTCTCAACCAAAACTTTACGAAGATAGTTGTGATCCAGTGTTCAAGACAATATTTATCGTAAAAGATATTGTAATGAAAACAACATTGCTAATTTACCTTGGCATAGATAAGGAACATAGGGGATTCCTTCATAAAAGAAAATTGACACTCGCAAGAGTCGTTGCAATTCTGAAAAATGCAACTGACGTTTTGCCTTGCTTTCATATTGTCGTAGCTTAGGAACGATATCTACACTTGACAATCACCCCGCAAATCTGCATCGACCTGCTGGCAATCACGGTTACTGATGCATTGCAAGTGTTTGCTTCTATCGGTTGTTCGAAATCAACATCTATAACATAATAAAATGAAACCCTATAAAATCCGACCTGCCATATTCAAACCAGTGACCTAATAAGGGTTAAACTGCTTGAACCAACTACAGTCCTCCGCTCTATCAACTGCTATGCTATGGCCAAAGTAATACTAAATCTCAGTATCAGTCGTACACTCGTACTAGGCACCACTAGGTCAAAATAGTTACAACCCGAATGCGGGTATTGTAGACATCAGTGCATTTACCTCTCGTAACATTTGAACCCAATTCCTCATAATAAAGCAATATCAACCCTAAATTGAAGTAATCAGAAAGTTTGAAGAAATTTAGAAGATTGATTAGGCCAAATAATCACAATAAATAGGTCCCATATAATGAAGAATATTGTTCAAAATAATGAACAAGGAATGTTGAAATTATTAATTAAAGGAGTAAATCATACGACCGAGTTAATGTCAATATAGTCAGCATCCAACACCGTAGCAGGTGGTTCCACTTTCGCTCACATCAGTAGCATCACTGGCACAAATTGAAGCACATCCAGGCCAATCGATGTCCAGCTCCATGGGCGGATCTAGGAATTTAGATGCGGGGTAGCACGATTCTAATCACAAACATAAGCGAAAAAATCAAAAATCAATTTAACTGTAGCCGGCGAGTTCTCATATATTATGCTACAGAGTTCTCATATTTTCATAGTGGTTTACAACATCACCATATTACATAATAAATCTCTTTCTATAAAAATAATTAAATTATTGTCCGATAACTCATCGACCATACTATTGAGAACTTTGTTCAATATATGTGTCGAATGAAGAAAATCGGCCACAAGGGTGATAAAAAACATACAAACAAGTACCAGTAATTCCGTAATAATCCTTGAACACCTCATCTAATCGACTATCAGTTTCTTGAAAAATTTCATCACTCAAATTTAAAAATATTTTGACACATAGGAGAAAATATAGGACCATGCAGTTTTGTTGAATATACCTTCGTGAAAATTAAATGTAAAATGTTTTAAGTTAAGCTTGCAGATTCACTTATTTAGAAGATAGACATGCAAAGATATTTTATTGGTGCAGCACACTCACGGTTTTTGTATTTTTATTTTTATATTACCACAGTGGTCGTCACAATTAGGCATTGATATGCTTTTTAGAGTACAGGCAGCACCTGAAGCAAAAGTAAGAGCATAGACGACGCCATTGTTATGCTTTTTAGAGTAGATGCAGAATTATAGGAGCTCACACATACTCTACTATATACTAGTTATCAGGTTTTGGTTTTTATCTTGGAAAAGTTGTACGAAAAGTTAGACCGTCTTTTTTACGTTGTTGTGATTAGCTGATTAATTAGCCAGTCAACTATTTCTGAGCATGCCAAGTCTTGTGTAACATCATTAGACTTTTCTTCTTCTGGTAAATCAAGGGACCTCAGTGACAGTAACAGGTAACATATTGCCTGGCAAAGTACCAAAAGTTTGACTTGTCTTATTTTTTGGCAATGTGCTTATAAAAGCGAAATATGATAACAATTTTAGAGGTGGAAATGTGCAATGACAACGCAGTAACAGAAACAATAACGACCACAAATTAAAAACATTACAAGTAATGTTTTATAGTAGTATAGTACGAAGATCACTACGCACAATTTGGACAGAGGGTGCATTAGTTTTTCAATAAAATCGACGCATGCAACAAAAAACATAACCTCAGTGCCTCATGGAGCCCAACAAGTAGCAGCATAAGAAGTGTCGGATCTACGCTTTCAGATCAGAATGTTTAATTTTTAGAACTTAGAACAACAAAGCTAAGGCCACTTTCTGTTTCGGTGATATCAAAATAATCCAAATAGTTTCAATATCGGAGAGGTTTCAGTTTGGTTTAAAAGGATGAAAATAAATCCTTTCTAAATTATTTTCAGATAACTTCATAAATTTACACATGAATCATGACATATATGAAATTTATACAGATAATTGACGATTACAATCAAATAGATAATAAGCAGAGGCGGAATAAATTACAAATATACACCCTTTGTAAGCAATTGCAGAAGTACACTTAAATAACAACATAACCTTCGGGAAAGAGTCACAAGTCGTAGTAAATGCGCATCATGAGACTTAAATTATTATATACTGCAGGTTTTCTTTGAAGTAAAATACCGAGCTTTGTCAGTCGCCAATCATGAACGGTAGAATCTCAACAGAACAAGCCGGAGGATCATCATCTGTGAAAAACATGCCTTTGCCGAAAGGACCGCCATCTGTGTAAATCGCTTCTATGACAGCATGATTACTCTCTGGAGTTCTTAGATCTGTCACGAAAGCCATCTGTGAGGATCTGATCCCATCCAATTGCACTGCGATTTCTTTCATAGTGGGTCGTTGTTTTCCGTTCATATTGAGGCATTTTCTGGCAAGTTCAGCGATAGCCATAAACTCGTCTTCCTTACCCTCGTCTACAATCCGGGGATCTACCATACTTGGCAAATGTGAGTCTTCCATTTTGGTCAGAAATTCGGCGGCCAGATTTATCCATCCTCCATCTCCTGTGGGGCATATCGGTTTTTGACCCGTTATGAGCTCAACAAGGACTACTCCAAAGCTATAAACGTCACTTTTTTCAGTAAATTGATTCGACTGAAAGTACTCCGGATCTAAATAACCGTATGTACCTAGAACAACAGTAGTCACGTGAGTCTGCTCGATGTTAATGGCCTTAGAGGTCCCAAAATCAGAAACTTTTGCCCGATATTTCTCATCCAAGAGTATATTGGTCGACTTGATGTCTCTGTGGTAAATAGGAGCAGATGAAGACGAATGCAGATATGCAACAGCGCCAGCTGATTCTGCTGCAATTTGTAACCGCATTTTCCAACTGACGTGAAATTCGTCACTTTGACCATGTAGATGTTCATAAAGTGTTCCATTTGGGATGAACTCGTAAACAAGTATAGGAACTTCGGTCTCTAAACAACAACCCAGTAGCTTGACCACATTGCGATGGTTGATCTGAGAAAGAATAACCACTTCGTTGACAAATTGTTCGACCTGACTCTCGTCTACCTTTTTAGCTTTCTTAATGGCCACAATCTTTCCATCCATTAACATACCTTTGTAGACTGTGCCTTGGCCTCCTTGGCCAAGTATTCTGTTCTCGTTGAAGTTGTCGGTAGCTTTCTCTAGCTCAGTGACGGTAAAAACTTTGGTTGCCTCAACAGTACCATCATCAGACGACATTTGCTGCTGCAGCAATAAACCACCGTTTCTCTTGAAGTGCTCTGCTTTTCGCTTGATTTCTCTTCTTCTTTTCACGAATCTGTATAGCCAATAGGAACCCAGACCAAGAAAGACAAACCCCAAACCAGACATGAATCCTGAAAACGTCATAACATACTTAGCATCAATTTAATATCAAACTAGCCACGGAACAACTTCTGAGATTAGACCATAGAAGTCTTCACATGACTCTGTAAATCACATCTCGAAACACGCATCCAGTTGTAAGACTTCAATTTCTTAAATGGCAGGTCTATTAATCCAAAGGACAGGACATAAAATAGATTGATGTTTTTCATGTTCAACGGATTTTCTGCATTAGCAAATGTAACCTTTCTCGAATTGACTTTATAATGGCGTTAAATATTTTGATAGTGGTTTGCATAATATTTTTAGCTATATTAGTTTAGGCGGAAAATTATAATAAAAACACGACATGTACTGATGATGATGTCAACAAATTAAAACTTGGATTTAGTATATAGGAGGGTTGGCCGTTTACATTAGAGTTACATACCAATAAAAGAAGCCCGCCTGAATAGTGAATGTTTCTTACAATAATAATAGGAGAGTTGAGAGTCGGCGTGATAGCCCTCAGCGCAGTGATCTTTGCACTTGGCACATTCCTTCACAACTTGATAAGAAAAAAAAAAAAAAAAAAAAATTCATCGTCAGCATATGCAGCAGCTACAACAAAAGCTGCACAAGGGCACGTCCATAAGAAACTGCAGAAGACGATATAATATTATTAGAAAATAAATTAAAAAGAATACAACTTTGTTGTGTACCTTGGCATCCATTGGGAACATAGGCGTATCCTTCATAAAATTCTCCACACCAACAACCGTCTGAATTGCAAGTGACACTCGGCTTACTTTCATCCTGAAAAGGTTTTAAAAATGTAGTATCCCAGGATAATGTCATAGGAATGGTCTCGACACTTGACAACGACCCAATCATCTTCGGCAACGAATCACTGTCAGTCACGGCTAATAAGGCATTGCAAGTGTTTGTTTTAGTTGTTTGTTCGGAAAAAGCAGCTATCTCAAAATAATCAAGACTGTCTGGAATATCAGCCTGGCAGCATCTGACGCCCAAGCAAGGCGTTGCACTCATGTTAGCAGTATCACTGTAACAAATTGAAGCACACCCTGCAACGATTCTTTTGTGCCGATCTCTTACAGCAGCACTGACTCCACAGCCTTCCATCATCAGTACATTGGACGCATATAGATATGGAGTACCCTTCAAGTCTAAGCTACGGATTTCCTTGCCACCATCACTTCCACAGATATTCTGACGAGGCAAGCCTACAGTTACTGTGTGCTCATATTGTAACCAGTCGATGTGTGACCAGTTGAAGCTCAGCACCTCAAGATTAAACTCCCGCAAAAATGGCTTAGGTGCCCCAAAAGACGCATTGCAAATGATCTCAAATGATCGCTCACGGTAACAATTGGCTCCAATGCCAAATGGATACGGAATCCGAACATCACCACAACGATCGACACAGTTAGGCATCGATATAATCGAGCCACCTGCTACAGTCAGTACTCAGCATCAGTTTAATACTCCATATCAAACATTCAAACTAGCCATGGAACAACTTATGCGATTAAACCATAGAAGTCTTCACATTACTCTGTGAATCACATCTTTCCGAAACACACTTCCAGTTCTAAGACTTAGAATTCTAATAATCTAAGATGGTCTCGTAAAGTCGTAATCCAAGGGACAATACTTAACATACAGATTGATGTTTTTCATGTTGCAACGGATTTCCAGCATTGGCTAAATGTAACCTTTCTCAAATTAACTTTATAACAACCTTAACTTTCAAATATTATTCTTGAAATTATTCCCACAGTACCCTCGAGATTTACCACTTTGCAAGTGGTACCCCTCTTTTTGAGTTGAATATTTCGTAAACTTTTGATACCTTAAATATTTTGATAATGGTTTCAATAATATTTTAAGCTATAAGTATTAGTTTAGGCGGAAAAATTATGATGAAAACATGACATGTGACGATGATGATGATATCAACTACACTCGGATTTAAGCTATCAGAGGATTAGCTGTTTAAGAATTACATACCAATAAAAGAAGCCCGCCTGAATAATGATTTTTTCTTCACAACTTGATAGTAAAAATTATTTTTTCCTATGGCGCACTGATCTTTGCACTTGGCACATTCTTTGATAACTTGACAAAAAAAAAATCATTGTCAGGACATCTGCGTATGTTGCAGCTAGCTGCGACAACGGCACGCCCATAAGAAACTGCACAAGACGATATAATATTCTTTGAAAAAAAAATTAAAAAGAATACGACTTTGTTGTGTACCTTGGCATCCATTGGGAGCATAGGGATTTCCTTCATAAAAAGGTTGACACTGGCAACCGTCTGAATCGCAAGAGTAATTCGCCTTACTTTCAATCTGAAAAGGTTTTGAAAATGCAGCATTCCAGGATAATATCGTAGGAATGGTCTCAACACTTGACAACGACCCATTCGGCAACGAATAACTGTCAATCACGGCTAAGAAGGCATTGCAAGTGTTTGTTTTAGTCATTTGTTTGGAAAAAGCAGCTATCTCAAAATAATCAAGACTGTCTGGAATATCATCGCGGCAGCATCTGACGCCCATGCAAGGTGTTGCACTCATGTTAGCAGCATCGGTGACACAAGTTGAAGCACACCCTGCAACGATTCTTTTGTGACGATCTCTAACAACAGTACTGACTTCGCAGCCTTCCAGCGTCACAACGTTGGACGAATATAGATATGGAGTACCCTTCAAGTCTATGCTACGGATTTCCTTGTCACCTTCACTTCCACAGATACTCGGACGATGCAAGCCTACTGTTACAGTTTGCAAATCTTCCCAGGTGATGTTCAGCACCTCAAGATTAAACTCCCGCAAAAATGGCTTAGGTGACCCAAAAGACGCATTATTGCAAATGATCTCAAATGATTGCTCACGGTAACAATTGGCACCAATGCCAAATGGATACGGAATCTTGATATCACCACATTTATCGACACAGTTAGGCATCGATATAATCGAGCCAACTGCTACAGTCAGGACTGGCAACAGCTGTAGCACAAGTAAGAATAAAGACACCATTGTTTTCTTTTCGAGTATTGATGGGCTACACAGAGCTCAGCAAACTCTACACTTATAATATTTCCATGTCTTCTTACGACAAATGAAGGGTCCCCAGTGAAAGTAACAGTAAAGAAATTGCTAAGCAAGTACCAACAAATGTAATATTTGACTTGTCTTCAATCATTATCTTGTTGATTATGCTACATAACTACAGCTAAATGATACGGCCTCGCCTTGAACTGAAAATATCTTAACTAAACTGAAGTAAACAACAAAATTGTACTGCGTATTAAGTCCGAGAAAACAATTCCTAAACAATACAGCAAATAAAAAGGTGTTACTTATGCAGAGGAACTACATCATAGCATCAGTATAAAAGTTGAATTATGACGGGCCAATTTTCCGATTTCCAATTTTTAAACCGTCACAACTTCACTGACTACAGGACACTCATCTGATCTACTTACCTTTAAATTTTAATCTAAAAACATTTTGTACTTTGACACTTATACTAGGGAGGCCATGAACGACATAATAACGCATCCTCATCTCGATCATTTGTTTACCATTTATATGAATGTGGATTAATTTATAAAAACAAAAAAGAAGTCGGTTTCTGATCCATTTAGCTTTATCAACTCAGTAACGATACGAGGCACTAGCAAGTCAAAACTGTTATGACACGACTTTGATTCAGTATCGTGGCCGGATATTGATATCACAATTGAATTCGAAATTGTGAAATAAAGTATATCAGAAAGTATACGAAAAATAAAGATAAGAAATATCACACGACACTAAATTGAAGTTATCAGAAAGTATAAGAAAAATCAAGATGATTGAATAGGTCAAACAATCATAAAAAAATAAAAAAAATAGGTCCCATAGAAATGATGAATATTCTTCAAAATAACAAGAGTGTGGACTTCATCTCAATTAGAAGACTTCAGAGAAGACTTCGGAGAAGACTTATTGAAAATAGTAAGACCGCTAATGATATAGAAGAGCTGCAAGGCGCATCAAGGCCTTAAGAGGACGAGACGACAAGGCGAAAAGGCACACGCCTTTTTTACGCGAGTCCCCCTATTTATTTCTAAAGGTTTTGGGCAAAAAAATCACACTTTTCAAGAGTTCTCGAACTAACAAACATGTAAAAGAGTAAAAGTTGAGGATAATTGCGAAAAGGGAGGGCGTCACTCAAAATCAAATAGAAAAAATTACAAATAGTACGTACTAGTGGGTCAGTTAAGTAAGCCTTGTCAAAAAGGCACACTTAAAATGCATCGAGATGTTTTGGCTAGTGCCCCATCTAAGGCGTGCCTTTTGAAACTTAAACTGCAATAAGAAGGATTTCAAATCGAAAAAAAAAAAAAAAAAATGTGATAGAGAGGAGCTGTTTGTAAGATGGAGTGACTCAATAATGACGAGTAATAAAACTCGGTCGACCAATATAGATTTTTAAAACATATGCAACTGTCGTGGGTTGCCATCGGGAGTAAAGATGAGTACATAAAACTCCGTCGATCAATATAGATACACCATCTTGAATGAGACTGTTGCATTCATATACAAGACTAAAAATTTCTATGCATCGGTAACGAATGCCATGAGGGGTAAAAGTGCTTTTTTTATAGGTTTGACGGAGGAAGTGTACATAAAGAAGTAAATTTAGGAAAAACCATCTCAATTCTCAACCAAAACTTTAAGAAGATAGTTGAGATCCAGTGTTTATTTATCGTAAACGATATTGTAATGAAAACAACATTGCTAATTTACCTTGGCATAGATAATGAGCATAGAGGTTTCCTTCATAAAAAAAATAAAGAAAATTGACACTCGCAAGAGTCGTCACAATTCTGAAAAATGCAACTGACGTTTTGCCTTGTTTTCATATTGTCGTAGGAACGATATCTACACTTGACAATCACCCCCGCTAATCTGCATCGACCTGCTGTCAATCACGGCTACTGCTGCATTGCAAGTGTTTGCTTCTATCGGTTGTTCGAAATCAACATCTATAACATAATAAAATGAAACCCTATAAAATCCGACCTGCCATATTCAAACCAGTGACCTAATAAGGGTTAAACTGCTTGAACCAACTACAGTCCTCCGCTTTATCAACTGCTATGGCCCAAGTAATACTAAATCTCAGTATCAGTCGTACAAGGCACCACTAGGTCAAAATAGTTACCACCCGAATGCGGGCTTTAGGTTAACATCACAATCGATTTAGAATTAGTGAAAATAACAAAGCAATATCAACCCTAAATTGAAGTAATCAGAAAGTTTGAAGAAATTTAGAGGATTGATTAGGCCAAATAATCACAATAAATAGGTCCCATATAATGAAGAATATTCTTCAAAATAATGAACAAGGAATGTTGAAATTATTAATTAAAGGAGTAAATCATACGACAAAGTTAATTACTGTCAATATAGGCAGCGTCCAACACCGTAGCAGATCGTTCCACTTTCGCTCACATCAGTGGCTTCACTGGCACAATTTGAAGCACATCCCAGCCAAGACTTCCCCGTTCCATTTCTTTACTACAGAACTGCTTCCACAGCCCTCCATCATCCAAACATTAGAAGATTGCGAGTATCGGTGACTACCTTTAAAGTGATGGCTACGCATTACCTTGCGGGGTTCTTTTCTTGGTATGTACATCTGAGCTAAACTGCCCAATTTAGTTATATCTAGTTTAAGTTTTTTTCTATATATAGTGAACTTGTAATTCATTTTTAAAACAGATTTTGATGAAATATAAACTTGTGTTCTCTCAAAAAACGTAGGTAACGTTTATTTGTGAATTTCAGATTGTTGCGTACTATTTAAACTAGTGACTGATTATGACGAGACTCCTAATTGTTGCTTGATTGGAACCAATAGGTCTTGGTTAGCCAATCTCGTTCATCAAGTTATAGGTCTAACTTGATGTCTGCTTATCTCTTTTTACTATTACTACATTATTATGTCTACTTCCGCCGCCATTTGCATCAACAGTGGTCGTCACAATTAGGCATAGATATACTCGGGTCGACTGCTAGAGTTAGTACAGGCAGCACCTGAAGCAAAAGTAAGAGCACAGACACCATTGTTATGCCTTTTAGAGTAGATGCAGAATTATAGAGCTCAGACATACTCTACTATATACAGGTTATCAGGTTTTGGTTTTTATCGTGGAAAAGTTGTACGAAAGTTAGACCGTCTTATTTACGTTGTTGTGATTAGCTAATTAGCCAGTCAACTATTTCTGAGCATTCCAAGTCTTGTGTAACATCATTAGACTTTTCTTCTACTGGTAAATCAAGGGACCTCAGTGACAGTAACAGGTAAGATATTGCCAGGCAATGTACCAAAAGTTTGACTTGTCTGAACTTTTGGCATTGTGCTGATAAAAGCTAAATATGATAACAATTTAGAGGTGGATATGTGCGTGCAACGTAAACGCAGTGACAGAAACAATAAAGACCACAAATTAAAAACATTAGATGTAATGTTTTATAGGAGTATAGTACGAAGAACATTATGCACAATATGGAAAGAGGGTGTATTAGTTTTGCAATAAAATCGACGCATGCAACAGTTCTGCAACAAAAAACATAACCTCAGTGCCTCAGGGAGCCCAACAAGTAGCAGCATAAGAAGTGTCGGATGTACGCTTTCAGATCAGAATGTTTAATTCTTAGAACATAGAACAACAAAGCTAATAAGGCCACTTTCTGTCTCGGTGACCTCAAAATAATCCAAATAGTTTCAATATCGGAGAGGTTTCACTTTGGTTTAAAAGGATGAAAATGAAGCCTTTCTAGATTATTTTCAGATAACTTCATAAATTAACACATGAATCATGACATATACTCCGTACGAAATTGATACAGAGAATTGACGATTACAATCAAATAGATAATAAGCAGAGGCGGAATAATATACAAATATGCACCATTTGTAAGCAATTGCAGAAGTACACGTGAATACACTACTACGGAATAATAATCAATCGCTTACTGCAGGTTTTATTTTAAGTAATATACCTAGCCTTGTTAGTTGCCAATCATGAGCGGTAGAATCTCAACAGAACAAGCCGGAGGATCATCATCTGTGAAAAACATGCCTTTACCAAAAGGACCGCCATCTGTGTAAATCGCTTCTGTGACAGCATGGTTACGCTCTGGAGTTCTTAGATCTGTCAGGAAAGCCATCTGTGAGGATCTGATCCCATCCAATTGCATTGCGATTTCTTTCATAGTGGGTCGTTGTTTTCCGTTCATATTGAGGCATTTTCTGGCAAGTTCAGCGATAGCCATAAACTCGTCTTCCTTACCCTCGTCTACGATCCGGGGATCTACCATAC
Organism: Dianthus caryophyllus; assembly: GCA_023091065.1. Classification (NCBI taxonomy): domain Eukaryota; kingdom Viridiplantae; phylum Streptophyta; class Magnoliopsida; order Caryophyllales; family Caryophyllaceae; genus Dianthus; species Dianthus caryophyllus. Next base: position 6,090,334 of record CM041519.1, read on the forward strand.
TTGGCAGATGTGAGTCTTCCATTTTGGTCAGAAATTCGGCGGCCAGATTTATCCATCCTCCATCTCCTGTGGGGCATATCGGTTTTTGACCCGTTATGAGCTCAACAAGGACTACTCCAAAGCTATAAACGTCACTTTTTTCAGTAAATTGATTCGACTGAAAGTACTCGGGATCTAAATAACCGTATGTACCTAGAACAACAGTAGTCACGTGAGTCTGCTCGATGTTAATGGCCTTAGAGGTCCCAAAATCAGAAACTTTTGCCCGATATTTCTCATCCAAGAGTATATTGGTCGACTTGATGTCTCTGTGGTAAATAGGAGCAGATGAAGACGAATGCAGATATGCAACAGCGCCAGCTGATTCTGCTGCAATTTGTAACCGCATTTTCCAACTGACGTGAAATTCGTCACTTTGACCATGTAGATGTTCATAAAGTGTTCCATTTGGGATGAACTCGTAAACAAGTATAGGAACTTCTGTCTCTAAACAACAACCCAGTAGCTTGACCACATTCCGATGGTTGATCTGAGAAAGAATAACCACTTCGTTGACAAATTGTTCGACCTGACTCTCGTCTACCTTTTTAGCTTTCTTAATGGCCACAATCTTTCCATCCATTAACATACCTTTGTAGACTGTGCCTTGGCCTCCTTGGCCAAGTATTCTGTTCTCGTTGAAGTTGTCGGTAGCTTTCTCTAGCTCAGTGACGGTAAAAACTTTGGTTGCCTCAACAGTACCATCATCAGACGACATCTGCTGCTGCAGCAATAAACCACCGTTTCTCTTGAAGTGCTCTGCTTTTCGCTTGATTTCTCTTCTTCTTTTCACGAATCTGTATAGCCAATAGGAACCCAGGACCAGCAGCACAAACCCCAAACCAGACATGAATCCTGAAAACGTCATAACATACTTAGCATCAATTTAATATCAAACTAGCCACGGAACAACTTCTGATATTAGACCATAGAAGTCTTCACATGACTCTGTAAATCACATCTCGAAACACGCATCCAGTTGTAAGACTTCGATTTCTTAAATGGCAGGTCTAGTAATCCAAAGGGCAGGACATAAAATAGATTGATGTTTTTCATGTTCAACGGATTTTCTGCATTAGCAAATGTAACCTTTCTCGAATTGACTTTATAATGGCGTTAAATATTTTGATAGTGGTTTGCATAATATTTTTAGCTATATTAGTTTAGGCGGAAAATTTATAATAAAAACACGACATGTACTGATGATGATGTCAACAAATTAAAACTAGGATTTAGTATATAGGAGGGTTGGCCGTTTACATTAGAGTTACATACCAATAAAAGAAGCCCGCCTGAATAGTGAATGTTTCTTACAATAATAATAGGAGTGTTGGAAGTGGTCATAATAGCCCTCGGCGCAGTGATCTTTGCACTTTGCACATTCCTTCACAACTTGATAAGAAAAAAATTCATTGTCAGCATATGCAGCAGCTACAACAATAGCTGCGACAACGGCATGCCCATAAGAAACAGCAGAAGACGATATAATATTATTAGTGTACCTTGGCATCCATAATGACGAGTAATAAAACTCGGTCAACCAATATAATTTTTTTTTTTTTTTTTTTTTTTTGATTACGAGGGGGTTGAGTCCCCCGGGCAAATGCATTCCCGCACTACCACATGTACCATGTAAGCCACCCCCGTCGGAGGCTGCGGTGGCCAAGTGGGGAAATTGGTTCCAGGTGGGATTTGAGCCTGGGACCTCACACAATTTGTTGCACCTTCCAGGTTAACCCAAATTCTACCTGGACAACCACCACTTTAAAACATATGCAACTGTCGTGGGTTGCCATCGGGAGTAAAGATGAGTACATAAAACTCCGTCGATCACTATGCATCGGTAACAAATGCCATGAGGGGGTAAAAGTGCTTTTTTTTATAGGTTTGACGGAGGGAGGACATAAAGAAGAAAATTGGGCAGTTTAGCTTAGATGTTCATACCAAGAAAAGAACCCCGCCTGAACTGTGGTTGTTTACCGCAATAAAAGTACGATGACTATGTCGAAGAAATGAAGCCCTCATAGCAGAGATCTACGCACTTGGTACCTTCTTTCACAACATGACGCAAAAAGATTTACGTTGTCCCAACAACAATAGCTGCACGCCTGCAAATTTAGGAAAAACCATCTCAATTCTCAACCAAAACTTTAAGAAGATAGTTGAGATCCAGTGTTTAAGACAATATTTATCGTAAACGATATTGTATTGAAAACAACATTGTTAATTTACCATGGCATAGATAATGAGCATAGGGGTTTCCTTCATAGAAAAAAATAAAGAACATTGTTTAAGACAAATTTTTTTTTTCTACATACGGACCTACGGCCCCCCCTAGCGACAAATCCTAGGTCCGCCACTGCCTCTATCAACTGAGCTATGGCCAAAGTAATACTAAAAATCTCAGTATCAGTATCAGTCGTACGAGGCACCACTAGGTCAAAATAGTTACCACCCGAATGCGGGCTTTAGGTTAACATCACAATCGATTTAGAATTAGTGAAAATAACAAAGCAATATCAACCCTAAATTGAAGTAATCAGAAAGTTTGAAGAAATTTAGAGGATTGATTAGGCCAAATAATCACAATAATAGGTCCCATATAATGAACAATATTCTTCAAAATAATGAACAAGGAATGTTGAAATTATAAAGGAGTAAATCATACGACAGAGTTTCTGGAAGAAGACTTACTTCATCTGAAGCATCTCCATCATTGAAAAAGACTTGTACTGACTTTTACCAAAATGGTGATTAGCCACTTATTTATGTGTCAAGATAGATTTGTTGTACGACGGTTTCAAAATTAATTGATATGTTATTAAAAAAATTAATTTTTTTTAATTATATAAGTTACAAAATTAAAAATTTTAAAATAAGTTTATAGATGCGTGTGTGTCTATTAAATCGATAATATTAGATTTATGTTGTTTCCAAGTTTTATCATCAAATTTAAAATTTTATATCGAACTACCGACTTAAACCCGATTTTTACTCAGTTGTACCATTTTTTGTATTTTTTTCCATCAATTACCCTTTAATAAACCAAAATCCCCTCTTTTGAAACTTAATGCAATAAACCCTAACTTCATCCAAAAACATCCAAAATCAATCAACTAATTCTATAATTTATTAAATCATCAAATTAAGCATTCAAATCTCAATATATTACAAGTAATTTACTCATTTAGGGAAAAAAATTAAAGATGAAAAGAGGGGAGAGAAGAGAGAGTTTGTAAGTTTTGAAATATGGGAGGGGAAATCAGAAATGAGTAGGGTAATGAGGTCTTTTTTGGGTACAACTGAGTAAAAGTCGGGTACAGTTGATCAACACCTAAAAATATATCATTTTTTTTTTTTTCTCATTTCAGATGCCTCAAATTCATAATGTCAAATGTAAGCAACAAACACTATTAAAATGATTGATTATCTAATTATTAAAATAATAAAAATTATAATTTAAGTGAAAATTTTCAATTATGAAAAATTTATTAGGAGTGAAATGTTTAAAATTAATTTGTAGTAGAAATTTTACATGTAAATTGAAACTGATAAAAGACATTTTATATATAGGAACGTAAGTTTTTTGACTCAACGAGTTAACCCGCTACGGGTCGGGTTTTGACCCATTGTTTTCGGGTCATTTCGGGTTCGAGTAGATTTTGGGTTCGGGTCGAAAAAGGCAGGTTTACTTCTGGTCATTTACAAGTCGGTTTCGGGCGGTTTATCGGGTCAGGTCAGATTTTGACAGCTCTAGGAGTGACTAAGTATGATGAGTATTATAATAAACAGTTTAAGAATTAGGATTAAAATACAAGTATACACATCTAAGAGTATTGATAACAACAGACGGACAATCGCTTGTTATAACCTCCAGGAAAGGGTCACGAGTAATACAAAATACGCATCTTCAGACAAAACAATACTCGTACCTCCATCAGTCGATAGTCATGAGCAGTATAATCTCGAAAGAGAAAGCGAGAGGATCATCATCTGCCAAAAACATGCCTTTACCGAGCATGATTGCTCTCTGCAGGCCTTAGATCAGTCAGAAAAGGCATTTGTGAAAATCTGATCACGTCCAATTGCATTGCGATTTCTTTCATAGTGGGCCGTTGTTTCCCGCTCATGTTCAGGCATTTTCTGGCAAGTTCTGCGAAAGCCATAAACTCGTCTTCCTTACCCTCGTCTATGATCCGAGCATCTACCATACTGAGCAACTGAGACTCTTCCATTTCGGTCAGAAACTCGGTCACTAAGCTTATCCATCCTCCATCTTCCGTGGGGCATATCGGTTTCTGGCCTGTTATGAGCTCAACAAGGACTACTCCAAAGCTATAAACGTCACTTTTCTCAGTAAATTGATTCGACTGAAAGTACTCGGGATCTAAATAACCGTATGTCCCTAGAACCGCTGTAGTCACGTGAGTCTGGTCGATTTTAATGGCCTTAGAAGTACCAAAATCTGAAACCTTTGCTCGATATTTCTCATCTAGAAGTATATTTGTCGACTTGATGTCCCTGTGGTAAATAGGAGCAGACGAAGATGAATGCAGATATGCAACAGCACCAGCTGATTCTGCTGCAATTTGTAAGCGCATTTTCCAATTGACATGAAAATCATCACTTGGAGCATTTAGATGTTCATAAAGTGTTCCATTTGGTATAAACTCATAGACGAGTATTGGAACTTCTGTTTCTAAACAACATCCCAGTAGTTTGACCACATTCCGATGGTTAATCTGAGAAAGAACAACCACTTCGTTGACAAAATGTCCGACCTGGCTCTCGTACCACATTTTAGCTTTCTTAATGGCCACAATTTTTCCGTCCATCAACATACCTTTGTAGACCGTGCCTTGGCCTCCATGGCCAATGATTCTGTTCTCATTGAAATTGTCAGTAGCTTTCTCTAGCTCGGTGACAGTAAAAACTTTGGTCGTCTCAACAGCACCATCATCAGACAACATTTGCTGTTGCAGCAGTAAGCCACCATTTCTTTTGAAGTGCTCAGCCTTTCGCCTGATTTCTCTTCTTCTTTTCACGAATCTAAATAGCAAATAGGAACACAGGGCCAACAACACAACTCCTATGCCAATGACGAATCCTGAAAGCATGAGCGTTTAAATGTCAACGCAGTAGATAATAGCCATTAGCCAGTGAAGTAGAGTTGCGTAAAATTTTGTCCACCAATGTATAGATATAAAGTTTGAATGAGACCGTTGGATGTGTACAACGGTGTGATATCATGCCATACTACTCATCTAATCAGTAAGAGTTATGCCTATGTTGTATAGAATGCATACAACGGTGTCACACAGTATTAAAGTCACGAATAAAAAAGCAAATCGGCCAATCCCGTCAGATGTACATACCAAGAAAAGGAGCCTGCGTGAACAGCGGATTTTTCTTACAATAAAAGTACTGTGATCCTGTCGAAGAATGATAGCCCACGCCGCAGCGACCTTTGCACTTGGTACATTCTTTCACAACTTGTCAAAAACATTTACATTGTCAGCACGGAAGTACGTTCAAGAAGAAGATATATATTACTGAGTAATTCGTATTGGGAAACATATTAAGAATGAATACAAGTTCGTTGTGTACCTTGGCATCCGTAGGGAACATATGGGTACCCTTCATAAAAAACTTCGCACGCGCACTTATGAAGACTGCAACTGACGTTTGCCTTCCGTTCATACTGAAAAGGTTTTGCATACGTAGCATTCCAAAATAATGTTGTAGGAATGATCTCTACACTTGCCAATGACCCGGTCAAATTCTGCACAGATCCACTGTCAAGCATGGCAACTAATGTATCGTGATCGTCGCTTTTAAGTGGTTGTTCGGAAAACGCAGCTATCTCATAATAATCAAGACCATCTGAAATATCCTCACGGCAGCATTTAACGCCGAAGCAGGTCGTTCCACTCAAGTTAGCAGCAGCACTGGCACAAATCGAAGCACACCCAGCCACGACTCTATTGGACCGATCTTTCACGACAGCACTAACTCCGCAGCCTTGCATCATCAGAACATTGGACGAAAACAGATACGGACTACCTTTCAAGTCATGGCTACGGATTACCAAGGCACCGTCACTTTCGCAGATAGCTGGACGAGGCAGGCCAACAGTAACTGTCTGCGACTCTGACCCATTTTTCGGCCAAACGATGTTCAGAACCTCAAGATTAAGTTCTCGCAAAAATGGCTTGGGGGGACTAAAAGACGAGTTGCAGATTATCTCAAATGACCGCTCACGGTAACAACTGGCACCAATGCCAAATGGGTACGGAATCTTGATACCTCCGCAGTGGTCGACACAATTAGGCATCGAGATAATCGTGCTCAGTGCTACAGTTACGACTGACGACAACTGAAGCACGATTAAAAACAGAAGCACCATCATTTTATATTCAAGAATCGATGTTCAATTACAGACCTCAGCCAAACTGTATACATATATAGGGCTATCATGCCTTCTACACCAATATTAGAATTTTCTTCTCATGGCAATCAAAAGTCCTTAGTGAAAGTAACAGCAAAGAGAAAATAAGCAAGTTCGTAATATTTGACTCTATGGCAAGAGCTAAACGCCTAGAGTAGTTGAACTGAAATGAAATTAAGTCCAAACAGAATGAAAATACGCTTAACGAATAAAAAGACGGACTTATGACGCGGTTCTACATCATAACGCCAGCGCTTACGATTGAATTACCCTCACTAATTACACTCGTGTCTCGATCATTTGCTCTTACAGAGGGCCATAGCGGTCCATTTATCGCAACTACCCAAGTGAACGACCAATTTACGCATCAAAAATACTCTATAAAATCAATAATGAATCTAAAATTAAGACCGTTTCACCGTGAGAGGAACTGAATAAAAAAAATACTCCGTAATCGTGAAATGAAACCCTAAAAAAGAAATCCGACCTGCCGGATTCGAACCAGCGACCTAAGGATTAAACTGCTAGAACAACTACAGTCCTCCGCTCTACCAACTGAGCTAAGGTCGGTTGATGTCCAAATTTATTAGAACTGCTAAAATTGATAGTATTAAATCTGGGAATCGATTGGACAACACGGAATTAGGTCAAAAGAATTATGAAATATGAATCGATTGCGGCCTTAGATTAATAATAGCGATTGAATTCGAATTAGGGAAGATAAACAAAAGCCGATTTGAAACCCTAAAATTTGAAATACTAAACGAAAAGTATTTGGAAATTGAATTGATTGATTACATCAGAAATAGGTAACCATGATGAAAAAAAGAGGAAGAAAAAAATCAGTAGAGTAGATGGAGAAGGTTGAAAAATTGAAGTTTGACCAAAATGAAAATATACTTGGCTTTGACTTTGGCCTTGACTTTGACTTTGACTTTGACTAAAATGGTCAGTGCTCAATTGCTCATCTTGGTGCTGTGGTGCATCATCATAGGGAGTATTCATCACCGCTGTAGTCATGTTTATAAAATAAGATGATTATATTTAAGTAAAATTACAAAAAATTACTCCATAGTACCTAATAAAATTAATTTTTTGCAAATAAATATCTTATATTCCGTATAATTTTTTTTCCAAATAACTATCTTATAAGTATTTTTTATTCAGATCACTATGTAAATGTAATTAATTTTATGCATATTACTACCAAATCATTTGAAAACGATATAAAAAGTTAAAATTCCCGCTAAATTTGACATAAAATTTTCAGTTTATTTTACAAAATATCTTTGTTGTGTTGGGGAATCCAAAATAAGGATTAGCAGAACGGTCAAAAAAAACATTTTTTTTTTTTTTGGGTTAAACGGGATTTTCAAGCAAAGTGGTACCATTATGAATAAAAAATGCGTTATATTGTTATAAAGTACTCCGTTATTTGCAAAAAAAAATTATATAAGGTAGTTATTTGCAAAAAGTTAGTTCTATAAGGTATATTTTTGTAATTTTGCCTTATATTTATAAAAAAAATATTTCATCTATTCAATTTCATTCACAACATATACGGAGTATATTTTTGCCTTATATTTATAAAAAAATACTCCCTCCGATTCACCAGATTCTTAACATTTTCCTTATTGGGGTGATTTTCCATTTCTTAACATTTCCCTTTTTGGAAAGTTTTTTATCTCACAATTAAATATTACCCCACTTGTTACCCCACTTGTCCACCCATTTTTTTGGTCCACCTTAATTATTGTGCCAAAAGCAAATGTTAAGAATCCGAGAATCGGAGGGAGTACTTCATAAAAAATAGGGCCATGAGGCTAGTCTGATGAAAAGGATGGAGTGCTTATTAATAATAATAAATAAAGGGTTTTTTCCAGCTGTACCTCTGTACTATTGGGTTTTCCCAACTTTACCCCTGCGTATATCGTATTCCCAACTGTACCCCTGAGTTTTTTAATTACTCCCAACTGTACCCCTGAGTTTCTTTAATTTACCCAAAATCATACCTGAAATCATACCTGTAACAACCTGGTTTTTAGTCGACTTTAATTACTAAGGCGGAAATTAATTAAGTCTTAAACCAGCGTTATTAATTATACAAATAACCCAAAATATTACATCATCGTTTAAGAGTTGAATAAAACAACTCTAAGTACGGAAGTTTAAAAGAGTAGCGTTATATATATTACATCTCTCTCGAAAACAACTAAGATAAAGCAATAAAACGTCTCGTGGCCCTATCCAAAATCCAGCTCCTGGTCCACGGTAAATCCTGCACAATAAACTGATGGGGATGCTACCGAAATGGACAAATGACTAGCTATGCTCATACTTACCCTCGATTTCAATTACTTTGGTTTAATATTATCGCTTTATAAACATAACATTATGATAAAAACATAAACATGCTTATTACATATAGCATATAAAGACATATAAGTCATAATAAGCATGCAGTTTAAAGTGATAAATCATATAAGCATGATATTCAGTTATGAAGGCAAATAACATATAATATCACATAACAGTAGTATCACAATAATTTAACAAGATTACAATGCGATATTAGATCGCAAACGGACGTACATATAGTATCATTCATATCATGCAGACTCGATTCATTTCAGAAATTTGTGGTCTTTAGTTTTCGAAGATGGTACACACTCATTTTCATTTAATCATACAACAGACAACACATACTGCTTACGAGCCTGACCACTGAGTAGGCTATTGTACTCTAGTCGCTTGCATTTCACTACCATAGTGCAGCAACTTACTCGACTCGTAAACCACGCCGAATACTATAGTACTTGCATCTCATCTTCTAGTGTTCGAAATGATTCGAACTTCAGATACAATCTCGTCAAGTGATCTGTACATATGGCAAGAACGAATGCAAGTGTCGCGCCCACTAAGAACGAAACACGGCAAGGAGACAGAACCGCAAAGCGCATAAGCACATAATGTCACGGTGGCCCTGGTAACTTTAGCGAAATAGGGGAATAAAACCCTAGTCTAGTACATGTACACTAATATCCACGTTAAGAGTAGGCTATGCTATTCATAGAGCACCTTAACTCTGGATAAAACGACTATTTCCTAAAGCCTAATACAAAAGCATTGGCATATTCATTATCTTGTACGGAACAAGCTATACGACTTAAGGCGTAACGGCATGGGTAGAGCGCATAAGCACATAATGCTACCGGCTGAACCACACTAACCGGGATGACCAACGTCAGAGACCGAGATAGTGGCGTCCGCTACAAGACTATCTTAACCCCACTTCACTCACGATTGACATTCCCTTATCTGAGGCCCAAGCTTGACCTTTTATTTAACTTACTCAAGATTTATTATTTATTTGATATTTACATATCACATGTTACTAGACTCTCCTGGGCCTCAAACAAACGTTTTATTTGAATTGTAGGTTTCATATGATCACATAACACGTTCGTTTATTATTTGAAGTGTTGTTAATTATTAACGTTTTTAGGTTTCTATAATGATACGTTTATTAGTATGTCCAATTTTATTTAAGTGTTTTTCAGACACCTTAAGTTATTTACTTATTCATTTTCAATTTTCTATACTTAGTAAAATTTTCAATTATTTTCAGTATTTCACTATTCACTTTTCACTATTCACTATTCACTATTCACCGTATTTTATACGTATTTTTATACGTATTCTTATTTCTATACTTTGTATTTTATACGTATTTTTATACGTATTTGTATTTGTATACTTCGTATTTTATTCGTATTTCTATACTTATACGTATTCTTATACTTCTACGTATTTTTATACTTAAGATATTTTAGGTATTTATACTTAAGATATTTTAGGTATTTAACTAAACCTTATTATTTGCTAAGTATAAATTCTAGTTTCAAAGTCGTTAGGTTCGTTTTGTATTTAGTGATTTGTGAAAATATTTTAAAAGTCTAGTTTTAAAAGCGTTAAGTTCAGTTTGTAAAAGTGATCAATGATATTTATTTTAAAAGTCTAGTTTTAAAAACGTTAAGTTCAGTTTGTAAAAGTGATCAATGATATTTATTTTAAAATGAGACTCAGTTAAATTTAGTCGTCTATTTACTAAAGTTAGTGATTTTCATTTTAAAATAATAGTATCGTGGATGATTCATTTTAGTCCGTATGTCCAAGTTCAATACCCAAGAGCAAAGCGTGAGCACACGATTTAGTTCATTTTTATAACGGTTACATATTTTTATCGGTTTATAATATTTCATTTCTAACTAAATCGATTTATACAAAAATTCAATTCTAATTACTATTTAACTTTAATGACTTAGTGATAATTTCATTTTGATCAAATTTAGTCAATTTAAAATGAAAATGCCGTGTGGTTTTCAAATATGTCAAATCCGATTTATTTCTTTTAATTTCTTAATTCTAACTTATTAACTAATAATTAAATTATTTTAACAATAAACTAAAAAGTGATAAAAAAAATTTTGACCCCAAAAAAAAAATGGAAATGCCGTGAGAATGTGATGTGGTGTTCTAAATTTTCATTTTTCGATTTTTTCGGTTTTTAGCTTAAAGTCTTCATATTTTAGTTATTCTAATTATACTGAAACGATTTAAACTAAAATGAAATTTTACTAAAAATTTCATTTGATTTATGAATAGTGTTTTTCAACACTTTAATTTTCTAACTTTTTAATCTTAATGATTTAGCTAGTTTAGTTTATATAGTTACTAATATAATAACTTATTAGTTAATAAAAACAATAAATAAAAACAAACATAAAATCATTATGAATCAAAATGTGCAACAAATTCAAGAACACATGAAGAACACACATGAACATGAAGAACACCAAAAATAAAGTCAAGAACACATTTGCACATTTTAACAACTTATAATTTATTTTTCTAATTTAATTTTACATGATAACATCCATTTTAATACAACTTAACATAACATATTATTTACAAAAATTAAAAGTGAAAATTTAAATAAAAATAAGGGAAATGCCGTGTATATTGTATATTGTACATAAACTTTATTTTTTGATTTTTCTTCACTTTAAACTCATAGTTAACATTTAACATAATTTTACATGTAAACTTATCTATATTTAAAACTCATAAAAAAACATAACTAAACATATAAACATCAATTTAAAGTGAAAAACAATATGATTCAAAAATGAAAACAATAAAGTATACTAACATTATTATTAGTTATTATCATTTTATTACTTCACATAACATACAACACACATAAATGATGTTTAACATATTTTAACATAAAAATCATACTTATAAAATTATAATAAAAATCAAATTAATTTTAAAGGAGACTAATATGAGATATAACTAGTCACCTTAAATTGGATGTTAATCGTCGGGGATCTAAATAAAATTTTAGATCGGAATTTCTTCACCCATATTACCCATATACTTCACCCAAAATCCTTGCAAGTTAGCTTCTAAAATACCCACTAATTATACTAGAACACTTAGAAATTATTAAGATAATATTATAGATTTTATTTAAGAGGTTTTAGGAAGAAAAATGGAAAAATGAAAGAGAGGAAATGGAGGTGAGTAGCTCGGTCCAAGAGGAGAAAGAAGAGATGAGTTTTGCTCTCAAAAATAGTGAGGATAAGTTGTAGTAATAAGTTGTGTGTGTATGTATTGTATTGCATTGTATTTAGTATTTTTAGAAAGTATAAACATTAGATTTAAATAAGTTAAATACATAAAATGATGAAAGTGTGTAAGGTGTGTAAGTGTGTAAGAGAGCATGCTTGTGTGTGTAAGAAAAGAAAGAAATGGAAGAAGATTAACTTGTAGGAGTGTATAAAGGGGAAGAATGAAAATTTGGCCTTCGAAGTGAGTGCAGAAAATTCAGTTCAAGTTAGGCAGATCTGACGGCTACGAAAATAGCGTCATTAAATCCGTCTCGAAAAGTTATGTGGTTTAGGCTTTTGTTTCGCTCAATTCCGAGTCCGTATGATCACTTTTCGGACCTCGAAAGTTAGGCCCTAAATGTTTATACGGGTTACATTAAAAACAAAAAGGAAATTAGTTTGTTAACTAATGTTAAATGTAAATTAACAAAATGATGACCTATTTTATGTAGAGTAGAAAAATGAGGTCTTGTGTGTGGAAATGAAAGTAGTAGTAATTGTGTATGTATGCATTGTATTATATTGTATTTAGTATTTTAGAAAGTATAAACATTAAATTTAAATAACCAAATACAAGTGATGATGAATTGTGTAAGTGTGTAAGTAATGAATGATGTGTGTAAGAGAAGTAAGGCAAGAGTGTGGTCTTGTACAAGACCAACTAGCTCGGCTACTTTGAAAAAAATAGGGTCGACTTTCGTTTTTGAAATTTTTGATTTGCGCGTACGCGAAAAGTCTCGAAATAAAATATATGATCTTAAAATAATGTTTCGAAATAAGATCGAAAATAAAAATGAAAATAAACTTCAAAAGAGGACTAAAACAAAAATTGGGTTTTGATTCCTCGAAATTCTGATTAAAAATTTACTAGTCCGAAATACTTATTTTTTTGGTTGAAAGTTAACGATTTAAATAATTAGAATCAACCGTCAAAACGTTTATCAGTTTACATTAAGTGTGCCTCGAAATTTCAATAGTTTTCAAAAGTGTTAGTTAAATAGAATTGAAATAGTAGTTAGATATTATGAAAATATGATTTATTAAATAAACATCAAAATGATTACATTTTTAACCAAATTAGTTTCTTTGAAAGTATTCTTTAACTAGTTTAGTTTCTTTGAAGTGAAATGATTATTCTCTAACTAATTTAGTTTCTTTAAAGTTAAATGATTATTCTTTAACTAAATTAGTTTGATGCTAAGTTTTTACATTATATTTAATTGAATTTGGATGAGGATACTTGTTTGATCTTGATTTGCGTGTTTGAAAACGTTGACTTGAATTTCAAAGTCGAGAAAGGTGTAAGGGTCCATTTTTATTTTGAAAACGAAAAATGTTCGAAATTGAATTCTACGAATAAAAGGTTTTACTTTTATTTTTATGAATAGTAAACATAACTTAACTCTTTTTTGAAATTCGAAAGACGATATAAATTTTGTGTTGATTTTTTTTTATAAAATTTTGAAATGTGTTTCTTTTTCAATTCTAAAGATAATACAACAAATTTTATTTTTCAAAATTTTTAAATTTGGACTTAAGAAATTTTAGTATTATTTGGCGAAAAAATTTCAGACGTATTTTTATTATAAGGAAAAAGGATGAATTTAATTTAAGGAATTAAATTCTTTTATGAAATTGTGTTAAAATAACACGGGGTGTTACAATACCTGAAATTGAACAAAGGAAGGAAGGACTGCAAAAGTTCAACGATGAAGATGTTGCAACGACGATGAACTGCAAAAGTTCAATAGCAAAAGGAAGGAGATGAAGAGAACAGAGGAAGGAAGGTGAAAGGGTTTCAAAGGGTTTTAAAAAAAATTGAATCAAAAGAAAGAAATGACGGTTAATAAATTGACTCAACTTCTAATTTACAACTAATCCATCCACGTAGGCAAATTAGGCGCTCCACGTAGGCAAATTACGCATCCTAATTGGCAATTAACGGTGATATTTAACGGCTTAAGCATAATTAGTTACGGTTGGGAGTAATTAAAAACTCGAAGACAATGGGAATACGATATACAAGTAAGATAATGAAACCCTAATAAGACAGTAAGACAAATTTTAAAACCCATAAATAAATAAATAAATAAATAAATAAATAATAGTAATAATAATATATGGAGTAACTTTTATGTATCTAGATTGTCGTTTTCACTTTATTTATTAGCGAAAGACAATTCTTTTCACTTTTTTTTTTGTTTTTGTTTTAACCAAGTCACAGACTTGTGGTATTTCAATTTATAAAAACTGAATTTATTAATGTTAGTTAGTTAAGTAATACTTGTATAAGACCGTACTTACGTTAATATAATGTAAGACAATACATAAAAATTATTAAAAATAAAATTAAATTAAAAGGTAACCACCCTCATGAGATGCCTTAACCTCGTTTTTTCAATTTTTAGAATTGAATCAATCAATCGAATCAATTGATCTGAAATGAGTTGAATCAACTTAATCGAATCGAATCGAATCAATCGAATGAACTAAATCGAATCGAATCGAATCGAATCGAATGGTGAAGTGAAATGAATGAAGTTCAATTAAATAATATAATTGTCTTTGAATCAAAGTGTTGAATCGAAGGCGAAGTGAAATTTGGCCCAGGCGAATGAAGTTGAAGGCCCAGGCTGGAGTGGTAAATTGAACTGAAATGAGGTGAAAATAAATTGGATAGAACTAAGTTTTTAGTGTAGTTCGAAACTTAGAATAGTGAGAAATTTATAAAAGTTCATCTCAACTCAATTCAATCAATTTTACAAATTAAAAGGTAAACCATAAAAAACAATAGCATTATCCATACTTGTTAATTAGCTCAAGTTAGTTCACAAACACACACACCAAAAACAATGCCACCAAATTTGTGTACCAAAAATCCACTTTTCATTTCATTTCAATTTCAATGGTCTTCATCATCATCTTCTTAGCTTTAATTTCCTGAATTTCAATGGCTCCTCACATTTCTTCTCTTCTCTCACCTTCATTCTTCCCTTCTCAATCTCTCCATCTTCACTCCAATAATTCTCTCAAGTTTTCATCTTTCAAACAATCAAATGGTGAGTTTTTTTCCATAAAGTTTCAATCTTTGGTGTTAATTTGACGTGGGTAGTTGTGTATATGATGTAAAATGTGAAACTGTTTTGTGGGTTTTTGATGAGTTCTTTTTTTTTTCTTTTGCAGCAGGTGTGTGTAAGTGGAGCTTGATCACTTGTTCTTCATCAAACGGGTCGAGACCCGACCCGGTTGGAGAAGGGGAGAGGCTTGAAAAGAGTGAGGAGGAGAAGCGGCGTGCCGAGTTGTCGGCTAAGATTGCTTCTGGTGAATTCACTGTGAAGCAATCTAGGTGATGTCTCTTTACTAACTTATTTTTTATGTGTCTTTGTTTTCTATGAATTTTTGTGATGGTATGTATTTTAGGGATATGAATTGACTTATAATTGTCCTTCATAATAATAATTGTAATTTATATTACTCTTGATGTTTGGCCTTTGGATTACTAGAAATATTGTATATATAATTCCTCCATTTGGGGAAGAAGAGTATCAACAAGAATAATAAAAATGAAATGTGTTCCCTTCGACTTATCAGGTTTTTTTTATGTTTATGTGTTTGTTGGTGTTGGTAGTGTGATTGAAGTAAGCCCTTTGTTTGGATGGATGAAGGGATTTGGATGAAAAGGGAGGGGAGCAATGCAATTCCGCGTGCTTGTTTAGTAATTCCAGTTGGAGGGATGGGAGGGGAGGGATGCAATTTTATGTGTTTGGATTGTAAGTCGGGTTAGAGGGAAATGGAAGGGAAGAATGAAACTTCTAGTCTTTGGATAATAAGTTAGTTCTGAGGGAAATGAAAGTGAGGGATGAACGTGTTTGGATATTACTTTGGGTTTTAGGGAAATGGAGGAGAAGGATGCAATTTCTTGTGTTGGGATAGTAATTCTGGTTGGATGGAAATGGAGAGGATCGATGCAACTTCTCGTGTTTGGATAGTAAGTTGGGTTGCAGGGAAATGGAGGGGAGGGATGCAACTTTCTGTGTTCAGATAGTAAGTTGGGTTGGAGCCTGGACGTAAATGAGAGGGGGATGGAAAGTCGGACGTCATGTTGAGATCCTTCCCATGTTGGATGAATTTGAAAGGAAAACCATCCTCAATGTGAATAAAAAACGGTACTTGGAAATTTTATCCAAGGAGTGGGTCGTTTTTAGTTGTTAGACGATTTCATAATTAGTGACAAAAAAAAAAAGCGAATGTTGGAAAATAATATAAATACAAACACTATGAAAATGATTATGATAATAAAACGTCACGATTATAACTGGAAGTGTCAAAAATCCTATAGACGGCCATGATTGAAGTAGTGTTACGACAAATTATTGTAAGGCCGTCTCATACAAGAATTTGTATAGTCAGAATAAGTAACTTTGGAAAATGGATGCTCAATTAGTACTTGTTTCTGTTTGTTAAGCTATGGAATATCCCCATGGACTTGTTTGGAACTCAGTTACTGAATAAAGCAGAGCAGTCTTTTGAATGTATTGGAATGATGGAATCTCAACTCAATTGATGTGATGACTGTCGTTCTCGTGTCCTATTCTGATTATCATTGGCAATTTACTACGTTTTTTCTACCTTTTTTTTTTTAACTCTTCTTTGAATACAGTTCTCCTCTGACGCTAAAAAGTAAGCTAGCGAAATTTGGAATGCCTCAATCCGCTTTGGATTTTATATTCAAGCCCTTTGAAGAATTCGAAAAATTCTCAAGGGTTCCCGAGGCAAAGGGGGATATAGGAGCCATTAGAAACGAAGCCTTCTTCATGCCTTTGTATGAGCTATACCTCACCTACGGTGGAATTTTCCGGCTCAATTTTGGTCCGAAGGTTTACTCTTGAAATATTATTCTTCTCTCTCCCTCTCTTTATAAATCGCTTTAACTACTTGAGTTGTTGTGACTCACATGATATCGTTATCATCATTACAGTCGTTTCTTATCGTTTCTGATCCTAAGATCGTAAAGCATATCTTGAAGGACAACTCAAAGTCATACTCCAAGGTATATCAGTCTACTGTTTTTTCGTTTCCCTAGTTCTGTACATTCAAAAAGATCACTTTCAGTAAAGAGATTTTTACTCTGATTTTGCGACCAGGGTATCCTGGCGGAAATTCTAGATTTCGTGATGGGGAAGGGTCTCATCCCAGCTGATGGAGAGATATGGCGTACCCGAAGACGTGCTATAGTCCCTGCATTGCATCAGAAGGTAGTTTTACTGCCTTCAATAATCTTTGTCGTCTTTATCAGGGATACTATGTTCTTCGGTAGACGCTAATATTCGTTTTCAGTTTGTAGCAGCCATGATTAACCTATTTAGCCAAGCTACAGATAGGCTATGCAAGAAGTTAGACGATGCTGCGTCGAATGGAGAATCAGTAGAAATGGAATCACTTTTTTCACGTCTTACACTGGACATCATCGGAAAAGCTGTTTTCAATTACGATTTTGATTCTTTAACAAATGATACTGGCATTGTCGATGTATGTTGACGACCTTTTACTCTCTACCTTACATGTCTATTTGGTCGACATCATCACTTCAAGTAGTATTAATTCAGCTTTGTACCTTCCCTAGACCAGGCTGTTTATACGGTTTTGAGAGAAGCAGAGGACCGAAGTACGGCACCGATACCTGTCTGGGAAATTCCTATTTGGAAAGACGTTTCCCCCAGACTGAAAAAGGTCAATGCAGCACTCAAGCTGATAAATGACGCACTTAACGATCTGATAGCTATCTGCAAGGTAACTCACGGAACTGCTTGATGTCTGTAGGAATATGCGTTTACGTACGTTCAAATCTTAATATGTCCGCTCACATACGCATGCAGAGATTGGTAGAAGAAGAGGAGCTGCAGTTTCACGAGGAGTACATGAACGAACAAGACCCTAGCATTCTCCATTTTCTTCTGGCATCAGGAGATGACGTAATGAATTTTAATTCGGCGGAAGTTGATTCCAAAGGAAAAAAAAATTACTATTAAAGAATTTCTCCGACTTATGTAGGTTTCCAGTAAGCAGCTACGGGATGACTTAATGACGTTACTGATTGCTGGTCATGAAACATCCGCAGCTGTACTGACATGGACTTTTTATCTCCTATCTCAGGTATACAATTCTGATTTCCAGTCGTTGTCACCAAGTACCTATAAACATAAATTGTCAATATTCTTTCCGTAGTTTGGGAACTACATGTATCAACTCGAAAATTATTGACTTCTATCTTTATATTAGGTTCTTGTATATTTTTATCTGCAAGTTACGAAAAAGTTAATTTTTTTTTTTGCTTTTCCTCCAGAATCCAACAGTGATGACGAAGCTTCAAAACGAGGTGAATTATCCTAGTTTCCGCATACCCCTGCCCTCCTGAAAAATATGTATTACTCTGTATGTTTTACTAAATGTTAGAGGTAGAACTTACGCTTTACGCTTGAACTACCCATATATAGGTAGATATGGTTTTGGGAGATAGGTTTCCGACAATCGAGGACTTGAAGAACCTAAAATACTCAAGTCGAGTGATCAGCGAAGTAATATTCTTTTAGTCTTCCGTGTACATGATAATGAAGTACTCCTTCAGTGTGATTCTAATATTCCCTTTTTTTGTAAATATTTCTGTATGCAGTCATTGAGACTTTACCCGCAGCCACCGGTCCTAATTCGTCGATCTCTGCAAGAAGACATACTTGGATCCTATCCAATTAGAAAGTTAGTCTTTCAGGCTTCAGCTATCCAATTCCTTTCACATACTTTTTTTTCCAGCAATTTCAGGAACGACTTCTATTGTTGTGCAGTTAAATTTACGCTTGACATTAGTATTTGACCCCAATCCCTATTTCCCCAGTCTAGGTGGAATTTTTTTCGAGGCAATGGATAATGTCGATAGTTTAATCAGCTGTTTTTCTTTGCACATATATTTAATACTGAATTCCGACATTGTAATTTTTTATTTCTTCCACATTCGGTGGACAGTCATTTTAATGGGAGCAAAGTTTCCTCTTTGCAGAAACGAAGACATTTTCATATCGGTCTGGAATCTGCATCGCAGCCCTAGTCTCTGGGAGGATGCGGATAAATTTAATCCCGAAAGATGGCCACTCGATGGACCTTCACCAAATGAGACTAACCAAGAGTTCAGGTACACTCCAAAGATAACTTCATATATTCTCGACAAAAGAATTGAATAGTTGAAAAATTGCTTAAACTTCACGTTGAAGATGTCTGTTCATCATATCGGTTAGTAGTTTTATGGTTTCATTTCCCGTGTTAGATACTTGCCATTTGGTGGAGGTCCTCGGAAGTGTATAGGGGACATGTTTGCTTCCTATGAGGTAACGGAAACACTTCCACTTTCAATATTTAAGACTGACATTCAGCCGTGCCGTGTTTCTTCTATTCGAGACCGAGTCTAATCCGACATTTTGCATGCAGAACGTGGTAGCGTTGGCTATGCTTGTTCGCCGATTTGACTTTCAGTTGGCACCTGAAGGACCTCCTGTGAGACTCTGACATTTTTGGTAGCTTAATCTCTCATCGTAATTTGTAAATCTAACTATTTTTTCTTCCGTTCGTTTACAGGTCAAGATGACCACAGGTGCAACCATACACACAACAAATGGGTTGGTGATGAAGGTACGGCGAAGAACATATCCAGTTCCAGCTATTGGGATCCCCGTGGTGGAGACCAAATTATCTGCAGATAATGGTGCAATATTGCCAGAAGTCGATGAGGAGAAAGTTTCAACTGCTCAGTCGACATCTCAGAGATAATATGTAGGCTAAAAATGGTCTTGTATTGTATCTTGTAAATGTATTCAGTCGTCTTCTTTACAAAGGAGAAGATAGAACAATCACCTCGAAAAATATATATATAGATTGAAAATTGATTTGTATTGCAATTTCTATATGTATTCAGTCTCATTCTTTACATCTCACACTTTCGGCAAACTGTCATTTCTAACAGTACAATATCGTCATATCACAAAAGTCCAGTGAAGACGATATAAACTAGAACGAAGATGATATAAACTAGAACAAAGGTTACATAAAATCTGGGATATTGATTGATTAAAAGCTGAGGTTAGAAACACAGTGACTGTACAGAAACACGGTTAAGATTTGAATGAAGAGCACAACCACAGAGGATAGAGCGTTGAAAGATGCTAATGATTGAGGGCTTGTCGAAGCTTCACTGCACTCTGGTTAATTATATAGCAGATGGTTAGAAATGTACACGAACTAGTGTGATCCCGAAAAACAGCCTCGTATAGACAAAAGGGATTTATGTGGCTTTTGAGGTTCTGGATGGTCTGGCTCGAGTTTCTTCCGAGGAAATTGTTTGTAAAAAGCGTTCACCGCTCCTGTGACCCCGTCTTCATCCTTTAGTTCCTTTGCTAGATCAACAGCACGTTGTTTTACCTACATCTCAACCAATTATTATCAGGCTGACGGAAGATTCACGAAAACAACAGGAGCTAATTTCATGTTGCTAAAGGATGTTTTCCTAGACGATTATTGTCTTATTGATCGAACATTTTGCAAGCTTGAGAGGAAGGGCAATTACCTTGGGATCCTGCATAAAATGTATTGCAGTAACCAGTTTTTGTAGACAAAACTCTTCAATTGGAATCGGAGGAGGCCCTACGCCTTTTGCATGAACTCGTTCTCCCCAAAAGGGTTGATCACCAAAGAACGGGACAATTGTTGTTGGACACTGGCAAGAATGAATGAACGAGTTACGAGTTAAAGTCGAATAACAGATAAATACAGCGTAAAAGGCAGATAAAGTCAATTACCGCAGCTTTAAGACCAGCAGCAGTTGTACCAGCACCACCATGATGAACCTGCAACATTAAATAAGTAAATACGGAGTATTCATCTACGATCAGAAGGAAGATCGGTCCGGTTGCTTTCAAATAAAGTTGATGCTCTTTAATGGAAAGTCAACCCGACTTCTGAGTGCCCAAAGGGGAAGTAGCATTAACGACCAGAAAATGTAATGCAACTCAATCAACGGAATTCAAAAAGGTGATGGGAATGTATAGCTGAAGAAGTCTTACCACAGCAGCACACTGCAAGAACAGCCAATCATGAGGAACATTGTCCAACAAGTACACGAAGTCCTTAGGTTCCGCCACTGTGAATTATAAATAACGAGAAAATTATAACTTAGAAGCAACCATGTGAAAAAGCAATCACTTCTTTGTGTTCTTTCTCTAAGGATATCCTTTGTCCTTTTAATTACTACATTCAGCAAAAAAAATTGGGAGGACCCGTGATCCACAGCACAAAAAAGGATTGTCAATCGAAAAGTACTTATTGGAATTCGATTTTCAATTATGAACAGGGTATGGGAATGGTTCACAAGCACTTAAGCAGTAGAATCAAAGACTTCCAATCTACAAAAGTTCAACGAGAGATTTCCTTCGTATTGACAGCAAAAAAATCATTTAATGTTATTTCATTTTCAACGAAAAGGGCGAGTACTGAAAAGGCTTTAACAACTTACACTCTCCTAGACCACCCCAGCCTTTGTTGATGATTCCTCTTTGTTCAGTTATTTCTAAAGCTCGTACAATGGTTTCGGTCATTTTCTCTGGTTCTTGGACTGGCTGCCACAATTTTAGAAAGGTATTCATCAATATATTGCATTCAGAAACAAATTAATTCATGAGTATTGGCTATTTCAGAGTACAGTATGGTTGAAGAGTTTAAGGAAACCATAACAAAAACAATTAAATTCCCAAATATGCTGGATTATTTGGATCAGTGTCTTCACAAACTGAGGAACAGCACATAATTAAGTTGATGTTTTGATTGCATCAAAAATTTGCACTTAGTAAACACAATGCTAAGTATTTCATGAAACTTTACTCTTTTTTTTTAAAGCATATAGCTGAAAAACAGATACTTACCAGACTCCCAAATCCAATATAAATTGGTTGTTGACCTTTCTCAAGCCATTCCACTAGATCTTGTGGAGGTTTGTAGTTAGAGGCCAGGTCGAGGAAACAAAAACCAACCACGTCAATTTTGGGTCCCCAGTCTGCAAGGCAAATACCAGTCATATCAAAAACGATAAGTAAAGGAGTATTATACTCGTCAAGGCGTTGATGATACTCACTCTGACATTAATGCAATGCTACAATGAAGTTTCCCCAATCGAACTTGTTAGAGAGACGATTTCTTTAATTAGATTTAAAAAAAGTGTAGACGTAGAAATAAAAAGCACAAAATTTATTCCAGTTATAGATGTGAAGGTTGAGCGTAGAGTAACATGTATTAGAAAAAGAGATACTTTGGCAATATACATATTTAGTTTCGAGTCCTGCACCAACCACTCAAACATAAAATTGTGACACCAGAAACAACTCACAGACCTTTGGGTTTAGGGACAAGGTGAGGACTCCAGATATATCCATACGGAATGTCAAGAGGAGAACTATATGAAGTGCTTAAGTAGGTGACAGGTCTCAGCTTCAGCTTTTTCTTCCGGAATTCGTTTATCATATCCCGTATTCCGAGCCAAATCATCACATCAACAACTTGGTAGGAGAGCTGAAACCATGTGCTGAATTAAAATCAGTCATAAATAAGATGTCAACAACAGTTGTAAACCAGTGTCAAAACATTAGCACAATCCTTACTCTATAAGCAACAGGTTGTTTCACTCGTGACAGAGGATGTGGAAATTCACTGGTTGGCCTGCAAGGACAGAAATTTTTCATGCATGCAAGATTTAGAATTAGGACGAGACAGCCGCAAAAACAATTAGTCTACAATTCAAGACAAAAGGACAAAGGTTTCATCATCAAGATTGAAGGCAGAATACTATATAGATTGTGATTAAGTACAGCAAAATGGCTCGCTAAACTGGTTATGCTTCTAGGTCTACTTATTTGTGAAGTATTGGCCATTAAATGTCATTGGGGGGCCAGAACAGCCTATCGGGTGGTAAGACTTTGTAAATCTAGCCTTCTTATCTTGCATTAGCGAGAGTCTTCTAGATTTAGGTTAATGTTGTGGTCGAATCATGGGAAACAATATACAACGTAAGATGTAAAATCCAAGATATCTACAAGTTCACTGAGGGATAACTTTAACAATCAATTTATTCTATTAATGTAGTAGTCAAAAGACTATATGCACAACTGAATTAAAGATAATCTCAACCAGCAAAGCAAAAAAGAAAATTATGAAGGGTCAACAAACATAGAAATCAATGTATTTTTAGCAAGATTTCTAAATTGATACTCCATAACTACTTACGTCCAAGGCATTGTAAAGAATATATGAATTGGTATCTTAAGTGCCTCGGCCACATGAGTATGCCCTGAAACAGAACTGAAACAAGTAAGCCTAACTCATCTCCGAAACTTAACAGACCTGGCTTAAACAATTCAGACATAACTGCCCAAAGAAGCAATCAGAGAATTAGAATGAAGAGTGACAAATAATTGCTTAGTTGGCCAAAAGGAGTAAGAAAGTAAGGAATAAGAATTCTGATAAGTTTACCACTCTTCATTTCTAAGGATTCGCAATAATTGCTTAGAAATGAAGAGTGACGAATTAATCAGAATTATGTTCAAAAGTGAGAAGAAGTCTGAGTCTTAACCATATGCAGGTGGATTCGCAATAATTGCTTCAGCAGTAAAAGAAACGTGAGTTTCAGGATCAGGGTCCCTGCAAGCGGGTAGCAAGGAAAATATAATCTCTCTAATCTGATTCCTCTGAACAGGTATCTCTGATGGTTCCGAAGGCAAGAAACCCTTGTTTTTCACCATATCTGAACAAATATCAACGATACTGTGAATAAAAGTATAAAACACAGCCATATATAGCAAACGAAAATTGCAGGTCAAATCACAAAATTTAAAGTGGCTGCAGAATTGTGCTCAAGACCTACAAACTCAGATAATGCTGTCTGACAAAGTAATATTTATATAAAACGCACTTTCAATATTCCATATGTCATCAGAAGATGAACAATCATAGTAGAACCTAACTGATGTGGCTACTTCTTTGGGCATGTCTACAGTGAAGGTCAGGTAATTCCTGGATACATTACTGATAACAACTAATGAAATGCTGAGCACAATGGGCACTTGACTTTTCTTTTTGTTGACAAATTTCACATGCAAGCATAGCTATCCAACTTTCTGTTGGCATGAGCCGCGAGAGGCACGCCTAGCGTGTCTTATTTCTCCAAGGGGGTCGTTTGCTCTGTGATATCCTTTCTTACTTCCACCTGCACCTCAAACCCCCAACTCAACCCAACTAAAAAAAGAAGAAAAGAAAGCCACTTTATTATGCCTCTTATATTTTTCTCAGTCCCACGAGGCCACGAGCAAGCTTTGCATGTAAACGTACCCCAGGGCCACAAAGATTCCCACTCCACGGCAAGTAAAGAGGGTTCGATGCCCATGGCCTTGGCTTGTGCTAAAAGCCCAGAGCGGCTATTTATGGATGACCCATGACGAAAATTATATCACTCAACTTACAAGAAAAAGTTGCAAAAATTAAGCAGTCTAAAAAAATCACGTAGATGACTTACAGCCAGCAAGAACTTTTGGATCTCCTCCTAAACGAAAGAACTCTAGACCAGAAGTCAAAACAAACTCCCTGAAATTTTGATGAGTTGCTAAACGAACCCTATGTCCATACTCCTGCAAGAAAACACACCTTAAATCCGCAGCCATACCAACACATGACAGAAGTTTAGCACGCAAGATGTTGCTACTTGACTTAGAGTTACTTTGAAACTGACAAGATAAATATCTATAAATCAAAAACAATATTCAGAGGAGCTGGTATAAGAATAAGTAGAGTAAAGCAATGGGAAAAGAAGAAAGTATAGCAATGAATAAAAGAGCAAACTAGCTTCACCAAATAGCAAATGATAGTCGAAAAATATGCAACTACCTAAGAGAACAAACACCCATGAGATAATTTGGGCAATCTGTAGAAGCCTTTTGTAAGGATATCTAACCTAAATAGCACATTGGTCTCTACATGCTATTAGTACTATATTAACGTCTACTTGCTAATATATAAGCCTAATGACAAACAAGTTCAAGTGTGGAGCATAAGTTAGCAAGCGTCAGCTGGGGAAAACTTCAAAATAAACAATTGCAATAAGCTCACTCGGGCACCTGTCACTTAGTCATCAGAATAAAATAAAGGAATTTTGAAGCTTCACAAAATATTAGAAGCAGTTACAAGCAAGCACCAGCGTTTATTTAAAAAAAAAAAAAAAAAAAAAAAAAAAAAAAACAGAATTACCTGCAAACGCTTCCCAATGGCGACAAAGGGTTGCACATCACCTCTTGTTCCAACAATTAGCATCACGATTTGCATAGGAGGTAAGTCTTTAAACTCAGTTAAATCATGTTGTTCCTCTTCTTTGACATGACCAGAAACCACTCCAGGTCCCAGATGAAGGCTTGGGTCTTTAATATCACCAGGCACTTCAAACTGTACAGTTCCATCTTTTTTGATAGATGCAAGACGTTTCATCCATTTCAACTGGACACACAGGGAAGAGCTCATTCTCTTTTTATATTAAAGTTAAGGTTTCTAGGAGACTGATGATCAGAAGAACATTCACCCAAAAAGTAAAAAATAATAGACCATAATAATAACAAATAAATAAATAACTAAATATTGAAAGAGACACTAGTATTTTTGAGGGTATTTTTTAGGGAGTGGAGACCGACATTAGAAGGCTTGTCTGGCAAACCCAAACATTAGAAGGTTACACAACAACGAGAATGCCGAGGTCATAAGCTGCCTTAATGGATGGTTTTCCGTATGTACGAAATTTATCTTTTCACCCCATATGGATGAATAATAAGATCACTAATTTTCTTGCAAAAAACAATACCCAAAAAAATTATTATTTTGCTGATGGTGTCCTGCTAAAGATATCATACACAGCAAAAAAAAGAACTAGACGAAAGGGCATAGGGAGATATAAGTAAAGCTGAGGTGACACGAAACAGTTGTGCCACGAGCAACAAGAACAACATTGATTAAAAAATAATTAATGGATTACCCTTGTAAAGTGATGTTTTTGAGCACACGTGATAATCAAGAGCCTATTGGGTTTCACTTATAGTATCCTAGTATCAATTCTCAAGCCTTAATAACTACAGCAACGAGAGGATGCAATTTAAATTCGCGCGTTAAAATAAACGGATCGTTTAAGATGGCATCAGGGCTTATTACATAGTGGAAAGGCAATCAATATTTCACGTTTTCAATGATGTTACTGTATATACCAACGAGGTCTTGGTCTAGTGGTGCCAGGGGCTAGACTTGGTAGGGAGAACTGAGGTTCGATCCCCCGCAAGCGCGTTGGGAGGAGTTTAAGGCCCTGTTCTTTTCGGCTTATAGGAGCTGAACTTATAGGAGCTGAACTTATAGGAGCTGAACTTATAGGAGCTGAGCTGAACTTATAGGAGCTGAGCTGAACTTATAGGAGCTGAGCTGAACTTATAGGAGCTGAGCTGAACTTATAAGAGCTGAGCTGAACTTATAGGAGCTGAATTTATAGGAGCTGAACTTATAGGAGCTGAACTTATAGGAGCTGAAACTTATTGGAGTTAAATTTATTAGAATTTAAAACTTATTGGAATTTATTAATATTAATATAATAATATGAGAAACATATTATTATTATTATTATTATTATTATTATTATTATTATTATTATTATTATTATTATTATTATTATTATTATTATTATTATTATTATGCAATAATAATAGTTATATAAAAATAAAACATAATAGAATTTATAGGAGCTGAACTTATAAGAAATTTGAACTTATAGAAGCTGAACTTATAGCAGCTGAAATGAACTTATAAGAGCTGAAATAACTTATGTGTTTGAAATTAACTTATAGGAGCTAAAAAGTGAAATGAGCTTATAGAGCCGAAATAACTTATAGGAGCTGAGCTGAACTTATAAGAGCTGAAATTAAGCTGAAAAGAACAGGGCCTAAAACCTTAACCCGGGACACGCTCCGAAACCGAATTAGTCGGCTCAAATGAGTTCGGATATCGGTTGGGAAACCAAAAAAAAAAAAAAAAAAAATGATGTTACTGTATATTTTAGAGATTTTTCGCACAATGAATATCAACTTTACACATGAAATGGTCGAGATATAGAAGAAGCAATATACTTGCAGGAATGTAAGGAATGTAAAAAGTCTTACTTTTTTCTTCATTGGAACTTTTTCGTCAAAAAGTTTCGCTGTCAGGGCAGTAAACCGGTTATGAAGTTTGGAGCTGGCAGGTTTGTCAAGATGATTAGATGTGGAAGGTTCTTCTGAAATATTGTTTTTTTCAGTCCGCTCGATGTCCACCGATCCTATAAAAAGATTAATAAGTACCCAATTTGCTGGAATTGGCAGCCTAGACCAACTGATCAAAAACTCGATGATTGAAACATCATTACATAGGTACGCTTGAAAATATGACAAATACATAGACAGAACACGTAGATTACTTCATGTGATACTATGTGTTTCACAAAAGACCTCAGATACGCCACAACCCTGATTACAATTCACTATTTCATTTACGAAATGACGGTTTCTAGCTCATATAGTTTCATTCGACCCATAACCTTTTTGCATGGAATGAATGTGATAATAAGCCTGCAATATTCAACCTTCACTTCAACTCTCAAAACCTCAAAATCATTGTCAATATAACATCGACTAAAGGGTATCTTTGGAACACGTTATATTAGTTGGTCCCGACTTCTATAGCTCTATTATCAACGCCTAAAAATGCATATTTACACAACTTGATTACACTTCTTGGACAAAATTCGACATCGAATCTGCTGCATATGCAGTGCCACGACTTAAGATGAACACACTATACCGTTAACTAACAAACGAAATTGTTGATTTTCTGTAATCACCGCAATAACGCTTTCGAAAACCAACATAATGTTAACACATGCATGTCTTCAAAGTTCAAACACCTCAAACATTATTCTGCATTACCTTTACTAAGTCACAAAATTATCAAATTAACGCCAAGAAAACGCGCAAATTCACAAAAATAACAGCAGTAACACTGCAAGATTACATATTTTTACATACTATTTAACCGCAACAACAAACTGTAAATCTGTAATACCCTAAAATATATCAAAACAGAGATAAAAATCAACTTAAAAACAAATTTTATACCAGAAGAATTACTAGCAGAAGGAGAAAAATGATCACTTCCAAGACGACCGTTATCAGAGCTAATTGCGACGTCGAAATCGACGGGAACCTCGCCGGAGCTGTCGGAATTATCGCCGGCGTGCGGCATGACGACAAAAATTCAGGAAATTCGGCGATGAAGAAACCCTAGAAATTGGGGGAAAATTTGAAGAAAAAGGTTGCGTACGATAAAAAGAAATAATGGAAAAAATAAATAAAATAAAAAGGGGGAATTTTGATGCGATGGTTATTGAGTTTGGTTACCTGAAAGTTGTTTTTGTTGGTTTGCCTAACTTTAAAAGGAAAGACGATTTTGAGAGGGAAACTTCTAATTTAATTGAATTTAATTTGATAATTTAATTAAGGGATACGGAGTATTTCTCATGGTAATTGAGGTTTGCAATTTTTTCCGAAATACTTTTTGTTTTGTGAAAAAAATTTAACTGACCATAACTTGTAGTTACGAATTCGGAATTCGATCATTATTGTTTTCAAACTAATCGTCTTTTCGAACTCTTCAATTTGACATAAGTAAAATTCATGTTTTAAACACGTAGTTTTAAATTATGGTCGGTCAAAGTTATTTTATCGGAAAAAATTTGACCGACCATATCTACTAGTCACGAGTTGCGAATCTAGAAAATTTGATGTTCAAATTGATCGTCACAACGAGATTTACGGCTTAGGCAAAACGATTGTCAATTTCTAAACTTGTAACTACAAGTTAAACTCAGTCAAAGTTTTTAGCATAAAAATAGGGGCATTATGGATAAAGTGACAAATCTCAGGGCACCATGAAAAATATCCCTTTAATTGGATTATTTAACAACAATAATCCAATCTATAAGGGATCTTCCATAAATAAACCATACTATATTTTATCTCACAATAAACCCACTATGACAATAGTGTTCCCAAATTAGACCGCCTCCAAATTTGACTTGCTGGTAACCTATAATTCCAGGTTACCATTCACATCCCCTCTTTTCCTTCAGCCATTTAGCACCATTAACATTGCCAACCTTGTCAGAAAAAAGCCCGGCATCTATGACTCTATCCCTCCCCTCGACTACCAAACTCACTCTCATCTTCTCCGCCTTCACCGCTGCCGTCATCGGTTTCAGATCTGAAAGAAGATGAAGAGTGTCTCCGGCGGGCACGGTGGCGATGCAGTGGATGGCTTAGGTGTTGGTGGAGGCAGCGGCGTGGGGTGGTTGGTCGTGGAGGTGTGCGCGGCCATGGGTGGAGCCTGGAGGCCAGGGCTGAGTTCGATGTTGGCGTGCGGTGTTTGTATTGACCGGAGAGAGAGTGTGGGGTACTGGGGTTTATCGTGGTTAGGTTAAGAGGGTAAGTAAAGAGGAGCACAAGTAATGGGGGTGGAAGGCAAGGCGATGTCCGGCGAGCTCGAGATGGTGACACAATCCCCGTTAATGGTGGTTGGTGCTGATGTTTATGGTGATGATTATTAGTGATGTTAGGGTGGTTGTTGTCGTGGGTTAAAAATAATAGCACCATAAACATCACTAACATCAACCATTAATCAATCATTATTTTATAATCATTTTATAATTTACCTCTTGTAGATTGATTAATGGACAAGGAGAACTTTAGGAGAAATTAGATTATTGATAGGTAAATTATAAAATAATGATTTAAATTAAAATTTACCAGTTAAACAGGTTACCGGTTACCGAGTGCAATATTGGAAGAAATATCAAATAGATGGGTTTATTGTAGGATTATTTAAAGTTTGGTTTATTATTGGAAGACCAACTATAGGTTGGATTATTGCTGTTAAATAACCCTTAATTAATTTAATTGTTTTAGTTTTTGAGGTGTCATTTATAGAGGAACAAAAACTTTACAAGTGTCATTTTTCTAAAATTTTTTGGAAGGGACCATTCCAATTAGAGTACTTCTTGTTAGGGTTAACCTCTTACTTCCTCCATTCCGTTTGATTCTATACGTTTGACCAAAACACGGTAATTAAGGTAGAAGAAAATCAAGTGGGGTAGATAATGGAATTACTTAAATACCCCTACTTTATTGTTTGCAAGTGGGTTGAGTGGGTATTAGTGAAGGGTATATTGGTCTTTTAGTTTAATAAAGTAGAGACTAAAATAGAAATGTATAGAATTGATTGGAATTTCCGAAAAAGGAATATGTATAGAATCAAATGGAATGGAGGAAGTATAATAAATTATCGTAAGTTCATGTTTTTATATCCTTACAATTGCATTTCGTACTTTTATCTCACATTAATCTAATGTTAGGTATGTCTCATAGGAGACTTACTGTTTAAAAAGACATTTTTTTGGGATAGGGTAGTGGTGTTAGAGGCTGTGGTTGGTGGCGGGGTAAAGGTGGAGGGTACACTATATAGGGCGAGTTAGGGTTATCGGGGTTGAGGGTGGTGACTGGTGAGCATGGCGAGGGTAGTGACATATATATGGAGGCATGGCAATGGTGATCAGTGCGGCAAGAAATGGAGATACGACGGTGGCCATTGCTAATGGCAAGGCAGAATAGGGGTGGTATTTGAGGACTATTAAAGCATGTTTTTTTTTTTTTTTTTTTTTTTTTTTTTTTTTTTTAATCTAATTCAATTTTCCGCACAAAATCAATTATAATGAAACTAGAATAACTTAATTACTCAACTACTTTTAATGGCTTAATTACGCCATAATCTTCATATGAAATATAAAAAAACATGGTCCATACTTGGTAAAAAATAAAAAATAAAAATCTCAAAGATTAAATATTTTAAAATTTAACTTTATGACTTCATATTTGTACTTTTCCAATTCCATCAAAAATAATCTCAACTCTATTTATAATAACATATTTATTGCTAAAAAAGAGGAGGCTCGTAGTATTTCAAATGCATACTAATTTTTGAGCAAGTCTTGTAAAACACCGTCTTTTACTATGTTAGTGAAAAACAAGTGTTTTGGTACATTAAAATGACTACATTTATGCTGATCGTGACCGTTATTGACTAAAACATGATTATTATTTTATGACTCTCAATAGTAGTCACGGTATACTCAATAACGGTCAATATTAATCTAAATGTGATCTTTTCATATATGAATCATGTTGTCAGCTTTTTATAACAAAATACGGTCTTTTTTAAGATTTCTATTCTATTTCTTTTGTAAATCTATTTCGATCCCAATAAAAATAACAAAATGTGTTTTCAAAAATAAAAATCCATAAAATTGGTGTATGACAGCATTCAAATTCCCAAATATACTCACCTCATTTCCACAAGCAATCTCTTTTCACTTTATTTCCCCCCTTTCATTTCACTCAATTTGGGGAAGAACACAACAAAAAACACTACAACACTGCAATTTCAAACCTCAAAAACCCTAGATCTCTCCAATCAATCGAAAACCCTAACAACAAAAAAAAAAAAAATGGGACAACAAAATCTGATCTACAGTTTCGTTTCAAGAGGCGATTCGATTTTGGCAGAGTACACTGAATTTTCCGGCAATTTCACCACTATTGCTTCGCAATGTCTCCAGAAACTTCCTTCTACTAATAACAAATTCACCTACAATTGTGATGGACATACCTTCAATTTCCTTGTTTCCGACGGATTTAGTACGTTTCTCTTTCGATTTTTGGGAATTGGGTTTAGGGTTTATCGATTTGGGTATAGTTTTGCAGGTTTTGATTGATTCGGTTTTGTTGTGTTTTTAGGGTTTATGATTTTTGTGAGGTGTAATTGGTTTTTCCGTGTTTTGTTTATGTTCTGTTTAAACTATGATTAGATTACTGGATTTTGAATGATAATGTCGGTGTTACATTGTGATTGATCGTTAGAGTTACGATATTCGTGTGTAGATTTGAATTGGCTTGTTTAATTTTGGTTAAATTAAGTGAGATTTTAGCTGCAAGTGTGAAGATTTGGAATTTTTGATAAAATGTTTTGGGTGTATGATTGTTTGACAATGTCGATCATTGGGGGTTTCGGATTTGCACATGGCTCTTTTGATCTATGGTTTGTTTTCGATTTCGTTTGATGTTGAGAGGCCCATGGACAAATTTGATGAAAGCTGTGATCGCTGTTTTAGGTTGTGATTTGAAATTTGATTTAATTTGGTTGTTAATTGTTCTGTTTTTGTGAAACGGCGTGGAAAGTGAAATGATAGACTGAAGAGGTGGTAGAATAGGAGAAGTGTGGTTGATTTCAGAAGTGATGTATAGGCTCACACGATTTCATCGTAAGTGGTGGATTTGTCTATGAGAATTCGAGAACACTTGAATTGTGAAATGTTCTCCACCGCTTTCGAATCTAGAGGAAGTGATTGGCTATGACCGAAGGAATGGTTAATTTATCTCGGATGTTGCTCTATGTGGATTGCCACTTATTGGGTAGAATGGGGGAGAGGGTTTTCGATTTTGTATGCATTTATCCTTTCGACTATGTTATCCTCTGGGATCTGTAGGATCTACGGTAATGTGGAATGTTATTGCTATTTGGCGTTGCATGTGATCGTATTTTATCTTCTTTATTATAAGTTTCAATTGCATATAGCTTGTCCCCTCTTTTCGTAATACAAAAAAGTACCCCAATTTTGTATTTTATCTTTTTTTTTTTTTTTTTTTTTTTTTTTTAATAGAGGAATCTCAGTATTTGCTGTGCTAAGTGCTGAAACAGGAGTTATAATCCGAGATATAATGTACTCAGTACTGTATTATTGTTTGTTCAGCTAAATCTGTATCGTCTCATCATTTTCGCTTGTTGCAGCTTACTGTGTTGTTGCAGTTGAATCTGTCGGCAGACAGATTCCAATGGCCTTTCTGGAAAGAGTCAAGGACGACTTCAACAAGAGATATGGAGGCGGAAAAGCTGCTACTGCTGCTGCAAAGAGTTTGAACAAAGAATTCGGGTAGTTTTCTTGAACTTGAAACACTACTTTATCGACTGAACTAATATGTTAAATGTAGTGGTACTCAAAACATCTGATTTTTTTTTTTTTTTTTTTTTTTCAAGGCCCAAACTTAAGGAACACATGCAGTACTGCGTTGATCACCCTGATGAAATGAACAAGCTCGCCAAGGTTCAGACACAAATCTCTGAGGTCAAAGGAGTTATGATGGAAAATATTGAGAAGGTATGAAAAATTTATATGCCATCCTAACTCATCGATCGATTATATGAATGCTTGTTTTTATGCTCTGATCACATTCGGGCTCTCTTCAGGTTCTGGACCGTGGTGAGAAGATTGAGCTCCTGGTGGATAAGACAGAAAATCTCCGCTCACAGGTTTGTCGATTTTTATGCGTTTCCCTTTGTGTGAGAGACAGAACATCTTGCAGAATAACATGATTACTACCTGCATCCCGTTCATATGGTCAAATACCAACTTCATCAGACTCATGTTACTGCTTCTCTTATAAAGAATTGACGACTTTGTAAAACGTTAGTGACGTTGACATCAATTGTCAAACGGAAACATAAATAAATAGGATGAAAGCAGTATTTTTGAGCAAATATAAAGTTCATGATCAATCTCTTTACCTTATAACACAGGCGCAAGACTTCAGGCAACAAGGAACGAAGATGAGGAGGAAGATGTGGCTTCAAAACATGAAGATCAAGCTCATTGTGCTCGGCATCATCATCGCGCTCATCCTCATTATAGTCTTATCAGTATGCGGAGGGTTCAATTGTGGCAAGTAAATCCTGAGGGAGTTTGATCTGGAAGCATGGGTTTAAAGTCCTCAGTACTCGGTATTAAGTAGCTCCTGGAATTTTGTCGATTTATGGTAGAATTCTATATATTTTTCTAGTGTTTCGAGAGGTGAATGATTGTTTCGAAGTCGTGGTCTGTATAGGTTAACCACATAAGAACAGGAATTTTCAGTCGTGGAAATTGTACCGCTTTTGTGTGTTTCGACAAATATTTTGGTCATTTGGCGTAGTTTGCATTTTGCTACGTTCATGAACAAATTGAGCTGAGATATAGGCCGTACCATACACCATTGATTTGACTTTACGAGGTTATTATGTCTTAGACCTCCATTTTCACCCCGAGAATACCATTGTTAGACACAGACTAGTTACACGCTTCGAGATTTTGAAGTAATCTTCACAAAATAACGAACAAGTAGTTACACTCGTACACACGTCTCAAATAGGAGCCTTAAACTGTTTAAAATAGAGCTCACCAAGCTTCTTCAATGTGTCGAGAACACTTGTGAAAGGATTAAACTGGACAGACCGCCTTAGTTCAAGGTCCGGGAACTGGTTAGTTAAAGCCATCTGCATCTCCTTTTGAGTCATCATCGCTGTCAGTTGCGTGTTCGACATGACTTGACAGTCTTGGGGCGTATCCCTGATTACACTTGGGTCGTACCCTAGGTCTCCGAGGTAAGCTTTATACTTGGCTATGAACTCGGGCCCTGGATTAGGCGTTCTTGAGTAAATCTGCATTCAGTGTAATAATCGTAGAATGAAGACAAACATGATAGACATCAACAGATTAACGAAATCGACAGTGAAATCGATCCCATCAGATTACCTGAACAAAACCTTTATCTTTGGACCCCGAGACGAGAGAAAAGTTGTCGTAATCAGTGGCAATGACGTCATAAGGCTCCTTCGGGATAAACGGCAGTGTCGGAAAACGAAGGTAACACTTCTCTTTGATCATCTGTTCCCTCTCTAAGTCGGTTTGTTTCTGCTCCTTATCCTCCTCGGACAGACACTGAACCTTTCCCCTAATGCCGGTTATATAACCGTCAGGACTCCCGTGCACGCAGAATGTATCAACCAAGATTGAAGGTTCCTCCATGTTTAATGTGTATACTCCCTGAAATAAGATGCATCACATACCTTACGAAATATTCGGTTTTGAACTGGTGTGGATCCTATAGAGTTATAATGAAATACTCGGTTTCACCTCACCTGTGTGCAGTGACAGTCTTCCTGACCTTGTCCAGCAAAACCGCGCTTAAGAGAGGCGACCTCAAACCATCTTCCAGCGTATCTGACAGGGTCAAAATTCTTAGCCGTCATTCCCCTCATCATCATCATCGTCATCCCCGATTTTCCATTACTGTCACCTGACCCCTCGTCAAGTGGGAACGAGACCTGATTGCTCGATACATTGGCCAACTGACAAACATTATTCAGACGAGAAATTTCTGTTGCGTGAACCTGTCACAGCACAAGCGAAACAGTTTTACAGTTTTCACCAACGAAGCAAACTAATCAGTCTTTAACAGTTTACCTAATGCAAAATACCGTCTTTCCAACTTTTGAGTACAAGAATTTACGACATACACACGCAAAATTATGTACTAACCAAGCCAACTTGCGAAAGGAATACAGAAGAAGTAAGCAGGCCCGAAAATATATATCTCGAAACAGCATTGTCCGAAGTCGGGTACTCAATGGAGCATTTCACCTCTAAATTTTTAGCCTTCTTCCTACATTCATCCAATGAAAAATTATTACTCCTCGACGAAAAAGGAACAAATTATGCTGCAAAAATCATTCCTCATGTTTTCTTAATGAGCCTTAAATACAGTACAACACCGTCACAGTTACCTCAACCTTAGCCTTAGCCAGTGGCTAAGACATCCTCAGTAAATTATTCATTTTCTCTATGAAGGTACATACTCCAACTCCTCAAGTACTTCAGAGATTAATTTTTTTTTTTTTTCACGTGGACCCATTTTTTATAAATAATTTCAACTTAAAACCCGTTAAAATTTCGTACTACTTAATTGACTGACAGTTCCAGGATACTATAATAACAGCGATACGAGATTGTACTGAACTATCAACTCAATTATCTGAGATCCATAAAACTATAAAAAGGGTAGGAAACCAAAAAAAAAAAAAAAAAAAAAAACATCATCAAGAGGAAATAATAAAGTAATTAAATAATGAAAAAGAAAAGAAAGATGTAAGGTGATTAATATACCTGGGAGTAGAAAATAAGGGTGAAGAGTTGCAAAGAAGTAGTGATGGTAATGGTGGTCTTTTTATTTGCATTCTATTTATTTTTATTATATTCTTATTATTATTATATATGTCCTGTAGTGTAATGTTAGTGGGGATATATAAGTTGCCCAATAAATCATGTGATTTTGGTGATTGGTATTAATTTTGAGTGACTGTATTATAGGTATAAAAGTATATCCCTTTGATCTGTTAAACTGTTAATATTCAATTTTTATTTTATGAGGGTAATTTTAGAAATATGCTAATAATTGGATAGATTAAATGAAATATTAAATTTCATGATGACGGGTCCGACTTTCATTTAAATTAATTTTGTATTTTGTATAGAAAAGGTAAACAAACCGCTAAAGCGAGTTGAGTTGGTATTGACCATGTCTCGAACTTCATTGTTCTGACTATTAAGGATACGTAATCTATTCTCCATATGTTTGTCAATATTGTAATCTCCTTGTAATCTCCTTGTAATCTTTACTGTTATTTAGTTTCCTTGGTTACAAGGTTATACTTATTTTTTAGTTATTCTGTTTCCTAGGTTAAACCCTATGTAATTGTAGTCCTATACGTGTACTATATAAGCATGGTGTAGCCCTGCTTCTCAATTAAGTAATACAATTCAATTAACTCTTCTCTTTATATGGTATCGAGCCTACGATCAAATCTCTCATAATTTTTTTTTTTTTTTTTTTCAATGGCTTCCTCTAGCACTTCTATTCCCAATTCTCTTGAGCCTCTTTCTCCCTTTCTCGTTATCAATCTCAGTCAATGTCTCAAATTAACCCCTACTACTTATCGTTCATGGACTACTCAAATTGAGGATATGCTTTTCGGTTTCGATTTGTTTAAGTTCGTTGGCGGAACGCATCCCTGCCCACCCTCCACTCTCACGGATGAGGCCAAGAAGGAGACCTCGAACCCAGCCTATCAAACTTGGGTTCGTCAGGATCACCTTATTAAGGGTGCTCTACTCGGTATAATCGATCCCTCCATTACTCCCCTTCTCCATGACAGCAAAACTTCCAATGATGTGTGGACCACACTTCGTACCATCTATGGTAACCCGTCCCGCACTCATATTCTTCAAGTTAAGGATCGACTCAAGGGTATTTCGAAGGGCGCAAATCTGCCACCGAGTATATGCAAGCCATTCGTACCTGCACGAATGAACTTGCCCATCTTGGAAAGCCAATGGATGATGAAGACATCATTGCTCAGGTAATTGACGGTCTCGATTACACCAAGTACAAACCAGTAATTGACGCAGTACGTGCTTGTGACACTCTTATTTCCTTTGACGCCTTTCACGAAAAACTTATGCACCATGACCTCACCTTTAAATCTGACACCCCTTCTCTTCCGCTTTCCCTTCCCGCATCTGCCCACCTTGCTGCTAACATTGCTGCTCATAATCGTTGTCATCTTTCTCCCAACCTGTCCCCTAGCTTATTACCCACACCCTCGTCTGCCCCGTTCTCCAACCAGAACCGCCCCTCTTCCTCTGCCCTTAATTTTAAGGGACGTTGTTAGTGGTGTCGAAAGTCTGGGCACTATGTTGAAGTCTGCCGCGACTTTCGTCGTCAATTCCCTTCTGCCCAATTCCCTCCCATGCCTCGTCCCAGCCAAAACCCGCAGGTCCATACGGCTACTGCCGCTCCTCCTTCTGACCGTAACACTTATCTCCTCGATAGTGGAGCCACTCACCACATTACTAACGACCTCAACAATCTTGCTTTCCATAATCCGTACGATGGTGCCGATGATCATATCATTGGTGATGGGTCCTCTCTTCCTATTGAAAATATAGGTTCTTTTACTTACTCTCACTCTAATCTTCCTTTACATTTTACTGATGTCCTTCACGTTCCTCAAATTTCACGTAACATTATCTCTATTCCTAAATTATGTCTCGACAACAATGCTATAGCTGTTTTCTCACCCTCTTCTTGTTTTATAAAGGACATTCCGAGCGGGACAATCCTTCTTCAAGCCACTAAGCGGAACGGCCTTTTTGAATGGTCCGCGTCTCCCCCGACAGTTTACTCCAGCTCTACTGTTCCCCTCGAGATGTGGCATCATCGCCTTGGCCATCCATCTATCAAAGTTCTTAGCGTTCTTAGTCGTCTAGCAGATTTTCAGTTTAGAAACACTTCTTTTGATTCGTGTGCTGCGTGTGCTATTAATAAGAGCCATAAGCTCCCTTTTTCTATTTCGTCGTTGTCATCTACTGCTCATTTACAACTCGTTTTTTCTGATGTATGGACCTCTCCGGTTCTATCTTATGATAAATTTAAGTATTACGTAATCTTCGTTGATCACTTTACAAAATATATTTGGCTATATCCTCTCAAACACAAGTCTGATACTCATCCTACCTTCCTTCGATTCAAAGCACTCGTCGAAAAATATTTTAATTGTCCTATTCTTCAGCTTTATTCCGACAATGGAGGTAAGTATATCTTACCTCCACTCTCGGTTCCAATGGCATCAGTCACCTCACCTCTCCCCCTCATACCCCTGAACACAATGGATACGCAGAGCGTCGGCATCGACACATTGTTGAAACCGGGCTTGCACTACTCTCTCACAGCCACCTTCCTACGTCTTACTGGCCTCACGCTTTCACCACCGCAGTCTATCTAATTAATCGCATGCCAACATCAACTCTCAACAATGACTCCCCGTACCTCAGACTTTTCAATCTACAACCCAACTACAGCAAATTACGGAGCTTCGGGTGCCTCTGCTACCCTTGGCTTCGTCCCTATACCTCTCACAAACTCGACCCTCGTTCTATTCCGTGCATATTTGTTGGTTACTCCGCCTCTCAGAGTGCTTATCATTGTCTCGACCCCAAAACACATCGTCTTTACACCTCTCGTCATGTTCAGTTTGTCGAAAATCAATTTCCGTATGCAACCTTAACTTCCACTGATCCCGTATCTCTGCCTTCTCCCTCTCACTGGTGTGATCTGTCACTAGTGGTTCTACCATCTCCTTCCCCACAACCAGCTCCTTCCTCACAACAACCTCCTGTTGTCCCTCTCCTCGATCAGCCCTCTCCTGTCTTACACGTACAGTCCCCACCCGAGGCCCCTATTTCTCCTCTCATTAGTCAGCCCTCTGCTCCTGTTGTTCCCCCTCGTACTGTGGTTACTCGGCTCACAAATAATATTGTTAAACCAAACCCAAAGTATATCAAAGCTGCCAAAGTTGCTACTCTTCAGCCTCCTTCTCCCTCTCTCCCTTCCACGGTCAAATAAGCCCTTCTTGATCCTCGTTGGCGCGCCGCGATGGATGACGAATACACTGCTCTCTCAAAAAATCAAACGTGGTCTCTCGTCCCTTCTCAATCTCACTATAATATCATTGGTTGTAAATGGGTTTTCCGAATCAAGTACAAACCTGATAATACAATCGATAAATACAAAGCTCGACTTGTGGCCAAGGGATTTCACCAACGCCCGGGCCTCGATTACACTGCCACATATAGTCCTGTCGTTAAACCGGCGACGGTTCGCCTCATTCTCTCTACAGCTATCGGCAACTCTTGGCCCCTACGTCATCTTGATGTTAATAATGCCTTCCTTCAGGGTACCCTCTCAGACACGGTCTACATGTCCCAACCCCCAGGCTTTGCTCAATAAAGCTCTCTATGGGCTCAAACAAGCCCCCCGTGCGTGGTCCAATGAACTCCGTACATATCTCCTGTCATACGGCTTTAAAAATTCCATCTCGGATCCGTCTCTCTTTTTCATTAACAGCTCCACTCATTCCATCTTTCTTCTTGTCTACGTTGACGACATCATCGTCACTTGTTCCTCACCCTCTCATGTCACTGCCTTTCTCACTCATATCAATGCCCGCTTTTCCTTGAAAGATCTCGGTCCACCATCGTACCTCCTTGGAGTTGAGGTCACTCCCAACCTTAATGGCCTTCTCCTAACTCAAACCAAGTACATTAGTGACATCCTCTCCCGCTATAACCTCGACTCTAGCAAACCCACTCCCACTCCCTTATTACCGTTACCCTCCCCTCACCCAAGCTGCTGGTCCAACTCTCTCTAACCACTCTGAATACCGCGCCATTATCGGGTCTTTTCAGTACCTAGCCCTCACTCGACCTGACATTGCCTTCCCTGTTAACAAGTTAGCCCAATTCCTTCATGACCCTAAAGAGTGTCACTGGTCCGCACTTAAACGTCTATTACGGTATCTCAATGGTACTCGTGATCTTGGCCTGCAATTATACTCTCGTTCTCCGATGTCTTTACATGCATTTTGTGACGCTAATTGGGCGGGTGACAAGACGGATTATGTGTCCACAACAGGCTTCATTGTCTATCTTGGTCGCAACTAGGGATGGCAATGGGTCCAGGACCCGACCCAGACCCGTTAGACCCGACCCGAATGGGTCGGGTTTGGGTCCTATTTTTTTAGACCCAGTGGGTATGGGCCGGGTCTGGGTTTTTAAAATATGGGTCTGGGTCAGGTCTGGGTCTTAACAATAAAACCCGGACCCGACCCGCAGACCCGTCAAAATTAAAAAAAAAAAAAAATACTCAATGTTATAATTTACCACAGTAGACACGTGAAAACCAAAAAACAAAACCCTACCTACCATCTTGGTCTTTGGCTTCTTGTCTAACTCAATCTGCCGTGTTCCCACTTTCATTTTTCAAGATACTCTCTTTTCATCATTTTTTCCTTTTTTTTTTTGGTTTTTTTATTGTTATCTTATCCTTCATCGATTATAATTGAAAAATTATAACTCTACAAGTTCTTTGGTTCATATAATTTTTCTAATTCTTAGGTATTTTTTTTTTTTAATCTAAATCGTAGTATTGTGAAGTTTATTTAGATTATTTGTTTTTATAATTGAACTTCTTAGAACTAATTTAATCTTTGTAATTTGTGAAATTGTGGTATAGTGGACTATGTTGGATTTTCATTGTATATTAGATGTTGTGTTTTGGTATTCTATAATTAAGTGATTTTACTTTAAAAATATAAATATTTATTGACACATTATGTTTAAAAAAAAAAAAATTTAACAAAAAAAAAAAAAAAAAAAAAAGTAATGGGTAGACCCGTTTTGGACCCAGACGCTGCACTCCAACCCGTCCGGGTCCTGGTCTAGAAATTTTAGACCCGCTGGGTCCGGCCTCTGGTCTTATATAAGGAGGCGGGTGCAGGTCTGGTCCCATCGACCCGCCTGCACTCCCCATTGCCATCCCTAGTCGCAACCCCATTTCGTGGGTGTCTCGTAAGCAGAAAACGGTTGCCCGGTCTTCCACAGAGGCAGAGTTTCGTGCTATTGCGGATGTAACAGCTGAAATTATTTGGCTACGATCTCTTCTCAATGAACTACATTTAACTAGCACCTCGGTTCCCGTCATTTATTGTGATAATTTGGGTGCTACACATTATTCAGAAAATCCGGTCTTCCACTCACGTATGAAACATGTTGCGCTCTCATTCCATTTCGTTCGAGAACATGTTCGCAACAACGAGGTCCGTGTTCAACATGTGCATACAGCTGATCAGTTAGCGGATGTCCTCACTAAACCACTGTCTCGGCCCCAGTTTAGCTCGTTGATAGCCAAGATTGGTCTATCCTACGGATTGTCCAACTTGCGGGGGCGTATTAAGGATACGTAATCTATTCTCCATATCTTTGTCAATATTGTAATCTCCTTGTAATCTTTACTGTTATTTAGTTTCCTTAGTTACAAGGTTATACTTATTTTTTAGTTATTCTGTTTCCTAGGTTAAACCCTATGTAA
This sequence comes from Dianthus caryophyllus, assembly GCA_023091065.1. Classification (NCBI taxonomy): domain Eukaryota; kingdom Viridiplantae; phylum Streptophyta; class Magnoliopsida; order Caryophyllales; family Caryophyllaceae; genus Dianthus; species Dianthus caryophyllus. The sequence goes on from CM041519.1 coordinate 6,132,537, forward strand.
TTGTAGTCCTATACGTGTACTATATAAGCATGGTGTAGCCCTGCTTCTCAATTAAGTAATACAATTCAATTAACTCTTCTCTTTATACTGACATTTTCATAGCATCATGCTATGGTTCAAACCGCGGAGTAACTGAGTTTAGTTGGATCATAATCCCACATCCGACGATTAGCTTCTCAATAGATGGTGGTCCTTACGATTTACACAGAAGCGACTAACAAATCACAGTGCAATTGCGACTGACATAGAAGGAAAACTCCTTTGAATCGTTCCCCTTACCGATGCCTTAAAGCTCTATCGACAGACTAGTTTTGTTAATTTGGATCATTTTGAGGTTACTGAAACAGAAACTGACCTTAGTTTCGTTGGGTCTCAATTCTAAGACATGAACATTTTGTAATTTGTGCTTGTTGCGGTATGTTTGCTGTTGTTGAACAATCGCATAATTCGATTTCATAACAAAAAACTAAGGTCAGTGTTCTTCCTACTATAAAACATAACTTAACGTTTGTAATTTGTGCTTGGTACGGTTTATATTCCCGCGTGCGTCTGTCCATTTCCCGTTCCATATACGCAATGCAAGTCAAAGCATGAAGAACAATGTTCGACTGTGTCGATTGAAGAAGAGTAAATCTCAAACTAAAGAAATTTCCAAAACTAATTACATGTACTGAGGCAGTATCACTGCACAAATCAGTTATCTACAATGGTAAAAGTCAAGACAAGTTAAACTTTTAGTACTTTTACTGCCAATTTCTTACTTGTTACGGAGTAGTTGTTACTATCACTGTCATTGTGATCCCTTGATTGCCTCAGAAGAAGAAAAGTCTAATAATGTTATTAAAGACTTGGCATGGTCAGCAATGGTTGACTCGAAAACAAAGACTTAGAAAATGTTTTATGTAAGACAAGTATAGGACTATAGTTATAGACTTATTCTTTAACAGTTTACTACGGAGTACTATATACGGAGTATACCTTTATTTATTGCACGTCTCACGACTTTTCCACCGATACTTACCCTGTTAAGTGTTAACTGATAAAAAAAAAACCAAGACTTAATTATTGTATAAAAGTAGAGTATGTTTGAGCTCTATAATTCTGCATCTACTACTCAAAAAAGCATAACAATGGTGTCCGTGTTCTTAATTTTGCTGCTTCAGGTGCTGCCTGTACTAAATCTAGCAGTGGATCCGAGTATATCGCTGCCTAATTGTGTTGACCACTGTGGTGATGTTCGGATTCCGTATCCATTTGGCATTAATGCGGGTTGTTACCACGACCAGTCATATGAGATTGTTTGCAATGCATCTTCAGGCTCCCCCAAGCCGATTTTGCGTGAGCTTAATCTCGAGGTGTTAGACATCAACTGGCCAGAAAGATACTTTCAGCGAGACACAGGACAGACAATTACAGTAGCCCAGCCTCGTTTGAATATCTGTGGAAGTGATGGTGTCAAGGTAATTCGTAGCCATGACTTTACAGGTAGTCCATATCGATACTCGCAATTTTCCAATGTGTTGATGATGGAGGGCTGTGGAGGCAGTGCTGTGTTAAGGAATCGGAACGGGAAAATATTGGCTGGATGTGCTTCGATGTGTGCCAGTGATGCTACTAATATGAGTGGAAGTGGAACGACCTGCTACGGTGTTGGATGCTGCCAAGCCTCAATGCCACCGGGTCCTTTGCCTGCAAATGAATACATTTATTGGGAAAAAAACCTTGATTTTTATGAGATACGCGTTGTTTTTGAACAACCAATTAAATCCAACAGTTGCAATGCATCAGTTGCCTTGGTTGACACTGACTCGATGAAAAAGTTCGACAGGTCATCATCTACTCTGGAATACTTTCCTACAACATTGCTGTGGATGGCTACATATTTGAAGCCTTCACTGGTTGAGAACGAGGCAAGTTTCGTTTGTGAAGATCAAGAGTGCAGGTGTCATTTTTCTTATGAAGGAAATCCCTATCTTCCCAATGGATGCCAAGGTAAATAACAAAGCTGTAATATTTCTGTTTTTACTCAATAGACTGCTTGGTGACATATATGGAAACAACGAAAAGTGAGTCACTAAACTATATATCGCCAAACATTGCAATTTGGACATAAATTTCAATATAGGTCCATGAAAGTCAGCTTTACCTGTGCTGAAAATACATGGCAACCCGTGAGGCCTTGTAAATCTTGTTAGATTGTATAAAAACGATCTTGGGCTTCCAACCATCAGTTTAAGCTTTTGGTAAAGTTGGTTTCTGACATGATATCAGAGCCTTCTGACAAGAGGTCACGGGTTCGAATCTCACCACCCCTTCCTTTCATATCAATGACACGTTGAATATTTTTCTTTAAAGTTGTGGAAGAGTGTCGCAAGTGCAAATCCAGTTGTGATCAGCGGGACAACCCAGCAGATAACGGCCCCTACTATTTTTGTAAGAACCATTCAATGTTCAGGCGAGCTCCATTTCTTGGTATGTGTATCTGCTCTAATTATTCAATTATCTCTCATTTGGAAAACAAACTAGCTTAGATGCACGGTTATTAAAGATGTTATATTATTCTAACTAATAAATACATAAGTAATAAATTAATTGAAGGATAATAATATACTCCTTAATGGAGTTAATGTAACAATGAAAAAAATAAAGATTCTCTTAAAAAAAAGTAAAAAAAAAAAAAATTTATTTTTACAGACTTTGTTTGTTAAGCTTATGCTTATCATCTATTTTTGCTTAAAAAAGGAGTTTTTTTTTTTTTTTTTTTTTGGGAAATAGTGAACAGATTTAGTAGTTTGCAGTAAGTTATAAATTTAAATAACAATAATGGACAGTAAATATATATAATAGTTATTTGGAATTTTAAGAATTAGTTGGAAACGAAATAATTAATTAAGTTACTTAGTTGTCGATTTTATTATAGAAATAAAATAAAAAGTAAAATATTAAAATAAGTAAGTAATGAATTTAGCACAAATATTATTAAATTATATATTGTTAATAAAACCAACATTTTTTATGCATAAAATAAACATAGATAACGAATGTAGACTTAAAAACATATAAAATGAGAAATGATGTAAGCATTGAGTTTTTGCGGGGAAAAATTACACAGAATCGCAACATGTGGCATTGATGATATCAGCGAAAACTGTCAATTAGTAGAATAAAGATGTTGCTTACTTGGTAGAGTGGCTTAAGAATTTCACACTGAATGGTTTTTATTCTTTTTCCAAATGTTTCTGTCACGCCTTTTGTTTATACACAAAATCACCATTGGACTATTGATGATTTGCATGACTGTCAGAGCGTCAGATATAACATGCATAAGCGTCACTATACGCGGCATTAAACTGTATACGTTTACGACGTTGAGAATTAACATTTAGCCGATGCTGGATACCCATTGTAACATGAAAAACGTCAATCTATATTTTATGACTTGCCATCTTAGAATTCACAGTGATGTGACGATTTATATGTTGTGACGTTTTCAGGATTCATCTCTGGTTTGGGATTTGTGCTGTTGGTCCTAGGTTCCTATTGGCTATACAGATTTGTGAAAAGGAGAAGAGAAATCAAGCGAAAAGCGGAACACTTCAAGAGAAACGGTGGCCTACTGCTGCAGCAGCAGATGTCGTCTGATGATGGTACTGTTGAGTCAACCAAAGTTTTTGCTGTTACTGAGCTAGAGAAAGCTACCGACAAGTTCAATGAGAACAGAATAATAGGCCAAGGAGGCCAAGGAACGGTGTACAAAGGTATGTTAGTAGACGGAAAGATTGTGGCGATCAAGAAAGCTAAAAAGGTAGACGAGAGTCAGGTCGAACAATTTGTCAACGAAGTGGTTATTCTTTCTCAGATCAACCATCGGAATGTGGTCAAACTACTGGGTTGTTGTTTAGAGACAGAAATCCCTATACTTGTCTATGAGTTCATCCCAAATGGAACACTTTATGAACATCTACATGGTGAAAGTGACGAATTTCATGTCAGTTGGAAAACGCGCATGCAAATTGCAGTCGAATCAGCTGGCGCTGTTTCATATCTGCATTCATCTTCGTGTGCTCCTATTTACCACAGAGACATCAAGTCGACCAATATACTACTGGATGAGAAATACCGAGCAAAAGTTTCTGATTTCGGGACCTCTAAGGCCATTAACATCGAGCAGACCCACGTGACTACTGTTGTTCTAGGAACATACGGTTATTTAGATCCCGAATACTTTCAGTCGAATCAATTCACTGAAAAAAGTGACGTGTATAGCTTTGGAGTAGTCCTTGTTGAGCTCATAACAGGCAAAAAACCGATATGCCCCACGGGAGATGGTGGATGGATAAATCTGGCCACCGAGTTTCTTACCGAAATGGAAGACTCTAATTTGCTCAGCATGGTAGATGCTCGTATCATAGACGAGGGTAAGGAAGAGGAGTTTATGGCTGTCGCGGAACTGGCCAAAAAATGCCTGAATATGAATGGAAAACAGCGACCTACTATGAATGAAATAGCTGTGCAGTTGGATGGGATCAGATCTTCACAAACGCTAAGACCTGCAGAGAGTAACAATGCTGCCATAGAGGTGGTTTACTCAGATAGTGGTCGTATCTGTGAAGGCATGTTTTTTGCAGATGATGATCTTCCCGCGTTCTCGTTTGAGATTGAACCCCGCTCATGATTAGCGACTGACGGAGCTGTGTATTTCCCTAAGAATGCGGGATTAATGATGTGGTAAAAGAAAACGTACAATATATATCTTAAGCGTGAAGACGTGCATTTAATAGGACTTGTGAGTTGTGACCCTTTTTCCGTAGATTATTAGAAGCTATTGTTCGTCTGTCGTTATCGACTCCCTTAGTAGTGTGTTAAAGTATATGCTTCTGCAAATGATTACGGATGTTGTATATTTGTGTCTATGGGAGCCTTGGCGTGTGATGTTTGGTGTTGTTGTACAGTCGTATATGTTCAGAATTTTTCATCTTGTTTATATTTCAAGCTGTTTTTCCCTGTAAATGGTCTTCCTACTTTGAAACATTACTCTAAGTTTGTAATCTGTGATCGCTGCAGTTTTTGCCTCCACATATTTCGTCGACTTTTATTTTCATCGACATAAAGTGTCGACTAAACAACAAAAGCACATGATCAGATTTTCACAGACGCCTTTTCTGACAGATCTAAGGTCTGCAGAGAGTAATCATGGTCAGTGATGGCATGTTTTTCTCGCAGATGGTGATTCTCTGGCTTGTTCTGACCGAGGTTTGGTATTATCAGTAGTCTTTTGTCTGAAGGCGCGTATTTAGGACCTGTTCTTTCTGACTTTTTAGAATTAATCGAATCGAATCGAATCGAATTGAATGAATGAATCGAATCGAATCGAAATGAATGAATCGAATCGAATCGAATCGAATGGAATGAATCGAATCGAATCGAATCGAATGAAGTTCAATTTATAACATACCAATGAATCGAATCGAATCGAATGAATCGAATCGAATCGAATCGAATGGAATGAATCGAATCGAATCAAATCAAGTGAATGAATCGAATCGAATGAATGAATAAAAAGGAATGAAATGCGCCCAGTGACCCTTTCTTGAAGGTTATAACGAGTGATTTTTCGTTTGCTGTTACCAATTCCCTTAGTAGCGTGATGAATAGCCCCATCACTTTATCTACTTGTTTATTTTTGACGATTTGAAATCCTCTTTATTGCAATGGACACCTATGATTAACAACCACAGGAGACAGCCTTAGTTAATCTAACTTGACTTGACAGTTGACACCCGAATTTTGCCTGAAAAAGGCCTGAATATGAATGGGAAACGACGCCCCGACTATGAAAGAAATCACAGTGCAATTGGATGGATCTTCACAAATGTAATATATACTCCCTCCATCCCAAATTAATTGTCCCATTTCTATTTTGGGATGATTTAAGGGATGGTAATGAAAATGAGAAAATTTTGAAAATCATTTGTTAAAACATACTAAAAATAGAAAGGGGACAAGTAATTTGGGAAAAATTTTAGTGGAAAGGGGACAAGTAAATTGGGATGGAGGGAGTATCTTAAGTGTCATGATGCACATTTACTATAACTTGTAATTGTTCGTCTGCTGTTTTCAATGCCATAGAAGTGTATTAAAGTATGTACTTCTGCAAAGGCTTACAAATGGTGTATACTCGTATTTTATTCTTCCGCTGCTTATTATCTGTTGGATTGTAATTGTGTATTCTCTGTATCAATTTCATATATGTAAACATTTATGAAATTATCTGAAAGTAAACTAGAAATGGTTCATTTTCATTAGCCAAACTAAAACCTCTGTTGGATTATTATGATCCAAAATATATTTTAAAATAGTAGTCAAATGGTTGTTTCGTAATTACTAGTTGCCTTAATGCATGCGGATCCTCTAGAGTAGCAACACTACTCTATACTATTATAGAGTTCAACAAATCACAACCATCCATTCAAATCAAGGGCCAAGATTAATTCCTAAAAAATAAGGAATTAAAAATAAAAATAAAAAAACAAAAAAACTGAATATTCCTAACTTACTGCTATTCGCCTATTCACGTTAACTTTATTCCCCAATACAACAGTCATAATTAGAAAAATAATAACCATATCAAATTTTACTCAAACAATCAACTTATTTTCATTGACTACGAAGGATTAAATTGCAAGTAAGAACTATTTTGACTGAATTATGCATTGTTTTGACGCTATGTTACTGTGAAATTTTATAATTTGTAAGTCGTTAAACATTGAATTATTCGTTTTGTCTCAGACTAATGGACTCTGCGAAATTTCCTTCCACTGATAACATTGAGTTTTCGAGAGAATGGATTCCCTAAAATTAAAATTCTCTCCCATTAAAAAATTAAAATCTCAAGCCACTAGAATTTCAAAAACAAAATCAAAATATTAAAAAACTAACAAATAAACACAACTAATTTAATCTCAACTCTCAAGCCACTAATTCGGTAATTTTCACTTGATTATTTAGTTGCCACCGCCTGACCGGATCACCTCGTCGTCATCGTCTACTGAGTTGTGGCGTTGGCACTGTGTAAAACACTAAAGTATATCTTGGTGAACTCTCTATGAAGCTTGTAGCTACAAATAAGCATCATTCATATCAACTAGTATATCTTCTTCTACGACAAGTATTGATTCTTCCGGTGGCAACGGCGAGCGTGGAAAGAGTCTTTTCCGCAATGACTTACGTGAAGAACAAGTTGAGGAATAGTATGGCGGATCAATTTTTGAATGATAGTTTGGTCACATTTATCGAGAGAGATTTCTTTTACAAAGTTACGAATGATAGTGTAATGGATTATTTTCAAGCCGCGAAAAGTCGACGTAATCTTTTACCCCCACGCGCCATTTGAATGATGATGTAATTTAGATTATTGGAAATATTTTGTAATGTATAATATATATGAATGTTTTTAGTTTCGACAAAAATTTCGAACCCCCTATCTGAAAACTCTGAATTCGCCACTGCAACACCGTTACAGTTATCTTAACCTTAGCCTTAGCCACTAGCTAAGACATCCTCAGTAAATTATTCATTTTCTCTATAAAGTTATACGTGGTGACGTGGACCCATTTTTGATAAACAATTTCAACTTAAAACCCGTTAAAATTTCGTACTACTTAATTGACTGACAGTTCAGGATATTATAATAACAACGATAAGAGATTGTACTGAATTGTCAACTCAATTATTTGAGATCCATAAAACTATAAAAAGGGTAGGAAACCAATAACAACAAAACAAAAAAACAAAAAAAAAAATCATCAAATTAAAAAAATAAAGTAATTAAATAATGAAAAAGAAAAGAAAGATGTAAGGTGATTAATATACCTGGGAGTAGAAAGTGAGTGTGAAGAGTTGCAAAGAAGTAGTGATGGTAATGGTGGTCTTATTATTTGCATTCTATTATTTTTTATTATATTATTCATTATAAATGTGTGAGTTTATAGGAGTTTGTTAGGTGGTTAGAGAGTTTGTTAGGGTTGTTACAACTCACCATGAGTTTGTTACAACTAAACAACACATTGTAAATACTATATATATACCTGCTGTACATAAACAATTCATTCATTCATTCTCAATATACAACACGTTATTTAGATTGTTGTTTTCTCTCTTTCATTCAAAAGCTTACTCTTGTTCATCAATGGCGAACTTCATCACTTTGATCTCATCATTTCACAAGGTATAAGAGCAGGTTTAACCTGTCTCTGGTATCCTCTGTGAATCCTTCGTCTTCTTCATTCGTTTGATTTTGTTTTGCGTAATCAATTTGTTTTTCCCCAAATTTTACACAAAAACCCTAAATTTCCAGATGTTTTCCAGATTTTCTTATTTTCCTCAAAAATGTCACAAAATATTCAAAACGTTGTGAATTCCGGCGATTCTGAGGCTAATTACTGTAGTCCTTACGATGATCCGCTGTATCTTTCCGAATTTTGATTTTCCAGGAGTTCAATTGGTGAACACGACATTTAATGGCATAAATTACTCAAGCTGGAGTAAAGGTGTTGTCATGGCTATAGCATCAAAGAATAAGCAAGGTTTCCTCGACGGAACAACTCCGATGCTAGATGCAACCTCACCAAAGCTTCAACAATGGCGGAGGTGTGATACTATGGTGAGGTGCTGGATTTTGAATTCGATTGTTGAGAGTTTGAAGGAAGGATTCATGAGAGTAAAGTCTGCGAAAGCGTTATGGCGTGAGATTGCTGAGAGTTATGGTCGATCTAATGGTCCATTACTCTATCAATTGAAGAAAGATCTGAAGAACAGTGCTTAAGGAAATCATACTGTTATAGAATACTATAACAAATTGAAGAGAAATTGGGATGAAATTGAAGGATTTCCAGATCAGAATCAGGAGCATTAGCCAATCAGACCTGCAATTTGCTTAAGCAAGTTGTTGATCAAGCTTCTAAGGACAAACTTTTTACTTTTCTCATTGGCCTTAATGAAGTTTTTGATACCACAAGGTCTAGGGTTATGTCCATGGAGCCTTTACCTACTGTAACTAAAGCTTTTGCAATGATGCAAGAAGCTGAGAGTCAGAAGTTTGTATCTAATGTGTTGAATGCTCCTCAAGATGTTGGTGCTTTTGCAGCTGATAGAAAAGGGGGAAATGTTTCCTGGAGAAGAGATGGTAAAAGAACAAAGGTTGATGACAGATGGTGTGATTACTGCAAGAGAGGAGGTCATGTCAGAGAGAAATGCTTTCATTTGCATCCTGAACAGAAAGCTAGGTTTGATAATATGAAGTTTGGCTATAAGTCTGCTGCACATGCTGTAGATCATCAGGAGGATTGTCCACTGGATTTTGGTTCTGCAGGAGGTTCTAATCATGCTTCCAGCTCTACTTCACATGGAGATGTTTCTGTTGATCCTGCGTTGGTGAATGCTGTGTACAAGCAGATGATGCAAATGATGCAGTCAAACTCAGAAGGCTTGATGAATCTTTCATCTAAAGGAGTCAATTTTGCAGGTAAAATCTTAGCTACTCATGTGATTATTGCTAATGCATCAGTACATACTTTAGATTGGATAGTAGATTCTGGAGCTACTGATCACATGTCTTCTGAAAAGAAAATGTTCTTGCATATTAAGGCTCTTAAAACCCCTATTTACATTGGTTTGCCTGATGGTTCCACAAAAAAGGTAGATAGTGTTGGGGATATACAACTACATCCAAGAATAGTTTTGCATGATGTGCTTTATGTGCCAAAGTTTAAGCATAATCTACTTTCTGTGGGCAAACTTCTGTGTGAGAATGGTCTGTACTTTCATTTTAACAAACACAAGTGTGTGACTCAGGACCATGCTAGACAAATAGTGGCTGTGGCTCACAGAGAGGGTGGATTGTACAGGCTGAGGTGTGATGAAGGGATAAAGACAAGTAAAAATAAGGAAGGTAGTGGTTTGTATAGCACTGATCTTTCTCCTGATTGTAGTAGAACTTCTGTTTCCTGTAAAGTTTCAGATGTGAATAAAACTAAAGAGCATTTGGATTTGATGCATGCTCGTTTAGGACACACTTCTCTTGCTAAAATGCAGCATATAAATGGATGTAGTTGTAGAAACTTGAGTAACTATCATTGTGAAACATGTGTGATGGCTAAGATGCATAGGTTGCCTTTTGACAGAAGTCAGTCTAGAGCCCTCAAATTTTTTGATCTTGTTCATGTGGATCTTTGGGGGCCATATAAAACTCATTCTCTATCAGGAGCTCATTATTTCTTAACCATTTTGGATGATCATTCCAGGGTAACCTGGACTTTTTTGTTGAAAGATAAACTGCAAGTTTCTACTGTTATTGAGAGTTTTTTTGCTCATGCGTTGACCCAATATGGGTGCCACATTAAAACCATAAGGAGTGACAATGGTACAGAAATTGTGCAAGATGTTTGTTCTAAGTTTTTCTCATTGAAAGGAGTTGTTCATCAGAAGAGTGCACCTGGTACTCTACAGCAAAATGGTAGAGTAGAAAGGAAACATTGCCATCTAGCTGAAACTGCTAGGTCTATGTTGCTATTTGTTGTCTTACCTAAGAAATTTTGGGGAGATTGTTTTGTTGGCAGCCACTCACATTATCAATAAATTGCCTACAGTTCTTTTACAATGGAAGACTCCTTATGAGGTTTTGACTTCCAAAACCCCTTGTTATGATGATCTGAGAGTTTTGGGTAGTCTTTGTTATGCTCCTACTAGTAAACTTCTTAGGGATAAATTCACTTCTAAAGCAAGGAGATGCATATTAGTGGGTTATCCTTTTGGTCAAAAGGCATACAGACTTTATGATCAATCAACAGTTGTTAAGATGAAGAGTTTGTGACTGATCAATCAACAGTTGCAGTGCAAACTGAAGAAGAACCTGTTACTGTCATTACTTCTGATATTGTTTCAGATATTCATCCCTCTGATACTGTTGTTCCTTCAGTTGAGACTGAAGTTCCTCAGAGGGTTTCTACAAGAGTCAAACGTATTCCTTTTAAATTGACTGGTTTTGAGTGTCCTACTTTGAATAAAACCAGGTTTCAGATATCAGAGGACACTACTCCTGCAGGTGAACATTCCACTGCTCTTGTTACAGATATTGGTTCCAAGGTTATGGAACCTTGTTCATATGCACAGGCAATATTGGATCAAAGATGGGTTGATGCTATGACCCTTGAGTTAATTGCTTTGGAACAGAATGGTACCTGGGAGTTGTCTGAGTTACCACCAGGGTTTAAACCAATTGGTTCTAAATGGGTTTATAAAAGTAAACTCAAACTTGATGGTAGTGTTGAAAGATATAAGGCAAGATTAGTGGCTAAGGGGTATTCTCAGGTTGAAGGGAAGGATTATAAACACACATTCTCCCCTGTAGCCAAGTTCTCCACTGTCAGAGTATTGTTGGCTGTTGCAGCAAGTAGAGGGTAGCCTATTCATCAAATTGACATTAACAATGCTTTTCTTCATGGTTTTCTAGATGAAGATGTTTATATGATTCCTCCTGAAGGATATTCTAAAGCACATCCTGGTCAATTTTGTGATTTAAGGAGGTCATTATATGGCCTTAAACAGGCATCTAGGCAGTGGAATGTTGAATAACCAAGTCACGATTCAGAACGCTTTACTCACCCAAAATGACTATTCTCTACTCTTCGTGGGTTCCTCAAACTTATTTACAAATGGTTCTTGTGTATGTTGATGATTTGCTAATCACAGGTAATGATGATCCCTATGTTCCTTTGTAGAAGGGTGCTTTGGACAGAGCTTTCACCATAAAAGATCTAGGGCTCATCAAATATTTTTTGGGTCTAGAGGTGCACAGGGAGGTGGATGGTATTAAGCTTTGTCAACACAAGTATGTGTTAGACATTATCGAGAGATCTGGTATGGAAAATTGTAAACCTACATCTTTTCCTTTACCTAGAGGTCTGCACCTTACTATTGATAATGGGGAGCCATTAGTTGAGCCCGAGGTGTCTGTAAGGTTGGTTGGAAGGCTATTGTACTTGACTTTAACAAGGCTAGACTTGTCCTATGCAGCCCAACACTTAAGTCAGGCCTCACCACCACGTAAACCACATTTTGATGCGCTTTACATGTGGTTAAGTATCTCGAAGGTACATCCGATGTCGCTCTATTTTATCCTTCAAAGAAGTAGTCTTGAATTGAGGGCATTTTGTGATCTTGATTGGGGTACTTGTCAATATACTTGCAAATCTCTCGATCGTTATTGTGTTTTCCTTGGAGATTCGTTGGTCCTTGGAAAACGAAGAAACAAAAGACTGCGTGTCACGCTCTTGGTGAGTCGAATACTGAGGCTTTGTCCCACACCGCAGCAGGTGGTGTGGTTGCAAGCTCTGGGACTTCAAAGTTTTGGTTCCTTTGCCTATTCAAATTTTGTGACAACAAAGCGACTCTTCATATAGCTGCTAATCCGATGTTCCATGAGCGAACCAAACATCTCAATATTGATTGCCATTATGTCCGAGAAAAGATTCAGGAAGGTTTGTTGTGCACTACTCATATCATAATAGGGGCACAACTGGCTGACCTGATGACAAAAGCCTTGGGCCATGATCAGCACTTCTTCTTCTCTTCCAAGTTGGGTTTGCTCTTTGATTATCTTCAGGCAAATCCAACTTGAGGGGGGATGTGAGTTCATAGGAGTTTGTTAGGTGGTTAGAGAGTTTGTTAGGGTTGTTACAACTCACCATGAGTTTGTTACAACTAAACAACACATTGTAAATACTATATATATACCTGCTGTACATAAACAATTCATTCATTCATACATTCTCAATATACAACACGTTATTTAGATTGTTGTTTTCTCTCTTTCATTCAAAAGCTTACTCTTGTTCATCAATGGCGAACTTCATCACTTTGATCTCATCATTTCACAAGGTATCAGAGCAGGTTTAACCTGTCTCTGGTATCCTCTGTGAATCCTTCGTCTTCTTCATTCGTTTGATTTTGTTTTGCGTAATCAATTTGTTTTTCCCCAAATTTTACACAAAAACCCTAAATTTCCAGATGTTTTCCAGATTTTCTTATTTTCCTCAAAAATGTCACAAAATAATCAAAACGTTGTGAATTCCGGCGATTCTGAGGCTAATTACTGTAGTCCTTACGATGATCCGCTGTATCTTTCCGAATTTTGATTTTCCAGGAGTTCAATTGGTGAACACGATATTTAATGGCATAAATTACTCAAGCTGGAGTAAAGGTGTTGTCATGGCTATAGCGTCAAAGAATAAGCAAGGTTTCCTCGACGGAACAACTCCGATGCTAGATGCAACCTCACCAAAGCTTCAACAATGGCGGAGGTGTGATACTATGGTGAGGTGCTGGATTTTGAATTCGATTGTTGAGAGTTTGAAGGAAGGATTCATGAGAGTAAAGTCTGCGAAAGCGTTATGGCGTGAGATTGCTGAGAGTTATGGTCGATCTAATGGTCCATTACTCTATCAATTGAAGAAAGATCTGAAGAACAGTGCTTAAGGAAATCATACTGTTATAGAATACTATAACAAATTGAAGAGAAATTGGGATGAAATTGAAGGATTTCCAGACTGTAATTGTGGAGCATTAGCCAATTGTACCTGCAATTTGCTTAAGCAAGTTGTTGATCAAGCTTCTAAGGACAAACTTTTTACTTTTCTCATTGGCCTTAATGAAGTTTTTGATACCACAAGGTCTAGGGTTATGTCCATGGAGCCTTTACCTACTGTAACTAAAGCTTTTGCAATGATGCAAGAAGCTGAGAGTCAGAAGTTTGTATCTAATGTGTTGAATGCTCCTCAAGATGTTGGTGCTTTTGCAGCTGATAGAAAAGGGGGAAATGTTTCCTGGAGAAGAGATGGTAAAAGAACAAAGGTTGATGACAGATGGTGTGATTACTGCAAGAGAGGAGGTCATGTCAGAGAGAAATGCTTTCATTTGCATCCTGAACAGAAAGCTAGGTTTGATAATATGAAGTTTGGCTATAAGTCTGCTGCATCTTTGTAGATCATCAGGAGGATTGTCCACTGGATTTTGGTTCTGCAGGAGGTTCTAATCATGCTTCCAGCTCTACTTCACATGGAGATGTTTCTGTTGATCCTGCGTTGGTGAATGCTGTGTACAAGCAGATGATGCAAATGATGCAGTCAAACTCAGAAGGCTTGATGAATCTTTCATCTAAAGGAGTCAATTTTGCAGGTAAAATCTTAGCTACTCATGTGATTATTGCTAATGCATCAGTACATACTTTAGATTGGATAGTAGATTCTGGAGCTACTGATCACATGTCTTCTGAAAAGAAAATGTTCTTGCATATTAAGGCTCTTAAAACCCCTATTTACATTGGTTTGCCTGATGGTTCCACAAAAAAGGTAGATAGTGTTGGGGATATACAACTACATCCAAGAATAGTTTTGCATGATGTGCTTTATGTGCCAAAGTTTAAGCATAATCTACTTTCTGTGGGCAAACTTCTGTGTGAGAATGGTCTGTACTTTCATTTTAACAAACACAAGTGTGTGATTCAGGACCATGCTAGACAAATAGTGGCTGTGGCTCACAGAGAGGGTGGATTGTACAGGCTGAGGTGTGATGAAGGGATAAAGACAAGTAAAAATAAGGAAGGTAGTGGTTTGTATAGCACTGATCTTTCTCCTGATTGTAGTAGAACTTCTGTTTCCTGTAAAGTTTCAGATGTGAATAAAACTAAAGAGCATTTGGATTTGATGCATGCTCGTTTAGGACACACTTCTCTTGCTAAAATGCAGCATATAAATGGATGTAGTTGTAGAAACTTGAGTAACTATCATTGTGAAACATGTGTGATGGCTAAGATGCATAGGTTGCCTTTGACGTAAGTCAGCCTAGAGCCCTCAAATTTTTTGATCTTGTTCATGTGGATCTTTGGGGGCCATATAAAACTCATTCTCTATCAGGAGCTCATTATTTCTTAACCATTTTGGATGATCATTCCAGGGTAACCTGGACTTTTTTGTTGAAAGATAAACTGCAAGTTTCTACTGTTATTGAGAGTTTTTTTGCTCATGCGTTGACCCAATATGGGTGCCACATTAAAACCATAAGGAGTGACAATGGTACAGAAATTGTGCAAGATGTTTGTTCTAAGTTTTTCTCATTGAAAGGAGTTGTTCATCAGAAGAGTGCACCTGGTACTCTACAGCAAAATGGTAGAGTAGAAAGGAAACATTGCCATCTAGCTGAAACTGCTAGGTCTATGTTGCTATTTGTTGTCTTACCTAAGAAATTTTGGGGAGATTGTTTTGTTGGCAGCCACTCACATTATCAATAAATTTGCCTACAGTTCTTTTACAATGGAAGACTCCTTATGAGGTTTTGACTTCCAAAACCCCTTGTTATGATGATCTGAGAGTTTTGGGTAGTCTTTGTTATGCTCCTACTAGTAAACTTCTTAGGGATAAATTCACTTCTAAAGCAAGGAGATGCATATTAGTGGGTTATCCTTTTGGTCAAAAGGCATACAGACTTTATGATCAATCAACAGTTGTTAAGATGAAGAGTTTGTGACTGATCAATCAACAGTTGCGGTCTGTGAAGAAGAACTCACATCGCTATTACTTCTGATATTGTTTCAGATATTCATCCCTCTGATACTGTTGTTCCTTCAGTTGAGACTGAAGTTCCTCAGAGGGTTTCTACAAGAGTCAAACGTATTCCTTTTAAATTGACTGGTTTTGAGTGTCCTACTTTGAATAAAACCAGGTTTCAGATATCAGAGGACACTACTCCTGCAGGTGAACATTCCACTGCTCTTGTTACAGATATTGGTTCCAAGGTTATGGAACCTTGTTCATATGCACAGGCAATATTGGATCAAAGATGGGTTGATGCTATGACCCTTGAGTTAATTGCTTTGGAACAGAATGGTACCTGGGAGTTGTCTGAGTTACCACCAGGGTTTAAACCAATTGGTTCTAAATGGGTTTATAAAAGTAAACTCAAACTTGATGGTAGTGTTGAAAGATATAAGGCAAGATTAGTGGCTAAGGGGTATTCTCAGGTTGAAGGGAAGGATTATAAACACACATTCTCCCCTGTAGCCAAGTTCTCCAGCACTGTCAGAGTATTGTTGGCTGTTGCAGCAAGTAGAGGGTAGCCTATTCATCAAATTGACATTAACAATGCTTTTCTTCATGGTTTTCTAGATGAAGATGTTTATATGATTCCTCCTGAAGGATATTCTAAAGCACATCCTGGTCAATTTTGTGATTTAAGGAGGTCATTATATGGCCTTAAACAGGCATCTAGGCAGTGGAATGTTGAATAACCAAGCTGCTGATTCAGGAACGCTTTACTCAGTCCAAAAATGACTATTCTCTACTCTTCAGGGGTTCCTCAAACTTATTTACAGTGGTTCTTGTGTATGTTGATGATTTGCTAATCACTGGTAATGATGATCACTATGTTCCTTTGTTGAAGGGTGCTTTGGACAGAGCTTTCACCATAAAAGATCTAGGGCTCATCAAATATTTTTTGGGTCTAGAGGTGCACAGGGAGGTGGATGGTATTAAGCTTTGTCAACACAAGTATGTGTTAGACATTATCAGAGATGCAGGTATGGAAAATTGTAAACCTACATCTTTTCCTTTACCTAGAGGTCTGCACCTTACTATTGATAATGGGGAGCCATTAGTTGAGCCCGAGGTGTACAGAAGGTTGGTTGGAAGGCTATTGTACTTGACTTTAACAAGGCTAGACTTGTCCTATGCAGTCCAACACTTAAGTCAGTTCCTCAGCTCACCACGTAAACCACATTTTGATGCAGTTTTACATGTGGTTAAGTATCTCAGAGGTACATCTGATGCTGCTCTATTTTATCCTTCAGCAAGTAGTCTTGAATTGAGGGCATTTTGTGATGCTGATTGGGGTACTTGTCAATATACTTGCAAATCTCTGACTGGTTATTGTGTTTTCCTTGGAGATTCGTTGGTCCCTTGGAAAACGAAGAAACAAAAGACTGTGTCACGTTCTTCAGCTGAGTCAGAATACAGGGCTTTGTCCCACACCGCAGCAGAATTGGTGTGGTTGCAAGCTCTGTTGCAGGACTTCAAAGTTTTGGTTCCTTTGCCTATTCAGCTCTTTTGTGACAACAAAGCAGCTCTTCATATAGCTGCTAATCCGATGTTCCATGAGCGAACCAAACATCTCAATATTGATTGCCATTATGTCCGAGAAAAGATTCAGGAAGGTTTGTTGTGCACTACTCATATCATAATAGGGGCACAACTGGCTGACCTGATGACAAAAGCCTTGGGCCATGATCAGCACTTCTTCTTCTCTTCCAAGTTGGGTTTGCTCTTTGATTATCTTCAGGCAAATCCAACTTGAGGGGGGATGTGAGTTCATAGGAGTTTGTTAGGTGGTTAGAGAGTTTGTTAGGGTTGTTACAACTCACCATGAGTTTGTTACAACTAAACAACACATTGTAAATACTATATATATACCTGCTGTACATAAACAATTCATTCATTCATTCTCAATATACAACACGTTATTTAGATTGTTGTTTTCTCTCTTTCATTCAAAAGCTTACTCTTGTTCATCAATGGCGAACTTCATCACTTTGATCTCATCATTTCACAAAATGTCATGTAGTGTAATGATAGTGGGGATATATAACTTTAATTTGCCCAATAAATCATGTGATTTTGGTGATTGGTGTTAATCTTGAGTGATTGTATTATTGGTATAAAATTATATCCTTTCGATCGGTTAAACTGTTACGGTGTAATATTCATTTTTTTTTTTTATGGGAGTATTTCTTTTTAAAAATATGTTAATAATTGGATAGATTAGATGAAATATTTAAATTTCATAATGACGGGCTCGACTTTCATTTAAATTAAGTATAGAAAAGGTAAACAAACAGCTAAAGTGAGTTGAGTTGATATTGACCGTGTCTCGAACTTCATTATTCTGACATTTTCATAGCATCATGCTATGGTTCAAACCGCGGAGTAACTGAGTTTAGTTGGATCATAATCCCACATCCGACGATTAGCCTCTCAATAGATGGTGGTCCTTGCAATTTACGCAGAAGCGACTAACAAATCACAGTGCAATTGCGATTTACATAGAAGGAAAAGTCCTTTGAATCGTTCCCCTTACCGATGCCTTAAAGCTCTATCGACAGACTAGTTTTGTTAATTTGGATCATTTTGAGGTTACTGAAACAGAAACTGACCTTAGTTTCGTTGGGTCTCAATTCTAAGACATGAACATTTTGTAATTTGTGCTTGTTGCGGTATGTTTGCTGTTG
The DNA here is from genome assembly GCA_023091065.1 of Dianthus caryophyllus. Lineage (NCBI taxonomy): Eukaryota > Viridiplantae > Streptophyta > Magnoliopsida > Caryophyllales > Caryophyllaceae > Dianthus > Dianthus caryophyllus. The sequence continues at coordinate 6,150,868 of CM041519.1, forward strand.
TTGAACAATCGCATAATTCGATTTCATAACAAAAAACTAAGGTCAGTGTTCTTCCTACTATAAAACATAACTTAACGTTTGTAATTTGTGCTTGGTACGGTTTATATTCCCGCGTGCGTCTGTCCATTTCCCGTTCCATATACGCAATGCAAGTCAAAGCATGAAGAACAATGTTCGACTGTGTCGATTGAAGAAGAGTAAATCTCAAACTAAAGAAATTTCCAAAACTAATTACATGTACTGAGGCAGTATCACTGCACAAATCAGTTATCTACAATGGTAAAAGTCAAGACAAGTTAAACTTTTAGTACTTTTACTGCCAATTTCTTACTTGTTACGGAGTAGTTGTTACTATCACTGTCATTGTGATCCCTTGATTGCCTCAGAAGAAGAAAAGTCTAATAATGTTATTAAAGACTTGGCATGGTCAGCAATGGTTGACTCGAAAACAAAGACTTAGAAAATGTTTTATGTAAGACAAGTATAGGACTATAGTTATAGACTTATTCTTTAACAGTTTACTACGGAGTACTATATACGGAGTATACCTTTATTTATTGCACGTCTCACGACTTTTCCACCGATACTTACCCTGTTAAGTGTTAACTGATAAAAAAAAAACCAAGACTTAATTATTGTATAAAAGTAGAGTATGTTTGAGCTCTATAATTCTGCATCTACTACTCAAAAAAGCATAACAATGGTGTCCGTGTTCTTAATTTTGCTGCTTCAGGTGCTGCCTGTACTAAATCTAGCAGTGGATCCGAGTATATCGCTGCCTAATTGTGTTGACCACTGTGGTGATGTTCGGATTCCGTATCCATTTGGCATTAATGCGGGTTGTTACCACGACCAGTCATATGAGATTGTTTGCAATGCATCTTCAGGCTCCCCCAAGCCGATTTTGCGTGAGCTTAATCTCGAGGTGTTAGACATCAACTGGCCAGAAAGATACTCACAGCGAGACCCACAGTACGAAGAGAACGAAGACAAAGGACGGACAATTACAGTAGCCCTGCCTCGTTCGAATATCTGTGGAAGTGATGGTGTCAAGGTCATTCGTAGCCATGACTTTACAGGTTCTCCATATCGATACTCACAATTTTCCAATGTGTTGATGATGGAGGGCTGTGGAGGCAGTGCTGTGTTAAGGAAACGGAACGGGAAAATATTGGCTGGATGTGCTTCGATGTGTGCCAATGATGCTACTAATATGAGTGGAAGTGGAACGACCTGCTACGGTGTTGGATGCTGCCAAGCCTCAATGCCACCGGGTCCTTTGCCTGCAAATGAATACATTTATTGGGAAAAAAACCTTGATTTTTATGAGATACGCGTTGTTTTTGAACAACCAATTAAATCCAACAGTTGCAATGCATCAGTTGCCTTGGTTGACACTGACTCGATGAAAAAGTTCGACAGGTCATCATCTACTCTGGAATACTTTCCTACAACATTGCTGTGGAAGGCTACATATTTGAAGCCTTCACTGGTTGAGAACGAGGCAAGTTTCGGCTGTGACGATCAAGAGTGCTGGTGTCAATTTCCTTATGAAGGAAACCCCTATCTTCCCAATGGATGCCAAGGTAAATAACAAAGCTGTAATATTTCTGTTTTTACTCAATAGACTGCTTGGTGACATATATGGAAACAACGAAAAGTGAGTCACTAAACTATATATCGTCACACATTGCAATTTGGACATAAATACATGGCAACCCGTGAGGCCTTGTAAATCTGACCCCTTTACCTCGACGAGAGTCATAGAGGTACACAGTGTTGTTGTTGCTGCTGCTGATGACACATTGAATATTTTTGTTTAAAGTTGTGGAAGAGTGTCGCAAGTGCAAATCCAGTTGTGATCTGCAGAACTACCCAGCAGATAAAGGCTCCTACTATTATTGTACGAATCATTCAATGTTCAGGCGCGCTCCATTTCTTGGTATGTACATCTAATTACTCAATTATCTCTCATTTGGAAAACAAATGTTAATCGCCATTGGAGTATTGATGATTAGCATGATTGTCAGAGCGTCAGATATAACATGCATAAGCGTCACTATTCGCGGCATTAAACTGTATACGTTTCCGACGTTGAGAATTAACATTTAGCCGATGCTAGATACCCGTTGCAACGTGAAAAACGTCCATCTATATGTTTTGAAATGCCATCTTAGAATTCACAGAGATGTGAAGATTTATATGTTGTGATGTTTTCAGGATTCATCTCTGGTTTGGGATTTGTGCTATTGGTCCTAGGTTCCTATTGGCTATACAGATTCGTGAAAAGGAGAAGAGAAATCAAGCGAAAAGCGGAGCACTTCAAGAGAAACGGTGGCCTACTGCTGCAGCAGCAGATGTCATCTGATGATGGTACCGTTGAGTCAACAAAAGTTTTTACGGTTACTGAGCTAGAGAAAGCTACCGACAAGTTCAATGAGAACAGAATACTAGGCCAAGGAGGTCAAGGAACGGTCTACAAAGGTATGTTAATGGACGGAAAGATTGTGGCCATTAAGAAAGCTAAAAAGGTCGACGAGAGTCAGGTCGAACAATTTGTCAACGAAGTGGTTATTCTTTCTCAGATCAACCATCGAAATGTGGTCAAACTACTGGGTTGTTGTTTAGAGACAGAAGTCCCTATACTTGTCTATGAGTTCATCCCAAATGGAACACTTTATGAACATCTACATGGTCAAAGTGACGAATTTCACGTCAGTTGGAAAACGCGCTTGCAAATTGCAGTCGAATCAGCTGGCGCTGTTTCATATTTGCATTCATCTTCGTGTGCTCCTATTTACCACAGAGACATCAAGTCGACCAATATACTCCTGGATGAGAAATACCGAGCAAAAGTCTCTGATTTCGGGACTTCAAAGGCCATTAACATTGAGCAGACTCACGTGACTACTGTTGTTCTAGGAACATACGGTTATTTAGATCCTGAGTACTTTCAGTCGAATCAATTCACTGAAAAAAGTGATGTTTATAGCTTTGGAGTAGTCCTCGTTGAGCTCATAACAGGCAAAAAGCCGATATGTCCCACGGGAGACGGAGGATGGATAAATCTGGCAGCCGAGTTTCTTACCAAAATGCAAGACTCTCAATTGCTAAGTATGCTAGATGTCCGGATTGTAGACGAGGGCAAGGAAGACGAGTTTATGGCAATCGCTGAACTTGCTAGAAAATGCCTGAATATGAACGGGAAAGAACGACCTACAATGAAAGAAATCACAGTGCAACTGGATGCAATCAGGTCTTCACAAACGCCTTTTCTGTCAGATATACAGCATGTAGAGAGTAATCATGCTGTCACAGAAGCTATGTACTCAGATGGTGGTCCTTTCGGTGAAGGCATGCTATTTACTGATGATGAGCCTCCGTCTTACTCCGTTGAGATTCAACCGCTCATGATTAGCGACTAACGGGCATAGATTATAACTATTAGATAATATCTAGCTGTTGTTCGTCTGTTTTTATCGATTCCCTTAGTAGTATATTAAAGTATCCGCTTCTGCAAATGCGTGCAGATATTGCATATTTGTGTCTATGGGATCCTTGGTGTGTAATGATGATCCTCGCCCGAGGTTTGACACTTTTACAGTGGTATCAACTTTTTAACTTTGTATCTATAGTACCCTAAACTCCTAAAGTTTGAGTTTAATGCACAACATAACCAAAATGACGACGCCATTAAAAATTGAGGAAGGATCGTTAACTATTTTCTAATTAATATTGAAGTATAAAGAGGTAATTTCTTTTTTAGGCCACATGGTACCTTCAAACTTTTTAAGTTGTGTACATAGTAGCTTTCAAAAATATTGAAAAATATTTTTAAAATTAATAATATTGGAGGGCAAAACCAATATTTTAAATAAATACAATTCAAATCATTTATATTTCACGCCCTTATAATAGAAGGGCAAATCGGGAACAAAAAGCAAACTTCAAGATTAGCATGAGCACAAAGTTAAAAAGTTGGGCACTATTAGAAAAGTGTCAAACCTCGGGTACTAGGATGAGCAATTAAGCATTGACCATATTTGTCAAAGTCAAAGCCAAGTATGTTTTCATTTTGGTCAAACTCCAATTATTCAACCTTCTCCATCTACTTTACTACGGAGTAATTTTTTTCTTCCCTTATTTTTCCATCAATCAATTCAATTTCCTAAAACTTTAATTTTAGTCAATTCTTTTGACCTAATTCTGTGTTGTACGATTGATACTGAGATTTAAAACTATCAATTTTAGTAATTCTAAATTTGGACATCAACCGACCTTAGCTCAGTTGGTAGAGCGGAGGACTGTAGTTGTTCTAGCAGTTTAATCCTTAGGTCGCTGGTTCCAATCCGGCAGGTCGGATTCTTTTTTTAGGGTTTCATTTCACGATTACGGAGTATTTTTTATTCAGTTTGTCTCACGGTGAAACGGTCTTAATTTTAGATTCATTATTGATTTTATAGAGTAATTTTGATGCGTAAATTGGTCGTTCACTTGGGTAGTAGCGATAAATGGACCGCTATGGCCCTCTGTAAGAGCAAATGATCGAGACACGGGTGTAAATGTAAATAGTGAGGGTAATTCAATTGTAAGCGCTGGCGTCATGATGTAGAACCGCGTCACAAGTCCGTTTTATTCGTTAAGCTTATTTTCAATCTGTTTGGACTTGTATGAACGAAAGACAAACGTCAGTTGCAGTCTTCATAGTTGCGTGTGCTAAGTCTTATATGAAGGGTACCCGTATGTTCCCTACGGATGCCAAGGTACACAACGAACTTGTATTCCATTCTTAATATGTTTTCCAATACGAAGTACTCGGAATATATATCTTCTTCTTGGACGTACTTCCCTGCTGACAATGTCTTTTTTTTTGACAAGTTAACGAGTGTACCAAGTGCAAAGGTCGCTGTGGCGTGGGCTATATCATTCTTCGACAGGATCACAGTACTTTTATTGTAAGAAAAATCCGCTGTTCACACAGGCTCCTTTTCTTGGTATGTACATCTGACGTGAACAGCCAATTTATGTTTTTATGTACGACTTTAATATTGTGTGAGACCGTCAGTATGCAATCTATACAAGATAGCCATAATTCTTATGATTAAATGAGTAGCATAACATGATATCAGACTGTTGTACACCTCCAACGGTCTCATTCAAAACTCTGTATCTATACACTGGTCGACAACCACATAATAAAGCCCTAGTAAAACTAACCTGACTCGAGACCCGAACGCACTGAAATTTGTTGATCCGAAACTCGAATTGCACGAACACTGTAGTACGCCACCTTATATCATCAGCAGTCTTATTATTATTCAATATGTTGTATAAAATCATCTTCTCTAACCTTTTTTTTTTTTTTTTTTTTTTTTTTTTTTGTCAAAGTCAACTAGTCAAGTGTTTATCTCTAAATTGAGATGAAGTTTTCCTCCACAAATTCTGTCGTACAACTTACTCCCCTACTCAGTAAGTCCACACTCATGTTATTTTTGTAGAATAGTCATCATTTTTATGGGACCTATTTTTTGTGATTGTTTGACCTAGTCAATCATCTTGATTTCTTATAAGTTTTCATAACTTCAATTTAAAGTTATACTCCGTATTACTTTACTATTTTCACTATTTCGAATTCAATTGTGATACTTAACTACGGACGTGATATTGAATCGCAGTTGGATCGTAAAGTTTTGACTTACTAGTGCCTCATATTGTTAGTGAGTTGATACTTGATAGACCTAAATGGATCATAAACCGACTTCTTTTTTGTTTTTGTAAATTAATCCACTTGTTTATAAATTATAAACAAATGATCGAGATGAGGATGCGTTATTATGTCCTTCATGGCCTCCCTAGAATAAGTGTCAAAGTACAAAATGTTTTTAGATTAAAATTTAAAGGTAAGTAGATCAGATGAGTGTCCTGTAATCAGTGAAGTTGTGACGGTTTTGAAAATCAGAAATCGGAAAATTGGCCCATCGTAATTCAACTTTTATACTGGTGCTTTGATGTACTTCCTCTGCACAAGTAACACTTTTTTATTTGCTGTATTCTTTAGGTATAGTTTTCTCGGACTTAATACGCAGTACAATTTTGTTCTTTACTTAAGTTTATTAAGATATTTTCAGTTCAAGGCGAGGCCGTATCATTTAGGTCTAGTTATGTAGCATAATCAACAAGATAATGATTGAAGACAAGTCAAATAGTACATTTGTTGGTACTTGCTTAGCAATTTAAGTGGTAATTGGGGATTATCAGTAGTTATCACCGATGATTCGCTCTCGACGACAGCCTTACAACCGTGGGTGTCCATTATTTTTGAATACAAATAAATACTCTGCAGCGCAGCCAAAGCCGAAACACTTTAGTTAAAAGAAAAGTGGACGGACGTGTGTTAAGTTCAACAAACATGGTAAACACAATAACAAAATGAAGTACGCAAATCATGGCCAAACTGCTATAACTATGACTTACGGAATATTTTTTTTTTTATTCAAAAATGGCTAAAACAATACTCCGTATGTACGGGTGCCAAACACGGGTAAAACATGACAAAGTTGCTTGCTTACGGTCTACAATGGAGTGATGAGATGTCGCTGATGATTTGAGTGCATATAAATAAGAGACATTTTCAAATAAACTCGGTTTCACGTATGAATTGACCTATAAAAGTTGTCAGCAAATGCTCATAATAGACCTACTAATCATCCAACAATAGACCTACTAAATAATTTTTCTTCATTAAATGGCAAGAATTCGATATCAAAAGCGAACAAATAGAGCAAAATCACATCTGAATGGGAAACGACACCACGACCTGTGAAAGAAATCACAGTGCAATTGGATGGGATCAGATCTTCACAAATGCGTTTTCTGACAGATCTAAGACCTCCACAGAGTAACCACGCTGTCACAGAAGCGATTTACTCAGATGGTGGTCCTTCCGGTAAAGGTATGTTTTTCCGCAGATGACTTAAGTGTAACTTACGATATATATAAGTGTCATGAATTCATGATGCACATTTACTATAGCTTGTGATTTTCGTCTGTTGTTATCAATGTCGTAGTAGTGTATTAAAGTATGTGCTTCTGCTGCTTATTATCGGTTGGATTGTAATTGTGTATTCTCTGTATCAATTTCATATATGTCATGGTTCATGTAAACATTTATGAAATTATCTGAAAGTAAACTAGAAATGGTTCATTTTCATCCTTTGAAGCCAAACTAAAACCTCTTCGGTATAGAGAATAGAAGGAAAACTCCTTTGATTCGTTCCCCTTACCGAGGCCTTACAGCTCTTTGTTTCATCTTCCGTCTTGATATATATATCGACAGACTAGTTTTGTTAATTTGGATCATTTTGAGGTTACTGAAACAGAAACTGAACATTTTGATCTAAAGGTGTACATCCGACACTTCTAAAGTTCTGATGCTGCTTTTTATTGGGATCCCTGAGACACTGAGGTTATGTTTGTTGTTGCTGAACAATCGCATGTTTCGATTTCATAACAAAAAATTAAGGTCAGTGTTCTTCCTACTATAAACTTATAAAGCATAACTTAACGTTTGTAATTTGTGCTTGTTACGGTTTATATTCCCGCGTGCATCTGTCCATTTCCCGTTCCATATACACAATGCAAGTCAAAGCATGAAGAACATTGTTCAACTGTGTCGATGGAAGAAGAGTAAATCTCAAACTAAAGAAATTTCCAAAACTAATTACATGTACTGAGGCAGTATCACTGCAGAAATCCACCTATAAATTGTTAGCATATTTAGCTCTTATATCAGTTATTTACAGTGGTAAAAGTCAAGACAAGTCAAACTTTTAGTACTTTGACTGGCAATTTCTTACTTGTTACGAGTAGTTGTTACTATCACTGTCACTGTGATCCCTTGATTGCCTCAAAAGAAGAAAAGTCTAATAATGTTATTAAAGACTTGGCATGGTCAGTAATGGTTGACTCGAAAACAAAAACTTAACAGTTTACTACGGAGTATTATATACGGAATACTTACCCTGTTAACTGATAAAAAAAAAAAAAAAAAAAAAAAGCAAGACTTGATTATTGTATAAAAGTAGAGTATGTTTGAGCTCTATAATTCTGCATCTACTTTAAAAAGCATAACAATGGTTTCTGTGTTATTAGTTTTGCTTCAAGTGCTGCCTGTACTAACTCTAGTAGTCGACCCGAGTATATTGCGTATCCATTGTGTTGACCACTGTGGTGATGTTGGGATTCCGTATCCATTTGGCATTACTGCGGGGTGTTACCACGACCAATCATATGAGATTGTTTGCAATGCATCTTCAGGTTCCCCCAAGCCGATTTTGCGTGAGCTTAATCTCGAGGTGTTAGACATCAACTGGCCAGAAAGATACTCACAGCGAGACCCACAGTACGAAGAGAAAGAAGCCAAAGGACGGACAATTACAGTAGCCCTGCCTCGTTTGAATATCTGTGGAAGTGATGGTGTCAAGGTAATTCGTAGCCATGACTTTACAGGTAGTCCATATCGATACTCGGAAGCTTCCAATGTGTTGATGATGGAGGGCTGTGGAGGCAGTGCTGTGTTAAGGAATCGGAACGGGAAAATATTGGCTGGATGTGCTTCGATGTGTGCCAGTGATGCTACTAATATGACTGCAAGTGGAACGACCTGCTACGGTGTTGGATGCTGCCAAGCCTCAGTAACGCCACCGGATCCTGCGCCTGAAATTGAGTACTTTGATTGGGAAAAAAACCTTGATTTTTATGAGATACGCGTTGTTTTTGAACAACCAATCAAATCCAACAGTTGCAATGCATCAGTTGCCTTGGTTGACACTGACTCGATGAAAAAGTTCAACAGGTCATCATCTACTCTGGAATACTTTCCTACAACAATGCTGTGGAAGGCTACATATTTGAAGCCTTCGCTGGTTAAGCACGAGGCAAGTTTCGGTTGTGAAAATCAAGAGTGCTGGTGTATGTTTCCTTATGAAGGAAACCCCTATCTTCCCAATGGATGCCAAGGTAAATAACAAAGCTGTAATTTTTCTGTTTTTACTCAATAGACTGCTTGGTGACATATATGGAAACAACGAAAAGTGAGTCATAATTATATATCGTCACACATTGCAATTTGGACATAAATACATGGCAACCCGTGAGGCCTTGTAAATCTGACCCCTTTACCTCGACGAGAGTCATAGAGGTACACAGTGTTGTTGTTGTTGCTGCTGATGACACATTGAATATTTTTGTTTAAAGTTGTGGAAGAGTGTCGCAAGTGCAAATCCAGTTGTGATATGCAGAACTACCCAGCAGATAAAGGCTCCTACTATTATTGTACGAACCATTCAATGTTTAGGCGCGCTCCATTTCTTGGTATGTACATCTAATTACTCAATTATCTCTCATTTGGAAAACAAATGTTAATCGCCATTGGAGTATTGATGATTAGCATGACTGTCAGAGCGTCAGATATAACATGCATAAGCGTCACTATACGCGGCATTAAATCAGATAATGCTTCCGACGTTGAGAATTAACATTTAGCCGATGCTGGATACCCGTTGTAACGTGAAAAACGTCCATCTATATGTTTTCAAATGCCATCTTAGAATTCACAGAGATGTGAAGATTTATATGTTGTGACGTTTTCAGGATTCATCTCTGGTTTGGGATTTGTGCTATTGGTCCTAGGTTCCTATTGGCTATACAGATTCGTGAAATGGAGAAGAGAAATCAAGCGAAAAGCGGAGCACTTCAAGAGAAACGGGGGCTTACTGTTGCAGCAGCAGATGTCATCTGATGATGGTACAGTTGAAACAACAAAAGTTTTTACGGTTACTGAGCTAGAGAAAGCTACCGACAAGTTCAATGAGAACAGAATAATAGGCCAAGGAGGTCAAGGAACGGTCTACAAAGGTATGTTAATGGACGGAAAGATTGTGGCGATTAAGAAAGCTAAAAAGGTAGACGAGAGTCAGGTCGAACAATTTGTCAACGAAGTGGTTATTCTTTCTTAGATCAACCATCGGAATGTGGTCAAACTACTGGGTTGTTGTTTAGAGACAGAAGTCCCTATACTTGTCTATGAGTTCATCCCAAATGGAACACTTTATGAACACCTACATGGTCAAAGTGACGAATTTCACGTCAGTTGGAAAACGCGCTTGCAAATTGCAGTCGAATCAGCTGGCGCTGTTTCATATCTGCATTCATCTTCGTGTGCTCCTATTTACCACAGAGACATTAAGTCGACCAATATACTCCTGGATGAGAAATACCGAGCAAAAGTCTCTGATTTCGGGACTTCTAAGGCCATTAACATTGAGCAGACTCACGTGACTACTGTTGTTCTAGGAACATACGGTTATTTAGATCCCGAATACTTTCAGTCGAACCAATTCACTGAAAAAAGTGACGTGTATAGCTTTGGAGTAGTCCTCGTTGAGCTCATAACGGGCAAAAAGCCGATATGTCCAACTGGAGACGGAGGATGGATAAATCTGGCAGCCGAGTTTCTTACCAAATTGCAAGACTCTCCATTGCTAAGTATGCTAGATGCCCGGATTGTAGGCGAGGGCAAGGAAGACGAGTTTATGGCGGTCGCTGAACTTGCTAGAAAATGCCTGAATATGAACGGGAAAGAACGACCTACAATGAAAGAAATCGCAGTGCAACTGGATGCAATCAGGTCTTCACAAATGCCTTTTATGTCAGATCTACGGCCTGTAGAGAGTAATCAAGCTGTCACTGCACCGAAGCTATGTACTCAGATGGTGGTCCTTTTGGTGAAGGCATGTTTTTTGCTGATGATGATCCTCCTGCTTACTCCGTTGAGATTCGACCGCTCATGATTAGCGACTAACAGTGCTAGGTAATTCCCTAAGAATGCAGTATTATAATATGGTACAAGAAAACCTGCATTATATATCTGAAGCATGAAGATGTGCACTTAATCTGTTCCTTATTGAAGTGTAATTCAAAGTCTAAAGTTACCCTTAAATGTAGGGATTAGTATTTTGGCTTAAATTATGATGATTAGAAGTTTGCTTTTTGCTTAACTTCAGGGCATAGGGTTTTGGTACCCTGTTTTTGTGTTTCTTTGTTTTGTGCGTGAAACATGGACTGTGTTCCATGATTTTCTTTTCTTATTTAAGGATGTACTCTCACTTATTTTGATGTAATGAAAAAAAGAAGAAATCCTCCTTTCCTTCTCATTGTTCTTGCTCTCTTTATTCTCGAAAAACAGAGTATAATCACAACAAATTTGGTATCAGCTTGTTGGGTTCGAATTCAGGGACTCTTTCAATGGCAACATCAAATAGCTCAAATGGTCTCTCTAATTTGCCTATTTTCAAAGGAACAAAGTATCAGTACTGGGAATTGAAGATGCAAACTTTGTTCAAATCACAGGAGTTGTGGGAATTGGTAGATCAGGGGTTTGACGATAGCAAACCTGCTGAACCTGATGCCCAACTCAGAGAAAAGAGGAAGAAGGATGCTAAAGCCTTGTTCATAATTCAACAGGCTTTAGATGAAGAGATCTTTCCTCGTATAGTATCTGCCACCACAGCAAAGCAAGCCTGGGATACTCTCAAATCAGAGTACCTAGGAGATAAGAAGGTAGTCAAAGTAAGACTACAATCTTTGAGGAGAGAGTTTGAAACTGCTCTCATGGGTGACAAAGAATCCATTCAGGAGTATCTGTCAAGGATTTCAGGTGTGGTGCAGCAGATGAAGGCTTATGGAGAGAAGATCACAGATGAGCATGTAGTTGGTAAGGTTTTAAGAAGTCTTACAACCAAGTTTGATCATGTTGTTGCTGCTATAGAAGAATCAAAAGATCTAGAGAAGTATACCTTTGAGGAATTGATGGGTTCTCTACAGTCTCATGAAGATAGACTGAATAGAGGAACTGAGAAGAAGGAAGAGAAGGCTTTTCAAGCCAAAGAAGAGACCAACTGTGACAGGCCAAATAGATTCTCAGGCAGAGGAAGAGGAAGGAGTGGTTTCAGAGGAAGAGGACGAGGCAGGAGTTCTTTCCAGTCCTCAGAAACTCAGTCCAAGGAAGGCCAATCTTCAAGAGGACCAATTAAGTGTCACTACTGCAGTAAGCCTGGACACAAAGAGGCAAACCGGCCGGAAGAGCAGAAGGATCAGAAATCTGATTCAAAGGTTAATGTTGCAGAAGCAGAAGAGAAGTTGTTCTTCACCAAGAATGGATCACAAATGGCTGCTCAAAATGTTTGGTACGTGGACAGTGGATGCTCCAACCACATGTCCAGTTCCAAGTCAATGTTCAAAGACTTGGATGAATCCAAGACAAGCAAGGTGAGACTTGGAGATGATAAGCAGCTGAATGTAGAAGGTGTTGGAACTATTGCTGTCAAAACTGAGCAAGGTAACATCAAAATGCTTCATCATGTGCAGTATGTTCCATTACTAGCCTACAATTTATTGAGTGTTGGTCAGTTGCTAGAATCAGGTTACTCAGTCCACTTTGATAATAATTCCTGTGAAATTAAGGATAAAAAATCAAATGAAGTAGTAGCTATGACCTCAATGGGAAAGAATAAAATGTTTTCCTTAGATTTGGTGAAGAATGTAGGAAAAGCTCTAGCTGTAAAAGAAGATGAAACTGCTAGACTATGGCACTTAAGATTTGGACATTTGAATGTGCAAAGTCTGAGATCATTGAGTACCAAAAGAATGGTTGAAGGTCTGCCAAGGATTGGTGATTTGGGCCTATGTAAAGGCTGTATTCTTGGAAAGCATGCTAAGAGTTCATTTCCAGTGGGTAAGGCATGGAGAGCTCAGGAGTGTTTGGAGTTGGTTCATGCAGACCTCTGTGGACCAATGAAAACTGAGTCCTTAGGGGGAAGCAAGTACTTCTTGTTGTTCACAGATGACCATAGCAGGATGAGCTGGGTGTATTTCTTGCAAGCCAAGTCTGAGTCCTTTGAGTATTTCAAAAAATTCAAAGTCATGGTTGAAGTTCAGAGTGGAAAGAAACTGAAGTGTCTCAGAACTGACAGGGGTGGTGAGTTCACCTCAAAAGAGTTTGCAAATTTCTGTGAAGATCAAGGAGTGACTAGGGAATTGACTGCTCCATATACACCAGAACAGAATGGAGTGGCTGAGAGAAAGAATAGAACTGTGGTAGAGATGGCAAGGAGCATGCTGAAAAGTAAAAGATTACCCAATGATTTGTGGGGAGAAGCAGTGGCAACTGCTGTGTATATTCTGAACATTTCTCCAACCAGGGCTATTCACAACAAAACTCCCTATGAAGTGTGGAAAGGAAGAAGGCCAAATGTGGATCATCTCAGGGTGTTTGGCTGCATAGCATACACTTTGATCAATGTGAGGACAAAGCTTGAAGAGAAGTCCATCAAGTGCATTTTTATTGGCTATGCATCACAGTCCAAGGCCTACAAATTGTATAATCCTAAGGATGGTAGCATTCTAATCAGCAGGAATGTGATATTTGCTGAGAATGAGGCATGGAATTGGTCACAACAAGACCATGGTCAGAGACAATTTACATTTGAAATTGCAGGAGAGGAGAATTATGTACAAGAGAATGCTGAGCAGGCTACAGAGAATGATACTCCACCTGAATCTCCTCAAAATGTATCAGACAATTCATCCTCAGATGAGTCATCACCAAGAAGAATGAGATCATTGGATGAGATATATGCAACCTGTGGCTATGCTCTTGTTGTTGCTGAACCAGGTCACTTTCATGAAGCTGCAAAGCATGTGGAATGGCAGCTTGCCATGGAAGAAGAAATCAGATCAATTCAAAGAAACAAGACATGGGATTTGGTTGATCCACCTGCAAACAAAAATGTGATTGGTTTGAAGTGGGTTTTCAGAACAAAATTCAACACAGATGGAAGCATACAAAAGCACAAAGCTAGACTTGTGGCTAAAGGGTATGCTCAGCTTGAGGGAATTGATTTTGAAGAAACTTTTTCACCTGTGGCAAGGTTTGAGACAGTGAGGGTCATTCTAGCCTTGGCTGCACAGTTCAAACTGACTGTGTTTCAGTTTGATGTGAAGTCAGCTTTTCTGAATGGAGACTTGCAGGAGGATGTCTATGTGGAGCAACCACTTGGTTTTGTCAAAGAGGGGGAAGAATACAAGGTCTACAAACTGAACAAGGCCTTGTATGGCCTGAAACAGGCTCCAAGAGCCTGGTACAGCAGGTTAGACACCTTCTTTGGTAAGAATGGCTTTGACAAAAGTGAAAATGAGCCTACTTTGTATATCAAAAGGGTGTCAAGTGCTGAGTATTTGGTGGTTTGTGTGTATGTTGATGACATTATCTATGTCAGTTCTTCACAAGAAATGCTGAATGAATTCAGAAAGGCCATGATGCAAGAGTTTGAGATGACTGATCTAGGGAAGTTGCAATACTTTCTTGGATTGGAAATACATCAAAGTGAGAAAGGGATTTCTGTGTCTCAGAAAAAGTATGCAAGGGATATGTTGAAGAAGTTTGGAATACAAGACTCTGATGTGGCAATTACTCCAATGAATATGAATGAGAAGTTGCAGAAAAATGATGGCACAGGTCAGGCTGATGAGAAATTGTATAGGAGTATTGTGGGAGGACTGAATTATCTCACACACACAAGACCTGACATTGCCTATAGTGTGAGCATGGTGTCAAGGTTTCTGCACAATCCTACCAAACAACATCTTGGAGCAGCAAAGAGGATCCTAAAGTACATTGCAGGATCAATTGAGAAGGGTATATGGTATGAAACTACTCAGAACTTCAAGTTGATTGGGTATACAGATAGTGATTGGGCTGGAAGTTTAGATGACAGGAAAAGTACGTCTGGGTCTGTGTTCACCCTTGGGTCTGGTGCAATCACATGGAGCTCGAAGAAGCAAGATACTGTGGCATTATCATCAATCGAAATTTGAGTATGTAGGCTGCGGTCTTTGAGGAAGACAAGCTATGTGGCTGAGAAAGTTGTTGACAGACTTGGGTGCAGAAGTGAAGGATGCAACAGAGATTTGGTGTGACAACAAATCTGCCATTGCAATGACGAAGAACCCTGCGTATCATGCAAGGACAAAACACATTGAAGTTCAGCATCATTACATCAGAAAGCTTGTCAGTGAAAGGAAAATTGGGTTGCAATTTTGTGGAACAAATGATCAGTGTGCTGATTTGTTCACAAAAAGCTTGGCTCAAGTCAAGCATCAGTTCTTCATGGAGAAGATCGGAATTCAAGACGTTTGAATTAAGGGGAGGTATTGAAGTGTAATTCAAAGTCTAAAGTTACCCTTAAATGTAGGGATTAGTATTTTGGCTTAAATTATGATGATTAGAAGTTTGCTTTTTGCTTAACTTCAGGGCATAGGGTTTTGGTACCCTGTTTTTGTGTTTCTTTGTTTTGTGCGTGAAACATGGACTGTGTTCCATGATTTTCTTTTCTTATTTAAGGATGTACTCTCACTTATTTTGATGTAATGAAAAAAAGAAGAAATCCTCCTTTCCTTCTCATTGTTCTTGCTCTCTTTATTCTCGAAAAACAGAGTATAATCACAACATTCCTCGTCTGTTGTTGTCGATGCCGGAATAGTGTATTAAAGTACGTGCTTTTGGAATTGCTTACCAATTATGTATACTTTTATTTTGTTCCAAAACTGCTTATTATCTGCTTGATTGTAATTATCTGAAAGTTATCAATAAAATGTGAGATTTTGTGTGCTTTGCAGTATGCGTAACGCTTTCTATTTGCTTCTGTGACTGATATGTATGCCTATGTCTAGTTATTCACTCCTGATATATGTGATGGTTACTGAGAATATGGCCTAGTTTGACGATTTAACGCTTGATTGGGCGGACGAAAAGGAAGGAACGCAAAATTTCATTGTTCGGTTGACGTCATGCATTACGGAGTACTTTTTAACGGTTCACTTTGCTTCCAATATATCGTTCTCACTACCAATGCCTTAATGCTTTTGGTTTTGCCTTCTGCCATGATATCTATTATAATTATAGAAGAGTAGGAGAATGGTGTTAATATATTGGAATTGCATTATTTGTCAAATGATTACAATAGGTATATATATACATTCAAGGCTAGGCTAACTAGGGTAAATAATATTAGACCCTTGTACAAGCTAACTATACAAAATATATCGTTTCCATAATTACAGTGTGAATGTAACAATATTGTGAGGCTTATTGATTTCCTTGAATGATTCTCCAGATTTACTATTATGTGCAGTAGTATAGTTAATAATATCTGTATCTGTATCACGGCTGACTAGCTGAAACATTCAATGTTCGTGATCTGTGGTTTGTTACAAATTTCTGTCCTCGGATTTTCTGTGAATATTATAGTTCCATCCGCAAAATGCATGTTGAAATGGGAAGAACATTAATGGACAGGAAGACTATTTGTTAGAGTACTTTGTCGATTGAAGGAGTGTTAAACTGTAAATGTCAAACCAGAGAATTCTCCGAAACTAATCACATGTACTGATGCATTATCACAGCAGAAATCCACCTATCAACTGTCACCAGAGAGTTCTCTGAACAACGCCATGACAAGCGTTTTTTGAAAAGTTACGACAAAAGTTACGACAAGTCAATTGTTTTATTTTTTATTTTGCGTTTTGCCTGACAAATTCTTTGCTGTTACTGTCACTGAGGTTCCTTACTCCTTTGATTTGCCAGAAGAAGTCTAATGATGCTGTAGAGGATTTGGGCATGGTCGGTATTGGCTAACTGAAAAACCTAATTAACGAATCACGCTATCTTAAAAAAGACGGTCCAATCCAATATTTTATGCGATATTGTAACAACTTATTTAGTGGACGTGTTACTACTTTTCTACGGAGACTTGCTCTCAACTAGTATAACAGTAGAGTATGTCTGAAATCTGTAGTCCTGCATCTACCATTGAAAGCATAACGATGATGTCTGTAATCTTACTTTTGCTTCAGATGCTGCCTGTGCTTGCTCTAGCCGTCGACCCAAATATATCAAAGCCTAATTGTGCTGACCACTGCGGTGATGTTCAGATTCCGTATCCATTTGGCATTGGTGCCAAGACTGCCAACTGTTACCACGACCTAGAATATGAGATCGTCTGCAATAAGTCTTTGGGTTCCTTCAAGCCAATTTTACGGGAGTTTAATCTCGAGGTGCTGGACATCAACTGGGGAAGATACTTTCGGGAGGACCCAGGGTACACTAACGACAAAGACATGGGGCAAAAAATCACAGCAGCCCTGCTTATCCACCCGAGTATATCGATGCCTAATTGTGTCGATCACTGTGGTAATGTTCGGATTCCATATCCATTTGGCATTAGCGAGGGTTGTTACCACGACTGATCATATGAGATTATTTGCAATGCATCTTCCGGTTCCCCCAAGCCAATTTTGGGGGGAACTAATCTCGAGGTGCTGGACATCAATTTAAGCTCCGCATGGCATAACAAGCCGCAAAGAATCACAGTAGCCCAGCCTCGTTTGAATATCTGTGAAAGTGATGGAGTCAAGGTAATCCGTAGCCATGACTTTACAGGTTCTCCCTATCAATACGTGCAATCTTCCAATGTGTTGATGATGGAGGGCTGTGGAGGCAGTGCTGTATTAATGACACGGGACGGGGAAATCTTGGCTGGATGTGCTTCAATTTGTGACAGTGATGCTACTAATATGACTGCAAGTGGAACGACCTGCTATGGTGTTGGATGCTGCCAAGCTTCAACGCCACTGGGTTATAAGTATAATTGTCAATGGGAGGATGGCCTTGATTTTTACAAGATACGAGTTGTTTTTGAACAACAAATTAAATCCAACAGTTGCAATGCATCAGTTGCCTTTACTAATGTTGACTCAATGGAGAAGTTCGGCGTGTCATCATCGGAATACTATCCTACGATATTGAAGTGGAAGGCTACATATTTAAAGCCTTGGCTGAGTGAGTACAACGCAAATTTCGGTTTCCGTTGTGATAATCAAGAGTGCAGGTGTCGATTTGCTTATGAAGGAAACCCCTATATTCCCAATGGATGCCAAGGTATATGACGATGCTGTTATATTTCGGTTTTTACTTCAATGGTATCTTGTATTGCGTGATTTTCGAATTTTATAGACTGCTTAGCAACATATATGGAAAGAAAAATAAAATAAAAAATGAGCCACTAAATAATGTGCCGCACACACATTGCAATTTTGTTTTAGGTTCGTGAAATTAGCCTTAGATGCACATACTAATGTTGTTGCTTATGACACCTTCACTCTTTTTCTTTCAAGTTGTGGAAGAATGTCGCAAGTGCAAATCCAGTTGTGATCTGCGGAGCCACTTCACAGACCCAGTCCCCCATTATTATTGCAACAAGTATTTAATGTTCAGGCGATCTCCATTTCTTGGTATGTATATCTGCTGTTGTTGTTGTTGTTGTTGTTGTTGTTGTGGTTGTGGTTGTGCGGTATAAGAATGGCAAACAATGTTGCTTACTTTGTAGAGTGGCTTAAGAATTTCACCGTGAATGGTTGTTTTTATTTAATATCTTTTCCCAATCGTTTTCGTCATGCGACTCATGCCTTTTGTTCATGCACAAACCCTCCATTGGGCTATAGATGGTTAGCATGAGTGTCAGCGCGTCATATTTAACATGCATAAATGTCACTACACGCGGCACTAAACAGTATATATTTTCGACATTGAGAATTAACGTTTGGCCGATGCTGGATATCCATTGCAACATAAAAAAAAAAAAAAGGCCCATCTATACGTTGTCTTATGCTCTATCGCTTGGATTATTGGAGTTGCTACATTAGAACTTGCAGTCTTACAAACTGGGTGCTTGCTTCGGAAAGAAGTGATTTACTGAGTTGTGTGAAGATTTAAATGTTTTTATTTTTTCAGGATTCATCTCTAGTTTCGGATTCCTGGTATTGGTCCTAGGTTCATATTGGCTATACAGGCTCGTGAAAAGGAGAAGAGAAATCAAGCGAAAAGCGAAGCACTTCAAGAGAAACGGTGGCTTACTGCTGCAGCAGATGACGTCTGACGAAAGTGCTGTTGAGACAACCAAAATTTTTACTGTCACCGAGCTAGAGAATGCTACCGAAAACTTCAACGAGAACAGAATACTTGGCCAAGGAGGCCAAGGCACGGTGTATAAAGGTATGTTGATGGATGGAAAGATTGTCGCGATCAAGAAAGCCAAAATGGTCGACGAGAGTCAGATCGGACAATTTATCAACGAAGTAGTTATTCTTTCTCAGATCAACCATCGGAATGTGGTCAAACTATTGGGATGTTGTTTAGAGACAGAAGTTCCTATACTTGTCTATGAGTTCATACCTAATGGAACACTTTACGAACATTTACATGGTCAAAGTGAAGATTTTAACATCAGTTGGAAAATGCGCGTACAAATTGCAGTAGAATCAGCTGGCGCTGTTGCGTATCTGCATTCATCTTCGTGTGCTCCTATTTACCACAGAGACATCAAGTCGACCAATATACTCCTGGATGAGAAATACCGAGCAAAAGTCTCTGATTTCGGGACCTCTAAGGCCATTAACATTGAGCAGACTCACGTGACTACTGTTGTTCTAGGAACATACGGTTATTTAGATCCTGAATACTTTCAGTCGAATCAATTCACTGAAAAAAGTGACGTGTATAGCTTTGGAGTAGTCCTCGTTGAGCTCATAACGGGCAAAAAGCCGATATGTCCAACCGGAGACGGAGGATGGATAAATCTGGCAGCCGAGTTTCTTACCAAATTGCAAGACTCTCAATTGCTAAGTATGCTAGATGCCCGGATTGTAGACGAGGGCAAGGAAGACGAGTTTATGGCAGTCGCTGAACTTGCTAGAAAATGCCTGCATACGAACGGGAAAGAACGACCTACAATGAAAGATATCACAGTGCAACTGGATGCACTCAGGTCGTCACAAACGCCTTTTCTGTCAGATCAACGGCATTTACAGAGTAAGCATGCTGTCACAGAAGCTATGTACTCAGATGGTGGTCCTTTCGGTGAAGGCATGCTATTTGCTGATGATGAGCCTCCGTCTTACTCCGTTGAGATTCAACCGCTCATGATTAGGGACTAACGGAGCTAGGTATTTCCCCAAGAATACAGTATTAATAATGTGGTAAAAGAAAACCTGCAATATACTACTCCGTATATCGTAAGTCTGAAGACGCACATTTAATATGGCTTGAGACCCTTTTTCGTATATTGTACTCGGTAACTATTAGGTAATACTCCATCTAGCTATTGTTCTTCTGTTGTTATGGATTCCCACAGTACTGTATTAAAGTATCTGCTTCTGCAAATGCCTATAGATATTGTATATTTGTGTCTATGGCATCCTCGGCGTGTAATGTTTGTTGTTGTGTCAATTTCTAGACAAAGCTAATATCGATTTGTCCATAATATTTCGTCTTGTTTCTATTTCGAGCTGTTTTACCTTGTCAATGGGGCTTTCCTACTTTGAAACATTGCTGTGCATTGTTTGATGAGATCAGATCTCCCAAATGCCGGTTTCCGAAGAACCGCGACCTGCAAACAGCTACCGAGTCATAACAGAAGTCTTCAGCACTGATTATGGTAAAACTTAAAAGTCAAGACAAGTCAAACTTTTTACTGATGCACTGATGCAGTATCACTGCACAATGGTAAAAGTCTAAGACAAGTCAAACTTTTAGTACTTTTACTGCCAATTTCTTACTACTTGTTACCGTCACTTTTTACTGAAGAAGAAACGTCTAATGATGTTATTAAAGACTTGGTAAGAGTTCAGACACGTCAAACTTTTGGTACTTTGCCCCTCTTACCTGTTACTGTCTACCAGAAGAAGAAAAGTCTAATGATGTTACACAAGACTGGAAAACTAATTAAACCAAAACCTGATATCACAACAACGTAAATAAGACGGTCTTACTTTTCGTACAACTTTTCCACGATATAAACCAAAACCTGATATCCTGTATATAGTAGAGTATGTCTGAGCTCCTATAATTCTGCATCTACTACTCAAAAAAGCATAACAATGGTGTCTCTGTTCTTACTTTTGCTGCTTCAGGTGCTTCCTGTACTAACTCTAGCAGTGGTCCCGAGTATATCGATGCCTAATTGTGTCGACCACTGTGGTGATGTTCTGATTCCGTATCCATTTGGCATTAATGCGGGTTGTTACCACGACCGCTCGTATGAGATTGTTTGCAATGCATCTTCCAGTTCCCCCAAGCCAATTTTGCGGGAGTTTAATCTCGAAGTGCTGGACATCAACTGGCTAGACAGATACTCAGCGCGAGACCCACAGTACAGCGAGAACGCAGACAAAGAACCAACAATCACAGTAGCCCTGCCTCGTTCGAATATCTGTGGAAGTGATGGTGTCAAGGTAATTCGTAGCCATGACTTTACAGGTTCTCCATATCAATACTCACAATTTTCCAATGTGTTGATGATGGAGGGCTGTGGAGGCAGTGCTGTGTTAAGGAAACGGAACGGGAAAATATTGGCTGGATGTGCTTCGATGTGTGCCAATGATGCTACTAATATGAGTGGAAGTGGAACGACCTGCTACGGTGTTGGATGCTGCCAAGCCTCAATGCCACCGGATACTTCGCCTGGAATTTATGACTTTGATTGGGAAAAAGACCTTGTTTTTTATGAGATACGCGTTGTTTTTGAGCAACCAATTAAATCCAACAGTTGCAATGCATCAGTTGCCTTGGTTGATACTGACTCGATGAAAAAGTTTGACAGGTCATCATCTAATCTGGAATACTTTCCTACAACATTGCTGTGGAAGGCTACATATTTGAAGCGTTCGCTGGTTGAGGACGAGGCAAGTTTCAGTTGTGACGATGAAATGTGCGGGTGTGAACCTTTTTATGAAGGAAACCCCTATATTCCCAATGGATGCCAAGGTAAATAACAAAGCTGTAATATTTCTGTTTTTACTCAATATATCGTCACACATTGCAGTTTGGACATAAATTTCAATATAGGTCCGTGAAAATCAGCTTTACCTGTGCTGAAAATACATGGCAACCCGTGAGGCCCTGTATATCTGACCCCTTTACCTCGACGAGAGTCACAGAGGCACACAGTATTGTTGTTGTTGTTGTTGTTGTTGCTGATAATGATGATGCCACATTGAATATTTTTCTTTGAAGTTGTGAAAGAGTGTCGCAAATGCAAATCCAGTTGTGAATTTATGGACAACCTATCATATAAAGGCTCCTACTATCAATGTACGGGGTTCAAGCGAGCTCCATTACTTGGTATGTATATCTGCTCAAGTTACTCAACTATCTCTCATTCGGAAAACAAATGTTGCTTTACTTGGTAGAGTGGCTTAAGAATTTCACACTGCATGGTTTTTATTCTTTTTCCAAATGTTCCTGTCACGCCTTTTGTTTATACATGAAATCGCCATTGGACTACTGATGATTAGCATGACTGTCAGAGCCGCAGAGCGTCAGATATAACATGCATACGCGTCACTATATGTGGCATTAAACTGTATACGTTTCCGACGTTGAGAACTAACATTTAGCCGATGCTGGATACCCATTGTAACATGAAAAACGTCAATCTATATGTTATGACTTGCCATCTTAGAATTCACAGTGATCTGACGATTTATATGTTGTGACGTTTTCAGGATTCATCTCTGGTTTGGGATTTGTGCTATTGGTCCTAGGTTCCTATTGGCTATACAGATTCGTGAAAAGGAGAAGAGAAATCAAGCGAAAAGCGGAGCACTTCAAGAGAAACGGTGGCCTACTGCTGCAGCAGCAGATGTCATCTGATGATGGTACCGTTGAGTCAACAAAAGTTTTTACGGTTACTGAGCTAGAGAAAGCTACCGACAAGTTCAATGAGAACAGAATACTAGGCCAAGGAGGTCAAGGAACGGTCTACAAAGGTATGTTAATGGACGGAAAGATTGTGGCGATCAAGAAAGCTAAAAAGGTAGACGAGAGTCAGGTCGAACAATTTGTCAACGAAGTGGTTATTCTTTCTCAGATCAACCATCGGAATGTGGTCAAACTACTGGGTTGTTGTTTAGAGACAGAAGTCCCTATACTTGTCTACGAGTTCATCCCAAATGGAACACTTTATGAACATCTACATGGTCAAAGTGACGAATTTCACGTCAGTTGGAAAACGCGCTTACAAATTGCAGTCGAATCAGCTGGCGCTGTTGCGTATCTCCATTCATCTTCGTGTGCTCCTATTTACCACAGAGACATCAAGTCGACCAATATACTCCTGGATGAGAAATACCGAGCAAAAGTCTCTGATTTCGGGACTTCTAAGGCCGTTAACATTGAGCAGACCCACGTGACTACTGTTGTTCTAGGAACATACGGTTATTTAGATCCCGAATACTTTCAGTCGAATCAATTCACCGAAAAAAGTGACGTGTATAGTTTTGGAGTAGTCCTTGTTGAGCTCATAACGGGCAAAAAGCCTATATGCCCCACGGGAGATGGTGGATGGATAAATCTGGCCACCGAGTTTCTTACCGAAATGGAAGACTCTAATTTGCTCAGCATGGTAGATGCTCGTATCATTGACGAGGGTAAGGAAGAGGAGTTTATGGCTGTCGCTGAACTTGCCAAAAAATGCCTGAATATGAATGGAAAACAGCGACCTACTATGAATGAAATCGCTGTGCAGTTGGATGGGATCAGATCTTCACAAACGCTAAGACCTGCAGAAAGTAACAATGCTGCCATAGAGGTGGTTCACTCAGACAGTGGTCGTATCTGTGAAGGCGTGTTTTTTGCAGACGATGATCTTCCCGTGTTCTCGTTTGAGATTGAACCCCGCTCATGATTAGCGACAAACGGAGCTATGTATATCCCCAAGAATGCGGGATTAATGATGTGGTAAAAGAAAACCTGCAATATATATCTTAAGCGCGAAGACGTGCATTTAATATGACTTGTGAGTTGTGACCCTTTTTCCGTAGATTATTACAAGCTATGTTCGTCTGTTGTTATCGACTCCCTTAGTAGTGTGTTAAAGTATATGCTTCTGCAAATGATTACTGATATTGTATATTTGTGTCTATGGGAGCCTTGGCGTGTAATGTTTGGTGTTGTTGTACAGTCGAATATGTTCAGAATATTTCATCTTGTTTATATTTCAAGCTGTTTTTCCCTGTAAATGGTCTTCCTACTTTGAAACATTACTCTAAGTTTGTAATCTGTGATCGCTGCAGTTTTTGCCTCCACATATTTCATCGACTTTTATTTTCATCGACATAGTGGTTGTGTGCCTATGTCTTCTGTGATACGTGTACGAGATACGTATACGATGGATTAAATTACAATTAAAATTCAACGAACCAATGCAATATATTTAGTCATATTTAATATTAGATTAATTAAATTTAGATAATAAATTTAGTTATAATAAATTTAAGATTCGTTGAACTTAGATACGAATCTAGTCATAGTTAGTTTAAACTTTTTTCCTATAAATTCGGAAGCTTGTACGGAGTAATTCATTTGAAGAGAATTTGATGAAATAAAAAAAAGCTTGTGTCTTTAAAAAAAAAAACGTGGTTACGTTTGCTTGTGAAACTCGGATTGTTGCGTACGATCCAAATTAGTGATTTATTAGGACGCGTCTCCTAATTATTGCTCGATTGGAACCAAATGCGCCTTGGTTAGCCGTCTAATCTCGCTCATCGTCTTATGCGCCTAACTTAAATGTCGCTTATCCGTTACTATTTTATTATCTTATTATGTCTACTTCCGCTGTCGTTTCGCATCATTCTGTGCCTATGTCATCGACAAATAAATTCTCAAGCTTTTTCACCATGAAGGTTTCTTTCATGGAATCAGAGCAGGTAACTGCTTCTGATTTGCTCCGCTGCATCTTAATTTCGTTTTGTTTTTTTTTTTTCTTTTCCCTCTTTCAATTTCACGAAAAAACCCTAAAAATCAGAAATTCCCTTTTCAATTTCTTTTTCAAATTCACGAAACCCTAAAAATGTCTTCTACAACATAAACCACCGATGATTCTCTGCAGATCAATCAATCAGATTTGATCGCAACTAAGCTTGTTTCGAGCGTCTTTGATGGGACGAATTATGGAGCTTGGAAGAGAGGCATGCTCATAGCTCTTTCGATGAAAAACAAAATTGGTTTCGTCAATGAAACCATGGAGAAACCTGCAGCATGTGCACCAAAGTTTTTGTTCAATGCAACTTTGAAAACCTGCGAACTTTTTAGAACATCAACAACTGAGTGGGTTTTCAATTCTGGGGTTGAGTACTTCATTGAAATCCCTGAAACCTTATTTCATTTGATCAAATTAAGCAATTTACGCAGTCGCAAGCCCTGTTCTTAGAAGCGACAGCGGTTTTGTTGGAGTCTTGGCTATTGTTTTTTGGGGTTGTGAGGTTTGGGAGCTTGGGTGATGGTAGGACTGCTTGGTTTCAGCTTAGGTGGTGGATCAGTCGCCTCGATATCTGTTTTGCTACTAGACATTGCCTGGTATCGGGTTTTTTTTTTTTTCTTTCCTATATTACGAGTTTTGTTTCCATACAACATGTGTATTACTCGGGGAAAAAACATGGCGAATGCACAAACGTAAATTACATAACATGTTGACTAAACAACAAAACCACATGATCAGATTTTCACAGACGTCTTTTCTGACATATCTAAGGTCTGCAGAGAGTAATCATGGTCTGTGATGACATGTTTTTCTCGCAGATGGTGATTCTCTGCCTTGTTCTGACCGAGGTTGGTATTATCCTACGTGTACAGTATCAGTAGTCTTTTGTCTGAAGACGCGTATTTAGTGACCCTTTCCTGAAGGTTATAACAAGTGATTATTCGTTTGCTGACTGCTGTTACCAATTCCCTTAGTAGCGTGTTGAATCGCCCCATCGCATTATCTACTTATTTATTCTTTGCGATTTGAAATCCTCTTTATTGCAATGGACACCTATGATTAACAACCACAGCAGACAGCCTTAGTTAAACTAACTTGACAAGACACCCGAATTTTGCCTGAAAAATGCCTGAATATGAAGGGGAAATGACACCCCGACCTGTGAAAGAAATCACAGTGCAATAGGATGGGATCAGATCTTCACAAATGCCTTTTCTGACAGATCTACGACCTCCACAGAGTAATCTTTCTGTTACAGAAGCGATTAACTCAGATGGTGGTCCTTGCGATTTACACAGAAGCGACTAACAAATCACAGTGCAATTGCGGTTTACATAGAAGAAAAACTCCTTTGATTCGTTCCCCTTACTGATGCCTTCAAGCTCTTTGTTTCATCTTCCGTCTTGATATGTTTATCGACTGACTAGTTTTGTTAATTTGGATCATTTTGAGGTTACTGAAACAGAAACTGACCTTAGTTTCGTTGGTCTCAATTCTAAGACATGAACATTTTGTAATTTGTGCTTGTTACGGTATGTTTGCTGTTGTTGAACAATCCCATGATTCGATTTCATAACAAAAAACTAAGGTCAGTGTTCTTCCGACTATAAAGCATAACTTAACGTTTGTAATTTGTGCTTGTTACGGTTTATATACCCGCGTGCATCTGTCCATTTCCCGTTCCATATACGCAATGCAAGTCAAAGCATGAAGAACATTGTTCGACTGTGTCGATGGAAGAAGAGTAAATCTCAAACTAAAGAAATTTCCAAAACTAATTACATGTACAAGTCAAACTTTTAGTACTTTGACTGGCAATTTCTTACTTGTTAGTTGTTACTATCACTGTCACTGTGATCCCTTGATTGCCTCAGAAGAAGAAAAGTTTAATAATGTTATGTAAACTTAAAATACTTTATTAACTTAATGGTCAGATCTTTGAAATTATGATTTAACGATAAATTAATTAATTAGAAGATATACTTTGATTCATGGAAAGTTCATTGTCACGAAGGAATAAGTTCTCATTGAGATTGAGTTTTTTATTGATGGATGTAAAACTTACGTAATTGAATTGAGAGATGACCAATCCCTAAAATCTGTTCATATAATATAATATTGTCTTATTATCATAATTAAATGTCTAACATGTTATTAAAGACTTGGCATGGTCAGTAATGGTTGACCGCAAAACAAAGACTTAGAAAAGGCTGGCTTACAAAATGTTTTATGTAAGACAACTATATGTCTATAGTTATTGTCTAACCTACGGAGTATTATATACAGATTATACCTTTATTTATTGCATGTCTCACGACTTTTCCACGGATACTTACTGTTAACTGATAAAAAAAACCAAGAGTTGAATATAGTACTCCGTATAAAAGTAGAGTATGTGTGAGCTCTATAATTCTGCATCTACTGTAAAAAAACCATAATAATGGTGTCTGTTTTCTTACTTTTGCTTCAGGTGCTTCCTATACTAACTCTAGCAGTTGACCCGAGTATCTCGATGCCTAATTGTGTCGATCGCTGTGGTGATGTTCTGATTCCGTATCCATTTGGCATTAATGCGGGTTGTTACCGCGACCACTCATATGAGATTGTTTGCAATGCATCTTCCGGTTCCCCCAAGCCAATTTTGCGGGAGTTTAATCTCGAAGTGCTGGACATCAACTGGCTAGACAGATACTCACGGCGGGACCCACAGTACGATGAGAACGATGACAAAAAACAAAAAATTACAGTAGCCCTGCCTCGTTCGAATATCTGTGGAAGTGATGCTGTCAAAGTAATTCGTAGCCATGACTTTACAGGTAGTCCATATCGATACTCACAATTTTCCAATGTGTTGATGATGGAGGGCTGTGGAGGCAGTGCTGTATTAATGAGACGGGACGGGAAAGTATTGGCTGGATGTGCTTCGATTTGTGCCAGTGATGCTACTAATATGAGTGGAAGTGGAACGACCTGCTACGGTGTTGGATGCTGCCAAGCCTCAATGCCACCGGACCCTTCGCCTGAAATTGATTACTTTGAATGGGAAAAAGACCTTGTTTTTTATGAGATACGCGTTGTTTTTGAACAACCAATTAAATCCAACAGTTGCAATGCATCAGTTGCCGTGGTTGACACTGACTCGATGAAAAAGTTCGGCAGGTCATCATCTACTCTGGAATACTTTCCTACAACATTGCTGTGGAAGGCTACATATTTAAAGCCTTCGCTGGTTGAGTACGAGGCAAGTTTCGGTTGTGAAGAGCAAATGTGCTGGTGTGAATTTCCTTATGAAGGAAACCCCTATCTTCCCAATGGATGCCAAGGTAAATAACAAAACTGTAATATTTCTGTTTTTACTCAATAGACTGCTTCGTGACATATATGGAAAAAACGAAAAGTGAGTCACTAAACTATATATCGCCACACATTGCATTTTGGACATAAATTTCAATATAGGTCCGTGAAAATCAGCTTTACCTGTGCTGAAAATACACGGCAACCCGTGAGGCCTTGTAAATCTTGTTAGAGTGTATAAAACCGAAAATGGGTCTCTAACCATCAGCTTAAGCTTTTGGTAAAGTTGGTTCCAGACAAATTTGACCCCTTTACCTCGACGAGAGTCATAGAGGTACACAGTTTTGTTGTTGCTGCTGCTGATGACACATTGAATATTTTTCTTTAAAGTTGTGGAAGAGTGTCGCAAGTGCAAATCCAGTTGTGATCGGCAGAACGACCCAGCAGATAAAGGCTCGTACTATTATTGTATGAACCATTCAATGTTCAGGCGAGCTCCATTTCTTGGTATGTATATCTGCTCTAATTACTCAATTATCTCTCATTTGGAAAACAAATGTTGCTTTACTTGGTAGAGTGGCTTAAGAATTTCACACTGAACGGTTTTTATTCTTTTTCCAAATGTTTCTGTCACACCTTTTGTTTATACACAAAATCACTATACGCGTGAGGATTTGCATGACTGTCAGAGCTTCAGATATAACATGCATACGCGTCACTATACGCGGCATTAAACTGCATACATTCCCGACGTTGAGAATTACGGATTAACATTTTGCCGATGCTGGATACCCGTTGTATCGTGAAAAACATCCATCTATATGTTATGACTTATCATCTTAGAATTCACAGAGATGTGAAGATTTATATGTTGTGACGTTTTCAGGATTCATCTCTGGTTTGGGATTTGTGCTATTGGTCCTAGGTTTCTATTGGCTATACAGATTCGTGAAAAGGAGAAGAGAAATCAAGCGAAAAGCGGAGCACTTCAAGAGAAACGGTGGCCTACTGCTGCAGCAGCAGATGTCGTCCGATGATGGTACTGTTGAGACAACCAAAGTTTTTACTGTTACCGAGCTAGAGAAAGCTACCGACAAGTTCAACGAGAACAGAATACTTGGCCAAGGAGGCCAAGGTACGGTGTATAAAGGTATGTTGATGGATGGAAAGATCGTGGCGATCAAGAAAGCCAAAATGGTCGACGAGAGTCAGGTCGGACAATTTATCAACGAAGTAGTTATTCTTTCTCAGATCAACCATCGGAATGTGGTCAAACTATTTGGATGTTGTTTAGAGACAGAAGTTCCTATACTTGCCTATGAGTTCATACCTAATGGAACACTTTACGAACATTTACATGGTCAAAGTGAAGATTTTCATATCAGTTGGAAAATGCGAGTACAAATTGCAGCAGAATCAGCTGGCGCTGTTGCGTATCTACATTCATCTTCGTGTGCTCCTATTTACCACAGAGACATCAAGTCGACCAATATACTCCTGGATGAGAAATACCGAGCAAAAGTCTCTGATTTTGGGACCTCTAAGGCCATTAACATCGAGCAGACTCACGTGACTACTGTTGTTCTAGGAACATACGGTTATTTAGATCCCGAATACTTTCAGTCGAATCAATTCACTGAAAAAAGTGACGTGTATAGCTTTGGAGTAGTCCTTGTTGAGCTCATAACGGGCAAAAGGCCGATATGCCCCACGGGAGACGGTGGATGGATAAGCCTGGCCACTGAGTTTCTTACCAAAATGCAAGACTCTCAATTGCTAAGTATGCTAGATGCCCGGATTGTAGACGAGGGCAAGGAAGACGAGTTTATGGCAGTCGCTGAACTTGCTAGAAAATGCCTGCATACGAACGGGAAAGAACGACCTACAATGAAAGAAATCGCAGTGCAATTGGATGCAATCAGGTCTTCACAAACGCCTTTTCTGTCAGATATACAGCATGTAGAGAGTAATCATGGTGTCACAGAAGCTATGTACTCAGATGGTGGTCCTTTCGATGAAGGCATGCTATTTGCTGATGATGAGCCTCCGTCTTACTCCGTTGAGATTCAACCGCTCATGATTAGCGACTAACGGAGCTAGGTATTTCCCCAAGAATGCAGAATTAATAATGTGGTAAAAGAAAACCTGCAATGTACTACGGATTATATCTTTAGTCTGAAGATGTGCATTTAATATCTAGCTGTTGTTCGTCTGTTTTTATCTGTTCTCTTAGTATACGGAGTATTAAAGTATCGGCTTCTGCAAATGCGTGCAGATATTGCATATTTGTGTCTATGGGATCCTTGGTGTGTAATGCACTAATGCTATTTGCTGATGATAATCCTCCCTCTTTACCCGAGGTACCCTAAAGTTTTTGTTTGATGCCCAACATAACAAAAATGATGGCGCCATTAAAGATTGATGACTTATCGTTAATTATTTTTTAATTAATATTGGAGTATAAAGAGTTAATTTTTTTTTTTTTTTTTGCTGCATCCTCAAACTTTTTAGTTGTACACGATAATCTTGAAATTTATAAGCTTTTTACATAGTAAGTACCCTTTAAAAATATTGAAAAATATTTTTAAAATTAATAATATAATAATATTGGAGGGCAAATCCAATATTGGGATATTTCATATGAATAGGATTGTAAACCAATACGTGATTTTCCATTAATAAACCAACCTTTTGATTAACTCTGAATAAACCAACTTTTGTACCCCATCTTCCATTATTATACTATCTCGATTTTGAAATTGTCATTTTGGGTAAAACGAAAACTATAACCCTCATGCTTTCACTCCATTGTTAATATTATAGAAAAAAAAAGGGATATTTCCCATGGTACCCCTGAGGTTTGTCACTTTACCCATAATACCCATCTTTTCATGCTAAAAAACTTTGACCGAGCTTAACTTGTAGTTACGAGTTTAGAAATTGACAATCGTTTTGCCTAAGCCGTAGATCTCGTTAAGACGATCAATTTGAACATCGAATTTTGCACATTCGCAACTCGTGACTAATAGATATGGTCGGTCAATTTTTTTTCGATAAAATAACTTTGACCGACCATAACTTGAAACTACGTGTTCTAAACATGAATTTTTTTATGTCAAATTGAAGAGCTCGAAAAGACGATTACTTTGAAAACAATAATGATCGAATTCTGAATTCGTAACTACAAGTTATGGTCAGTTAAAGTTTTTTTTCACAAAACAAAGGGCATTTCGGGAAAAATTGCAAACCTCAGGGGTACCGTGGGAAATATCCCAAAAAAAAAGGGGGAAAACATATGATCTTCATCCTCAAATAATCGTTTAAAAATGAAGATAATATAATATTGGAAGATATAGTGTAAAAGTTGGTTTATTGAGGGTTAATCAAAATGTTGATTTATTAGGGACCATGGACACAAAGTTAAAAAGTTGGGTAACATTAGAAAATTGTCAAACCTCGAGTACCGTGGGAAATTCCCTTTTAAATAAACTTTTTCTAATGGATTAATTTAAGAGTAAATTGACAATTACACCCATGGTTTATTGCCAACTTGAAACTTACATCCACATTGTTTTCGACTTTGTAACTACTACCACTATGTTTGGTTCGGTTAATGGTTACTACCATATTTAATCCGAACCTAGAAAAACTACTTAAAAAGGCGAAAATACCCTTACTTTCACTTGTCCTTATTTTTACTCCCCTTTCTTCTTCCTTCTTTGTTAATTTTAACCTAAGATAATTTGAGTTCAATTATTTACATCAACCACAAAATTACTGAATTTATTTACAAGAGAGCGTCAACGGCTTTGGCCCAAACGTCTCACAACCATGACGCAAATTGGGATTCAATGCGTAGACTTATGATTTCTAAGTTTGTAATAAAAACTTGTTTGTGGTAGAACCAATTTATGTTTTCAAAACTTTGTCCGTAGGTTTGTTATTTTGTGGAAAACGATTTCAGTGTTGTGGATGTAAGTTTCGAGTTGGCAATAATGTCGAACTCAAATTAAACTTAGGTTAAAATTAACAAAGAAGGAAGAAGAAAGGGGGAGTAAAAATAAGGGCAAGTGAAAGTAAGGGTATTTTTGTCTTTTCAAGTGGTTTTTCTAGGTTCGGATTAAATATGGTAGTAACCATTAACCGAACCAAACATAGTGGTAGTAGTTACAAAGTCGAAAACTGTGGATGTAAGTTTCAAGTTGGCAATAAACCATGGGTGTAATTGTCAATTTACTCTTAATTTAATTATAAAATGAATTGTGATGAAATTTCATTAGAACTCAAACGTAGAGTGTGATTTGACTTCTAACTTTAAGTAAAGGGATTTAATTGTTATAATAGAAAGTTAAGAGGCCTAATTTCACTATTTAACAAAGTTATGAGTGCAAAATTAATATACTCCTCCATTTCTTCGGCACAAAAAATTAAAAAATTAAGTAATAATACGGAGTATTAAATATATGTAACGAGTTTGTAGTAAGTGTGTTTTAAAAAAAAATAGAAAAAATACTCTCTCCTTCCCAAAATCAGAGTCCCCTTTTGATTTTCCAAAAGTCCCAAAATAAGTGTTCCCTTTGTAAAAGTTACTAAATTACCCTTATCTAATATCATCCTTATTGTGTAAATGTGTATTGCTAAGTTGTTTCAATGAAAATATTACGGAGTGTTAGATTGAGACGGTCGGATTATAGTGTATTAAATGATAATATTGTGTATGAAAGAAATTGGTGCTCGGATAATTGTAGAGTCGCAAGTGACTGCTCTCCTTAGAAAGTATTTCGCCCCTTACTTGCCTTAGGGAGACCGCGAAATCAATCGTAGGATAAAACTACAAAGTCCCTTTGGTTTTTAGGCCAAAAACAAAGAAGAACTTTAATGCTTTTGTTTGATTTGTAGAGGGTAGAAATCTGAAAATTTTTTATTATTATTTTTCTTTCACAATCCTCTTATATTTATAAGGAGAATTATACATGATACGGATTATCTATGAAAAGGCACGTACCTATTCAAGAGCCACTTGTTTTGACAAATGAATGCCACTTTTTGGTGAATGGCTTTGATGTACAAACATTGTACGTAAAATTCAATTATTTATATATTAATTGAGCACTTAACCAAATCTATAATTATTTATTTCTTTTTCCGCTTCTTCCGTACATCCCGTTAACTCAATAATTGTTTATATACGAACGTGTACTCCACACTCCCGATTCATATTGTAACGTTATGAGTTTCCGTATGATTCTACCACGATATCCAATTATACTTAAACGGTACGATGACAATTAAATCACCAACACGGAGTAATATCTACTAATAAGCTCTCTCACCAATATTAGTATAGGGGTAAAATTAAAATTATAAGAAAAATATTATAAAGATTAAGGGATAAATAGTCCTTTATTAAATTTAAGATTTAGGAAAAAGGTAGACCTATTTTAAGATGAAGTAATAAATTTTGATTTTTTGGAAAATGTTACTCTATGTGATGAAGGAAGAAAACCACTATTTATTTCATTGACATTAATTTGTTTCTCATAAATTGCCGAAATCTCTAGTCTGTTACGTCTTTTTGACAAAGTTGTTGGGTCTTTTTGTACCACGTCATTGCAATTTAGTGGCACACGAACTAGGAATGTTTGGGTCGGATGTAGTTGTTCTAATAAATTTAATACTCCGTATCAATTTAATACGGAGTACTATCAATTTTAGCAGTTCTAATAAATTTGGACAGAAACCGACCTTAGCTCAGTTGGTAGAGCGGAGGACTGTAGTTGTTCTAGCAGTTTAATCCTTAGGTCGCTGGTTCCAATCCGGCAGGTCGGATTTTTATTTTAGGGTTTCATTTCACGATTACGGAGTATTTTTTTTATTTAGTTCGTCTCACATTATTGATTGATTTTGTAGAGTATTTTTGATGCGTAAATTGGTCATTCACTTGGGTAGTAGCGATAAATGGACCCCTTTGGCACTTTGTAAGAGCAAATGACCAAGACTATGCGCTGGTGTTATGATGTAGAACCGCGGCACAAGTCTGTCTTTTTATTCATTAGCGTATTTTCAATTTGTTTCGACTTAATTTCAGTTCAGTTCAGTTCATCTGCTGTTGCCATATAGTCAAATATGGAGTGTTACATATAAAATTAACCTGCTTATTTTCTCTTTGCTGGTACTTTCACTGAGGACTCTTGATTTGCCATGAGAAGAAATTCTAACATTGGTGTACAAGGCATGATAGCCCTATATATATGTATACAGTTTCTCTGAGGTCTGTAACTGTGCATCGATTCTTGAATATAAAACAATGGTATCACTGTTTTTAATCGTGCTTCAGTTGTCGTCAGTCGGAACTGTAGCTGTGGGATCGATTATTTCAATGCCTAATTGTGTCGACCACTGTGGTGGTATCAAGATTCCGTACCCATTTGGCATTGGTGCCAATTGTTACCGTGAGCGGTCATTTGAGATAATCTGCAACTCGTCTTTTAGTTCCCCCAAGCCATTTTTGCGAGTACTTAATCTCGATTTTCTGAACATCGTTTGGCTGAAAAATGGGTCAGAGTTGCAGACAGTTACTGTCGGCCTGCCTCGTCCAAATATCTGCGAAACTGACGGTGCCTTGGTAATTCGTAGTCATGACTTGAAAGGTAGTCCATATCTGTTTTCGTCCAATGTTCTGATGCTGCAAGGCTGTGGAGTTAGTGCAGTCGCGAAAGATCGGTCCAATAGAGTCGTGGCTGGTGCTGCTTCTAACTTGAGTGGAACGACTTGCTACGGGTTAAATGCTGCCGTGAGGATATTTCAGATGGTCTTGATTATTATGAGATAGCTGCGTTTTCTGAACAACCGCTTAAAAGCGACAATCACGATACATTAGTTGTCGTGCTTGACAGTGGGTCAGTGCAGAATTTGCCCGGGTCATTGGCAAGTGTAGAGATCATTCCTACAACGTTATTTTGGAACGCTACGTATGCAAAACCTTTTGAGTATGTACGGAAGGCAAACGTCAGTTGTAGTCTTCATAGTTGTGTGTGCCAAGTTTTTTATGAAGGGTACCCGAATGTTCCCTACGGATGCCAAGGTACACAACGAACTTGTATTCTATTCTTAATATGTTTTCCAATACGAAGTACTCGGAATATATATCTTCTTCTTGGATGTACTTCTGTGCTGACAATGTTTTTTTTGACAAGTTGTTAACGAATGTACCTAGTGCAAAGGTCGCTGTGGCGTGGCTATCATTCTTCGACAGGATCACAGTACTTTTATTGTAAGAAAAATCCGCTGTTCACGCAGGCTCCTTTTCTTGGTTTGTACATCTGACGTGATCGACCATATGAGATAACTTATAACTTGTCTTCGGGGTCAGCTAAGCCATTTTCGCGGGAGTTTAATCTTGAGGTGCTGAACATTGTCAGGCCAAAAAATGGGCTAGCCATCACCGTTCCCAGCACACAGACAGTAACAGTAGGGCTGCCTCATTCAAATCTCTGTGGAAGTGATGGTGCCGAGGAAATCCGTAGCTATGACTTGAAAGGTAGTCCATATTTGTTTCAATGTTTGGTCCGAATGTTTTTATGATGGAAGGCTGCGGAGTCACTGCTACTGTAAAAGATCGGTATGGGAAGATCCAGGTTGGTGTCAAGTAGGTCGATGCAGGTTTGACCTTGTCATTGTCAAGTGTAGATATCATACCTACGACAATCTTTCGGAACTCTGAATTTGCTAAACCTTTTCAGTATGAAAGAAAGGCAAAAGTCAGGTACATTTCTCAGAGTTGCGACCTTGTGAATGTCGATTTGTTTATGAAGGAAGTTCCTTAAGGATGCCAAGGTAAATAGCAATGTTGTTTTCATTACATTATCTTTTACAGTAAATGTCGTCGTAGACTAACTTGATCTCAATCATCACCTTAATGACCTCAAACTTTTGGTTGAAATCGTCTTCCAATATTTGCAGGCTTGCAGCTGCTGTCGTAGATACAACATATCCACATTTGTGTCATGTTGTGAAAGAATGTACCAAGTGCGTAGATCTCTGCTACGAGGGCTTCATTTCTGCGACATAGTCATCGACTCATCGTACTTTTATTGCAATAAACACCCACAGTTCAGGCGGGGTTCTCTTCTTGGTATGTACATCTGATCTAAACCGCCCAGTTTGCTTTTTATGTATTACTTAGTCTTGTATATGAACGCAACATTCTCATTCAAGATGGTGTATCTATATTGGTCGACGGAGTTTTATGCTACTCTTCTTTACTGCCTGAGTCATTCCATCTTACACATAGCTCCTATCTCTCACAATTTTTATATTTTTTGATTTGAAATCCTTCTTATTGCAGTTTTAGTTTAAACAGGCGCACCAATGACGCGCCTTGGATGGGGCAGTAGGCAAAACGTCTTGATGCACCAATGACAAGGCTTACTAAACGGACCCATTAGTCGTAACTTTTTCAATTAAATTTCTAGTTATGCCCTTTCTTTACCCAATTATTCTCAATTTATACTGATGCTATGATGTACTTCCTCTGCACAAGTAACACCTTTTTATTTGCTGTATTGTTTAGGTATTGTTTTCTCGGACTTAATACGCAGTACAATTTTGTTCTTTACTTGAGTTTAGTTAAGATATTTTCAGTTCAAGGCGAGGCCGTATCATTTAGGTCTAGTTATGTAGCATAATCAACAAGATAATAATTGAAGACAAGTCAAATATTACATTTGTTGGTACTTGCTTAGCAATTTCTTTGCTGTTACTTTCGCTGAGGACTCTTCATTTGTCGTAAGAAGACATGGAAATATTATAAGTGTAGAATTTTCTGAGCTCTGTGTAGTTCATCAATTCTAGAAAAGAAAAGATAAGAAAACAATGGTGTCTTTGTTCTTACTTGCGCTACAGCTGTTGCCAGTCCTGACTGTAGCAGTTGGGTCGATTATATCGATGCCTAACTGTGTCGATCGTTGTGGTGATGTCCGGATTCCGTATCCATTTGGCACTGGTGCCAATTGTTACCGTGAGCAATCATTTGAGATCATTTGCAATGCGTCTTTCAGGTCACCTAAGCCATTTTTGCGGGAGTATAATCTTGAAGTGCTGAGCATCGACTGGTTTTCAAAGTCAGAATCTGGCCCCAGCCCCACAGTAACTGTAGGCTGGCCTCGTCTGAGTATCTGTGGAAGTGACGGTGACAAGGAAATCCGTAGCATAGACTTGAAGGGTACTCCATATCTATATTCGTCCAATGTGCTAATGATGGAAGGTTGTGGAGTCAGAGCTGTTGTAAGAGATCGGCACAAAAGAATAGTTGCAGGGTGTGCTTCAAATTGTGACAGTGACGCTGCTAACATGAGTGCAACGCCTTGCTTGGGCGTCAGATGCTGCCAGGCTGATATTCCAGACAGTCTTGATTATTTTGAGATAGCTGCCTTTTCCGAACAAACGACTAAAACAAACACTTGCAATGCCTTATTAGCAGTGACTGACAGTGATTCGTCGCAGAAGATGATTGGGTCGTTGTCAAGTGTTGAGACCATTCCTACGACATTATCCTGGAATGTTACATTTTCGAAACCTTTTCAGCATGAACGTAAGGCAAATTACACTTGCTATTCAGACCGTTGTGAGTGTGAATTTTTTTATGAAGGATACCCCTATGTTCCCTACGGATGCGAAGGTACACAACAAAGTTGTATTCTTTTTAATTTCGTCTTCTGCAGTTTCTTATGGGCATGCCGTTGTCGCAGCATATGCACTATGCAGATGTGCTGACAATGATTTTTTTTTTTTTCCCCTTTTCGTGTCAAGTTGTGAAGGAATGTGCCAAGTGCAAAGATCACTGCGCCGAGGGCTATTATGACGACATCCACTCCTATTATTATTGTAAGAAACATTCATTATTCAGGCGGGTTTCTTTTATTGGTATGTACTCGTAACTCTTAAACAGCTAATCCTCCAATAGCCTAAATCCGAGTGTAGTTGATATCATCATTGTCACATGTCATGCTTATAGCTCTTTCATTATAATTTTTCCGCCTAAACTAATACTTATAGCTTGAAATATTTAAATAACAAATATGGTAATGAAATTGAAATTAAACTATTTAAACTAATACTTATAGCTTAAAATTAGGTTATATTTAAATAACACACATGGTAATGAAAAAATAATACTATTTGAAATTGAACACTCTAATCAAATCAGATACACTGTAAATATAAAAATATTGTTATCATAATTGGAGCATAATAAATCAAAACTATCTAACGAATTACTTAGTAAGACCAAGTTAAAGTTTAGATGTATGACAAATGTCAATCACCGGAGGCAGATCCAGTTTATATATATATTATTAAATTTGAGAAAAGGGAACATTTGGCCAAGGCTGGAAATCCGTTGCAACATGAAAAACATCAATCTCAGAACTGGAAGTGTGTTTCGGAAAGATGTGATTCACAGAGTAATGTGAAGACTTCTATGGTCTAATCTCAGAAGTTGTTCCGTGGCTTGTTTGATTCACAGAGTATGTTATGACGTTTTCAGGATTCATATCTGGGTTTCTGCTGTTGGTCCTGGGTTCCTATTGGCTATACAGATTCGTGAAAAGAAGAAGAGAAATCAAGCGAAAAGCAAAGCACTTCAAGAGAAATGGAGGCTTACTGCTGCAGCAGCAGATGTCGTCTGACGAAGGTGCTGTTGAGACAACCAAAGTTTTTACTGTCACCGAGCTAGAGAAAGCTACCGACAACTTCAACGAGAACAGAATACTTGGCCAAGGAGGCCAAGGCACGGTGTATAAAGGTATGTTGATGGATGGAAAGATCGTGGCGATCAAGAAAGCCAAAATGGTCGACGAGAGTCAGGTCGGACAATTTATCAACGAAGTAGTTATTCTTTCTCAGATCAACCATCGGAATGTGGTCAAACTACTTGGATGTTGCTTACAGACAGAAGTTCCTATACTTGTCTATGAGTTCATCCCAAATGGAACACTTTACGAACATCTACATGGTCAAAGTGAGGATTTTCACATCAGTTGGAAAATGCGCGTACAAATTGCAGCAGAATCAGCTGGCGCTGTTGCATATCTGCATTCATCTTCTTCAGCTCCGATTTACCACAGGGACATCAAATCGACCAATATACTCTTGGACGAGAAATATCGGGCAAAAGTTTCTGATTTTGGGGCCTCTAAGGCCATTAACATCGATCAGACTCACGTGACTACTGTTGTTCTAGGTACATACGGTTATTTAGATCCCGAGTACTTTCAGTCGAATCAATTTACTGAAAAAAGTGACGTTTATAGCTTTGGAGTAGTCCTTGTTGAGCTCATAACGGGCAAAAAACCAATATTCTCCACAGGAGACGGAGGATGGATAAATCTGGCCGCCGAGTTTCTGACCAAAATGGAAGACTCACATCTGCTAAGTATGCTAGATCCCCGGATCGTAGACGAGGGTAGGGAAGACGAATTTATGGCTGTCGCTGAACTTGCCAGAAAATGCCTGAATATGAATGGGAAACAACGACCCACTATGAAAGAAATCGTAGTGCAATTGGATGGGATCAGATCCTCACAGATGGCTTTCCTCACAGATCTAAGAATTCCAGAGAGTAACTTAAGTCTCATGATGACGGTTCTTTCGGTGAAGGCATGTTTTTCACAGATGATGATCCTCCGGCTTGTTCTGTAGAGATTGTACCGCTCATGATTGGTGACTAACTTAAGTCTCATGATGCGCATTTACTACGACTTGTGACCCTTTCCCGAAGGTTATGTTGTTATCAATGTCGTAGTTGTATTTAAGTGTACTTCTGCAATTGCTTACAAATGGTGTATATTTGTTTTTACCCCGTCTGCTTATTATCTATTTGATTGTAATTGTCATGATTCATGTGTTAATTTATGAAGTAATCTGAAAATAACCTAGAAAGGGTTCATTTTCATCCTTTTAAACCAAACAGAAACCTCGCCGATATTGAAACTATTTGGATTATTTTGAGTGGCCTTAGCTTTGTTGTTCTAAGTTCTAAGAATTAAACATTTTGATCGGAAAGCGTACGTCCGACACTTCTTATGGTGCTACTTGTTGGGCTCCCTCGGGGACTGAGGTTATGTTTTTTGTTGCAGAACTGTTGCATGCGTCGATTTTATTGCAAAACTAATACACCCTCTTTCCATATTGTGCGTAGTGTTGTTATCATATTTCGCTTTTATAAGCACAATGCCAAAAAATCAGACAAGTCATACTTTTGGTACTTTGCCTGGAAATATCTTACCTGTTACTGTCACTGAGGTCCCTTGATTTACCAGAAGAAGAAAAGTCTAATGATGTTACACAAGACTTGGCTAATCACAACAACGTAAAAAAGACGGTCAGACTTTTCGTACAACTTTTCCACGATAAAAACCAAAGCCTGATAACCTGTATATAGTAGAGTTATGTGTGAGCTCCTATAATTCTGCATCTACTCTAAAAAGCATAACAATGGTGTCTGTGCTCTTACTTTTGCTTCAGGTGCTGCCTGTACTAACTCTAGCAGTGGACCCGAGTATATCAATGCCTAATTGTGTCGACCACTGTGGTGATGTTCGGATTCCGTATCCATTTGGCATTAATGCGGGTTGTTACCACGACCGCTCGTATGAGATTGTTTGCAATGCATCTTCCGGTTCCCCCAAGCCAATTTTGCGGGAGTTTAATCTTGAAGTGCTGGACATCAACTGGCAAGACAGATACTCACGGCGGGACCCACGCTACACCGAGAATGAAGACAAAAGACACACAATCACAGTAGCCCTGCCTCGTTCGAATATCTGTGGAAGTGATGGTGTCAAGGTAATTCGTAGCAGCCATTACTTTACAGGTTCTCCATATCGATACTCGCAATCTTCCAATGTTTTGGTGATGGATGGCTGTGGAGGCAGAGCTGTGTTAAGGAAACGGAACCGGAAAATCTTGGCTGGATGTACTTCAATTTGTGACAGTGATGCTACTAATATGAGTGCAAGTGGAACGGTCTGCTACGGTGTTGGATGCTGCCAAGCCTCAATGCCACCGGATTCAGCGCCCGGAACTGAACACTTTGATTATGAAAAAGACCTTGATTTTTATGAGATACGCGTTGTTTTTGAACAACCAATTAAATCCAACAGTTGCAATGCATCAGTTGCCTTGATTGCCAGTGACTCAGTGAAAAAGTTCGTTAGGTCATCATCTGCTATGGAACACTTTCCTACAACATTACTTTGGAAGGCTACCTATTTGAAGCCTGTCTCCCTTGAGGAACGGGCAAGTTTCGCTTGTCTTGATCAAGGGTGTTTTTGTATATTTCCGTATGAAGGAAACCCATATCTTCCCAATGGATGCCAAGGTAAATAACGATGCTGTAATATTTGGATTTTTACTCCTTTGGTGTCTCGTCTTACGTGATTTCCGGTTTTCAATAGACTGTTTGGTGATATATATGGAAAAGAAAAGTGAGTCACTAAACAAGGTCCATTAAATTTTACCTCTTTAACTGGATTCGCATATAGTATTGTTGTTGTCGTCGCTGCTGCTGTTACTGTATATTCACTCTAACAGACGCATTGAATATTTTTCTTTCAAGTTGTGGAAGAGTGTCACAAGTGCAAACGCAGTTGTGATCTGCAGAACGACCCAACAGATCAAGGCTCCTACTATTATTGCATCAAGAATTTCCAAATAACTTCAAGGCTCCTACTATTATTGCAGTTCAGGTGAGCTCCATTTCTTGATATACATGGTCCCCGCAGACCCTAAATAACTTCAGGACTACGGCTTTTTTTGATCATTGTTGTTGTTGTTATTTAACCCCCAACCTAATGTTTTGTTTTATCGCTTAATTGCCCAAACCAACGTTGCTTATTTCGTAGAGTGGCTTAAGAATTTCCAAATGTTTCTATCATTTACAAAACCACCGTTGGATTGTTGATGGTTAGCCTACTGTCAGAGCGTCATGTATG
Source organism: Dianthus caryophyllus (assembly GCA_023091065.1). Lineage (NCBI taxonomy): Eukaryota > Viridiplantae > Streptophyta > Magnoliopsida > Caryophyllales > Caryophyllaceae > Dianthus > Dianthus caryophyllus. The sequence goes on from CM041519.1 coordinate 6,193,088, forward strand.
ACATGCACAAATTTCGCTATATGCGACAATAAACTGTATGTGTTTACGACATTGAGAATTAATATTTGGCCAATGCTGGATATCCGTTGTAACATGAAACCAAATGTTTCTAAATGTTTCTATCATTTACAAAACCACCGTTGGATTGTTGATGGTTAGCCTACTGTCAGAGCGTCATGTATGACAGGCACAAATTTCGCTATATGCGACAATAAACTGTATGTGTTTACGACATTGAGAATTAATATTTGGCCAATGCTGGATATCCGTTGTAACATGAAAGGCATATATCTATAAGTTGTCTGATGTCCTTTTCCTTTGGAATATTAAAATCGACTGAATATGATTCACAGAGTTATTGTATAAGTTGTTCCGTGGCTCGTTGATTAAACTGATGCTAAGTATGTTACGATATCTTCAGGATTCATCCCTGGCTTAAGTTTCTGCTACTGGTCCGAGGTTCCTCTCGGCTATACTTCTTCGTAAGAAGGAGAAGAAGAGAAATCAAGCGAAAAACTGAGCACTTCAACAGAAACGGAGGCTTACTGCTGCAGCAGCAGATGTCATCTGACGATGGTACCGTTGAGTCAACAAAAGTTTTTACGGTTATTGAGCTAGAGAAAGCTACCGACAAGTTCAATGAGAACAGAATACTAGGCCAAGGAGGTCAAGGAACGGTCTACAAAGGCAAGTTAGTGGATGGAAAGATTGTGGCCATTAAGAAAGCTAAAAAGGTAGACGAGACTCAGGTCGAACAATTTGTCAACGAAGTGGTTATTCTTTCTCAGATCAACCATCGGAATGTGGTCAAACTACTGGGTTGTTGTTTAGAGACAGAAGTCCCTATACTTGTCTATGAGTTCATCCCAAATGGAACACTTTATGAACATCTACATGGTCAAAGTGACGAATTTCACGTCAGTTGGAAAACGCGCTTGCAAATTGCTGTCGAATCAGCTGGCGCTGTTTCATATCTGCATTCATCTTCGAGTGCTCCTATTTACCACAGAGACATCAAGTCGACCAATATACTCCTGGATGAGAAATACCGAGCAAAAGTTTCTGATTTCGGGACCTCTAAGGCCATTAACATCGAGCAGACTCACGTGACTACTGTTGTTCTAGGAACATACGGTTATTTAGATCCTGAGTACTTTCTGTCGAATCAATTCACTGAAAAAAGTGACGTCTATAGCTTTGGAGTAGTCCTTGTTGAGCTCATAACGGGCAAAAAACCGATATGCCCCACGGGAGATGGTGGATGGATAAATCTGGCCACCGAGTTTCTTACCAAAATGGAAGACTCTAATTTGCGCAGCATGGTAGATGCTCGTATCATAGACGAGGGTAAGGAAGACGAGTTTATGGCTGTCGCAGAACTTGCCAAAAAATGCCTGAATTCGAATGGAAAACAGCGACCTACTATGAAAGAAATCGCAGTGCAGTTGGATGGGATCAGATCTTCACAAACGCTAAGACCTGCAGAAAGTAACAATGCTGCCATAGAGGTGGTTTACTCAGATAGTGGTCGTATCTGTGAAGGCATGTTTTTTGCAGACGATGATCTTCCCGTGTTCTCGTTTGAGATTGAACCCCGCTCATGATTAGCGACAAACGGAGCTATGTATTTCCCCAAGAATGCGGGATTAATGATGTGGTAAAAGAAAACCTGCAGTATATATCTTAAGCGCGAAGACGTGCATTTAATATGACTTGTGAGTTGTGACCCTTTTTCCGTAGATTATTACAAGCTATTGTTCGTCTGTTGTTATCGACTCCCTTAGTAGTGTGTTAAAGTATCTGCTTCTGCAAATGATTACAGATATTGTATATTTGTGTCTATGGGAGCCTTAGCATGTAATGTTTGGTGTTGCTGTACAGTCGTATATGTTCAGAATATTTCATCTTGTTTATATTTCAAGCTGTTTTCCCTGTAAATGGTCTTCCTACTCTGAAACATTACTCTAAGTTTGTAATCTGTGATTGCTGCAGTTTTTGCCTCCACATATTTTGTTGACTTATTTTCATCGACATAGTGGTTGTGTGCCTATGTCTTCTGTGCAGGTCCGAGTATGAAGAACATATTCAAAACTCGGCTATAAGTGTTGCACAAGGCACGGTGTTGGAGTGTCAGACCCGAACATTCCGTCTAAAACTTGTAATTTTCTTTTTGTTTCGAGTGAAGTGTCGAGGCGTCGTGGCGAAGTTGAAATGTCCCTTACTCCCTTGATTTGGCAGAAGAATAAAAGTCTAATTGTGTCGGCCACTGCTGTAACGTTCAGATTTCGTATCCTTTTGGCGTTGGTGACGGCTGTTACTACGACTGAGAATAAGAGATCGTCTGCAATGAGTTTTGGGTTACAATATTCACAATAGTCGCCTAAATACAAGCGCAACTTTTTACAATTACTGACGTGAGCTCAATCATCGATGTTACGAAATATTACTTGACTTTGAATTCTACTAGTAGACCTTGACAAGTATGTAGTAGATCTACGACAATCTTTCGGAACTCTGAATTTGCAAAACCTTTTCAGTATGAAGGAAAGGCAAAAGTCAGTTACATTTCTCAGAGTTGCGACCCTTGTGAATGTCGATTTGTTTACGAAGAAGTTCCTTATGGATGTCAAGGTAAATAGCAATGTTGTTTTCATTACATTATCTTTTACAGTAAATGTCGTCGTAGACTAACTTGATCTCAATCATCACCTTAATGACCTCAAATTTTTGGTTGAAATCGTCTTCCAATATTTGCAGGCTTGCAGCTTGCAGCTGCTGTCGTAGATACAACATATCCACATTTGTGTCATGGTTTGAAAGAATGTACCAAGTGCGTAGATCTCTGCTACGAGGGCTTCATTTCTGCGACACAGTCATCGACTCATCGTACTTTTATTGCAATAAACACCCACAGTTCAGGCGGGGTTCTCTTCTTGGTATGTACATCTGATCTAAACCGCCCAGTTTGCTTTTTATGTATTACTTAGTCTTGTATATGAACGCAACATTCTCATTCAAGATGGTGTATCTATATTGGTCGACGGAGTTTTATGCTACTCTTCTTTACTGCCTGAGTCACTCCTATCTCTCACAATTTTTATATTTTTTGCGATTTGAAATCCTTCTTATTGCAGTTTTAGTTTAAACAGGCGCACCTATGACGCGCCTTGGATGGGGCAGTAGGCAAAACGTTTTGATGCATTTCAGGCGCGCCTTTTTGACAAGGCTTACTTAACGGACCCATTAGTTGTAACTTTTTCAATTAAATTTTTAGTTATGCCCTTTCTTTTCCCAATTATTCTCAATTTTTACTCCTTTACATGTTTGTTAGTTTGACAACTCTTAAAAAACGTATTTTACTGTTGCAGCAGCAGATGTCATCTGATGATGGTACAGTTGAAACAACAAAAGTTTTTACGGTTACTGAGCTAGAGAAAGCTACCGACAAGTTCAATGAGAACAGAATAATAGGCCAAGGAGGTCAAGGAACGGTCTACAAAGGTATGTTAATGGACGGAAAGATTGTGGCGATTAAGAAAGCTAAAAAGGTAGACGAGAGTCAGGTCGAACAATTTGTCAACGAAGTGGTTATTCTTTCTTAGATCAACCATCGGAATGTGGTCAAACTACTGGGTTGTTGTTTAGAGACAGAAGTCCCTATACTTGTCTATGAGTTCATCCCAAATGGAACACTTTATGAACACCTACATGGTCAAAGTGACGAATTTCACGTCAGTTGGAAAACGCGCTTGCAAATTGCAGTCGAATCAGCTGGCGCTGTTTCATATCTGCATTCATCTTCGTGTGCTCCTATTTACCACAGAGACATTAAGTCGACCAATATACTCCTGGATGAGAAATACCGAGCAAAAGTCTCTGATTTCGGGACTTCTAAGGCCATTAACATTGAGCAGACTCACGTGACTACTGTTGTTCTAGGAACATACGGTTATTTAGATCCCGAATACTTTCAGTCGAACCAATTCACTGAAAAAAGTGACGTGTATAGCTTTGGAGTAGTCCTCGTTGAGCTCATAACGGGCAAAAAGCCGATATGTCCAACTGGAGACGGAGGATGGATAAATCTGGCAGCCGAGTTTCTTACCAAATTGCAAGACTCTCCATTGCTAAGTATGCTAGATGTCCGGATTGTAGACGAGGGCAAGGAAGACGAGTTTATGGCGGTCGCTGAACTTGCTAGAAAATGCCTGAATATGAACGGGAAAGAACGACCTACAATGAAAGAAATCGCAGTGCAACTGGATGCAATCAGGTCTTCACAAATGCCTTTTATGTCAGATCTACGGCCTGTAGAGAGTAATCAAGCTGTCACCGAAGCTATGTACTCAGATCAGTCAGATGGTGGTCCTTTTGGTGAAGGCATGTTTTTTGCTGATGATGATCCTCCTGCTTACTCCGTTGAGATTCGACCGCTCATGATTAGCGACTAACAGTGCTAGGTAATTCCCTAAGAATGCAGTATTATAATATGGTACAAGAAAACCTGCATTATATATCTGAAGCATGAAGATGTGCACTTAATCTGTTCCTCGTCTGTTGTTGTCGATGCCGGAGTAGTGTATTAAAGTACGTGCTTTTGGAATTGCTTACCAATTATGTATACTTTTATTTTGTTCCAAAACTGCTTATTATCTGCTTGATTGTAATTATCTGAAAGTTATCAATAAAATGTGAGATTTTGTGTGCTTTGCAGTATGCGTAACGCTTTCTATTTGCTTCTGTGACTGATATGTATGCCTATGTCTAGTTATTCACTCCTGATATATGTGATGGTTACTGAGAATATGGCCTAGTTTGACGATTTAACGCTTGATTGGGCGGACGAAAAGGAAGGAACGCAAAATTTCATTGTTCGGTTGACGTCATGCATTACGGAGTACTTTTTAACGGTTCACTTTGCTTCCAATATATCGTTCTCACTACCAATGCCTTAATGCTCTTGGTTTTGCCTTCTGCCATGATATCTGTATCACGGCTGACTAGCTGAAACATTCAATGTTCGTGATCTGTGGTTTGTTACAAATTTCTGTCCTCGGATTTTCTGTGAATATTATAGTTCCATCCGCAAAATGCATGTTGAAATGGGAAGAACATTAATGGACAGGAAGACTACTTGTTAGAGTACTTTGTCGATTGAAGGAGTGTTAAACTGTAAATGTCAAACCAGAGAATTCTCCGAAACTAATTACATGTACTGATGCATTATCACAGCAGAAATCCACCTATCAACTGTCACCAGAGAATTCTCTGAACAACGCCATGACAAGTGTTTTTTGAAAAGTTACGACAAAAGTTACGACAAGTCCATTGTTTTATTTTTTATTTTGCGTTTTGCCTGACAAATTCTTTGCTGTTACTGTCACTGAGGTTCCTTACTCCTTTGATTTGCCAGAAGAAGTCTAATGATGCTGTAGAGGATTTGGGCATGGTCGGTATTGGCTAACTGAAAAACCTAATTAACGAATCACGCTATCTTAAAAAAGACAGTCCAATCCAATATTTTATGCGATATTGTAACAACTTATTTAGTGGACGTTTTACTACTTTTCTACGGAGACTTGCTCTCAACTAGTATAACAGTAGAGTATGTCTGAAATCTGTAGTCCTGCATCTACCATTGAAAGCATAACGATGATGTCTGTAATCTTACTTTTGCTTCAGATGCTGCCTGTGCTTGCTCTAGCCGTCGACCCAAATATATGAAAGCCTAATTGTGCTGACCACTGCGGTGATGTTCAGATTCCGTATCCATTTGGCATTGGTGCCAACTGTTACCACGACCTAGAATATGAGATCGTCTGCAATAAGTCTTTGGGTTCCTTCAAGCCAATTTTACGGGAGTTTAATCTCGAGGTGCTGGACATCAACTGGGGAAGATACTTTCGGGAGGACCCAGGGTACACTAACGACAAAGACATGGGGCAAAAAATCACAGTAGCCCTGCCTCGTTTGAATTTCTGTGGAAGTGACGGTGTCAAGCAAATTCGTGGCTATGATTTCAAAGGTAGTCCATATTGATTCTCACAATTTTACTAGTTAAATAAACCGACACTAATATGAGTGGCGGTGCTGCTACTAATATGAGTGGAACGACCTGCTACGGTGTTGGATGCTGTCAAGCCTCAATGCCATCGGATCCGCAGAAGTTGTTTGATAAGGATGATTGGTTGAATGAGCTTGATTATTACGAGATACGCGTTGCTTTTGAACAACCAATTAAATCCAACAGTTGCAATGCATCAGTTGCCTTGGTTGACACTGACTCAATGAAGAAGTTCGTCAGGTCATCATCTACTCCGGAGTACTTTCCTACAATATTGCTGTGGATGGCTACATATTTGAAGCTTTCTTTGATCGACAACGGTGCAAGTGTCTATTGTGACGATGGCTACTGTGAGTGTAAATATACTTATGAACGAAACCCCTATCTTCCCAATGGATGCCAATGTATATCGTCTTGCGTGATTTCATAAATTCAATAAACTGCTTAGTGACATATATGGAAAAAAAGAAAAAGAAAAATGAGCCACTAAACAATGTGCCGCCGCACACACATTGCAATTTAATACGGTGTTATATGTGCTATGAGTAGTCTTATACTACTAATTTGGGTGTACAGGATATAATTTGGCTAGAATAAAATCTCTAATTACAAAGATATGATTTTATTTACTTCCTAATTACAAAGGTTTTTATGTTGTTTCCGAGCAACCAATAAAAGCAAACTCTTGCAGTGCATCAGTAGCCATGACTGCAGTAGGTCGATGCAGGTTTGACCTTGTCATTGTCAAGTGTAGATAACATACCTACGACAATCATTCGGAACTCTGAATTTGCAAAACCTTTTCAGTATGAAAGAAAGGCAAAAGTCAGTTACATTTCTCAGAGTTGCGACCCTTGTGAATGTCGATTTGTTTATGAAGGAAGTTCCTTATGGATGCCAAGGTAAATAGCAATGTTGTTTTCATTACATTATCTTTTACGGTAAATGTCGTCGTAGACTAACTGGATCTCAATCATCACCTTAATGACCTCATACTTTTGGTTGAAATCGTCTTCCAATATTTGCAGGCTTGCGGCTGCTGTCGTAGATACAACATATCCACAGCTGTGCGTGAGATATGCCTTGTATTTCAGAAAGACCACTGAAACACAATACTAAGGAGTACCTCTCGTAACTCCTTGCCCTTCTCTCTGCCTAAAACACAAGGAAATGCCTTCTATTAACTTGTCAACATTATCACGTAACAAATCTTACACAAGCAAGCAATGCCCATGCTTACACTATGTTGAAAATTGCAGCCAACCTAAATGGATTTTCTTGTCCATTTTATTATTTGTGCGAGACCCAACTATTAGCCATATTACTCTAGTTAAGGAAATATTATTTACCTCCCAGTCAAACAAATCAACTCATCAATATTATTGTGTTCACATTGTAATTAGAAAGTAAATAAAATCATATCTTTGTAATTAGAGATTTTATTCTAGCTAAGATTTATCATGTACACCTATATATATATATATGTATCATCTGTTGATATTGTAACCATGCAATTCTGAATTTAATAAAACCTTTCTTACTCTTCCATTATTCTATCATGGTATCAGAGACTTGTGCTCTTGATAGAGGGTAACACCTCGGAGTAGATCCTGAGGCCAAACCACCACCCAAAAACCAAATTTTACTTGGCCACTTTTCCGCTGCCACCACCTTAGAATTGCATCCAACCAAAAAGCAAAATTATAGCCAAAAACCCTCCTTGGCACAAACCTAATCACAACCAAAATTTTAGCCAAAAACCCTTCTTGGCCAAATCCATAGCCAAAACCCTTTTTGGCACAAACCTAATCTCAACCAAAATATGATAAATTATCGTTTCAAGATTACTTATTCAAAACCATAATATATTTTTTAATGTACAAGACAAACTCACCCATGATTTTAGTCTTGATAAATCTCAATGAGATAAACCATACATATATCTTTACAAACACAACCATTTGTTTATTTTTACAACCACTTGTTTATTTTTATAATACAACCACTTGTTTATTTTATTTTTTTTAACATAAATAAGTCATCTTATTTATCATACACCATAAAATTTTATGGTACACCACCAAAATGACCATAAAATTAAATTTACTTAAACCAAAACCAAAAACCAAAACCCTATTAATATAATTTATGTGCAAACACGTTTACACACCCACTACAAAAGTGCCCTTAAAATTCCCACGTTAACACCATCACCACGACCATCATCAACCTTATCATCATCATATTCATCATCATGCAACCTTATGTTGATGAACACCTTCAAAACCAACCTTAAAGTCACCACCTTTCATTAACCCTCAAAACCCCAGTCAACCACCCAACCACCACCGCCTTTAATGACCCTAAAATCCTCTTGTTAAAATACAGACACATGTCCCTACGCGCTCCATCTCGATCGTTTATCGTCTACTCATCAAGATTGGTCAAGATTGGTCTTACCCTTCGGCCGTACATCTTGCGGGGGCGTATTAGCCATATTACTCTAGTTAAGGAAATATTATTTACCTCCCAGTCAAGCAAATCAACTCATCATCAATATTATTGTGTTCACATTGTAATTAGAAAGTAAATAAAATCATATCTTTGTAATTAGAGATTTTATTCTAGCTAAGATTTATCATGTACACCTATATATCATCTGTTGATATTGTAACCATGCAATTCTGAATTTAATAAAACCTTTCTTACTCTTCCATTATTCTATCAACGTGTTGGTAATTCGTGGTCGTTACTGTTTCTGTCGATTTCCAGTTCCATCCACACAATGCCAAAAGTTAAGACAAGCCAATCTTTTGGTATTTTGCCTGGCAATATCTTACCAGTTATTGTCACTGAGGCAACGGCGGATCCAAGAGAGGTTCAAGAGGTGCAGCTACACGCCCAAACATTTAAGATAAATTTGACTTACAAGAAATAAGCACATGAAGAATAATATTGCCTGGTGGTAGTTTTGTTGGGTAATAAGGATTTGGGCTTTGCTTGTCTTAGGTTAGGAGTTCAAGCCTCTTCATAGTTAGTTCAAGCCCCTTCCCTTTCCCTCCAAACGGACCCATAATAAAAAATGTATAATATTTTTATATTAACCTTTCTAAAAATCTTTCACCATAAGTACAACAACAAAATTGTTACAAAAAAAATAATCATAAAATAATCCGTAATTATTATTTAAATAAAAAGTGATTAAGATTAAATTAACAGTAGTTCTCCTGAAAGACGGGCCTAACACAAGAATTTGTGTTAAATTAATACTCCATAAAAATTTAGAAGTTTACTTATTAAGTTGTGTGTTTTACTTTTTGCACCCCATGTCAACCGCTCTGGATCCGCCTCTGCACTGAGGTCCCTTGATTTGCCAGACTTGGCATCGGTGAAGTTTGACTTGGAAAATTAATTCACTAATCACAACGACGTAAAGAAGACGGCCTAACTTTTGGTAAATATTTTCCACGAAAACAATCAAAACCTGATAACCAGTACAAAAGTAGATAGTATCTGTGAGCTCTATAATTCTGCATTACTACTCAAAAAAAGCATAACAATGGTGTCTGTGTTCTTACTTTTGCTGCTTCATGTGCTGCCTGTACTAACTTTAGCAATCCACCCGAGTATATCGATGCCTAATTGTGTCGATCACTGTGGTAATGTTCGGATTCCGTATCCATTTGGCATTAGCGAGGGTTGTTACCACGACCGATCATATGAGATTATTTGCAATGCATCTTCCGGTTCCCCCAAGCCAATTTTGGGGGGAACTAATCTCGAGGTGCTGGACATCAATTTAAGCTCCGCATGGCATAACAAGCCGCAAAGAATCACAGTAGCCCAGCCTCGTTTGAATATCTGTGAAAGTGATGGAGTCAAGGTAATCCGTAGCCATGACTTTACAGGTTCTCCCTATCAATACGTGCAATCTTCCAATGTGTTGATGATGGAGGGCTGTGGAGGCAGTGCTGTATTAATGACACGGGACGGGGAAATCTTGGCTGGATGTGCTTCAATTTGTGACAGTGATGCTACTAATATGACTGCAAGTGGAACGACCTGCTATGGTGTTGGATGCTGCCAAGCTTCAACGCCACTGGGTTATAAGTATAATTGTCAATGGGAGGATGGCCTTGATTTTTACAAGATACGTGTTGTTTTTGAACAACAAATTAAATCCAACAGTTGCAATGCATCAGTTGCCTTTACTAATGTTGACTCAATGGAGAAGTTCGGCGTGTCATCATCGGAATACTATCCTACGATATTGAAGTGGAAGGCTACATATTTAAAGCCTTGGCTGAGTGAGTACAACGCAAGTTTCGGTTTCCGTTGTGATAATCAAGAGTGCAGGTGTCGATTTGCTTATGAAGGAAACCCCTATATTCCCAATGGATGCCAAGGTATATAACGATGCTGTTATATTTCGGTTTTTACTTCAATGGTGTCTTGTATTGCGTGATTTTCGAATTTTATAGACTGCTTAGCGACATATATGGAAAGAAAAATAAAATAAAAAATGAGCCACTAAATAATGTGCCGCACACACATTGCAATTTTGTTTTAGGTTCGTGAAATTAGCCTTAGATGCACATACTAATGTTGTTGCTTATGACACCTTCACTCTTTTTCTTTCAAGTTGTGGAAGAATGTCGCAAGTGCAAATCCAGTTGTGATCTGCGGAGCCACTTAACAGACCCAGTCCCCCATTATTATTGCAACAAGTATTTAATGTACAGGCGATCTCCATTTCTTGGTATGTATATCTGTTGTTGTTGTGCGGTATAAGAATGTCGCAAGTGCAAATCGAGTTGTGGTTGTGCGGTATAAGAATGGCAAACAATGTTGCTTACTTTGTAGAGTGGCTTAAGAATTTCACCGTGAATAGTTGTTTTTATTTTATATCTTTTCCCAATCGTTTTTGTCATGCGACTCATGCCTTTTGTTCATGCACAAAACCTCCATTGGGCTATAGATGGTTAGCATGACTGTCAGCGCGTCATATTTAACATGCATAATTGTCACTACACGCGGCACTAAACAGTATATATTTCCGACATTGAGAATTAACGTTTGGCCGATGCTGGATATCCATTGCAACATAAAAAAAAAAGGCCCATCTATACGTTGTCTTATGCTCTGTCGCTTGGATTATTGGACTTGCTACATTAGAACTTGCAGTCTTACAAACTGGGTGCTTCCTTCGGAAAGAAGTGATTTACTGAGTTATGTGAAGATTTAAATGTTTTTATTTTTTTCAGGATTCATCTCTAGTTTCGGATTCCTGGTATTGGTCCTAGGTTCATATTGGCTATACAGGCTCGTGAAAAGGAGAAGAGAAATCAAGCGAAAAGCGAAGCACTTCAAGAGAAATGGTGGCTTACTGCTGCAGCAGATGTCGTCTGACGAAGGTGCTGTTGAAACAACCAAAGTTTTTACTGTCACCGAGCTAGAGAAAGCTACCGACAACTTCAACGAGAACAGAATACTTGGCCAAGGAGGCCAAGGCACGGTGTATAAAGGTATGTTGATGGATGGAAAGATCGTGGCGATCAAGAAAGCCAAAATGGTCGACGAGAGTCAGGTCGGACAATTTATCAACGAAGTAGTTATTCTTTCTCAGATCAACCATCGGAATGTGGTCAAACTATTGGGATGTTGTTTAGAGACAAAAGTTCCTATACTTGTCTATGAGTTCATACCAAATGGAACACTTTACGAACATTTACATGGTCAAAGTGAAGATTTTCACATCAGTTGGAAAATGCGCGTACAAATTGCAGTAGAATCAGCTGGCGCTGTTGCGTATCTGCATTCATCTTCGTGTGCTCCTATTTACCACAGAGACATCAAGTCGACCAATATACTCCTGGATGAGAAATACCGAGCAAAAGTCTCTGATTTCGGGACCTCTAAGGCCATTAACATTGAGCAGACTCACGTGACTACTGTTGTTCTAGGAACATACGGTTATTTAGATCCTGAATACTTTCAGTCGAATCAATTCACTGAAAAAAGTGACGTGTATAGCTTTGGAGTAGTCCTCGTTGAGCTCATAACGGGCAAAAAGCCGATATGTCCAACCGGAGACGGAGGATGGATAAATCTGGCAGCCGAGTTTCTTACCAAATTGCAAGACTCTCAATTGCTAAGTATGCTAGATGCCCGGATTGTAGACGAGGGCAAGGAAGACGAGTTTATGGCAGTCGCTGAACTTGCTAGAAAATGCCTGCATACGAACGGGAAAGAACGACCTACAATGAAAAATATCGCAGTGCAACTGGATGCACTCAGGTCGTCACAAACGCCTTTTCTGTCAGATCAACGGCATTTACAGAGTAAGCATGCTGTCACAGAAGCTATGTACTCAGATGGTGGTGCTTTCGGTGAAGGCATGCTATTTGCTGATGATGAGCCTCCGTCTTACTCCGTTGAGATTCAACCGCTCATGATTAGGGACTAACGGAGCTAGGTATTTCCCCAAGAATGCAGTATTAATAATGTGGTAAAAGAAAACCTGCAATATACTACTCCGTATATCGTAAGTCTGAAGACGCACATTTAATATGACTTGAGACCCTTTTTCGTATATTGTACTCGGTAACTATTAGATGATACTCCATCTAGCTATTGTTCTTCTGTTGTTATGGATTCCCACAGTACTGTATTAAAGTATCTGCTTCTGCAAATGCTTATAGATATTGTATATTTGTGTCAATGGGATCCTCGGTGTGTAATGTTTGTTGTTGTGTCGATTTTTAGACAAAGCTAATATCGATTTGTCCATAATATTTCGTCTTGTTTCTATTTCGAGCTGTTTTATTTTGCCAATGGGCTTTCCTACTTTGAAACATTGCTGCGCATTGTTTGATGGGATCAGATCTCCCACATGCCGGTTTCCGAAGAACCGCGACCTGCAAACAGCTACCAAGTCATAACAGAAGTCTTCAGCACTGATTATGGTCTGTATAAGAAATATAACTTTTTACATGCACTGATGCAGTATCACTGCACAATGGTAAAAGTGAAGACAAGTCAAACTTTTAGTACTTTTGATACGAATGATGAGTCGACTATTGCTAATTTTGCTACGCAAAGTTCAATGAGCAGCAGTCTGTTATTGACAATGGAGTTTGGTTAGTTCGACGACTCGTTTCATATTGACCGTGTCATGCATTGGACCAACCTTAGCTTGCTCCAGCACAAATAAATCTGTCACTTTATTTCAACTTTTGGGTTGCTTTTACTTGCTATCTTTAATGACTATAATGACTATAATTAGCTTACTTCAATTCTATCATTTAGAGTCTTTTAATTAGCTTACTTAACTTCTATCATTTAAGTCTTTTTGATTTATGTAACGGTTGTACTCTTAAGGCTATTTATAGTCTTTGGTCATTTTGTATTCGGTACGATGAAAGAGAATTGAAAACTTGCTTGATTAGCAAACCAACTCCGTTTTTATTCAAACGCGTCTTTGAATATTAACTTAATCGTTACTCAATAGGTCTTGAGTCTCGGTTGCCCCTGTCGAGTTATAGGTCTAACTCGTCAGATATCTATCCTTTTGTTTGTTGTTCGCTTCCGCAAAATTAATTCGTATCATTAGTGGTATCAGAGCTTCGGCTCTTGATTTCCATTAATCGAGATGGTCCTAGGTTCTCGGTTCTATTTTGACAAAAAAAAAAAAAAAAAAAAAAAAAAAAAAAAAACATATAGAAACACACGTCACACACAAAAAGAACACACAGACACAAATCATTAAAAAAAAAAAAACAAAAAAACAGAGAAAGAAAAGAGAACACAAAAAGACTACGAACAAAACCATGGCGGACTTTGATGATGACATGATACTCGAAAACCTCCGACAATTATTACGAAATCGTCCTACGGGCAGTCGAACGGGCTCAAGGATGAAGAACGACGATTTCAAAATTTCTGAACTCCCGGAATTTACGGGTGGCACTGATCCCGAAAGCTATTTGGAATGGGAAAGGAAAATCGATCGGATGTTCGATTTCAGAGACCTTAGCGACGAGAAACGGTGTCGATACGCGATTTTACGATTGAGTAAAGGAGCTTCGTTGTGGTTCGAGGGATTGAAGGCCAAGCGTTCTCGGGCTGGTAAGGAGAAAATCGCTTCGTGGGAATCGTTGAAACGTGAAGAAATCTTTTCATACTATGCATGATAACATTGAAGGAAGATCAACAAAGATGAGAGACTCACCTTCACTTTTGATTTGATTTCTGATAATTTTTTTATTCAATCTTATTGATTTGTTTTTACAGATACAAAGCCTATATATATTAGCTAAGCTTCTTCAGTACTCCACTTTCACTCTCGCGCCTTCTCTTCATTTCTGTTTCTTGTTGGACTCTTTCTTGTTGGGCCTCTTGCCTTCTTAATCACTTGGGCCAACTTACTCTTATCAACATATTGGCCCAGCTGAGCCAAGGTGTTAATCTTACTCAATTTACACTCCCCCTCAAGATGAGAGGGTGATGGTTGCATCACTCCCATCTTATTCAACAACTTGTAATGTGACTTCATTTGCAAGGGTTTGGTAAGGACATCTGCTAGCTGGTGATACGTAGGAACATAGATAGGCTGGACCACCCCTTGAGCAACCTTTTCTCGAATGAAATGACAATCCACCTCTATGTGTTTTGTTCGTTCATGATACACAGGATTGGCTGCTATTGCAAGAGCAGCCTGATTATCACAGTTTAGAAGCGTAGCTGACAAGTTTCTCAACCCCAAGTCTTTGAGTAAGCTTCTAATCCAAGTCACTTCACACACAGTTAGAGCCATAGCTCTATACTCAGCTTCTGCAGACGATCTTGCAACAAGACTCTGTTTCTTGCATTTCCAGGATATAGGTGAATCACCTAACAACACACAAAATCCTGTAGTAGAACGTCTAGTGTATGGACAGGCTGCCCAGTCTGAGTCACAGTAGGCTCTTAGTCTGGCTGTTGAAGCATTGGCTAGAAGAATCCCTTGGCCTGGAGCAGACTTTAGGTACCTCAGAACCCTCTTTGCAGCTTGAAGATGGTCTGATGTAGGGGATTGAACAAACTGACTCAGAATTTGCACAGAAAACGAAATATCTGGCCTTGTTATTGTAAGGTAGATCAGCTTCCCTACAAGTCTTCTATAAGTATCAGGAGCCTCCAAAGGTGTTCCCTTATTTGGTTCCAATTTCACATGACTATCCATAGGCAACTTCAGCATTCTTTCATTCTTCATTCCAAACTCATTAATCAAATCAGTTGTGTATTTCCTTTGAGACACAAACAATCCATGTTGAGTATGATCTATCTCTAGACCAAGAAAGTAGGATAGTTTACCTAGGTCTTTCATATGAAATTTGCTGCTGAGAACTTGTTTCAGACTTGCAATTTATTCCTTGCTATTTCCTGTGATTATCATGTCATCAACATACACCAGTATAGCTGTCATATACTCCCCCTTTTGCTTTACAAATAGAGAGTGATCTGCATGAGATTGAGCAAATCCTGAGTTGAGAAGAACATTGGAGAGCTTTGCAAACCACTGTCTGGGGGCTTGTTTCAAGCCATACAGAGCTTTTTTCAGCTTGCAGACCATGTTTCTTTCACAATTGTTTGTCTCAGTTTTATTCACTTTGATTCTATCCCCAAACTTGTTGTATCCTTGTGGTAACTCCATATACACTTCCTCTGCTAATTCACCATGCAAGAATGCATTAGTCACATCCATTTGTCCTAGGTGCCATCCATTCATTGCTGCCACAGCAAGTAATCAAGACCCTCTTTCTGTCTGCACCCTTGAATTACCAATCTTGCCTTGTATCTTTCAAGTATGCCATTGGGTTGATACTTTAGCTTGAATAGCCATCTGCAGCCTATTGCCTTTCTTCCTTGAGGAAGTGATGTTATTTCCCAAGTTTGGTTTTCTTCCAAGGCATCTAACTCCTTGTTCATAGCTTCCACCCAATTCTCATTTTTCACAGCTTCCTTGAAAAAATAGGGTTCTGTTAGAGTTGATATTTTTTCCACCATGTTGACAAAAGATGGCTGCACATATGTGTTTACAACTTGATTTACTTCTGAAACACTTGCATCTTCAGTTCTTCTTCTTCTTCTTCTCATGTTAACCACATAGTCATTCATCCATCTTGGAGTTTGTCTCTCTCTGACAGACCTCCTATCATTTGTCCGTATGTTATCTGTCTCTTCAGGTTCATCAGTGACTTCTTCTTGTGAAGGATTCTCCAAGTAATCATCTACTGCATCACTGTCATCTCTGACTTCTTCTGCTGTGACAACATCAGTTGCCACCCTTGTATCTTGAACAACCTCTCTAAGGGGTTCAATTGGTGCTAGCACTCTTGATTCTTCTTCAGAATTTATCTGAACAGGTGCAGGATGTAGAAACATCCCTTTGTTGTGCTGAGACATAGGGAACACAGTCTCATGAAACTTTACATCTCTTGTCACAAACCTCTTCTTGCTAATGATGTCCTGAACTTTGTAGCCTTTCTGTGTCATAGGATAGCCCAAGAACACACAGGGGAGTCCTCTTGGCTGGAACTTATCCTTGTTTCTAGCAGGATTGTATGCCATTACAAGACATCCAAATGATCTCAAGTGCTTGTACTCAGGCTTCTTCTTGTGTAGGATCTCATATGGTGTCTTGTTCCCAATTACAGGTGTAGGAAGTCTGTTGATTATGTGACAGGCTGACAACACACAATCTCCCCAGTACTTCAATGATAATCCAGATTGAAATCTCAAGGCCCTACTCATCTCAAGTAAGTGCCTATGTTTTCTCTCCACAACCCCATTTTGCTGAGGCCTGTCCACTATACTGGTTTGATGAATTATGCCATTCTTGTCAAAGTAGGCTATACATTGCTTATCATCAAACTCCCAAGCATTATCAGATCTGATCACCTTCACTTTCTTGTTGAAATGATTCTTGGCATATTCACAAAACTTCATTATGTTAGTATAAGCTTCTGATTTCTGACACAAAAGATATACCCAGGTTCCCCTTGACTTGTCATCCACAATGGTTAGAAAGTACTTGTACTTCCCTTGATACAGGACCTTATAGGGTCCCCAAATATCCACATGAATGAGATCAAAAGGTTGGTTTGATTCAGTAGTACTCAGAGAATATGGAGATTTTGTAAGCTTTGCCATGGGACAAGTTAAACAAATTTCATGAGACTTCAAACACTTTGCATTAACATTGAAAATATTCCTCAAAACATTAACAGGTGCATGACCCAATCTGTTATGCCACAAATTGTAATTCTGAACATCATTAACATTAATCTTAAACTCACCAAAACAATTAGCAGACACTTGCTCAAGGTTTTCACAGACATTCCTTACATTATTTGAGCATACATCAAAAGATAACCTTCTTTTATGATCTTGATTTAGGTAGTATAGCCCATTATCAGCTGTCCCAATGACCTTGCTCTCTTTGCTTCTAAGGTCCTGTACATAGCAGTTGTTGTCACTGAAAGACACATTGCAGTGACTGTCTCTAGCCAACCTTTGCACAGACAAAAGGTTTTGTTTGAACTCAGACACATACAGAACATTTTTCAACTGCAAGTTAATTCCAAGATTCACATCACCTTTATAATTAACAAACACAACCTCCCCATTAGGTAGATTGATCCTTTGACCTTTAACAAGTTTCTTGACATTATGCATAATAGATAAATCATTCACCATGTGATCTGAAGCTCCTGAATCTATGACTCACACATGTTTCAAGCCATGAGTATGATAGTGAGTGGTTATACCTGCGAAATTGCAGTCAATCTCCTCATCAGTCTCACATCCAGGCTTCATTGTAATGTCATTGTTCCCAGGAACCATCTTAAGAAGGTTCTCCAGCTGTTGGGTGGCTGCTCCTATTGCTGCAGCTAGATCATTGGATTCACTGCTTGCATTTGCTGCCATTTTTCTCTGACCCTTGTATCCTTGGCTATTGTTTGGCCTAAACTGATTGTTCTGCTTGTTTCCCTGAGAGTATGTCTGTCTTCCAGAGGAATTTTGACCTTTGTAGTTGTTCTGATTTCTGAAACCAGGCTTACTTCCTGTCTTTCTGTTCTTAGGATGAGTAGGAGGATATCCCACAACTTCCCAGCAAGCATCTGACTTGTGGTTCTTCCTGCCACAGTGTATGCAGGCATCATCTCCCCCTTCTCCTTTTCCAAGGAAGGCAGTCACTTCATGACCCTTCACTCCCTTAACATTGCTACTCTGAATCTCCTCTTGAAGGAGAATTGAAACTGTATTCTCAACAGTAGGCAATGGACTCATTAGTAGAATGTTGCTCCTCAATGTAGAGTAGCCATTGTTCAGACCATTTAGAAGTTGGAACAGCCTCCTTTCTTCAGCCTGATCAGCAATTGTTTTGAGATAAGTAGTTATCTCATCTGTTCTTTGTGTAATGGGAGGCATGTCATTCATATTTTCCAGCTCATCCCACACTAGTTGCAATTGAGTGTAGAACTCTTCTATGGAACTGTTGCCTTGTTCAATCTCATAGCACTCTTTGTTCAATTTAAACTTTCTTGCCCCATTAGCCACAGTGTATCTCCTCTTCAATGTGTCCCATATCTCCTTGGCTGTAACTCCATACATTATAATTCCCTTGATTTTTTCACTCACATTTTGGAGTATCCAGGATATCACCATGCTGTTGGATGTATCCCACGCTTCCTGCTTCACTGCGTCACTCTCATGTCTCTTAACCACACCAGTCACAAACCCTAGTTTTCTCTTTCCTGAAAGAGCCAGCTCCATTTGTCTCTTCCAAGGGCTGTAGTTTTCACTTCCAGACAGAGCAGGGGTGATCTTTAGGGTTTGGGTACCCTCAGATGGATTATAGTACAGAGGGTCAGTGGGTAGGGAAAGGGAATAGAACTTAGCTTGCAGCTAAGAGCTTAGATAACAGCTTAGAATCACATTAGTTTGAGATTCAGCCATAGCTACAGATGTAGAACAAATATAAGAAGATACAGACACAAAAAGCACGAAGACCGAGATAAAGATGCAAACTTTCAACTAACACAAGTATACAAGATAGAAATGAAACAAAGAAACAAGAACAGAGATCCTTCAATGATTATCAAGAGCATAGAGCTCTGATACCATGAAGAAATCTTTTCATACTATGCATGATAACATTGAAGGAAGATCAACAAAGATGAGAGACTCACCTTCACTTTTGATTTGATTTCTGATAATTTTTTTATTCAATCTTATTGATTTGTTTTTACAGATACAAAGCCTATATATATTAGCTAAGCTTCTTCAGTACTCCACTTTCACTCTCGCGCCTTCTCTTCATTTCTGTTTCTTGTTGGACTCTTTCTTGTTGGGCCTCTTGCCTTCTTAATCACTTGGGCCAACTTACTCTTATCAACATATTGGCCCAGCTGAGCCAAGGTGTTAATCTTACTCAATTTACAAACGCAAACTTCGTAAACGGTATGTACCCACGACTCATAGAATTACCACTTACCATAAAATTGCCGAGTTTGAACAGGGGAACTTGAGTGTGGGGGAGTATATCGATGAATTTGAAAATTTAACATTAATGGGGGAAGTAGAGGAAATTGAGGAGCAGAAAATGGCCAGGTTTTTGAGAGGGTTGAATTTTAATATCGCTAGCGTCGTAGAGTTGTATCCTTATTCTGATTTTGATACGCTTTGCGGGCTTTGTCTAAAACTCGAGTCTCAGGGGGAAATGAAATATAGGGGAGGGTCGAGCACTGAGTCGGGAAAGTCCAAGTCCTGGTCACAATCTGAATCACCCTCAAAATACAACACCCCTACATCTGTCAGTAACCCAAACAAGGAAACCTCCCTGTCTAAAGTGAGATGTT
The DNA here is from genome assembly GCA_023091065.1 of Dianthus caryophyllus. Taxonomy (NCBI): domain Eukaryota; kingdom Viridiplantae; phylum Streptophyta; class Magnoliopsida; order Caryophyllales; family Caryophyllaceae; genus Dianthus; species Dianthus caryophyllus. The sequence continues at coordinate 6,213,056 of CM041519.1, forward strand.
TTAAGTGTCAAGGGTTCGGACACTATCAAAGTTTGTGTCCTAATAAACGAGTGGTTACTTTGAGGGAAGCCCTTGATTACCGTGAGGAGTTGAATGAGGAGGACGAGACTAGAGGTGGAGTGTTTAACCTTGACGAACCCAAAATAGAGGATGAACAGGCCGTGATTTATGAAGCACCAATTTACGATACTTGTTTGGTGATTCGTTCATTATCAGTGAACTCCGAGCCAAATCAACCCGAGCAACGTGCTCAACTGTTTCATACGAAGTGTCAGGTGCAAGATAAATGGTGTAATGTGATCATTGACGGTGGTAGTTGTACGAATGCGGCTTCAAGTGAAATGGTTTCGAAGCTCGCCTTACCAGCAACTGCGCATCCGAATCCGTATGCTTTACATTGGTTAGGAGATGACAAGAAGGTGCAAGTCACAAAACAGGTTCGAGTATGCTTTACAATGGGTTCTTATAAGGACGAGGTGGTATGCGACGTGGTGCCTATGGACGCTTGTCATGTTCTTTTGCGACGCTCGTGGCAGTACGATCGAGATGTGTTACATAGAGGAACGAGCAACGAGTATGATACGAGTTGGGGTACGGGTCAATAAAGGGACAGATTCTTTTAAATTCGGGGATTAGTTTAATGCATTCCCGATGATTATTTGAGGTTGGTTAAATGTATCTCGGGATGATTAAATGTATCTCGAATTTATTGAATACGTAGTCTTTATTAAAATCGTTTTATTAAGTAGATTCATTCAGTCTTAATAATTGCTATAATTAGTGTAATGTATCATTTTCTAGTGCATTGTATTTAGTCGTGTGGTTTTTCTTATTCTATCATGTAATGTAGTTTAAATAGAGGTCTTAGGCCATCATTGTACACAGAAGATTTTGATGAAATATAAAAGTTGTTTTCTCTCAAAAAAACGTGGGTTTCGTTTATTTGTGAGTTTTCAGATTGTTGCGTACAATCTAAACAAGTGATTTATTAGGACGCGTCTCCTAATTATTACTCGATTGGAACCAATAGGTCTTGGTTAGCCAATCTCGTTCATCAAGTTATAGGTCTAACTTGGTGTCTGCTTATCCGTTACTATTTTATTATCATATTATGTCTACTTCCGCTCTCGTTTCGCATCAACTTTTACTGCCAATTTCTTACTACTTGTTACCGTCACTTTGATTTGGCAGAAGAAGAAACGTCTAATGATGTTATTAAAGACTTGGCAAGAGTTCAGACACGTCAAACTTTTGGTACTTTGCCCCTCTTACCTGTTACTGTCAACCAGAAGAAGAAAAGTCTAATGATGTTACACAAGACTTGGCATGCTCTGTAATAGTTGACTGGAAAACTGATTAGCTAATCACAACAACGTAAATAAGACGGTCTTACTTTTCGTACAACTTTTCCACGATAAAAACCGAAACCTGATAACCTGTATATAGTAGAGTATGTCTGAGCTCCTATAATTCTGCATCTACTACTCAAAAAAGCATAACAATAAAGCATAACAATGGTGTCTCTGTTCTTACTTTTGCTGCTTCAGGTGCTGCCTGTACTAACTCTAGCAGTGGACCCGAGTATATCAATGCCTAATTGTGGCGACCACTGTGGTGATGTTCTGATTCCGTATCCATTTGGCATTAATGCGGGTTGTTACCATGACCGCTCGTATGAGATTGTTTGCGATGCATCTTCCGGTTCCCCCAAGGCAATTTTGCGGGAGTTCAATCTCGAAGTGCTGGACATCAACTGGCCAGAAATATACTCACTGCGAGACCCACAGTACATAGAGAACGCAGACAAAGGACGAACAATTACAGTAGCCCTGCCTCATTCGAATATCTGTGGAAGTGATGGTGTCAAGGTAATCCGTAGCCATGACTTTACAGGTTCTCCATATCGATACTCACAATTTTCCAATGTGTTGATGATGGAGGGCTGTGGAGGCAGTGCTGTGTTAAGGAAACGGAACGGGAAAATATTGGCTGGATGTGCTTCGATGTGTGCCAATGATGCTACTAATATGAGTGGAAGTGGAACGACCTGCTACGGTGTTGGATGCTGCCAAGCCTCAGCAGGGCCGGCCCATTGGGCGTGCTATTAGGTTCTCGGAACAGGGCCCCCAAAAAATAAGGGCCCCAATTTGTTAAAACTGATATTATGTTAGTGGTTAAAAATTAAACTGAAACTATATATAGCAACAATATGTAGTAGTGTAGTAGGTAAAAATTGTGACTATTATATAAACCACCAAGGTTCAAGCCTCTTTAGTGCTATTTCTGTTTATTTAAATTAGAACAGGGCCCCCAATATTTTTGGGCCGGCCCTGAGCCTCAGTAACGCCACCGGGTCCATCGCCTGAAACTGATTACTTTTATTGGGAAAAACACCTTGATTTTTATGAGATACGCGTTGTTTTTGAACAACCAATTAAATCCAACAGTTGCAATGCATCAGTTGCCTTGGTTGACACTGACTCGATGAAAAAGTTCGACAGGTCATCATCTACTCTGGAATACTTTCCTACAACATTGCTGTGGAAGGCTACATATTTGAAGCCTTCGCTGGTTGAGTATGGGGCAGGTTTCGGTTGTGACAATGAAACGTGCTGGTGTGAATCTTTGTATGAAGGAAACCCCTATCTTCCCAATGGATGCCAAGGTAAATAACAAAGCTGTAATACTTCTGTTTTTACTCAATAGACTGCTTGGTGACATATATGGAAAAAACGAAAAGTGAGTCATTAAACTATATATCGTCAAACATTGCAATTTGGACATAAATTTCAATATAGGTCCGTGAAAATCAGCTTTACCTGTGCTGAAAATACATGGCAACCCGTGAGGCCCTGTATATCTAACCCCTTTACCTCGACGAGAGTCATAGAGGCACACAGTATTGTTGTTGTTGTTGTTGTTGTTGTTGTTGTTGTTGTTGTTGTTGTTGCTGATAATGATGATGCCACATTGAATATTTTTCTTTAAAGTTGTGAAAGAGTGTCGCAAGTGCAAATCCAGTTGTGAATTTGTGGACAACGAACCAGATAAACGCTCCTACTATCAATGTACGTGGTTCAAGCGAGCTCCATTTCTTGGTATGTATATCTGCTCTAGACCCTCTAGTTACTCAACTATCTCTCATTCGGAAAACAAATGTTGCTTTACTTGGTAGAGTGGCTTAAGAATTTCACACTGAATGGTTTTTATTCTTTTTCCAAATGTTTCTGTCACGCCTTTTGTTTATACATGAAATCGCCATTGGACTACTGATGATTAGCATGACTGTCAGAGCGTCAGATATAACATGCATAAGCGTCACTATATGTGGCATTAAACTGTATACGTTTCCGACGTTGAGAATTAACATTTAGCCGATGCTGGATACCCGTTGTAACATGAAAAATGTCAATGTAACATGAAAAACGTCAATCTATATGTTATGACTTGCCATCTTAGAATTCACAGTGATGTGACGATTTATATGTTGTGACGTTTTCAGGATTCATCTCTGGTTTGGGATTTGTGCTGTTGGTCCTAGGTTCCTATTGGCTATACAAATTTGTGAAAAGGAGAAGAGAAATCAAGCGAAAAGAAGAACACTTCAAGAGAAACGGTGGCTTACTGCTGCAGCAGCAGATGACGTCTGATGATGGTACCGTTGAGTCAACAGAAGTTTTTACGGTTACTGAGCTAGAGAAAGCTACCGACAAGTTCAATGAGAACAGAATATTAGGGCAAGGAGGCCAAGGAACGGTGTACAAAGGTATGTTAATGGACGGAAAGATTGTGGCGAATAAGAAAGCTAAAAAGGTAGACGAGAGTCAGGTCGAACAATTTGTCAACGAAGTGGTTATTCTTTCTCAGATCAACCATCGGAATGTGGTCAAACTACTGGGTTGTTGTTTAGAGACAGAAGTCCCTATACTTGTCTATGAGTTCATCCCAAATGGAACACTTTATGAACATCTACATGGTCAAAGTGACGAATTTCACGTCAGTTGGAAAACGCGCTTGCAAATTGCTGTCAAATCAGCTAGCGCTGTTTCATATCTGCATTCATCTTCGTGTGCTCCTATTTACCACAGAGACATCAAGTCGACCAATATACTACTGGATGAGAAATACCGAGCAAAAGTTTCTGATTTCGGGACCTCTAAGGCCATTAACATCGAGCAGACCCACGTGACTACTATTGTTCTAGGAACATACGGTTATTTAGATCCCGAATAGTTTCAGTCGAATCAATTCACTGAAAAAAGTGACGTGTATAGCTTTGGAGTAGTCCTTGTTGAGCTCATAACGGGCAAAAAACCGATATGCCCCACGGGAGATGGTGGATGGATAAATCTGGCCACCGAGTTTCTTACCGAAATGGAAGACTCTAATTTGCTCAGCATGGTAGATGCTCGTATCATTGACGAGGGTAAGGAAGAGGAGTTTATGGCTGTCGCGGAACTTGCCAAAAAATGCCTGAATATGAATGGAAAACAGCGACCTACTATGAATGAAATCGCTGTGCAGTTGGATGGGATCAGATCTTCACAAACGCTAAGACCTGCAGAAAGTAACAATGCTGCCATAGAGGTGGTTCACTCAGATAGTGGTCGTATCTGTGAAGGCGTGTTTTTTGCAGACGATGATCTTCCCGCGTTCTCGTTTGAGATTGAACCCCGCTCATGATTAGCGACAAATGGAGCTATGTATTTCCCCAGGAATGCGGGATTAATGATGTGGTAAAAGAAAACCTGCAATATATATCTTAAGCGTGAAGACGTGCATTTAATATGATTTGTGAGTTGTGACCCTTTTTCCGTAGATTATTACAAGCTATTGTTCGTCTGTTGTTATCGACTCCCTTAGTAGTGTGTTAAAGTATATGCTTCTGCTAATGATTACAGATATTGTATATTTGTGTCTATGGGAGCCTTGGCGTGTAATGTTTGGTGTTGTTGTATAGTCATATATGTTCAGAATATTTCATCTTGTTTATATTTCAAGCTGTTTTTCCCTGTAAATTGTCTTCCTACTTTGAAACATTACTCTAAGTTTGTAATCTGTGATCGCTGCAGTTTTTGCCTACACATATTTCGTCGACTTTTATTTTCATCGACATAGTGGTTGTGTGCCTATATCTTCTGTGCAGGTCCGAGTATGAAGAACATATTCAAAACTCGGCTATAGGTGTTGCACAAGGCACGGTGTTGGAGTGTGAGACCCGAACATTCCGTCTAAAACTTGCAATTTTCTTTTTGTTTTAGAGTGAAGTGTCGAGGCGTCGTGGCGGAGTTGAGTGTCGGACATATGATACGGCATCAATGTAATTTGAAATGTCCCTTACTCCCTTGATTTGGTAGAAGAATAAAAGTCTAATTGCGTCGGCCACTGCTGTAACGTTCAGATTTCGTATCCTTTTGGCGTTGGTGACGGCTGTTACCACGACCGAGAATATGAGATCGTCTGCAATGAGTTTTGGGTTACAATATTCTTCTAAATAGTAGTTTTAGAAGAATAGTCAAGTTTCTGAAACTTCAAGAAACCTTCAATCTCTCTTCAATTAATTTGATTTAATTTATTTAATTTTAATTTTGAGTTGCTTTACGTTTTGAACAAACCCAACTCATTGCATCATTATCTAGGTTGCACCAAAACGGACACGGACACGGGTACGACACGGGACACGTCAATCTGATTTTGTAGGATACTGGACATGGCATGAAAAAATCAATATCCATGTTAAAGTAAAGGAAATTTATAGCTCATTATAACCAACATGTAAATTGTGATCATTTATAGCTCACAAAGTTATAAAACAGTTAATACGTCAATACTTGTTTAAGGACGGCGGTTAAAGGCGACTGATGGCGTTGAAGGGTGGCAGTGACAGAATGGTAGAAGTGAGAAGAGGAGAAGATGAGTGACAATTTGGTTACCGACTAAGTGACTATCGTGTTTTTTTGGAATTTATTTTCAATTTTCAATTTTTTCATTTTAAAAAAAATGAAAAAGTTAGTTTCATGGAGTGTCTGTCGGACACGGGTCGTGTCCAAGTTAATTGGGTCGTGTCCAAGTTAATTGGGCCGTGTCCGACACGTCTTATTTAAAAAATAAACCGAGGACACGGTTCGACGCGTGTCCGACACGTTTTTAGGCGTGTTCTATGTATGTCCATGTCCGACACGAAAACGACTAAGGACCTGTTCTTTCGGGCTTATTTTCAGCTCATTTCGATTCGATTATTTCGATTCGATTCGATTCGATTCGATTCATTCCATTCGATTCGATTCGATTCGATTCGATTCGATTCGATTATTTCAATTCAATTATTATTATTATTTTTTTTTTTTTTTTTTTTTTTATTATTATTATTATTATTATTATTATTATTATTATTATTATTATTATTGTAATGATTATTATTATTATTATTATTATTATTATTATTATTATTATTATTATTATTATTATTACTATTATTATTATTATTATTATTATTATTACGACAACGACTAATACTATTGTTTGTAAAATATTTGAAAGTAGTGAAAAGTGGTACATAAGAAGAGAAATTTGATAGCATTGAATTATTAATATTTGTTAATACAATCAAAAATCATAATCTTGAAAACAAAAATATCATAAACACAAAAGAGATTATCTATGTGTCTTCGTTATCGACCTCCATACCATCTTGATGTGTTTCATCATCTTGTTCATTATATATACAAAAACAACAACAATAAAGATCAAAGAAGTAATAATAATAATAATAATAATAATAATAATAATAATAATAATAATAATAATAATAATAATAATAATAATAATAATAATAATAATAATAATAATAATAATATTAATATTAATATTAATAATATTAATAATAATATAATATTAAGAACAATAATAATAATAATATTTATCATAAAAATAATAATCAATTTTAAATTTTTGTTCAAATTTCATTCATTCGATTGATTCGATTCGATTCGATTCGGCCATTGATTGATTCGATTCGATTCAATTTCTAAAAAGTCAGAAAGAACAGGTCCTAAAACTAGATCATCATTGCATACACCACATTTAATGCTATGATGATAACGATTTAAGAACAAAACCCACTTCATTAAGGAACTGTTCTCTTCATTTGAAATTTTCTGAACCAATCTTAAGTTTTCTCAAGTTTTCTGAAGTTATCTGAAGTTGTCTGAAGTTTTCTGAAATTATCTGAAGTTTTTGGAAATAATATGATATTAATTTGATATTATTATTATTATTATTTTTTTATTATTTTTTTTTTTTTTTATAAAAATGCAGTTATTATTATTGATATATAAACACAGTTTAGATGAAATTGGTGGGGAGCCGAGAAACAATCTGGCCCACCCCCTTCGCTACAGCAAAGCCAAGCCTAACAAAAATGTAAGCGGACATTCGAGCCCCTGCGTCATGGGAGGCAGAGAAGTTCTGAATCCGCTTGAGCAAAGCTACGGCCTCCGAATCCAGCTCCCCCAACGTAGAAAAAGAGAACGGTAGGAAACCATACCCAGCTGCTGCACACGAATCTCTGTACTTAACACACTTACGCCGAGCGGCATCAGCGACAACCCGTCCGGACACGAACTCAGCTAACCCAGTCTGAGTCAAAGGCGAAGATCCCGTCAGGTCCACACAGACGTCCCGTCCCCTGTCCCAGGAGTAAAGCAGCAAATCCGCAGGACGAAGAGAGCCGCCGTGATCATCAACAAGACCAATGTAGACCTCCATCCCAGCCGAGATGCCAGACCTGTAGCAGATGTAGTAGTAATAGTATTGTTGGTATGGTTATTATTATGTTTATTGTTATTATATTTGCTACTTTTATTTTCTATTATCCAATTTTCCCTAAATTTAACTTCTTTTAGAATTATTAACTTGAACTTTTTGTTTCATTTACGATAAATGTTGAGCACAATATTTTTAGTACCAAAAATATTCAAATCTTTATATATATTCGTTTTTTCCACTAATATTTAATTAATATTTATGTTTATTTTGTTTGATTTGATATATAAATATTTATGATAATTTTATTAAAAGTCTATATATTTAATTTGAAATAATTTTTTTATTTATGATTTGCAATAAAATAATTTAGATTGGTCTTATTTTTATTCAAATTATGAGAGAATTTTGCCATGAAATCACAGTGCAATTGGATGACAATTACGAAATGAAAAAGGGAAGACTATCATTTGGTCAGTATGCTAGATGCTCAGATCATAAATGAGGGTAAGGAAGACGGGTTAATGGCTGTCGCTGAACTTGCCGAAAAATACCTGAATATGAACCAGGATACAACGGCCTTCTGCGTAAAAAATCGCAATGCAATTGAACATGATCAGATTTTCACAGACGCCTTTTTCGACAGATCTAATGTCTGCAGAGAGTAAACATGGTCGGTGATGTCATGTTTTTCTCGCAGATGGTGATTCTCAGGCTTGTTCTGACCAACGTTGGCATTTTCCTACGTCTGTAGACGCGTAATTTAATATTTTTTGTGACCCTTTCCTGAAGGTTATAACAAGTGATTATTCGTTTGCGATTTGAAATCCTCTTTATTGCAATGGACACCTATGATTAACAACCATAGGAGACAGCCTTAGTTAAACACTTGACACCCGAATTTTGCCATGAAAATGCCTGAATATGAATGGGAAACGACGCCCCGACTATGAAAGAAATCACAGTGCAATTGGATGGGATCAGATCTTCACAAATTCCTTTTCTGACAAATCTAAGACCTCCACAGAGTAATCTTTCTGTCAGAGAAGCGATTAACTCAGATGGTGGTCCTTGCGATTTACACAGAAGCGACAAACAAATCACAGTGCAATTGCGATTTACATAGAAGGAACACTCCTTTGACGAGGGTATGTTTGCTGTTGCTGAACAATCGCATGCTTCGATTTCATAACAAAAACTAAGGTCAGTGTTCTTCCTACTAAACATAATTTAACGTTTGTAATTTGTGGTCTTTACAGTTTATGTTCCCGCGTCTATCTATCGATTTCCAGTTCCATATACACAATGCAAATCAAAGTACGAAGAACATTGTTCGTCGGGGGGACTACTTTTTACTACGTAGAGTGAAGGAGAGTAAATCTCAAAACAAAGAAATTTCCAAAACTAGTTACATGCACTGATGCAGTATCACTGCACAAATCCACCTATAAATTGTTAGCATATTTAGCTCTTATATCAGTTATCTACAATGCCAAAAGTTTAGACAAGTCAAACTTTTGCTACTTTGCCTGGCAATATCTTACCTGTTACTGTCACTGAGGTCCCTTGATTTACCAGAAGAAGAAAAGTCTAATGATGTAAAAGAAGACTTGGCATGCTCAGTAATAGTTGACTGGAAAACTAATTAGCTAATCACAACAACGTAAAAAAGACGGGTCTAACTTTTCGTACAACTTTTCCACGATAAAACCAAAACCTGATAACCTGTATATAGTAGAGTATGTCTGAGCTCCTATAATTCTGCATCTACTACTCAAAAAAGCATAACAATGGTGTCTCTGTTCTTACTTTTGCTGCTTCAGGTGCTGCCTCTACTAACTCTAGCAGTGGACCCGAGTATATCGATGCCTAATTGTGTCGACCACTGTGGTGATGTTCTGATTCCGTATCCATTTGGCATTAATGCTGGTTGTTACCACGACCGCTCGTATGAGATTGTTTGCAATGCATCTTCCAGTTCCCCCAAGCCAATTTTGCGGGAGTTTAATCTCGAAGTGCTGGACATCAACTGGCAAGGATACCCACGGCGGGATTCACGCTACAAAGAGAAAGACAAAGGACAAACAATCACAGTAGCCCTGCCTCGTTCGAATATCTGTGAAAGTGATGGTGTCAAGGTAATCCGTAGCCATGACTTTACAGGTTCTCCATATCGATACTCACAATTTTCCAATGTGTTGATGATGGAGGGCTGTGGAGGCAGTGCTGTATTAAGGAAACGGAACGGGAAAATATTGGCTGGATGTGCTTCGATGTGTGCCAGTGATGCTACTAATATGAGTGGAAGTGGAACGACCTGCTACGGTGTTGGATGCTGCCAAGCCTCAATGCCACCAAATCCTTTGCCTGGATTTGCTTACTCAGATTACTTAGATTGGGGAAAAAACCTTGATTTTTATGAGATACGCGTTGTTTTTGAACAACCAATCAAATCCAACAGTTGCAATGCATCAGTTGCCTTGGTTGACACTGACTCGATGAAAAAGTTCGACAGGTCATCATCTACTCTGGAACACTTTCCTACGACATTGCTGTGGAAGGCTACATATTTGAAGCCTTTGCTGGTTGAGAACGAGGCAAGTTTCGGCTGTGAAGATCAAGAGTGCGTGTGTCAATTTCCTTATGAAGGAAACCCCTATCTTCCCAAAGGATGCCAAGGTAAATAACAAAGCTGTAATATTTCTGTTTTTACTCAATAGACTGCTTGGTGACATATATGGAAAAAACATGGCAACCCGTGAGGCCTTCTAAATCTTGTTAAGGTGTATAAAACTGATATTGGGCCTCCAACCCGTGAGGTCATGGGTTCGAATCTCACCACCCAGTGTTGCGGCTGCTAATCACACATTGAATATTTTTCTTTAAAGTTGTGGAAAAGTGTCGCAAGTGCAAATCCAGTTGTGATCAGCGGGACAACCCAGCAGATAACGGCTCCATTGAATATTATTGTACGAACCATTCAATGTTCAGGCGAGCTCCATTTCTTGGTATGTATATCTGCTCTAATTACTCAATTATCTCTCATTTGGAAAACAAATGTTGCTGAATGGTTTTTATTCTTTTTCCAAATGTTTCTGTCATGCCTTTTGTTTATACACAAAATCACCATTGGACTATTGGTGATTAGCATGACTGTCAGAGCGTCAGATATAACATGCATAAGCGTCACTATACGCGGCATTAAACTGTATACGTTTCCGACGTTGAGAATTAACATTTAGCCGATGCTGGATACCCGTTGTAACGTGAAAAACGTCCATCTATATGTTTTGAAATGCCATCTTAGAATTCACAGAGATGTGAAGATTTATATGTTGTGACGTTTTCAGGATTCATCTCTGGTGTGGGATTTGTGCTATTGGTCCTAGGTTCCTATTGGCTATACAGATTCGTGAAAAGGAGAAGAGAAATCAAGCGAAAAGCGGAGCACTTCAAGAGAAACGGTGGCCTACTGCTGCAGCAGCAGATGTCGTCTGATGATGGTACCGTTGAGTCATCAAAAGTTTTTGCTGTTACTGACCTAGAGAAAGCTACCGACAAGTTCAATGAGAACAGAATAATAGGCCAAGGAGGCCAAGGCACGGTGTACAAAGGTATGTTAATGGACGGAAAGATTGTGGCCATTAAGAAAGCTAAAAAGGTAGACGAGAGTCAGGTCGAACAATTTGTCAACGAAGTGGTTATTCTATCTCAGATCAACCATCGGAATGTGGTCAAACTACTGGGTTGTTGTTTAGAGACAGAAGTCCCTATACTTGTCTATGAGTTCATCCCAAATGGAACACTTTATGAACATCTACATGGTCAAAGTGACGAATTTCATGTCAGTTGGAAAACGCGCTTGCAAATTGCAGTCGAATCAGCTGGTGCTGTTGCGTATCTGCATTCATCTTCGTGTGCTCCTATTTACCACAGAGACATCAAGTCGACCAATATACTCCTGGATGAGAAATACCGAGCAAAAGTTTCTGATTTCGGGACCTCTAAGGCCATTAACATCGAGCAGACCCACGTGACTACTGTTGTTCTAGGAACATACGGTTATTTAGATCCCGAATACTTTCAGTCGAATCAATTCACTGAAAAAAGTGACGTTTATAGCTTTGGAGTAGTCCTCGTTGAGCTCATAACGGGCAAAAAGCCGATATGTCCAACCGGAGACGGAGGATGGATAAATCTGGCAGCCGAGTTTCTTACCAAATTGCAAGACTCTCAATTGCTGAGTATGCTAGATGCCCGGATTGTAGACGAGGGCAAGGAAGACGAGTTTATGGCAGTCGCTGAACTTGCTAGAAAATGCCTGAATATGAACGGGAAAGAACGACCTACAATGAGAGAAATCGTAGTGCAACTGGATGCACTCAGGTCTTCACAAACGCCTTTTCTGTCAGATCAACGGCATGTAGAGAGTAATCATGCTGTCACAGAAGCTATGTACTCAGATGGTGGTCCTTTCGGTGAAGGTATGCCATTTGCTGATGATGAGCCTCCGTCTTTCTCCGTTGAGATTCAACCGCTCAAATTTAGCAACTAACGGAGCTAGATCTTACCCCAAGAAAGCAGTATTAATTATGTAGTAAAAGAAAACTGCAATATACTATATCGTAAGTCTTAAGACACGCATTTAATATGACTTGAGACCCTTTTCCGTAGATTGTGCTCGGTAACTATTAGATAATTCTCCATCTAGCTATTGTTCTTCTGTTGTTATGGATTCCCACAGTACTGTATTAAAGTATCTGCTTCTGCAAATGCTTATAGATATTGTATATTTGTGTCTATGGGATCCTCGGCGTGTAATGTTTGTTGTTGTGTCGATTTCTAGACAAAACTAATACTCCGTATTGATTTGTCCATAATATTCCGTCATTGTCTGAATTCGCAGTATAAGATTTAATGTTTAGGTTGATCTCTGTCGTTGTATCTCGTACGTCTATTATGTTCAAAAGGTTCTCGAAACCCACATTACTCGTAGGTCTTGTACGACATAGCTGTAACAAACGCATATCTCTTATGATTAGAAACGCAAGTTAAGTCATCGATGGTTACGAAATACTACTTTGCTTTGAATTCCATCAGTAGACCTTGACAAGTATGTAGAAAGGTACAGTCAACAGAATTTGAGGCTACAATGAAAAGTCTATGAAATCACTGATGTTCAATTGTACACATTTGAATACGTGATAGTCAAGATTTGTGTGTTTTACGACAAAATTTCGAATTCTCATGAAACTGATGTCGCAAAGAAAAATCGTAAACGACAATTAGCATCGATTGTATCGTTGTTTCTAGTAAATGTCGAAAACGAGTTCATGAAACTAAAGTCGTGTAGCAACTCTCCTATGAGACTGTCTCATATTATGAGACAGACCCAATAGGAAAAAGCTCAAATAAAACTCAAGGTTTTAAACTTAAAAGTTGAAGGTTAACTATGAAAATGATTGGGCCATCAACATTTAGACTAATCTTTTTGTAAAAACTGTTTTATACAATAAATAGTGAAAGTCGTGACACCGATAACACTCAACTTCGTTGTAAACGACGCATTGTATCTTCTCGTTTAATCGATCGACTAAGCATCTAGTATGTAACCAACAAAAACTTTAAAGTTTTTTAAAGATTATTGATTCTTAAATGAAAGATTCCATATCCTTTCGAAAAAAAAGACAAACTTTTCGAAACTTCTTCACTAATTATTCACTTTTTCTTTTCGAAAAAAACTTTTTCTTTTCTAAAAGCTACATTACACTAAAAGAAATGTTTTAGATTCAATCTGAATCGTAATTTTTCCCTAAGACCGTTAAATAGGTATAACATATTAACATGTTAGTATATTATAGTTACGGAGTATTATTATAAAATTTCCAATTATTTTAACACTTAAAATACTTACGAGTATAATTTACTTATTTACTATTATACCAAGAATCATTTGGTAAAATGGTGTTTTGGGGAAAAATATTTAGCGTTTTGGGTCGGGAATAAAAATATCACAAATTCTTGTGTGAGGCAAGGCTCACATAAGTTATTGTAAGTCAGCATCATTCTACGGTGTACCCTCCAACTTTTTCATTTTCTACCGTGTACCCCTCTTTTTTTAGCTTTACACAGTGTACCCCTTAACTTCATTAGTAACTATAAACCGTGACCTAATTACAATTTAACGTTAAGTAGGCGCTAATTTAAGGGGTTTTGTTGTTGGGTTCAAAATAAATTAAACAGCTTCATTTTAATTGGGGATTTACACGTCATTTTCCAAGTCAGCAAAAAGGTGCCATGTCACCCATTAAACGTTCAAAATTAGCGCCTACTTAACGTTAAATTGTAATTAGGTCACGGTTTATAGTTACTAATGAAGTTAAGGGGTACACTGTGTAAAGCTAAAAAAAGAGGGGTACACGGTAGAAAATGAAAAAGTTGGAGGGTACACCGTAGAATTTCCCAAATTTTTTTTAGTACCCTAAAAGTGACTTTAGTAGATTTGTTTCAACTTTTTGTACCCTTTTAACTACAATTTGTACTCTTGTATCGCATTAACTTAGTGTAAGATTAGTCTCACAGGAGAATTACTGAAGTGTTTTGGGGTCCACCTAAACTCGGATAATCTAGACCAAAAAAACGTCATAGCGAAAGTCGTTTTATATGATTTCAATTAAAAAAAATAAAAAATAAAAATAAAATAAAACACTAAGGGGACGTAAAACGCCATACAAGATGGCGTTTTAATAGATAAAAGTTAGACCTGGCAAACGGGTCAATCGGGTCGGGTCATTTCGGGTTTGATTGAAGTATCATATCGGGTCGGGTCGGGTCGGGTCATTTCGGGTTTCGGGTCGATATCGGGTCATTTCGGGTTCGGGTCAATTTGGGTCGGGTCGGGTCAGGTCCTTTTCGCGTGAAAATGAAAATTTTTGGTTAAAGAAACATTTTTTTTCGTCAAAAGGTTACTTTTTAAGGTTTTTATAAATATAATTGACGTTAATTGATTATACGATATCAAATAAGTTATTTTTAAATCATTTGAAGTCACCAAGAATATTTTTTTATCGGGTCAATTTGGGTTTCGGGTCAATTTCGGGTCAAGGTATAACGGGTCGGGTCTGGGTCGGGTCATTTCGGGTTCGGGTCAATTTCGGGTTTGCGATTGTCGGGTCTCGAGTCAGCCTTATCGGGTCGGATCTGTTTTGCCAGGTCTAGATAAAACGTCATCTCATATGGCGTTTTATGTAGGCAGTGAATAATAATCAGGCGTAAAACGCCATCTCGTATGACGTTTTGTGCCCCCTTAATTATTTTTTTCAAACTTTCTTTCTAACTGAAATCACATAAAACGCCACCCGCTATGACTTTTTTGGTCCAAATTATCCGAGTCTATGTGGACCCTAAAACGCTAAATATTTTTATTCCTGACCCAAAACGCTAAATATTTTTCCATAAAATACCATTTTACCAAATGATTCTTATACGAGGTAATTTAAAATAAGGGATTTTCTATCCTATGCCCTATATGCATAGGATAAAAATAAAAAATGCATAGATTAAATAATTTTTTTAGGATCAATTGTCAAACACCACCTTTAAAAAACGCATTTTGTCAAACACCACCTTTAAAAAAAAAACTTGTCAATTACCACCTTTAAAAAATATTTTTTGTCAAACACCACCTTTTAGCCTGAGTTTGCTTAAATCAACTAATTTCCGACATTTTTGTCACCGGAGCACGTTTTTATAAGTTCGAAAGACGAATTTCTGGGTTTTAGTGGTTAAATTGTTGGTTTGAGATGATGTATCTTGGGTTTTAAAAGATGAAAATTCGAATTTGAGGGAAGTAAGAAGATGAAAATGAAGAAAAAACGTTAATTCCGGTAAGTCAACATCGGAATTTTTAGTGGTTAAATTCTTGATTTGAGATGATGTATCTTGGGTTTTCAAGGATGAAAATTCGAATTTGAGGGAAGAAAAAAGATGAAAATGAAGAAAAAACGTTAATTCCGGTAAGTCAACGTCGGAATTTGGTCAACTCAGGCCAAAAGGTGGTAGTCGGCAAAATTATTTTTTTAGGTGGTGTTTGACAAAAACTTGTTATTTTTAAAGGTGGTGTTTGACAATTAATCCATTTTTAAATTATTTATTTAGATTCCATTAACTACCACTAATTAAAATATTTTTTTTTTTTTACTTCTTATTTTTTCTCAACTACATTAGTCTTTCACCTCTTTCACTAAGTTAATTATACCGAAAA
Organism: Dianthus caryophyllus; assembly: GCA_023091065.1. Lineage (NCBI taxonomy): Eukaryota > Viridiplantae > Streptophyta > Magnoliopsida > Caryophyllales > Caryophyllaceae > Dianthus > Dianthus caryophyllus. The sequence goes on from CM041519.1 coordinate 6,229,083, forward strand.
GGTCTTAGCCTAATGGTTGAGACTGAGGTATTCTTTCCTATGTCATTTGCTTATCGTCAATATCTTCGTTTAACCAACACCCCAAAAGGGTTCACCAATTTCCGTATCTTTTGGACACGAGTATAATTTACTTATTGTGTTTTGATATTAAATTTGATTTGATTTGATGTGGAGTATTATTTTTTTTTGAAAAAACAATTAATTTACTATGTGTCATAAACTATTATTATTAATTTATTTTTTGTAACTAGGTTATAAAAAAAAAATACGGAGTCGTATCTATTAAAAATCTTGAATCATTAAAAAATTACTCCCTCTATCAAATACAAACAATATATAAATAATACTCCGTAAATAATCAATAACTAACTTATCTGTTAGACAATTATTATTCTATGCCTTAAGGAGAGTTAAGAACATCAATTTGGATCCTCTCCATTTCTTTCTCTCCATTTCCTCTCTAATACATCAATATTTTAATATATTTTCTCTCTCCTTCATTAAAACATTATTTTTATCAAAAATTTACAACCCCTAGATTTTCACAAAAACCTATCTCAACCACTAATAAGTAATGGACCTCTATTTCTTTTTGAGAAATGGAGAGGATCCTTATAGGATAGAAATACTGTTAAAATAAAGCATACTTTAGTTGGATTTGAGTCACTCTAGAAAACACGATAAGAATTTTGATTTTTTTTTTTTTTTTTTTTTTGTATTTTTTTTTTCTATAAAAATAATTGTTTAGAAGAAAAGTCAAGTTTCTGAAACTTGAAGAAAACTTGTTATTTCTGGAACAAAACATTCCTTTCTTCTTTTCCCTGTTCTTCCACAACCACATTCATTAATCTTCAATCTCTTTTAATTTTATTTTATTTAATTCAATTTAATCTAAAATAATTTGATTTAATTTTGAGTTACTTTACGTTTTGAACAAACCCAACTCATTACATCATTATTGCATACACCACATTTAATGCTATTGATGATAATGATTTAAGAACAAACCCACTTCATAATTCTGCATTTTTTTTTCTCTCAAAATTCAATTTTTGAAGTTCACATTTCAATTTTCAGCTTCAATTATTACTAAAGTCTGTAACTTTACATTTTAATTTTCAACTTCATGAATACAGAAGTGAAACTTCATACTAAAGTTTGAATCTTTTGTAGCTTTTCATTTATTTATTTTTTGATTAATTTGAGCTGAATTCATTAAAAAAATTAACTTCATAAATACCCAAGTAAATTTCCATACTAAAGTTTGAATCTTTGATCATTTTCTGTGATTAAATTATTTAAAACCAAGAATGTCAGCACAATGTCCTGGAAATTCAATACTGTACAACCAAACCCTATGTGCATGTTCACCAGGGTATTTGTTCAATGCAACTTTGAAAACCTGCAAACTTTTTAGAACATCAACATCTGAGTGGGTTTTCAATTCTGGGGTTGATTACTCCATTGAAATCCCTGAAACCTTCTTTTCTTTTGATCAAATTAAGCGGTTTACGCAGTCGCAAGCCGTGTTCTTAGAAGCGACAGCGGTTTTGTTGGTGTCTTGGCTCTTGTTTTGTGGTGTTGTGAGGTTTGGGAGCTTGGGTGATGGTAGGACTGCTTGGTTTCAGCTTAGGTGGTGGATCAGTCGCCTCGATATCTGTTTTGCTACTAGACATTGGCTGGTATCGAGTTTTTTTCACTCCCTAAATTACGAGTTTTGTTTCCTGTGAGACCGTCTTATACTGTGAGACACGTAACGTTATGAAGGGATATTACTATATTAGGTAGGTAGGTAGCTAGAGTATAATTACGACGAGGCCTACATGAAATTACATGAAATTTTTGTGTGATATCGTCTTATTTGAGATTTTGTGATTACTGAAAAGGTTATTGTGAGTTTTATAGCTAGACATTGACTGCTATAGAGGTTTTTCCACCCTTAATTATGAGCTAATTATTGTGGTTTCGATTTATTATGTGTTAATTATGAGCTAAGTATCCTGATTCATTCTGAGGGACCGTCGTATGATATGTTAGACTAATAAAGTTGCAAGACATTTAAGTTTATGAAGAAATATTATTATGTAGCTAGAGTATGTGTATGAGGGGTCCCACACAAAATTTTGCTAGATATGGTCGTATTTGAGACTTTGTGGTTACCAAGAAGGTTGTTGTGAGTTTTTGAGTTATTGGTTTGATGCTGATGAATGAACAGCAATGTCGATATGTCGATGACGTTATGCGTAGGTGAAAAAACTAAGATAGTAAAGAGGTTCATTACAGTAATTGTAAAGTGATGTATCATTTTTCTTGCTGCTTATAAGAATCAATCATTTGATCATCAGCGTGCAGTGAAATGACTGCAAGCCCTTGAATGTTTTCAAGGGATTGACTGATTATCAATTGCTTTAAGCCTTTACGCAGTTTGTTTTGAGTTTAAGGCCGCTAAAGTGACCATCGTGTCTCTCGAATGGCATGCCTGTATTGTTTTGTTCTAAATAAGCGATTCCATTTCCAATTTCTGATGTTAAATGAATTGTCCATAATACACTCTTCCGTCCTCGGGATACCATGAAAAAGTGTATGTTCGTGCCAACCTTGGTTCTGTGCCTAATTCTGAATATTGTTTTCTGTGCTTCTCTGCTGTCGGTTTTGGTTGTAATTTGTTATGTGTCCACTTATACAATAAATTTTTCCACTGAACGTTGCTGTGTTTCCTTTAGGAAGATCAAAAGGTAGTCAGGAAAAGGAAAACTGAACTCGGTGGAGCCTTCTCCATCGCCAGCTGGATACTTTTTCTTGGACTGTTTTCAGCGTGAGTATCTAATTCAAGCAATTTTTATCGCTCTGTGATGCATCCCTATCTTATTTCGTACCGACTTGCTTGCGTGACTAGTAACCATGTTGACTTGTTATATATATGTGTTTCCTCAGGCTTATGTATCAAATCATATCCAAAAGGAGCGTTGAGGTGCATAATATTAGAGCAACAAATGCTCTCGACTTAATTTCTTTCGTGAATGATCTGGAGTTTAACATCACGACCATTTCCTCGATGACCTGTTCTCAGTTGAGGGGTCTTGGCACCGTAGGTTTAGGCAACCCGGGGTCTATTGACTATCGGGTTGCTAGCTTATCGTCCTTCACAAATTTTTCTTGTCACAACACAAGTCGAGGTCCAACTATCAGTCTGAAATGTCGCAACTGTCGTCTTAATCGTGACAGCGTGTACATCTCTTGGCAATTCATTGACGTCCCCAGTCAACCAGCTACTGCTGTCGGCTTCAGTTTTAATCTTACTGCACAGAGTCCACTTCGGAAGAAACACGTGAGTAGGGTCGGTGGCACGGTTCAAAATGCGACTGATATGGATACCTCGCCTGTAACATTCCGAGGAACCAGTACAAATATATTGAAGTTCAATCTGTTTCCAAGAATATATCAGAACAAACATAACTTGAAGCTCGCCCAACCGCTTTTCCACGAGTTCTTGCCAGGGTCTTCTATTCGTGACGCCAGTGCATTGCGAGCATCTCTTCAGAGTTCAAGCAATGGAATGATCAATACCACTTTGGTTATCAATTTTCTCTCCGACTACATTGTCGAAATCAACAGTCAAAATATCATGGGACCAGGTTTGTATATGATGGCATATATCCTTACAACTACTCGTAATTTCAGTTTTTAAAACACACAGCACATGTTTCCTTCTAGCTTACCATTTAGAACCCTGAAATTGATTGCATGAACAACAATTTTAGAATTTGCTTAACGATGGTATTCAGAACCTAACGTGAAAATGATCTAACTTGTACGCCTACGACAGTCTCAAATTTCCATATTTTCTTTCTAGATGACTATGTAACTACTTTAATGTCTTTTATATATTGCTATTTTTCTCACACGATGTTGGTCGAACTGATGGTATGCTACTCGTATTTGAGAAGTGCAGTGGGCTTTCTTGCTGATCTTGGTGGTCTTTACTGCATAAGTATGGCAATTTTTTTCTTCCTGTTGATTCAAGTAAGTTGATTATCCTTCAACTTTTCGTTTCCACGTAATGTTTATACTCAGGCCTGTAGAGTTGTTTTGTCGGGAATTTGTTGCTTTTGTACTGTTTTCAATTGTGTCAATGCTTTTAGCTATAAGATGTTCCATTGTCGGGTTTTTCTGTTTTTGAGGAGTTAACATTGCACGGTTTGAGGTTTGGTAGGCTGACTATCAAAAAAGCTTGTTCGTATCAGAGTAGTGTGGGCCATTATCGGCCAACCCAAATTCCGAATTGTTTTATTAAAGTGATGACGAAGCCTCATCTTTTGAAAAAGCCGCCTTAAAGCAAGCGAGGAGAAATACAAATCAAAAGCAATAGAAAAAATAAGGAAAGATGACGCGCTTTCTTCTAAACTATGGGGGAAAAAAAAAAGCGCTTTTTGAAAAACCAAACTAAAAGTCATTAGGGAAAATGAAGAAAAACGGTGTGCTTTTTATATTACTTGGAGAAATCTGAGAGAACGAAAATCGGCCAGGGTGGTTAATGGGGGGTGTTTGACTTATTTTGGTTGATTTATATAAGTTTTTTGTGTGCCTTTTTTTTTTATATGTTTATGTAGGAAGAAAATTTTAGTTCATTCCGCTTTAAAAGACTTTTACGAATATTTATTTTTTACTAAATTTGTTGGCTTATTTTGGGTGTCACCACCAGTGTGAGCACAGGATCAAAAGACTGCGTAATGAGGATCAAGTTTTCAGGGATATGAGAAGACGTTGTAAATCCCAGGATAATTGGGATAAGGTATAAATTTGTTTCGCCATTTATATTTTTTGTTAGTTACGATTTGGTGAGCTTGTGAATGACTGTTTTATTCGTGTTTACCTGGTTAAATTTGCGCGTTCAGTTGAGGAAGTATGTCCAATATACTTGGGGTCCTCGCTCGCTAGTTGATGAGGAGGCCGAATTCAGTAGTGACGGATGCTGCGCATGTGGCGATGCATTCAAAAACGTTGAATCATTGCATAAAAGGAGTCTCCGGGAGAATAGTTTGCGCAGCGTCACTTTCGACAAGAAAAGAAGCTCAAAAGACGTGGTTAAGCTCTTTTACACCTTTTAATCATCCTTCACACGGTTATGCATTAGTACATGAATGACTGAATTAACATAATTCACGGTATTCAATCAGGTTAAGAAATATGTGAAAGAGCCTGCAAGGAGCGTTAATTTGTTTGTGCCGTCAATTCATAAAGACGACAACATTCCTCTGCCACCAACTCTACCAGGTCAGTAATTTACAAAGGCTCCTTACGTTTTAAGGTTAAAACGGTAAATCTGCATGATTCATGAAGTCCTGTGCATTAAATTGTTACTGATCGTCTACTGTGCAGAATACAACGTGAACTCCCAAGTCGACATGTCCGATATCCAAAAGAACCTTCAAGACTTATATGAATATAACGCAATGCTGAGGGAGAAACTGGTCAATACACAATCCATGCTTCGCTCTTTAACGACTAAGAATTCATCCGAAGGCAAAACCTGACATAATTTCAACTTCACGAACATAGTCGGGATTGTCGCCCATCGCTTAGACCACCACACAAATGTCAACGTCTCGCTTCATTTCGACTGACTTTCGAACATGAAAACTCACCAGGGACGATTTTGTCTGGCGCAAAGGTGGATCTGCATGCTACCCAAAGGTCATGAATCTGATGCTGCGGAATCTTCGAATGATTAATTGGGTAATGTGAACTGTTGTATGACTATTATTCCTCCCTCCGATTGGTCCAACTCTTTACGTTTAACTTATTCTGTTAGCAGAATTTTGACAAACGTAAAGAAACGGGCGAATCAGGAAGATTGTCAAGGAAATAGTTATTAGATATTGGAGTAGTATGTTGGTGTTTGTTGATACATTAGATTTTTGTAACTAATGATACCACTATGTCAATTAAACTAATCAATTACCATGTAATAATAATAATATTAATATACTAATCATGTGAAGATTATTAAATTTCATTTTATGATCCAACTTTTGTTGATTGTTGACCTTAGTTAACTTTTTTGTTATCAATTTGACAAATTGCTGAGTTTACACACTTATGGTTGTTAAAATGTCATAAAAAACCCATAAAAAAACCCTAAATAATACTCCGTATTTACATAAGACATAACAAATAAATAATGTCCACCTTTTTTTATACTCCATTATCATAGTAATCTACCTTGTTGAATTCATATACTATTGCTGTATATATTACTTCATCTGGTTTTTTGCTCAAAATTAACTTCAAAATAACAGTAACATTTTTCGGTTCATCGGTTTTGGTGGCCATTTCACCTCAAGCTTTCGAAGTTCAAACTTCCTAAAATTTCTGAAAGTGTGTTTTATTCACACTCTCATCCTCTTAAGTATCGGGATCTGCAGCTCAACATCTGCAGGTCGAGTATGGGTTGCAGTTGTCGTGCAGACAATGCTCGCAGTAGAAGTAAAAAGGTGAGCGCAAGTTGGTTATGTTATATCATATGGGGATGGTTTGTGGTGTGCTTCCCATATTTGGGATGCGCCTCGTTATCGGAGCCACTCACTATGTTCACAGCGGCCAACGGTCAGATCCCGGGATGCCCAGCAACGTGTGGGAACCTGACGATTGCGTACCCTTTTGGCATAGGCAGGGCCTGCGCTTTGTCTGATGACTACGCCATAAAATGCATCACAGAAAACGGTACAACCTTTGCGCAGTACGTGAACAACTACACTGTCATACTCGATTTCACTGAGACTCAGCTGACGACAACATTCACCCCGCTTGCTCGATCTTGCAACTCGAAAGGAGAAGAAACTGAGGGTGCAAACAATTGGGGTGAGCTTCATGTGGCAGGCAAACCTTACGCCATTTCAAGCACTGACAACGCGTTCATTGTCGTAGGCTGCCATCATTACGGATTAATCAGAGCGAAAACAAGAACTGGTCGAAAAGTCACCAGTTGTGTCGCCCTGTGCACAGAGCAGCAAGACTTGTACGACGGTACATGCTCTGGCGTAGGATGCTGTGAAGCATCGCTGCCAAAAGGCTTACAAGACCTGACTTCTATCTTAGAAAAGATTATATATAACACAAACGTCTCCTCTGGTAAGTGCGGCTACTCGTTACTGTCTAAACGGTCTGACCAAAACCTTCGTCGGGCTATTGATCTCGAGGACCCTGATTTCTATTCCAAGGTGCGAAGATTACCTGGCGTCTTAGATTGGTTTATAGCCAACGCTACTTGCAGTGAAGCTTGGAAAAATGCTACTACATATGTATGCCAACGACATACAACTTGCATTGACCTCGATCAGGAACTCGACGTCTACGGATATCGCTGTAAATGTGTTCCTGGGTTCGAGGGAAATCCATATCTTACTCCTGGCTGCACAGGTTAGTGTATGTTTTCACAATTTAAGACGTTTTACGCACTCAGTTGCGTAAGACCATTTTATTTCGCGCTTTTAACTATCAATTTAATATGCCTTTAATTGTTGGTGGATTTACGATTTAAGAATGTATGTTGTATAAAGCGTACCCTTTGTTCTTTGTAGTTTGATGTTACCACCTAATATATGTTCATTTTGGGTGTTCCTAGATATTGATGAGTGTAAAGGATCAAGTAATCCATGTTCTCTTGGTTGCACAAACACTCTTGGGAGCTATAGATGTTATTGCCCAAGTGGTTATCAAGGAGACGGAACCAAAAATGGCACCGGGTGCATTCCGAAAACCTTGAACTTAGCGGTACCTCTAGGTATAACCACGACGCCTCTGTTTCAAAATATAAGTTGTTCTCACATTACGAGACACATTTATTTCACAAAAAACTAACCCACGGAACTTATGATCTTACAGGAGTCGGTATAGGACTAGGAAGTGTACTTTTCAATCATTGGTGGGTATTGGCTTTTCGTCATAGCCAAAAGAAGACGAGAGGTTGTGGAAAGGGCTATCAATTTCAAGAGGAACGGTGGGTGGTTGTTGAAGCAAAAAATGTCATCGAATGAAGGTATGATCGAACACACTAGACTATACACGGCTGTCGAGTTAGATAAAGCAACTGATCACTTCAATGATGATCGAATTCTCGGTCAAGGGGGCCAAGGTACGGTTTATAAAGGTATGTTGAGTGATGGTAATCTCGTTGCCATAAAGAAGTCGAAGAAGGTTGGTGCGAGCCATGTGGGTGAATTCATCAACGAAGTCGTTATCCTGTCGCAAATTAATCACAGGAATATAGTGAAGTTGCTTGGATGTTGCTTGGAGACGGAAATTCCTTTACTAGTTTACGAGTTCGTTCCAAACGGGACTCTTTCAATGTTTATTTACGATTTGAATGACGATTTCCCGATCACGTGGGAAATGCGTCTACAAATCGCTGTTGATGTTGCAGGAGCACTTAACTACTTGCACTCGTCTTCCTCAAATCCGATATTTCACAGAGACGTCAAGGCGTCCAACATTCTTCTGGATGCCAAGTATCGAGCAAAGTTATCCGACTTTGGCTCCTCCAGATCCATCGCTATCGACCAAACACACTTAACCACTCGGGTACAAGGCACGTTTGGTTATCTCGACCCAGAGTACTTCCGATCACACCAATTCACGGACAAGAGCGACGTCTATGGGTTCGGGGTGGTCCTCGTTGAGCTTCTGACAGGACTAAGACCCATTCTCCCGAGTGAGACCCACGAGGGAAAAAGCCTTGTGTCCTGGTTTCTATCTGCCATGGAAAATTCCAACCTCAACGATATCCTCGCTACCCGCGTCGCCAAAGAGGGCAACAAAGACGATATCAACGCTACAGCGAACCTCGCTAAACGATGCCTAAACATGGGCGGAAAACACAGGCCGAGTATGCGACAAGTACTAGTCGAGTTGGAGATGATTAGTAAGCATCACAATGTACGTCGTGTGGATGGTCAAAAGACAACAACACATGAAGTTGAAGGACAAACATCCAAAGATATTACATTTAGTCCAAGTGATAGAATTTTGTCTCCATATGTTGATGAAGATTACTCATTCCCCTCAAATTGGTCTACCAATTCTCAAATTCAAAGTGATTCTATTGAAAGATTCACTTGATTTTCACTTGGTTTACCTCATTGACAAGGTTAGCATAGAAGAAAACTAATGGTAAAATGTTAGCCTAAGGTATAACCTAAAAATGTACTCTGTTAATTGTTGCCAAATTATCGATACACATCCTAAAATTCATAGGATTTTTACTACTATGTTCATCTTAGAATGTATAAGCAGACAGAAAACAGGGCCTATTTGTGGACGGTTCAAATACTGGTCCAAACCGACAAACCACGACCATCGTAGACCAAATACATTTCAGTCCGGTCTGGGAGTCCATAAAGAAAATGACACTGCTCTCCGGTCCAGTCCAATCTCGTAAAAACTTCTATTAGTCGGTCCGCTACAACAAGAAACCAAAGGGTTTGGTCAGGGGTATGGCTGTAGCTGTAGCTATGTCTAAGAATTAAACAAGAACAACACCCAACATTCATTAAACAAATTTAGACACAAAATAGTTCCTAAAATTACCTGAAAACGCATTCATGATATCAGTCTTGCTCTTGCACAGTGGTACAAAAAAATCTATCAGTGCATTCCAAAGTAGAAATCGTCATGCAATATACTTTAGGCTGTCATTCCAGAAACTTTTGCAGAAACTCACAACAAATCAAATAGTGTTAGCGTTATTATCAGCTCCAAACCCCTTGTTCAACATTATATCATGATATCGTTGCGCATTTATAAAATCACCATTGAAGATGAGTCCTTTGATGATTGTACTATAAGTGACACTATTAGGGGTGCATCCGTCTTTCTCCATTTTGTTTACGAGCTCCATAGCTTTACTCATAACACCCTTCTTGCAGAGCCATTTGATTATTATAGTATATGTTTTGGTATCTGGTAGACAACCTCTTGTAGGGAGATCATAGAAAAGATTTTGTGCTTCTTTAAATCGGCCGACCTCACACAAGCTGTCAATTGGAATATTGTAGATGACGATATTAGGAGCAACTGAATTACGCTGCATCGACCTAAACACAGCAGCTGCCTCATCAAGTTGTTCGCTTTTACATAACCCGTCTAGTAAAGAACTAAGTGACAGCATCTGGCTTCACGCCATGGATACTTACAAATGAAGAGAAATGATACGGTTTCAGTTTGGTTCAACTTTGATAAATTTAGCTCATTTTTTTCCAAGCTCCCATCAATAACTTAAATGGATAAGAATCATACAACCAGCGAAGTCTAACCAGAAGATACTTACAAATGGGAAGAGGCGGCACATAATTTCTCGCATACTTTTGAAATGAAGAGAAATGATATGGCAAGAGGGTTACTTATTTGGTGTACAAACTTCGCCGCCTTCTCGTTTATTTAAAACCACTCTGTCCTCCATGAATGAACTTCTCGGGTTCCTATTACACAAGCGTAAAGAGCACGTTAAATGTAAACGAAAATGAAAGTTGATAAAGAAAAGGTGTAAGGTTGCATAATCAAGACTCAACAAACATATAACAAGACTGAATATATTGCTTGGTCAATAGGAGTCTTAATGAAAGACCACCTTTCACTTTTCTAATTGTAAGTCTTTACCTTTGTTTGAAGAGGCGCAAGGCGCACAAAGGTGTTACGAGCTCAAGGTGACAAAGTGCAAAGCGCAAGCAGAAGGCGCGCACTTTTTTCACTGGAAGCACCCTATTTTTCCGTAAATGTTTTGGGCAACCTATATAAGGAGTTCTCAAAATAACAAATGGATAAAGGAGTAAAAGTAAGAATAATGGAAAAAAAAGAATGGGCATATTAAAGATCTAGTTGAAAAAGTTACGAACACTACGTACTAGAGAATCACTTAACTGATCTTTGTCAAAAAGGCAGAAAACCTAAAATGCATAGAGGCGTTGTGGCTAGTGCCTCATCCAAGGCACGCCTTTTTAAATTAAGGTCTTTACCTTGTGAAACACCGTCTTTTGCATTCAGATTTAAACGGTTATAAAGACGTAAATTATGTTGCGTGATGCAAAAGAAAATGATAATTGACAGTAACCATCTTTTCTCTTTTCTTACACTAAGTAGGCAAATAGTAATCACATGCTAAGAAATTAGACGAATCTCTTTAGAAGTTCATCACATTACCATGGGAATGGTAATTCAAAACAGCATACAAGAAGAACAACACTCAACATCCATTAAAAACTTTAGACAGAAAATATATCCTATAATTACCTCTGAAAAGGCATTCATGATGCAGCCTTGCACTAAAGAATCTATCAGTGCATTCCAAAGTAGAAATCACCATGCAATACACTTCACGCTGTCATTACAGAAACTTTTGCAGAAACTCGACAACCAATGAAATGGTGTTAGTGTTATTATCAGCATCAAATCCCTTGTTCAACATTATATCTTGATATCGTCGTGCATTCATATAATCACCATTCAAGACGAATCCTTTGATAATTGTACTATAAGTGACTCTATCAGGGGCGTAACCATTCCACTCTAATTTGTTTAGGAGCTCCATAGCTTTACTCATAAGACCCTCCCTGCAGAGCCATTTAATCAATGTCGTATATGTTATGGTATTTGGTAGACAACCTCTTGCAGGGAGATCATAGAAAAGATTTAGTGCTTCTTTAAATCGGCCGACCATACACAAGCTGTGAATTAGAATAGTGTAGATGACGATATTAGGAGCAACTGCATTACACCGCATCTCCCTAAACACAGCAGCTGCCTCATCAAGTTGTCCACTTTTACATAACCCGTCTAGTAACGAAGCATAAGTGACGCAATCTGGCTTTACGCCATGGCTTTGCATGTCACTCAACATTTGACGTGCAATTGGAATTCGATCAGATTTGCACAAGCCATCTATCAGAGTGCTGTAGACATAGACATCAGGGTAGATCCCGTTTCGAAACATTTCTTGCAACACCTCTAGTGCTTTGTCAATGTTTTCAAGTTTGACAAATCCATTTATCAAAGAACTAAAAGTCACAACATCAGGCGCACAATTGTTTTTCACCATAAAATCGACAACATTTCTCGCCTCATTCATTCGGCCGCTTAAACAACACCCATGGAGTAATGAACTATAAGTGATGACATTAGGGGTCACACCCTGTTCGACCATAATCTGTATAATGGTTTTTGCTTCATCGATCATCCCATCCTTGGAATACATGTCAACCAACATGCTATAGGTAACAACATCAGGTGCAAGGTTGCTCTCCAGCATCTCAATCAACATTTCACTAACCTTTCCCTTCCGACCAAGGTCGTACATACCTCTTATCAATGACGTATAAATAAAAACGTTAGGTTTGATACCTGCACCTTTCATATCCGAGAAGAGGCTTAGGGCCTCATCTAATAACCTACTCTTGCAAAGACTTTCGATAATTGTGCTATAAATCACAATGACACGCTTACTACACGAAGGACGAAAATTCATCTTGCGAAGCAATCGGAGAGCACCGTCATTGTCCCCAATACGGCAAAGACCTTTGATCACAGTGCCATAGGTGACAAGATTTAGCTCAATGGCTAATTTCAAAACGACTTTATCCAACAATTTAACCGCTTCCCGAGGCTTATTAACAATAATATGGCCGTGAATTAAGGTGTTAAAAAAGACTATATCAGACTCAACAGGGTGCCCAAGCTTTAGCGATTTACCGAGTAAAGAAAATCCTAAATCAACCCGACCTAAATGGCAGAAGCAATTTGCGACAATATTGTTAGAACGCAAATCAGGTCGAACACCCGATAACTCGAGCTCCCTCGAAAGAGAAACGACAGTAGAGTGAGGTCGAAGGTGCTTTAATCTAGCCATAGCAGCAAAAAGCTGATTAAAATAGAAAATCGAAGGACGACGAGTAAAACTCATCAATTGACGGAAAAGGGAAAGGGGAAATTCAAGATTATGAAACCCTAATTTGGATTGTTCAAAAACGTATTCAGACAACAATTGAGGATCATTAAGGTAACCAGATTTAAGATTGAAATTAGCAGAAGTGCATAAATAACAGCGATGAATATGCAAGTGATGAATTAAAGATTGAACTTGAAATCCAGATAAAAGACATGACATTTTGGTGGATTATAATAAAAAGATGAAGAATTAAACAAATCGAACAAGTTAAGAAGGAATGAATTACCAGAAATTGAAGTGCAAATTTGGGGAAAATTTAACCTAATTTCTCAAAAAATGAAAAAAAAATAAAAAAAATTATACGGAGTACTTGTGAGTTTTGTGACTGACTTTTGACTTGTTCACCGTCCAGTTGAGTTTGATTATTTAATTTAATTTAATTTCGTTCAATTCAACTGTTATTGTTTGGAGGTCTAAAAAAGACTATTATTATTTGAAATTTGAAATAATTATTGAAACACTTAAATAAAAATCCAAATTTTGACATTATAGTCACATTAGATTTTTTTTTTTTTTTTTTTTTTAATATTTTACGGTCATTAAAGGAGCTCTATTCAAAATTTGAAGCCAAAACGAAAGTCCGACGTACTTAAATGACGACAATCTCCAAAAAAATCAATTTTGAATCCCAAATTTTATATAAAATGATGAATATACTCCTCCTTTCATACGGAGTATTAGTTACAAATACTTCATATACTCACCCATAAAGCTTATCAATTTTGAAAATTGATAATTGTCAAAGTGGAGACATTTTCCGATGGAATGAAGTTGGGGAAAGCCGTAGATGTCGAACGCCTATATAGCTGCTTGCCTCGTAAATTCAAAAGAACGGATGGCCCGTCACAAAGGGGGTCGAAGTGCGCACATACGACATCCTCGCAAAGTAGATCACAAGGGCACAACAATCATCCTCGCATGCTTTTACGTACACTCAAAACACCAAAGGCTTACAACAAAATAAACCCACAATCATACTCATCAACATTGAGCCCAAGTACACATTTTATAACTGAAATCGTGTACCACAATAATTATTATAATTTGGGGCATTCACTGCTTCGCTCTACACTGAAATGCACCAAAAGACTGGAGACGAATTCCAAAGACACAAATTGTTGTATGTGACGGTTACATTGTGAAACCATCCCAAATACATATACATATTACATTGAAAGGAATATATCAGGAGTACACTGTGAGACCGTCTCATACGAGACTTACACGTTCCAAAACGACTCAACTTCAACAAAATTAATTTGAAGCGCAACATCTACTCATCAACGACGACACTGATCTGGCCCTTCTCGAGTATGTCGTAGAATGCTTGAACTTTCCTCTGCTCGTTCCAGTGGTGCATCTTCCAGAGTACCAGCCACCAAACCAAGTTCTGCCCAATAAAAATCTCTTCACTACATTGGGGCCCGTTAGAACAGCATAAGCAACCTTCGAACCAGCCATATTTCTCACCTGTAGGTATACACATCGAGAACTTGTTTAGATACACTGGTGAGAGGAAGAACGAAAAAGACTTTTTTTTCAACTCTTTCCTAGAATTGGAAAGCCCAGTCCGACCCCCACGCCCAAAGGGCCGGTTCCAGGTTAAGCAAAACAAGGCCCGGGCCATTTTTGGCATAATACTCCTACCTGTCATTGAAGCTACGTTTGTGGATCATAGTTGGTTGGTACCATTTTTTATTTCCACCTGGCAACGTTTCTTGAACAGCATGCTGCCATTTTTGGCCAAATACTCCTTCAGTCTTTCGTTTTTTGTTTTTGTGCCCTCTTGTTTTTCATCATTAATTCAGCTGCACCTGTAACACAACGAAACTTTGCTCTTATACTTGGTCCCTCTGTAGTGCCATTCAAACAGGTATAGAAAGATCATTTGATGTTAGATGTTCACTCATTTTGACAGCAAACAGAAAACTGGGAATATTTGTGGACGGTTCAAATACTGGTCCAAACCAACAAACCGAACAGGACCAGGATCGTCCTGGACTGAATACATTTCAGTCCGGGTCACCAGGTCCACAAAGAAAATGACACTGCCCTACTGTCCAGTCCAATCTCGTTGAACCAAAAAAAATACTAGTAACTACTTAAACACTTCGATTTTCTATAAATTTGATTTCCTAGCTTCTCATCAATAATTTAAACAGATAAGAATCATTCGACTAGCGAATTCTAACCAAAAGATACTTACAAATGGGAAGAAGCGAAACATAATTTCTCAAAAAATTTCACGCAACTTGGGAAATGAAGTGAAATGATATGACAAGAGAGTTACTTATATGGTTTGCGAACTTCGTCTTCTCGTTTGTTTAGAAATACTCTGTCCACCATGAATAAACTTCTTAGTTCCTATCACACAAGCATAAGATCACAATAAATGTAAATGAAAATGAAACTTGATAAAGAACACAGACATAATATGGGCAATTAAAAACATCAGAAAATGTTGCCCTTTTAATGAAAAAAAAATAAGAAAAGGTAAACTGAACTTTACAACACCCAACATTCATTAAACAAATTTAGACACAAATATTTCCTAAAATTACCTGAAAAAGCATTCATGATGCAGTCTTGCACTAAAGAATCTATCAGCGCATTTCAAAGTAGAAA
Organism: Dianthus caryophyllus; assembly: GCA_023091065.1. Classification (NCBI taxonomy): domain Eukaryota; kingdom Viridiplantae; phylum Streptophyta; class Magnoliopsida; order Caryophyllales; family Caryophyllaceae; genus Dianthus; species Dianthus caryophyllus. Next base: position 6,244,702 of record CM041519.1, read on the forward strand.
TCATCGGGCAGTATACTTTAAGCTATCATTTCAGAAACTGTTGCAGAAGCTCGGCAACCAATGAAATAGCATTAGTGTTATTATCAGGATCAAACCCCTTGTTCAACATTATATCTTTATATCGTCCTGCATTCATAAAATCACCATCAAAGAGGAATCCTTTGATGATTGTACCATAAGTGATGCTATTAGGGGCGCATCCATCTTGCTCCATTTTGTTTATGAGCTCCGTAGCTTTACTCATAACACCCTTCCTGCAGAGCCATTTGATTATTGTAGTATATGTTATGGTATCTGGTCGACAACCTCTTGTAGGGAGATCACAAAAAAGATTTTGTGCTTCTTTAAATCGGCCGACCTCGCACAAACTGTCAATTAGAATATTGTAGACGTCGATATTGGGAACAACTGCGTTACACTGCATCTCCTTAAACACAGTAGCTGCCTCATCGTGCTGTCCGCTTTTACATAACCCATCTAGTAAGGAAGCATAAGTGACGGAATTTGGCTTCACGCCACGGATTTGCATGTCATTCAACAATTGACGTGCCATTGGAATTCGATCAGACTTGCACAAGCCATCTATTAGAGTGCTGTAGACATAGACGTTAGGGGTGATCCCTTGTTGAACCATTTCTTGAAACACCTCTTGTGCTTTTTCAATGTTTTCAAATTTGACAAATCCATTTATCAAGGAACTGAAAGTCACAACATTCGGCGCACATTTGTTTTTAACCATAAAATCGACAACGTTTCTCGCCTCATCCATTCGCCCAGACAAACAACACCCATGGAGTAATGAAGTGTATGTGATAAGATCAGGGGTCACACCCTGTTCAACCATAATTTGTATAATGGCTAATGCTTCATCAAACATCTCGTCTTTGCAGTGCATGTCAACCAACATGTTATAGGTAACTACATCAGGTGTAAGGTTGCTCTCGAGCATCTCAATCAACATGTCGTTAAGCTTTCCCTTACGACCAAGGTCGTACATACCTCGTATCAGTGACGTATAGACAAACACGTCGGGTTTGATACCCGCACTTTTCATGTCCGAGAAGATGCTTAGGGCCTCATCTAATAACTTTTGCTTGCAAAGACTGTCAATAATGGTGCTATACATGACAAGGACACGCTTACTACTCGAGGGAGGAGAATTCATTTGGTGAAGCAATCGGATAGCACCATCATTGTCCCCCATGTTGCAAAGACCTTTGATCACAGTGCCATAGGTAACAAGGTTTAGCTCAATGCCTAGTTTCACGACTGTCTTCAACAGTTTAACCGCTTGTCGAGGCTCATCACTAAGAATGTACCCGTTAATTATGGTGGTAAAAAAGACTATATCAGACTCAACAGGATACCCAAGCTTTAGCGATTTACCAAGTAAAGAAAACCCTAAATCAACCCGGCCTAAATGGCAGAAGCAATTTGCGACAATATTATTAGAATACAAATCAGGTGGAACACCCGATAACTCGAGCTCCCTCGAAAGAGAAACGACAATAGAGTGAGGTTGAAGGCGTTTTAATTTAACCATGGCGGAAAAAAGCTGATTAAAATAGAAAATCGAAGGACGAGGAGGAAGACTCATCATTTGGCGAAAAAGGGAAAGCGGAAATTCCAGATTACAAAACCCTAATTTGGTTTGTTCTCTAACATATGCTAACAACAAGCGAGGGTCATTACGGTAATCAAATTTAAGCTTGGATTTAGCAGACTTGCAAAAATAACGGCGATAAAAATGCAAGTGATGAAGTAGAGATTGAAGTTGAAATCGATATGAAAGACTAAACATTTTGGCTGATAAAAATAAAAAGATGAAGAATTACCGGAAAATAAAGTATAATTTTTGGGGAAATTTAACCTAATTTCCCAGAAAATCATACTTGAGAATTGTGACCTCAGTATAATGGAGTAAACAATAAGTCAACAACGCTTAGGCCCGGTTATGTTGGACTTTTTTTTAGCTCAATTCACTTTTAGGTTTTCAATTAAGTAATTAAGTATAATTTAGTTCAGTTCATTTCAGTTCTGTACGGTCCAATTTAGCATCATTTAGTATCAACTTATAAGACCATGTTTATTGGTAGGTCTAGCACAAGGTCTACAAAGTAGGTTTAGAAAAAAATTGAATTAAAAAAAGGAAAATTAAAATAAAAATGTAAACCTCCTCCAAACTAGGTTCAAATTGGACCTCTGCAAAAATATTGAAACCTAGTCCACATGTCATCATTTGAATGGACAACAACTTTTAAAATAATAAAATAAAAAAAAAAAACAGAAGGGATGTGCTGGGAAGTGACACGCAAGACCAAAGCATTTAATGCTTTGCAATTGATTGTGACTTTGTGTGAGACAATCCGAATATACAATTTGACATTGGGGATTTTATTGTTACCGTTTTTTTACAACGGTAGAAAATATTTCAATTTTAAAAATTAATTTATTAAGTAATATATGTAACAATAAATTTAATTAGTATTAATATTTTCTTCAGAATATCTAAACTTACAAAATAATACTAATGATAATAACAACAACAACAATAATAATAGTTAAAATGCACAAAATTATCCAAATTCTCAAGAATTTCAAAATTCTCAATTTATCTATTCGAGTGTATTAGATGAGTAACTTTAATAACTTGTGTATTAGATGAGTAACTTTAATTTATCTATTCGAGTCTATTCGTAATGTTTTTTTAATCGATATTTGTCTCTAGTTTTAAAAATTTTAATCGGGTTTTAATTAAAATTAATTAAATTTGGATGAAATATTCATACCTTTTTCCATTTGAAATTTACTATCTAGTTGATAAATTATTAACTTGTAAATAAAATGAACTAAATAAAATTTATGGGTCTTTTTCAAAAGTAGGAGAGAAGGTAGGTTAAGGTAAATTAGCTAACCTACCAATAAAGTACTCCCTCCGTTCCGGTCATTTGTTTACACTTTCTATTTTGGGGGTTACGGGTCATTTGTTTACATTTTCCATAAATGGTGTGGGTGGCCATGTGAGAAAGTGGACCTCTTTCCTTTAACCAATTACATTTCATAATTTTAAACAAGTGGGACCATATTTGTACTTATATTATTATTTTATTAGTTTTTTTTCTACCTCTCTCCTCACATCGATAAATGTGTATAAAGTAAACGTAAACAAATCACCGAGACGGAGGGAGTATCAAATTTTAAGGTAGGTTAGAAAAATAGGTTCAAAGTAAAAAAATAATATTTTAATGTTTAACCTACTTTGTAGACCTTGTGTTAGACCTACCAATAAACATGGTCTAATAGTCGGTCTATGAGGGAGTATAGAAACATCTTTTGGGTCCATTCCATTTCACATGAATTATTATCGAGTACTATCATTATTATAAGGGTTAATTGTCAATTACAACCACATAAAAAGTCGAATTTATCAATTACAGCCAATTTAAAAAAATTTAATATTTTACAGCCACTAAAGTCGTTTTTTTTATAAATTGCATCCAACTTCATTTTCCGGTGAATAATAAGGCGAAGTGACCGTTTTGCCCTTCATTTAAGTGAGATCCATTGACTAATTGACTTCCCTCTTTTCTTTTTTTTAATTAAGGTATTCCTTCATTTTTTTTTTATCATTGTGCCTTTCTCTCTTTACTCATCTTTCTCTTTCATCTCATCTTTGTTACCATTGTGGCTTTCTATGTTTACCCACTAAATAACTACCTAAAACCATTTTGCCATGAAAACAAAAAACACAGCCATCAGATTTCACTGTAACTTTCATTTTCTCCAACTCAAGAACAAGCAACTGATCGATTCTCTATGTTCAATTTGTTGATAATTAACCTTTGCCATTTAGTTTGGGTTTTATCATACCAAGCAAAATACTTGCAACCACGAGCCCTTGAAATTAGATCGTACGATTTAAGAGCTTCAAATATTTTCCCGGGATTGTCAGCAGTTGTTGACTTTCTTACAACAATAGAGTGACCGCAGTAGCATTTCTTCACCTCTTCGTAAGCACACTCACAGTTACGGTCTGACATGATTGCTGAAATTTCAAGAGAAATTGAAAATTTTAGGAAGAGAGAAACCCTAATTTTTTATTTGAGATTGAAAATAACCTTTATGAGCAAATTTATTCACTAATTTGATGTAATATTAGAGGGAGGGGCATTTTCGTCTCTTCACATAAAATTTTGGCTTTAATTTTGAATTTCTGAGATTTTAATTCATTTAAGTGTGTTCCAGCTCCGTTTTGGCTGTAAATTCTAAACGGAGCTCCGGTTGTGGCTGTAAAATATTAAAAAAGTTTTATGTGGCTGTAATTTCAAAATTTGACTTTTTATGTGGCTGTAATTGATAATTATTCCTAATAATAATAATTTTAGTAATAATAAGGAATAATTATCAATTACAGCCACATAAAAAGTCAAATTTTGAAATTACAGCCACATAAAACTTTTTTAATATTTTACAGCCACAACCGGAGCTCCGTTTAGAATTTACAGCCAAAACGGATCTCACTTAAATGAAGGGCAAAACGGTCACTTCGCCTTATTATTCACCGGAAAATGAAGTTGGATGCAATTTATATAAAAAAACGACTTTAGTGGCTGTAAAATATTAAAATTTTTTAAATTGGTTGTAATTGATAAATTCGACTTTTTATGTGGCTGTAATTGACAATTAACCCTAATTATTATTATAATTATGATGATTATTATGGTTATAATCATTTAAAACTCCACTTTAAGATATAATATAAACTCGTATAAGCTCAACATAAAATATAAAACCCGACTTAAAATATAAGACTTACTTATAACAAGATACGAAAATACGGAGTATTACACTATTTGATTCATACAATGCAAGAAAATAAAATAAAAGTTACTACGAGTTTAATTTGAAGGGGAACCAATTTTATTAATTAAACAAAATGAGTTACGATACAATACTACGAGTTTGAAGGGGTTATCAATTAATCAAAATGACTTACGATACGATACAACTACTATGATTCGAGCCAAAATAAAACAGAGCAAGCCCACTCCCTCAAGTCCTCACCAGGTGGGGTGATGTGAAGGACGCCGGCTCAAAAACCTCAAGTCCTTACGAGGTGCGGTGATGTGAAGGACGCCGTCTCGAAAACGAAACTCAACACGGTCCATAATTACACCAAGTGGTAAACGACAGCGGCTCCAAAATTGACCGTAAATCCTCTCGGAAATAACCCAATCAGACTCGGTACACGACCCTAAACACCAAGGTTTGGGCGCGCGCTCACCGCGAACTAATACCTCATGTTTTCTCGTATCTATTTCGACATTCAAATTCTCGACTCCAGGAACGTCCATGTAAATCATCATGTACGTCGTATTGCGTCGAATAACTTCTACTTTTACCATATCTGCCCCGTCACCGCCTTTTCGGCAGCTCTTTGATGGCGGCACAACAACTCGTCCATTAGTTTTGTCTGTCATCAACGATACTCCAATAATAATCAATATCACATACACTCCATACTTCCCCATAATTTTTGTCCAAAAAAGTAATTAAGGTAATAACAATAACTGCAAACACGATACCAAATTAGTTTTCATTGATTTATTTATACTACGGAGTTTTTTTTTTTGGTATGTTTGGTTCTATTTATGGTAAGAAGATAGTTTCTTTTTATTAATCTAGATTTCCTTATTAATTTTTGGTAAGTTATAACATACACCTTTTGTATTATGTTACCACCATTATATCGTTTAATAGTAGTCACAATGTACACAATAGTGATCACCATTAGCTTAAGTTAGTCACTTTTACACATCAGGAGACTTGTCTTTCAATTTATTTATACTCTCACAGTTTTTAGAATAATTTTATTGTAAGGTCATTATAACTTGTATGTTTAATTGTGTACAACAACCAGTAAAGTTGTTTAGTTTTATTGGCCGTTAATTTATATGCACAAAATGGTCTTATTTTACCATTTGCCTAGTTTTTAAATTAAGTGTTACAAGTGTTTTTTATATCTTACTCCGTATATAAAAAGAATCAATGGGAGTGACGTCACTTTTTATACTCATGTACCCTTCACTTTATATGTATTTACGCAATTGCCACTCATGTGATATTTGCCTAGCTTGCGTAATTTTTTCTCAGCTCACAAATTCACTACTAGTCTTTAGCTTTTGTCACGTGGACCATGCACTACATTATTTGTAATGCTTCTACGACTACATTGCTCTTTCTCAAACAATTTGTTGTAACCTTATAAATAAGAAGAATTTACAATGATCTTTTACGTTTATCAAAAAACAATGGTCTTTTAATTTAATATTATTATATTAGTACTTCAAACAATGCTATTTCTTGAATAATATTAACACGGCTATAAGTATATTATGGATCGTTTTGTGTACAGCATGACAATTTTAAAATTTATGGAGTATGTTATATTTTAAATGTCGAAAGAGATATTTTTCAATAATTTTCGCAATAGTATAAAAATGGTCAATTTTAAGCAAGTAGTAGACTGTACACGTAGTTTGATCTTATTTTTGTAGTTACTACGAGTACGAAACTAAGCCAAATGTGAATAGAAGTTCGTGCCCCATCATCCCAACTCATCGAGAATTTCTGAATCCGTTTACAATAGCATCTGTTAGACTGTCCTAACTTCCTCAACGAATTGGGGAAGAAAAGCATTCGTTGAGGAAGTTAGGACAGTCTATTGGAAAATGTTTTGTTTTAAAAAAAGGATTTTATGAGTAAATTGGAAAATATAAAAACAATCTATAAAAATTTGGTTTTTCTAACTGTTTCTGCCAAATTTTGTCGGGTTGACTATTTGACTCGTGAAAAAGGGGGTATAGTGATCTACTCGATTTATGACTCGGATTTGTGATAAATGCAATGCGCGTAGAGTAAAAAGAATGCGAAAGTAAAGTGCAAAAAGTAAAATGACACAAGGGATTTTGGTGACGCGGAAAACCCAATGTGGGAAACGACCGCGGGGGGATCTGTGTCCCGCCTAATGTGCTCCACTAAGTAATTGAGTTACAAGCAACACGTTCTAGTCTTTGCGAATTTAGCATATAAATGCGTTTTACGGTGGAATGTCGATGATGCAGGAGAATGGCGAGGTTACGGGAGAATGGAGCGTATTATGTTGTAGGCTGTAGTGAATAATGTTGGGGCCCTGCTCAAATCTTTGCTCATTTGCCTTTTATAGGGTTGAAATCTTCTTTGTTGGATATTCAATACGGTTGAGGGTTTAAAGCGAAATCTGCGGTGGTGGCCGAATTTTAGGAACTGCTCTATTTTTGGGAGTGGTTCTTTGACTTACCTTCTCACCGCCTTGCCCTCTCTTTGAATTCCATGCCCTAATTAGTTGGGCTTATCACCTCTTGGGCTGACCTTTGGGTGTGTGTAGTGGTCGGCCCAGGTGGCCTCCTTACACGAAGCCGCCATTTTTGGCCCAAACAATAGCCCCGGATTTTCTGCCGGACTGAACAAGGAGGGTAGAAAATTCCTTCTGAACTGCTCCGTGTTGCCGCAGGTGCTTCAGCCCCGTTGTGGAAGAGATCTTTCCTGTTGAGGAGGAACTTTATCTTGCTGTGGAGGAACTCTGTCCTGCTGAGGAGGAACTTCTGTCTTGCTGAAGGTAGCTTTATCCTGCTGAGGATGGCTGGACTTCGGCGTGCTTTGATTGGTTGTTGTTGTTACTCTTGTGTCGCTTTATCTAGTGGAGTGCGCGCTAGAGCGTGTGGATCGACGTCGTGTTTGGCGAGGGGGCCAGGAATTCTGAGGCGACTGGAGGAAAATTAGAGACGCTGAGCGAGTCTGTAGGTGGAGAAAAGGTGTAGTCTCGAGTTCAAGAGATCCGAGGCGGGAGTCTTTGGACTCGGCGATGAAGAGGGGTTGTCTAACATGAACACTAGAAATGCTGAGATTCTCGCAGCCCCGGCTGATGTTGAGGGCGATAGCCATGTTGACCCTGTTGAGGAGGAGGTGACTACCTCTGATGTCGGTAACTGGCCAGACAGTGTAGGCGTATGTAACTTGGCCAGACGGTAAGCGTATGTAACTGGCGGACATCTTTGTAGGCGTATGTAACTGGCCAGACGGTATGGCGTATGTAACTGGCCAGACGGTCAGTAGCGTATGTAACTGGCGAGCGGTCAGAAGCGTATGTAACTGGTGGGCCAGATGCGTGTATGTAGCTTGGCAGGCAAGCTGAAGGTAGTGGAATCATGTTGGATGTTGTACAACTTGTGATTGTTGGCTGATGTCCTTCCTGATTCCTACAGGTAGGTTGTCAAGGGAGCAATCTGTTGTGGAACTTGTTGAGGTCTGCAGTACTGGAGAGGGCATTCAGCCCCGGGGGATTGTACGATGTGGTATCCAAAAACCGAGAAATAACGTGAGGCGTCGGTGTATGTATGTACGTGTGTGCGCGCGCGCGTGTAGGAGCCTTAGCTAAGAATAGCGTTGGGCGTATATGTATTGTATGTGTGTATGTATGTATGTAATCAGCCTGGGCGAGCGGTGGGATCTCCGCCACGTGGGCGCCACCGCCGCGCTATCGGCGTACGTACGTGTCGTATGTATGTATGTATGTCGTGCATGCACATGTAGTAAGTTAAAATGCCGAACCATCTTAAAACTTACGTATGTAGGCGCCGTGTTGTGGCCAGGGCGAGCGGTGGGATCTCCGCACGCAGGCGCCACCGCCGCGCTCCCAGCGTATGTACGTGTCGGCCCGTCGGCCCATTTGTATGTTGTGAACCAGCTGGGTGATCAGTCCAGCTGGGTGTGGCTGTTGGCCACTGTTCCATGTTGCAATCCTGCACGAAATTGGTTTGCTGTGGGCTGACCGCTGGCTTTTTTGTCAACGGCCCTCTGAGTCTTAAGCAAGCAATCATTGTAAAACAATAAAATGTTAAAGTAAAAATGGGAATACAAGAGATGCTAAGTACAGATTTAGATGTAGTACTTCCTTGTTATAAGCAAATTTTCCTGTTGTCCTGCTGTGGAGGCTCAGCAAGATAGGATTTCAGTTCTTTGAACGTTCTGCTCTGGTCGTCTGTTTGGGGTAGTTTTGCTCTGCCACTACTCGTACGTCAGGCTTAGCTTCCTTTCAAGGATGTCAACCTGAAAAAGGGAGTAGTTAGCCTGAGTTGGAACATGAGGGGGAGGTGTATTACCTGGGCGCTGGTGTCGGCCGGCGGTCTTGGGGGTTACGCTCACGACAGGTGGTTCATTCTGGATCCTCTGCACGACTGGTCGTCTCTGGGGGTGTCTGCTGCACCTCCAAGGGCCTCTGCAGGTTCTGGTGCACGTCAGGAACTTACTGCATGTTGAGGTCCTCTGACCTGCTGAGGGAGTACGTCCTCCAGAGCGGGCTCCACTTCTTTGGCAGACCGGTTTCTTTGGATGGACCAGCTTGTTGAGATGTAACTGCTTCGTTGGGGAATCCTGACATGTTGACTTGCTGGCCGGTTGAAACGAAAGACGTATGTTCCGAGTTGACGCACGAAGTTAGATCACCAGCCCCACGGTGGGCGCCAATTGTTTCTGCCAAATTTTGTCGGGTTGACTATTTGACTCGTGAAAAAGGGGGTATAGTGATCTACTCGATTTATGACTCGGATTTGTGATAAATACAATGCGTGTAGAGTAAAAAGAATGCGAAAGTAAAGTGCAAAAAGTAAAATGACACAAGGGATTTTGGTGACGCGGAAAACCCAATGTGGGAAAGCGATCACGGGGATCTGTGTCCGCCTAATGTGCTCCACTAAGTAGTTGAGTTACAAGCAACACGCTACAAGGTACTGCAGAATTTAGCATATAAATGCGTTTTACGGTGGAATGTCGATGATGCAGGAGAATGACTGAGGTTCTGGGAGAATGGAGCGTATTATGTTGTAGGCTGTAGTGAATAATGTTGGGGCCCTGTTCAAATGCTGCTCATTTGCCTTTTATAGGGTTGAAATCTTGCTGTTGGATATTCAATACCGGTTGAGGGTTTCTGGGCGAAATCTGCGGGTGGCTGGCCGAATTTTAGGAACTGCTCCTATTTTTGGGGGAGTGGCGGGTCGGGTCTTGGTTTTTCAATGGTATTCACGCTTTCTCTGTTGATTGGATGGGTCTTTGGTGTCTTAATGTTAGTTTCTCATTGTGCTCCGTGTTAACGGTTCTTTTTCAAAATTTCTGCTGGACTGTTGTGTAGTCCTCGGTCTTTTGTCATCAGGGTTGTTCTCGTGGGTGGTCTTCTTTGGTCCAGGTTTAAGTGTTACTGCGATGGGTGTTATCTACGGTCCTCTTTAGTGGTTGCATGTTGCTTTCTGTGCTTTATAAGATTCTTTGTTTGTCTTGGGCTGTGATGTCTTTGTTGTTTGGCGGTTGTGTTTGAATTGGCGGTGGTGGTTTTTTACCCACTTTTAAATGTCCATGCACTTTGAGTTCTGGAAAATAAATGGTCCTTGGAAGTTGGGTGTCTTGTCCCAAACTTCACGGATTTCTTTTTGTTACCTTCTATTTTGTTGTGTTCTTATTTATATGACAATAAATCATACCATGAAGCTGGGTGTCCTGTCCTTACATTCGTGGTGTACCCTTTTTGCTAGTATCTCGGGGTCTATGTATCCGATTTATGTGGCCAATAAAGGGATTGGTCGAGGGGCGTCCTCTGAACCCCTCTTTCTGCTCACTGAATATCCTGGGTTGTTACACTACTGCATTCAGAGCTTGATCACCAAGTTGTAGGAGATTTCTCTCCAATCGAGGCAAATTGTTTCAGTTTGCTTTCACCTTTTCCCTTCTACGTCTGCTAGGCGTAAGTGCAACTTGTTCTTGTCGCTCGGTCTTCCATGTGGTTTTCTGGCCTTCGGTTGTTTCACGTTATGCAGAGGAGTATGAAGATGAGGCTCGTGCCCAATCCGCTGTTATCCAACAACATATTTTCTTTAACCAGGGATCTTTTTGTATTATCGTTTATTATAATGTTATATCTGTTTTTTTAGTTTGTAAGTACGGTTGGGAGTGCCGTACACATAGACTCTAGATACTCCTTTTCCAGCAGGCAAAAAAAAAAAAAAAAAAAAAAAAAAAAAAAAATTTCCTCAACGAAGACAAAGAAAGCAGTAAGACCATATTTATCCGTAGTTTAGCTCCAACTAGTTTAAAGTAGTTTAGACAATAAAATAATATTTTACTATTCTTCAACTACTTTCTCCAACTACTTCCAATTTTTTACACTTTATCCGTAGTTTAACTTAAACTACTTTAATCTATATATTCTATACTTTATTAAATTATTACTAAATATTTTTTTTATTACTTTAGGTTTTTTAATTTTTTTTACATAGAGTTAATTTTACAATTGGTGATAAATGTAAAATAAAAAAAAAAATCAACGAAAAAAAAAAATTAACTTACTCCAACGGATATGAAAATGGATCTATAATTGTAGAGCATGAAAAAATATGAACTTTGGTATAATTTTCAAATTTTTATATTTTGTAAAATAAAAAATAAAACTAAAGTTTAAAAAATAAATACTTGCAAATTTGGTTGACCAATAATAAACTGACACTTGTACTAGTTTAGAACTAGTTTGAAGTGTTGGGAGGAAGAACTAGTTTGGAAAAAATGTCCAACTAGTTGGAACTAGTTTAGAGTTTTTAATTTAATTTTCCTTTATTTTTAATTCTAAACTACTTCCTCAACTACTTCACCAACTACCAATAAACATGGTCTAAAAATTCATATCTCATCGTCGTACACAAGTTGCGAATCACTATACTTGGCACACTTGCGCCTGCATAATATCAGTACATTTTCTTTTTTAACCTAATTCAAGCCTAATTGATTCTTTTTACTTTGATTTACAAACATTTATTAGAGTATATTTTAATCATCATCCCCAATTGTTAGTTTGTTACCCCATTTATTATATTTTACTCAATTTAATTTTTTTTAATTGCTAATATTTGGCTCACTTGTTACTTACTCCGTATATTACTACGGAGTATTTTAAAAGTTTTCATCATTGGCGTGACATGATATCGCATGCACTGCTGCATTGCTTGTGCTCAATACCAAACGATTACAACAAAATAAACCAACAATCATACTCATCAACGTTTAGCCAAAACGCAAATTTTACAACTGAAATTGGGGCATTCACTGCTTCATTCTACAGTGAGCGCACCGTAACACTGCAAACAAATTCCAAATACACATATTCTTGAATGTGACGGCTATATTGTGAAACCATCATCAGTACAAATAACATTTTAAGTATAAATGGAAGATATTTGCTACCCTAGAGTACAGCTGCGAGACGGTCTCATATAAGACGTACACACGTTCCAAAACGACCCAACTTAAACAAAATGAATGTGAAGAGCAACATCAACTCATCAATAACGACACTGATCTGGCCCTTCTTGAGCATGTCGTAACATACTCAAACTTTCCTCTGCTCGTTCCAGTAGTGAATCTTCCACAAAGTACCAGCTGCTAAACCAAGTCGCGCCTCGATAAATATCTCCTTCACTACACTGGGGCCCGTTAGAACAGGATGAACAACCTTCGATTTGACAAATTGCTAAGTTTACACACTTGTGGTTGTTAAACTGTCATAAACCCCAAAGTTAACAATACATTAATAGAATACTCACTTAATTGATACGACATACTCCGTAACAAACAAATAATGTACACCATAAGTTCGTATGCTTGTGCTATTATATATTGCTATGATTCGTCAGTTTTGGACTTTCGGTCGCCATTTTACTTAAGCTTACAATCGAGGCTAAGACACGCACTTGTTCCACACGAAACACCCTATTTTTTCATAATTGTTTGGGGAAAAATACCTACTCGAGGAGTTCTTAAGCAAAGAGACATAAAAGGAGTAAAAGTTAGAATAATAGAAAAAAGAATGGGCATTATTAAAGATCTAAGTGAAAAAGTTACGAACAATGCGTACTAGAGCCTTGTCAAAAAGGTGCGCCCAAAAATCTAAAATGCACTGAGGCGTTTCAGCTAGTGCCTCATCCAAGGTACGCCTTATTAAAGTAACGTCTTTACTGCGTGAAACATCGTCTTTTGCTTTCAAATTTAAACGATTATGAGGACATTAATTATATGGTTATAATGTACAAGAAAATGATAATTAACAGTACGTCTTTTCTCTTTTCTGAGACTAAGCAGGCAAATAATAATCACATGCTACAAAATCAAATGCATCTATATAGAAGTTCATCACATTAAAGAAATTTTGACACAAATATTTTCTTCAAAAATTACCTGACAAATCATTCATTATGCACCTTTCAGGTAAAGAATCTATCAGTCCATCCCCAAGTAGAAATCGTCGTGCCATATACTTTATGCTGTCACTTTAAAAACTTTTGTAGCAATTCGACAATCGGTGAAACAGTGTTAGTGTTATTATCAGGATCAAATCCCTTGTTCAACATTATATCTTGATATCGTCCAGCATTCACAAAATCACCATCCAAGATGAATCCTCTGATGATTGTACTATAAGTGACACTACCAGGGGTGCATCCGTCTCGCTCCATTTTGTTTAGTAGCTCCACAGCTTTACTCATACGACCCATTCTGCAGACCCATTTGATCATTGTATTATATGTTATGTTATCTGGAAGGCAACCTCTTGCAGGGAGATAACGGAAAAGATTCTCTGCTACTTTCAATCGGCCAGCCTCAAACAAGCCGTCAATTAGTATATTGTAGATCTGGATATTAGGAGTAACTCCATTACACTGCATCTCCGTAAACACAGCAGCTGCCTCATCAAGTTGTCTGCTTTTACATAACCCATCTAGTAAGGAACCATAAGTGACAGCATCTGGCTTCACGCCATGGATTTGCATGTCATTCAACACCTGACGTGCAATTGGAATTCGATCAGATTTGCAATAGCCATCTATTAGAATGTTGTAGGAATAAATGTTAGGGGAGATCCCTTGCTGAAACATTTCCTGCATCACCTCTAAAGCTTTTCCAATGTTTCCAAGTTTGACGAATCCATTTATCAAAGAACTAAAAGTCACAACATCAGGCGCACAATTGTTTTTCACCATAAAATCGACAACATTTATTGCCTCTTTCATTTGGCCATACAAACACCACCCATGGAGTAATGTATTGTAAGTGATTACATCCGGGCTCATACCCCGTTCAACCATAATCTGTATAATGGCTTTTGCTTCATCAATCATCCCGTCTTTGCAGTGCATGTCAACCAACATACTATAGGTAGCAACATTAGGTTCAAGGTTGCTCTCCAACATCTCAATCAACATTTCACTAACCTTTCCCTTCCGACCAAGGTTGTACATACCTCGTATCAATGACGTATAAATAAAAACGTCAAGTTTGATACCCACACTTTTCATGTCCGAAAAGAGGCGTAGGGCCTCATCTAATAGCCTACTCTTGCAAAGACTGTCAATAATGGTGGTATACATGACAACGGCATCCTTACTACACGAGGGACGAGAACTCATTTGGCGAAGCAATTGGAGAGCGCCATCATTGTCCCCCACACTGCAAAGACCTTTGGTCACAATGCTGTAGGTGAAAGGATTAAGCTCAATGCCTAGTTTAACGACGACTTTATCTAACAATTTAACCACATGTTGATGCTGTTCACTAAGAATATGGCCTTGAATTAAGGTGTTAAAAAAGAATATATCAGACTCAACCGGATATCCGAGCTTTAGCAATTTACCGAGTAAAGAATAACCTAAATCGACTCGCCCTAAATGGCAGAAGCAATTCGCGAGGATAGTGGCAGAATGCAAATCGAGTCGAACACCCGATAACTCGAGCTCCCTCGAAAGAGAAACTACAGTAGAGTGAGGTCGAAGGCGTTTCAATTTAACCATGGCAGCAAAAAGTCGAGTAAAATCGATAATAGAAGGAAGACGACGAAGACTCATCATTTGGCGAAAAAGTGAAAGGGGGAATTCCAGATTATGAAACCCTAATTTGGATTGTTCTATAACATATTCTAACAACAATTGAGGATCATTAAGGAAACCAGATTTGAGATTGAAATTACCAGAATTGCAATAAAAACGGTGACGAAAATGCAGTTGATGAATTAGAGATCGAATTTGAAATCCAGATGAAAGAGAAGACATTTCGGTGGATTAAATTAAAAAGATGAAGAATTAAACAAAACCAACAAATCACTAAGGAAGGAATCACCAGAAAAAATGCTGCAATTTTGGGGAATATTTAAGCTAATTTAAGATCCTAATTAAACAAATCGAAGAAATTAAGAAGGAAGAAATGAATTACCAGAAAATAAAGTGCAATTTTGGGTAAGTGTGTTGGCTGAGTGAGTGCAATTTTAGGTTCAATTCATAACATGATTTTCAAATATTGATATTCATACAAGTTGATTACGGTTAAAATACGTATTTAAATTAATTTATAATCGTCTTAAAAAATTTAATGTTGAATAATTTATTTTTTTATTGATACCTAGTAATTCATTACGTATCTAGTTATCTCTTGACCTGACAAAATTGATCTGACTCAATGAGACGGACCTATAATCCAAAGTTGACCTGATAATAGTAACTCGATATTGATCGGAGACCTGGGTTTGATTACTCCATTGAAATCCCTGAAACCATCTTTTCATTTGATCAAGTTTACGCAGTCGCAAGTCGTGTTCTTAGAGGCGACAACGTTTTTGTTGGTGTCTTGGCTCTTGTTTTGTGTGGTTGTAAGGTTTGGGAGCTTGGGTGATGGTGGGTACTGGGTAGGACTGCTTGGTTTCAGCTTAGATGGTGAATCAATCACCTCGATATTTGTTTTGCTAGTAGACATTGGCTTGTTATCGAGTTTTCATTCTCTCTAAATTACGTATTTAGTTTCCTGTGGAACCGTCTTATATTGTTAAAAATAACCGCGAGACACCTAATGTTATGAAGGGATATTAGGAGTGACTTTTTTCTTCCCTTAATTTAATGTGGTTTTGATTTATGATGGGGTAATTGTGATTCCGACTCCTCATGAAAAACCGTCTCATAATATGTTACGGAGTAGACTAAATAAAGTTGTAACATATATAGCTTCATGAAGAAATTATATTAAGTAGGTAGCTAGACATATATGTGCTGATAAAATTTAATATCTATTATATATTAATACAGTTATTGGGTACAAGAAATGCTCAACATACAAAATTCCCAAATTCAAAATTAAAAAAATCTTTTGAATTTGAAAAAAATAAATAATAATGACCTCGCTTTTCCACAATTGTATTTCACTCAATCGTCGACAATTTCGTGCATATAATTGACAACGATGTTGCTCCCTCGTAAGATCTGATGATAATCATCACTGGTATGCAAATCACAAGGGAAACCTATTTACCGTGACCCTATCGTCAAAACATGCCACGATCACAGTCGATAACTCACTGGAGAAGACATTGCCAAGTTCACAACTTAATTGACGGCCACTATCCTATCTAGAGGTGGCCAACTGAACGGTCCGGCCTAGCCTGGCCAATTAACGGGCTGTGCTTGGGTCACAATTTTTGAGGCCTGGCTTGCCGGGCCTCTTTTTTCTACTATCTTATAGCCAACGGGCTGGGCTTAGTCCTAGAATTAGCCAGCCCGGTCCAGCCTGCCACCCTAAAGGGCCGTTCCGGGTTGAGCAAAACAATGCCCGGGTCCGGCTCTTGACCACCTCTACTTGTCATCGAAGCTACGTTTTTGGATCGTAGTTGGTTGGTACTTGGTACCATTTTTTATTTCCACCTCGCAAAAAAGTTGCTCGAACAGCATCCTACCATTTTTGGCGAAAAACTCCTTTTTAGTTTCAGTGCCCTCTTGTTATTCATCTTTGAATCACCTGTAACACAAATAAACTTTGCTTCTTACACTTGGTCTCTGTGTAGATCCATTCAATGTAGCTAAATAAGAGTGAATAAGAATAATTCGACCATCTAAGTCGTACAAACGGGAAATGAAGTGAAATGATATGGAAAGAGGGTTACCTATTTGGTTTCAAACTCCGTCTTCTCGTTTGTTTACAACTACTGTCCTTCATGAACGAACTTCTCAGTTCCTAGCGAAAATGAAAGTTGATAAAGAACACAGACATTTGCGGAAATTATAAACATATAAGAAAACTAGAAAAAGTGCAAGGTTGCATAATCAAGGCTCCACAAACATATAAAAGACTGAATTTACTCCGTGGTCAATTGGACTATGTTTTGTTAAACAAAGTCAGTCTAACGAAATACCGTCTTTCACACCAAGGCTTTAATTTGAAGAGGCGCGCCAAGGTATTAGGGGCTCAAGGCGACAAAGCGAAGACACACAAAGCACCCTATTTTTTCGTAAATGTTTATTGCAAAAATATCTATTCTAGGAGTTTTTTAAACAAACAAACATGTAAAGGAGTAAAAGTTGAGAATAATGGGAAAAAGAATGGGGTAATTAAAGATCTAGTTGAAACGTTACGGACACTACGTTTTAGAAAGTCCTTGTCAAAAAAGGTGCTCCTAAAATGCACCGAGGGGTTTCGGTCTTTACCTTAAAAGATCCATCCTTCGGGATCCTTCCTATCTACAAACGGAAGGGAACGAAGACAGTGTGAAAGAATTAAAATGCATCTATATAGAAGTTCATCACCTTACCACGGGAATGATAATTCAAAAGAGCATACAAGAAGAAACACACCCAACATCCATTAAACAAATTACCTGAAAGAGCATTCCTGATCCAGTCTTGTACTACATAATCTATCACTTGCATCCCAAAGTAGAAATTGTCATTTAAAAAACTTTTGTAGTAACTCGACAACTGGGGAAATAGTGTTAGTGTTATTATTAGCATCAAACCCCTTGTTCAACATTATATCTCGATATCGTCCTGCATTTATAAAATCACCATCAAAGAGGAATCCTTTGATGATTGTACTATAAGTGATACTATCAGGGGCCCATACACTCCGCTCCATTTTGTCTAGGAATTCCATAGCTTTACTCATAAGACCCATTCGGCAGAGCCATTTGATCATTGTATTATATGTTATGGTATCTGGTAGACAACCTCTTGCAGGGAGACAACGGAAAAGATTTTGTGCTTCTTTAAATCGGCCGACCTCACACAAACTGTCAATTAGGATATTGTAAATGACAATACTAGGAGCAACTCCATTAAGCTGCATTTCCCTAAACACAGCAGCTGCCTCATCAAGTTGTCCGCTTTTACATAACCCGTCTAGTAAGGAAGCATAAGTGACGCAATTTGGCTTTACTCCGTGGATTTGCATGTCACTAAACACTTGACGTGCAATCGGAATTTGATCAGATTTGCAGAAGCCATCTATAAGAATGTTGTAGGTATAGATGTTAGGGAAGATCCCTTGTCGAAACATTTCTTGCAACACCTCTAAAGCTTTTTCGATGTTTTCAAGTTTGACGAATCCATTTATCAAAGAACTAAAAGTCACAACATCAGGCGTACAGTTATTTTTCACCATAAAATCGACAACTTTTCTCGCCTCATTCATTACACCGTACAAACACCACCCATGGAGTAATGCATTGTACGTGATTACATTAGGTATCATACCCTGTTCAAGCATAATCATTATAATAGCTATTGCTTCATCAATCATACCATCCTTGCAGTGCAAGTCAACCAACAAGCTATAAGTAACATCATTAGGTGCAAGGTTACTCTCTAGCATCTCAGTCAACAATTCGTGAACCTTTCCCTTACGACCAAGGTTGTACATTCCTTGTATCAATGAGGTATAAGTAACCACGTTTGGTTTGATACCCGCACCTTTCATGTCTGAAAAGAGGTTTAGGGCCTCATCAAATAACCTACTCTTGCACAGACCATCAATAATGGTGTTATACATGACAATGACACGGACACCCTTCCTACACGAGGGACGAGAATTTATTTGGTTAAGCACTCGGAGAGCGCCATCATTGTCGCCCATACTGCAAAGCCCTTTGACCACAGTGTTGTAGGTAACAAGATTAAGCTCAATGCCTAGTTTATTCACGACTTTATCCAACAATTTAACCGCTTCTTGAGGCCGTTCACTAAGCAAATAGCCGTGAATTAAGGTGTTCAAAAAGACTATATCAGACTCAACAGGGTACCCACGCTTTAGCGATTTACCAAGTAAAGAAAAACCAAAATCAACCCGACCTAAATGGCAGAAGCAATTTGCGACAATACTGTTAGAAAACAAATCGAGTCGAACACCCGATAACTCGAGCTCCCTCAAAAGAGAAATGACAGTAGAGTGAGGTCGAAGGCGTTTTAATTTAACCATGGCAGAAAAAAGCTGATTAAAATAGAAAATCGAAGGACGACGAGGAAGACGAATCAATCGGCGGAAAAGGGAAAGGGGAAATTCGAGATTATGAAACCCTAATTTAGATTGTTCAATAACATATTCCAACAACAATTGAGGATCATCAAGGTACCCACATTTAAGATTGAAATGAGCAGAATTGCAATAAAAACGGCGATGAAAATGCAATCGATGAATTAGAGATTGAAATTGAAATCGACATGAAAGAGTAGACATTTTTTAAGGTGGATCGATCAAACAAAATGAAGAGAGAAATACCAGAATTAATGGAATGCAGTTTTGGGGAAATTTAACCTAATTTCTCGAAATAGGGTTTATTCGTCCAAAAGACTTTTAAAACTTGAATTGGGACTTTGCGAGGGACATAATTTGGGGAAAATAAGGTCTTTTTTTTTTTTTTTTTTTTTAAATATATATAATTCCAAAAACGAAAAGTACTATCTTACATAAACTTACGGTATAGCGGTTAGACATTTGTATCGGTTAGGGTGGAGTTAAGTTATTTGTTTAATGTGTCGTGGAGTGGAGGTGGGGTAACAAAAGTGATCAACGCCGCGGGTCGTGAAGCGATGCTGGATTTCATCAAAATTTTCGCCCCGTCCCAATCCCGCCTCCGCACCGACCCACGCCCCCTATATTTCCCTTGTTAATATGTTAGGATCATGGCCCTAAATGACTCCTCTAACCATGTCACTAATCACTTATAATGGACTTTCGGACCTAGTTGTGCATGTTAAACTAAACGGTATATAATTGAATTAAATTACGGTAATTTAAAACAAAAGAGAATAGACCTTTTTTAAGGCCTCAATATGGAGTTTTGATTAGTGCTCAAAATATAACACCTCCTTTCTTAATATACCCTAGGATTAATCCACCTCCTCTAGATTATAATAGTATAATACTTAATATTATATAGGTAATATTATGAGTAAAATAGAGTGAAAAATAACAATTCAATTTAATCAATTTATTTGATCAAAACTCTTGGCCAAAAAGCCTTATTTTGGCTGATTTTGTTTGTTGTGTTTTGTGATTTTTAGTGAGTGGAAAATCCCACCAAATGAATGGCATGAGATGGGTATTTATATGCAATTTATGAGTGGAAGAATTAGGCCAAAAATTGACCAAAAATATTAACCAAATAATTGCTCAAAATGAGCTATGTGAGCCATGTAACAAAGGCCCATTTGTGTCATTTTTGGTCCATTTTATTTGAGTCCATTTGATATTATTTAGTCCATTTAACACTTAAATAAACTAATTAATAAAAATAATATATATACTTAACAATTTAAGTAATATAAATGACAATTATATCAATATATAATTTATCACTTTGGACTCAAATATTCTCCATTTTATTAACCTATAAATCTTATTAGTCATTAATCTTTACTAATGACAAATAACCCTTTTAGTAAATTAACACTTAATTATTAATTCACAAAATCACAAAACCTTTTATTATTCAATTATCGCATAAAAGAATAATAACACTCTAGTTCCGTATCTTATATACGTCTCATAATTTATTTCCTCTTGACTAACGTATTAGTTTCAATATTAAGTCTCTAGTTATACTATATAAAATATAAATAACTAGTCTCTGTTGGTCTTCCTCCCATTAGGTGTGACCGAAAGGGATCAGTTGATTACCGCCGTCACACGACAGTAACGTCAAACTCTAGCAAGCCGAGCGTTACCGATATACGTTAATCAACTGACTTATATAAAGCTATATTCCCTTTATTCCTCTTAATGAGATTTATTAAGTATTCGCAACACTGTGGAGGACACTCACTCCAACAATCTCCCACTTGTCCTTACAAGTGTTGCGACACCGATTCTCTTGTCACTTTGATCTCACACTCAATGCAAGGTGTCTTTCAGGTCGCACTTGTAATTGATCTGATCTAGAGTGGTTTCCTCGATCTGGAGAATAACTGTCTGACCGGAAAAATCTACCATAGATTACTTCCGAGCGTGGCCACGCATTTCCAGTCATTTCTCCTCGAGTGGCCCTGAGATACTAAACCCCGACGAGGGTAGACAATTCCTGTTACCCTGTAAGTCTGTAATCGAACACAGATCACTATGACCCAGAATATACCCTGTAGCCTCCTTTTACGGCACGACATAGGGTATAAACCAAAGTCACTCGGAAATCAGATCGACCTGCACTAATACCAACAGTCTAAAGAATCGACTCAAAGGAATACTTCAGAGATTCTTGCCACGACCAGGCAACAAAAAGAACTCTGGTTAATGGTCACTGCCCAGCAGAGGATCCCATAGCCTGCCAAAGTAATCGACTGGTCATACTGTCTATGACCTATGGTTACTGAACTCACCATCAAATCGACTTACAAACCAGTCACTAGAGAGACGTCACCTCATATAAGTGACTAGGGGCTAAATACTAGGTTGATCCCGCTCACTTTAACAAGGTTCAGTGTTGTCTCCACAACCTATTGGGACAAACCGAGTATAAACAATAAAAATTGAATAAAAGTGAATCATAAATGCTATATATGTAATAAAAATTAAATGATCATATATCAAAATCATTTACAAATCCAAAACCCTTTTTATACCCATCGAAACTACATGACGGTTATGTTTCGATTGAGGTAATGGTTTGGTTAATGGGTCAGCGACATTGTCGTCTGTCCCAACATTACATAACTTCCTTTCTTTCCACATAATCTCTAATCACATGGAACTTCCGAAGTACATGTCTAGATTTATTACTAGACTTGGGCTCTTTAGGTTGAAAGACCGCCCTATTATTGTCGCAAAATATGGGAACAGGTTCTTCAGCTTTGGGGACTACCTTTAGACCCTATAAAAACTGTCGAATCCAGACTGCCTCTTTCGCAGCTTCCGATGCGGCTATGTACTCAGCTTCCGTTGTAGAGTCCGCTATTACTGGCTGTTTGGAACTCTTCCAACAAACTGCACCTCCGTTCATAATGAAGACATATCCTGATTGAGATTTCAAGTCATCTCGATCAGTTTGAAAACTAGCATCCGTATAACCTTTTATACGTAGCTCATCTTCTCCTCCATAAACAATAACTGAGTCCTTAGTCCTTCTCAAGTACTTAAGGATATTCTTTACCGCTATCCAGTGATTCTCACCTGGATTAACTTGGTACCTACTCGTCATACTAAGAGCATATGACACATCTGGACGTGTACACATCATAGCGTACATGATTGATCCAACTGCCGAAGCATATGGAATCAATTTCATGCGTTCAACATCCTTTTGTTCAGTAGGACACTGTGATTTGCTCAGAGTAGTCCCATGACCCATAGGTAAGAACCCTCTTTTAGAGTTCTTCATGTTGAACCTGTCAAGAATCTTATCAATATAAGCTTCTTGACTTACCGCTAACGTCCTTTTGGATCTATCTCTATAGATCCTGATGTCCAAAATTCTCTTAGCTTCTCCCAAGTCCTTCATCTGGAAATGATCTCCTAGACAGCTCTTTACAGAAGTGAGCATAGGTAAATCATTCCCAATTAGCAGTATGTCATCTACATACAATACTAAAAATACAACTTGACTCCCACTGAATTTCGTATACAGACACGGTTCCTCAACACTTCGAGTAAATCCGTTCTGTTTAATCACCTGATCAAACCGGTGATTCCAACTCCTGGATGCTTGCTTAAGACCATAAATGGACTTCTTGAGCTTGCAAACTTTCTTAGGATTTTTATGATCCACAAAACCTTCAGGTTGTGTCATATACACCTCCTCATCCAGAATCCCATTCAGGAAAGCGGTTTTAACGTCCATTTGCCAAATTTCATAATCATGAAATGCAGCAACTGCAAGAATTATCCTAATGGATCGAAGCATAGCTACTGGAGCAAAGGTCTCATCATAGTGTAAACCATGAATCTGAGTGAAACCTTTAGCTACTAGTCTAGCTTTGAAAACATCTGGGTTTCCATCCAATCCGTATTTAATTTTAAAGATCCATTTACACTGAAGAGGTCTGACTCCTTCAGGTAAATCTGCCAGGTTCCAAACCTGATTTTCGGATATCGAATCCATTTCAGATTTCATTGCTTCAATCCACTTTTCGGAGTTAGTACCAGAAACAGCCGCTTTGTAGGTAGCAGTGTAACACCCGGTGTTGTCCGAGGTTATTCGGGCCGGGTTCCCCGCTGAAGTGGTCCATGTATGAGCTCAAGTGACCTAGTGCTTAAAAGGATTGTAAGTGCTACTCATATCAACAAGATGCATCTTCTTTTCTGGTGGCTCATCTTAAGAACTCTTCAGTTAAGCGTGCTTGCTGGAGAGTAGTCTTAGGATGGGTGACCTCCTGGGAAGTTCTCAGGATGCGCACGAGTGAGGACAAAGTACGCTGGAAAGGGCCCGTGTTGGTCTGTGGGCGATGTACGCAGCCTGGCGAGCTACCGTGAATGACATTTCGGCCTTTAGTTGGGGCCGGGGTGTTACAAATGGTATCAGAGCAACCCGGCGACCGTGTGGTCGAATCCTGTGTCTTGTTGGCCAGGTACGCACCTAGCTGGGGAGGATTCTGGAATGCTATATTGTAAGTAGCTACCAGGCGCAACGAGGACGTTGCGTTCTTCAAGTGGGGGTGTGTAACACCCGGTGTTGTCCGAGGTTATTCGGGCCGGGTTCCCCGCTGAAGTGGTCCATGTATGAGCTCAAGTGACCTAGTGCTTAAAAGGATTGTAAGTGCTACTCATATCAACAAGATGCATCTTCTTTTCTGGTGGCTCATATTAAGAACTCTTCAGTTAAGCGTGCTTGCTGGAGAGTAGTCTTAGGATGGGTGACCTCCTGGGAAGTTCTCAGGATGCGCACGAGTGAGGACAAAGTACGCTGGAAAGGGCCCGTGTTGGTCTGTGGGCGATGTACGCAGCCTGGCGAGCTACCGTGAATGACATTTCGGCCTTTAGTTGGGGCCGGGGTGTTACAAGCAGGCTCGTCACTTTCAAGAAGTAAAACGACCTGTTCATTTCCTTCTTCAATCAAACCTAGATACCGATCAGGTGGGTGACTAACACGCCCTGACCTTCTAGGCTCAGAAGGTATGACAACTGAGTTAGCAACAGAGGAACCAATTTCTTGTGTCACAACCTCAGTTTGTGGCTCTTGAACTTCGTCAAGTTCAAATTTTCTCCCACTCTGTCTTTTAGAAATAAATTCCTTTTCTAGGAAGACAGCCTCACGAGCCACAAACACTTTGTTCTCGTGACGGTTGTAGAAGTAATAGCCACGTGTTTCCTTTGGATATCCTACAAAGATACATTTCTCAGATCTCGGTGCTAGCTTATCGTCAGACTTACTCTTGACATATGCATCGCAACCCCATATTCTGAGAAATGATAGAGTAGGGACTTTCCCTCTCCATAATTCATATGGAGTTTTCTCAACTGCTTTGATCGGGCTACGATTCAGGTTAAGAATGGCTGCCTCAAGCGCAAAGCCCCAAAATGAGTCTGGTAGCTCAGTCAGACTCATCATCGACCGAATCATGTCTAATAGAGTTCGGTTTCTTCTCTCGGCCACACCATTCAATTGTGGTGTGCCTGGAGGTGTCAATTGTGATAAAATACCACAATTTACAAGATGATCATCAAAATCATTAGATAGGTATTCACCTCCACGATCTGATCGTAAAGCTTTGATTTTCCTATCTAATTGATTTTCTACTTCATTTTGAAACTCTTTGAACTTTTCAAAGGCTTCACTCTTATGCCTCATTAAGTAGACGTAACCATATCTACTTAAGTCATCAGTAAAAGTAATGAAATAGCTATACCCACCTCTGGCTGAAGTTGACATAGGACCACATACATCTGTATGTATCAGTCCCAACAACTCACTAGCTCTTGTTCCTTTTCCAGTAAAAGGACTAAGAGTCATCTTGCCTAAAAGACAAGATTCGCAAACACCATATGATTCGTAGTCAAATGGCTTCAGAAGACCAGTAGAAACTAGTCGTCTTACGCGTTTGTCATTTATGTGTCCTAAACGACAATGCCATAGGTAAGTTGTATCTGGATCACCTGTTTTGAGCCTTTTATTTTCTATTTGATAGACGTCTTTTGCCAAATCAAAAATATAAATATCAGCAATCGATATTGCACAACCATATATCATTTCATCGGATGAAATAGTACATTTTTGATTTTTGATTACAAAAGTAAAACCTTCTGTATCTAGTACAGACATAGATATTATATTCTTACTTAAAGTTGGAACATAATATCAGTTATTAAGATACAACTCTAAACCGGAAGGCAAAACAAGTACATATGTTCCTACTAGGACGGCCGCTACCCTAGCTCCATTCCCTACCCGCAGGTCCACATCTCCTTTAGCTAGTTTTCTTGTTCTTTCCAGTCCCTGTAAATGATTACAAAGGTGAGAACCGCAACCTGAGTCAAGTACCCAGGTACTAGCTGAAGTATAATTAACGTCTATCACATAGATTGAGTAGGAAAGCTTACTTTTGGGGACGACCTTTCCAGTCTTGATGTCCTCCAAATATTTCGGACAGTTTCTTTGCCAGTGTCCGACACTAGAGCAATAGAAACATTTCGTGTCCGGTTTGGGCCCGTTCTTCGAGGATTTGGACGTACTTGCTACAGGAGCCTTGCCCTTATCCCTCGTACTAGCCGATTTATTCCCTCTTTTTGGGCCGGCTTAAACTTCCCTTTACCTTTAACCGACATATTGTACACCTCTCTACGACTGCTCCCACTAGCTCTCATATCACTCTCTGCTTGTACAAGCAGAGAGTGAAGCTCATGTAGGCTTTTGCTCATATTGTTCATATTATAGTTCATACGAAAGTGAGCAAAACCCTCATGTAGAGAGTGTAGAACTTGATCAACCGCAACTTCTTGCGTGATCGCAATACCCAACCTCTGCAGCGTTTCCACATACTCAATCATCTTGAGTACATGGGTCGACACGGACTGCCCCTTTGCGAGGTGAGCCTCGAAAAATTTAGCAGCCGCGTCGTACTGCAGGATTCGGGGAGCTTTTGAGAAACTGTTTGTCAACCTTGTGTAGATTTGATGCGATGTCAAACCCACACACCTCCTCTGTTGTTCTTGTTCCATCGACAAGAGTAGAACATTCCGGATCGCATTGGACTCCCTATGATACTCATCATAGGTGTCCTTAACAACAGAGGTGGAGGTTGGCGTCGGTACAGGAGGGGAAGGGTCAACCAAGTACCGTAATTTGTCATCTGCTATGGCAGCACTACGGAGATTGGCATCCCAATCCAAAAAGTTGCTACCATCGTCCTTCAGGATAAACTTATCCATAAAGGAGCGTAGCCAAGAATCTCGCGCTAGATGCGCAGCGGTAGAAGGAGGAAGAGAATTATTAGGAGGAGGAGTAGTATCATCAGTTGCAGACGCCATAATTAATAGTAAATCTACAAGCGAAAAAGGAAAAACTATAAGCATTCATGATAAACGATTAAACATAAAAGCATCCATATAAAGATCTCCCACTGATTTATATGAATGATCCCGAGATCCAATTTTAGTTAAAATTGGGGACGGTTTAGCCGTTTCATACCAATCTTAAGTAATCTTGGTGAGTCAACCTTTGACTGATTCTAACCCTTTTAGAACTCTCGGTCGTCAGATTTTACTTAAATCCGACTGCTAGCCCTAGAATTCAAGACTTGTCTTGCATTCTATTGAGTCCAACCAATTTTCACTCGTAATAACTCGTTTATTACCCTTTTTTTACCCAAGGTAGAAAGATTACACCCCGCGGAGGCGGACCTGCATCTGACGAACAAGGGATTTATAGGTGCTACTAATTGGTAAGGCTAATCTCAATTTTAAAAAGTGAGAGATATTGTCGATTAATCGTTAATTCCCTTTAAAGTGAACTAAATAGGCGAATTCTAGATGATTTTTATCGACAATCTACCTACACTAGTCGGTTATTTGATTAGTTTGGCATGTTTTAGCAGGTGACACTAACGCGCTAAAATAAAATGAAACAAACAAGAATTCCTAGTATGGCCATCTAGCTAATCTAATTAACTAGTGTAATACAATTATTTACAAATTGGAAGCCAACGCCTTTGGCCCCTATATGGAATCTTCGTTTGGAACTCCTTTCCAAAATGGCACCGTCTTGTAATTGGATCACCGTCTTCTTAAATAAATACAAATATAATCCTATTATACATATATTTCTAAAAAGAATAAATAATCAAATACAAGGGTGATACGAGATCACAATTATATTACAAACCGATCCGGTATTCCCTTTCATTACGGGTCCTAAATACCGATTAAACTAGGCCATACTAGAATTAATGCATTAAATACGAATCACATTCAAACCACATGCATAAACAATATAATCCGATTATATAAAATAAAATAAAATAAATCATGCCAAACTATCAATTTACCAATTTAACTTGAATATCGATTTATGATCTTTATCGTCTATTAAACCAAGTTTTTAACCATTTAAAAAGTTGGATCAACACTCAAACCAATTTTGAGCTTATACTAAGTTTCTAAACTGATTTAGAATGATAATTTAGTCACCACTGATTTACTTAGCATAATTTGATCAAAATTGCTATTTTTATCGCTTTTATCGTAACCGTTACGATTGCTTGCCAACACTATCATAACCCTTATGAAATATACCAAACTCAAACTTTTGAATTCTGGTCCAAGTTCTACAAAAGAATAAAAACGAATTCGACCCCAATAAATTGGGTGGTAATTCGGATACAATGAACTCGACCCCATAAATGGGTGGTAGTTCGATTAAAATGAACTCGACCCTATAAATGGGTGGTAGTTCGATTAAAATGAACTCGACCCCATAAATGGGTGGTAGTTCAAAAACAAAATAAATATATAAAAATTGGCAGCATTTCGACTAAAAATGAATAAATTTGACTTTACCGATTTAGCTGTTTTTAACTGTTAAAAACTAACTAAACTAAATGAGATTAATTCTTTTAATTTCAAAATTTAATCTCAAACACTTGAGTATACTTGTGGTAGGTCAAATTTACATTTTAGCTAAAATTAACATGCAATTTAGTCAATTAAACCGTTTAATTGTCAAAATTGTCGTTTTTATCGTATTTTAGCCATTTTTAGTCGTATAAGCGATAAATAAAGCGAAATATTGTAAAAATTAATTTACAACCAGAATAATATAAAGATCATAAAATGAACATGCAAGCCATAAAAATGTGATCAAACTCATTTTGGTCACAAGTTTCAGCTCTAGGCCGAAAAAGCTCACTTTTACGGTTTAGTAGAACATGCAACAACAAATGGCTCTGATACCACTTGTTAGGATCATGGCCCTAAAGGACTCCTCTAACCATGCCACTAATCACTTATAGTGGACTTTCGGACCTAGTTGTGCATGTTAAACTAAACGGTATATAATTGAATTAAATTACGGTAATTTAAAACAAAAGAGAATAGACCTTCTTTAAGGCCTCAATATGGAGCTTTGATTAGTGCTCAAAATAGAACACCTCCTTTCTTAATCCACCCTAGGATTAAACCAACTTATACTATATAATAAGTCTAGATTATAATAGTATAATACTTAATATTATATAGGTAATATTATGAGTAAAATAGAGTGAAAAATAACAATTCAATTTAATCAATTTATTTGATCAAAACTCTTGGCCAAAAAGCCCTTATTTTGGCTGATTTTGTTTGTTGTGTTTTGTGATTTTTAGTGAGTGGAAAATCCCACCAAATGAATGGCATGAGATGGGTATTTATAGGCAATTTATGAGTGGAAGAATTAGGCCAAAAATTGACCAAAAATATTAACCAAATAATTGCTCAAAATGAGCTATGTGAGCCATGTAACAAAGGCCCATTTGTGTCATTTTTGGTCCATTTTATTTGAGTCCATTTGATATTATTTAGTCCATTTAACACTTAAATAAACTAATTAATAAAAATAATATATATACTTAACAATTTAAGTAATATAAATGACAATTATATCAATATATAATTTATCACTTTGGACTCAAATATTCTCCATTTTATTAACCTATAAATCTTATTAGTCATTAATCTTTACTAATGACAAATAACCCTTTTAGTAAATTAACACTTAATTATTAATTCACAAAATCACAAAATCTTTTATTATTCAATTATCGCATAAAAGAATAATAACACTCTAGTTCCGTATCTTATATACGTCTCATAATTTATTACCTCTTGACTAACGTATTAGTTTCAATATTAAGTCTCTAGTTATACTATATAAAATATAAATAACTAGTCTCTGTTGGTCTTCCTCCCATTAGGTGTGACCGAAAGGGATCAGTTGATTACCGCCGTCACACGACAGTAACGTCAAACTCTAGCAAGTTCGTTCTGGATATACGTTAATCAACTGACTTATATAAAGCTATATTCCCTTTATTCCTCTTAATGAGATTTATTAAGTATTCGCAACATTGTGGAGGACACTCACTCCAACATAATATCCTTGAAAATATAAATTGAATGAAATTTTTAGTTATTGAGAATTTTGGTAAAAAAAAAAAAAAAAAAAAAAATCAAATTTACGTTATAATAATGTGATTTTACGGGGCGGGTACAAAGCGGTTGGGGTGGGTGGGGCCAGGGTTGGGGTGAGCGAGGCGAGCGAGGCGGGTCTAGGGGTGGGTGGTAGTTTCAAAAATTCCCCTGTCAGGCGGGTGGTGAAGGAAGAAAGGTCACCTGTCATGAGTGACGGGACATGTGTGAAGGTGAATTTTTGTTCGTGGATGTGGATATAGGGGCCCTTCCTCTACGCTCGCCCCAATGACATCCCTGATTAATAGCTAATTGTTTAGATAATATTTCTCCATTTCAGTTAGTCATACACATTTTGCATACTATTTGTAAACTAGAAAATTTTTGAACACAACGTATAGCATAAAAAGATAGTCATGTGAAATCAAGTTTATATAAACCCTAATGTGTATATTGTAAAATATCGTTATATATAACTAAATATATGAACAAAAGGAAACGTGTATCACTGACGTATAAATTAACTAAATGTATAGAAAAGACTCGAATAGAGAAGTATAAGGAGTAAATTTTTGCTAGTGGCTAAGATTCGTTGCACATTGTAAATGGTGGCACATTGAAAAGAAGGCAAAGTCTAAATAAGACGGTTTGACACGTACGACATGTTATCAGTAACCAAAACGGGACTATTTTAACGTATAACATGCTCATCACTTAATCAACTTCATGTTTACAGAGACCACTAACTATCTTACATTATTGTCTAATTTGTCCTACAATAAATTTACATTACCTTGGTTTGTTCTCTTTGTTTTTAACTTAGCCTGCTGTTTTTCAAACTAATTTCACTCTTATAAGTTCATTTCAATTTCTATAAGTTATTTCACTCCTATAAGCTCATTTCGACTTTTTAAATTCTATAAGTTCACTTTCGAACACATAAGTTATTCAATTTCCTATAAGTTCAAATTTCAATTTATAAGTTAATTTCAATTTCTATAAGTTCAAATTCTATAAGTTCAAATTTCTATAAATTATATTATGATTTATTTTTATATAACTATTATTATTGCATAATAATAATAATAATAATAATAATAATAATAATAATAATAATAATAATAATAATAATAATAATAATAATAATAATAATAATAATAATAATAAATATAGTATATTAAAATATTTAACCGAGCCAACTTATTTATAATCAACTATATATTGAGACATTTAACTATACTAGACATAAAATCGAATTTGAACACTATTGTTTATTATTAGTAAAATTAATCATTTTGAATAAATTAAACGATTTTAATTATTGTAATCATCATCATCATTACTATAAATATCATTGTTATTATTGTTATTAATTTTATAAAAATTTCATATTATATTAATATTAATATTAATATTAAAATTATTATTATTATTATTATTATTATTATTATTATTATTATTATTATTATTATTATTATTATTCTTCAATAAGTTTTAAATTCTAATAAATTTAACTCCAATAAGTTTAATTTCATATAAGTTAGAATTTCATAAGTTCACTCCTATAAATTAGAATTTCACATAAGTTCACTTCAATTTCTTATAAGTTAATTTCAATTTCTCAATTTCTTATAAGTTGCTCAATTTCCTATAAGTTCACAATTTCCTATAAGTTAAATTTCAATTTCCTATAAGTTCAAATTTCACATAAGTTAAAACACATGGTAGAAAGAACAGGGCCTTAGTCTAAATAAAGCTGTGTTAAAAACAAAGAGAACAAACCATGTAGCTTCATGAAGAAATTATATTAGTAGGTAGCTAGACATATATGTGCTGATAAAATTTAATATGTACTCCGTATTACGGAGTATAATATTAATACAGTTATTGGGTACAAGAAATGCTCAACATACAAAATTCTCAAATTCAAAATTAAAAAAAATCTTTTGAATTTGAAAAAAATAAATAATAATGACCTCGCTTTTCCACAACTGTATTTCACTCAATCGTCGACAATTTCGTGCATATAATTGACAACCATGTTGCTCCCTCGTAAGATCTGATGATAATCATCACTGGTATGCAAGTCTCAAGGGAAACCTATTTACCGTGACCCTATCGTCAAAACATGCCACAATCACAGTCGATAACTCACTGGAGAAGACATTGCCAAGTTCACAACTTAATTGACGGCCACTATCCTATCTAGAGGTGGCCAACTGAACGGTCCGGCCTAGCCTGTCCAATTAACGGGCTGTGCTTGGGTCACAATTTATGAGGCCTGGCTTGCCGGGCCTCTTTTTTCTACAATCTTATAGCCAACGGGCTGAGCTTAGTCCTAGAATTAGCCAGCCCGGTCCAGCCTGCCACCCTAAAGGGCCGTTCCGGGTTGAGCAAAACAATGCCCGGGTCCGGCTCTTGACCACCTCTACTTGTCATCGAAGCTACGTTTTTGGATCGTAGTTGGTTGGTACTTGGTACCATTTTTTATTTCCACCTCGCAAAAAGTTGCTCGAACAGCATCCTACCATTTTTGGCGAAATACTACTTTTTAGTTTCAATGCCCTCTTGTTATTCATCTTTGAATCACCTGTAAAAGTGTAACACAAATAAACTTTGCTTCTTACACTTGGTCTCTGAGTAGATCCATTCAACGTAGCTAAATAAGAGTGGATAAGAATAATTCGACCATCTAAGTCGTACAAACGGGAAATGAAGTGAAATGATATGGAAAGAGGGTTACCTATTTGGTTTCAAACTCCGTCTTCTCGTTTGTTTACAACTACTGTCCTTCATGAACGAACTTCTCAGTTCCTAGCGAAAATGAAAGTTGATAAAGAACACAGACATTAGTGGAAATTATAAACATATAAGAAAACTAGAAAAAGTGCAAGGTTGCATAATCAAGGCTCCACAAACATATAACAAGCCTGAATTTACTCCTTGGTCAATAGGAGTAAGTTTTGTAAAACAAAGGTAAGTTTAACGAAATATCGTCTTTCACACCAAGGCTTTAACTTGAAGAGGCGCATAAAGGCATTAAGGGCTCAAGGCGACAAAGCGAAGACACAGAAAGCGCCCTATTTTTTCGTAAATGTTTTCTGCAATAATATCTATTCTAGGAGTTTTTAAGCAAACAAACATGTAAAGAAGTGAAAGTTGAGAATAATGGGAAAATAAATGGGGTAATTAAAGACCTAGTTGAAAACGTTACGGACACTACGTTTTAGAACGTCCTTGTCAAGAAAAGGGCTCCTAAAATGCACCGAGGGGTTTTGGTCTTTACCTTAAAAGATCCATCCTTCGGGATCCTTCCTATCCACAAACGGAAGGGAACGAAGACAGTGTGAAAGAATTAAAATGAATCTATATAGAACTTCATCACATTACCACGGGAATGATAATTCAAAAGAACATACAAGAAGAAACACACCCAACATCCATTAAACAAATTACCTGAAAGAGCATTCCTGATCTAGTCTTGTACTACATAATCTATCACTGCATCCCAAAGTAGAAATTGTCATGCAATGTACTTTATATTGTCATTTAAAAAACTTTTGTAGTAACTCGACAACCGGGGAAATAGTGTTAGTGTTATTATTAGCATCAAACCCCTTGTTCAACATTATATCTCGATATCGTCCTGCATTTATAAAATCACCATCAAAGAGGAATCCTTTGATGATTGTACTATAAATGATACTATCAGGGGCCCATCCGCTCCGCTCCATTTTGTCTAGGAATTCCATAGCTTTACTCATAAGACCCGTCCTGCACAGCCATTTGATCATTATATGATATGTTATGGTATTTGGTAGACAACCTCTAGCAGGGAGATCACGGAAAAGATTTTGTGCTTCTTTAAATCGGCCGACCTCACACAAACTGTCAATTAGAATATTGTAGATGACGATATCAGGAGAAACTCCATTAAGCTGCATTTCCCTAAACACAGCAGCTGCCTCATCAAGTTGTCCGCTTTTACATAACCCGTCTAATAAGGAAGCATAAGTGACGCAATTTGGCTTTACTCCGTGGATTTGCATGTCACTAAACACTTGACGTGCAATCGGAATTTGATCAGATTTGCAGAAGCCATCTATAAGAATGTTGTAGGTATAGATGTCAGGGGAGATCCCTTGTCGAAACATTTCTTGCAACACCTCTAAAGCTTTTTCGATGTTTTCAAGTTTGATAAATCCATTTATCAAACAATTGAAAGTCACAACATCAGGCGAACAATTATTTTTCACCATAAAATCGACAACTTTTCTCGCCTCATTCATTACGCCGTACAAACACCACCCATGGAGTAATGCATTGTACGTGATTACATTAGGTATCACACCCTGTTCAAGCATAATCATTATAATAGCTATTGCTTCATCAATCATCCCATCCTTGCAATGCAAGTCAACCAACAAGTTATAAGTAACATCACTAGGTGCAAGGTTACTCTCTAGCATCTCAGTCAACAATTCGTGAACCTTTCCCTTACGACCAAGGTTGTACATTCCTTGTATCAATGAGGTATAAGTAACCACGTTTGGTTTGATACCCGCACCTTTCATGTCTGAAAAGAGGTTTAGGGCCTCATCAAATAACCTACTCTTGCAAAGACCATCAATAATGGTGTTATACATGACAATGACACGGACACCCTTCCTACACGAGGGACGAGAATTTATTTGGTTAAGCACTCGGAGAGCGCCATCATTGTCCCCCATACTGCAAAGCCCTTTGACCACAGTGTTGCAGACAACAAGATTAAGCTCAATGCCTAGTTTATTCACGACTTTATCCAACAATTTAACCGCTTCTTGAGGCCGTTCACTAAGCAAATAGCCGTTAATTAAGGTGTTAAAAAAGACTATATCAGACTCAACAGGATACCCAAGCTTTAGCGATTTACCGAGTAAAGAAAAACCAAAATCAACCCGACCTAAATGGCAGAAGCAATTTGCGACAATACTGTTAGAAAACAAATCGAGACGAACACCCGATAACTCGAGCTCCCTAAAAAGAGAAATGACAGTAGAGTGAGGTCGAAGGCGTTTTAATTTAACCATGGCAGAAAAAAGCTGATTAAAATAGAAAATCGAAGGACGACGAGGAAGGCGAATCAATCGGCGGAAAAGGGAAAGGGGAAATTCGAAATTATGAAACCCTAATTTGGATTGTTCAATAACATATTCCAACAACAATTGAGGATCATCAAGGTACCCAGATTTAAGATTGAAATGAGCAGAATTGCAATAAAAACGGCGATGAAAATGCAATCGATGAATTAGAGATTGAAATTGAAATCGACATGAAAGAGTAGACATTTTTTAAGGTGGATCGATCAAACAAAATGAAGAGAGAAATACCAGAATTAATGGAATGCAGTTTTGGGGATATTTAACCTAATTTCTCGAAATAGGGTTTATTCCTCCAAAAGACTTTTAAAACTTGAATTGGGACTTTGCGAGTAGAGATGGCAATGGATCGGGTTCGGGTCGGGTGGAGCCTCACCCGAATCCATCACCCGACTCCACCCACTCCACCCGAATCCATCATCCATCCGATAATATATCACCCGAATCCAATTCACCCGTCGTCCACGGGTGAATCGGATGGATCCGTGGATGACAAAAAATAAAAGAAAAAAAATAAAAATGAATATTTTAATGACTTGTTACCGATTTTTCCTAAAATTTTCGATAAGATGATTAGAAGACGATTAATTCCATAAACAATTACAACCAGGGATGGCAATGGATCGGGTTTGGGTCGGGTGGAGCCTCACCCGAATCCATCCACTCCACCCGAATCCATCATCCATCCGACTTACCTTCACCCGAATCCAATCCACCCGTCATCCACGGGTGAATCGGGTGAATCGGGTGGTCCACTGGATTCTCAAATAACAAAAAAAAAACAATAAAATGAATATAATGAAATATGAACGATATTTTTTTAAAAAAATCGAGTAGCAATTGTTTTTTGTGGGTTTACTGGGTTAGGGTTTTTTTGGTAGAGCATTAACAGCGGTAAGTTGTTAAAATGGCTAAACGAGTAAGGAGTAGCATAGGCAGTAGTCACTTACGGAGTATATTTTTTATTTTTATTTTTGTTTTTCGTTATTGTTGGGATTTTTATTACAAGATGTATTTTAGTGTTTATTTACGTATTTTATATAGTAAACTTTTTAATTATATTTTTGATAATATTTTGGTGATTATTAAAAAATAGTATTTTTTTTAATCGGGTGGATGTCGGGTTCGGGTGGTAAACGGGTGATGGGTGGATGATGGATTGGATGAAGGCTCACCCGAATCCAATCCGACCCATCATCCAACTCGTCCATCATCCACCTTTCATCCATTAAAGTCGGGTTGTAATCCATGTACTTGGATCGGGTGGATCGGGTTTTCTCGGGTTCGGGTGAAATTGTCATCCCTAATTACAACATGAGTTGTTTCAAATTTATTTATTTTTTATAATATGTTGATAATTATTAAAAAAAATTGTATTTTTATTCGGGTGGATGTTGGGTCGGGTAATTAGCGGGTGATGGATTGGATGAAGGTCCACCCGAATCCAACCCGATCCATCATCCGCTTCATCCATCATCCATCTTTCATCCATTTAAGTCGGGTTACAATCCATTTATTTGGATCGGGTGGATTGGGTTTTTTCGGGTTCGGGTGAGATTGACATCCCTATTTGCGAGGGACCTAATTTGGGGAAAATAAGGTCTTTTTTTTTAGAAAAAAAAATATATATAATTCCAAAAACGTAAAAGGACTATCCTACATAAACTTACAGTATAACGGTTAGACATTTGTATCGGTTAGGGTGGAGTTAAGTTATTTGTTTAATGTGTCGTGGAGTGGAGGTGGGGTAACAAAAGTGATCAACGCCGCGGGTCATGAAGCGATGCTGGATTTCATCAAAATTTTCGCCCCGTCCCAATCCCGCCTCCGCACTGACCCACGCCCCCTATATTTCCCTTGTTAATATCCTTGAAAATATAAATTGAATGAAATTTTTAGTTATTGAGAATTTTGGTAAAAAAAAAAAAATCAAATTTACGTTATAATAATGTGATTTTACGGGGCGGGTACAAAGCGGTTGGGGTGGGTGGGGCAGGTTTGGGGTGAGCGAGGCGGGTGGTAGTTTCAAAAATTTCTCTGTCAGGCGGGTGGTGAAGGAAGAAAGGTCACCCGTCATGAGTGATGGGACATGTGTGAAGGTGAATTTTTGTTCGTGGATGTGGATATAGGGGACCTTCTTCTACGCTCACCCCGATGACATCCCTGATTAACAGTTAATTTTTTAGATAATATTTCTCCATTTCAGTTAGTCGTACACATTTTGCATACTATTTGTAAACTAGGGAAATTTTGAACACAACGTATAGCATAAAAGATAGTCATGTGAAATCAAGTTTATATAACCCTAATGTGTATATTGTAAAATATCGTTATATATGACTAAATATATGAACAAAAGGAAACGTGCATCACTGATGTATAAATTAACTAAATGTATAGAAAAGACTGGAATAGAGAAGTTTAAGGAGTAAATTTTTGCTAGTGGCTAAGATTCGTTGCACATTGTAAATGGCGGCACATTGAAAAGAAGGCAAAGTCTAAATAAGACGGTTTGACACGTACGACATGTTATCAGTAACCAAAACGAGACTATTTTAACGTATAACATGCTCATCACTTAATCACCTTCATGTTTACAGAGGCCACTAACTATCTTACATTATTGTCTAATTTGTCCTACAATAAATTTACATTACCTTGGTTTGTTCTCTTTGTTTTTCACTTAGGACCCGTTCTTTCCAGCTTATTTTCACCTCATTTCATTCGATTCATTCACTTGATTCATTCATTCGATTCGATTCGATTCATTCATTCACTTCGATTCGACAATGACTATGTTATAAATGTGAACTTCATTCGATTCGATTCATTCGATTCGATTCGATTCGATTCGATTCATTTCGATTCGATTCGATTCATTTCAATTGATTCGATTCACTCAATTGATTCGATTGATTCAATTCTAAAAAGTCCGAAAGAACAGGTCCTTAGTCTAAAATCTCATAAAGTTTGAAGTATAAAATTTTCGGATTTTTTTTTTTAATTTGTGTAAATTTTTGTGTTTTTAGCAACCATTGTCATGAACTTTTGTTTTCCCAACTTGTTGGAAAATGAAAATTTTTAGAATTATAGGTAACTTAAGAAAAAAATATTACAAGGATAACAAGTCATGAGTCGTATGATACCACTGTGTATAAACAAATCTTATGATTACATCTTTTTATTAATTCACTCCATTTCATTTTAGCAGCGATTGTCAACTAATGAAGCTATGATAAATACGCTAAACTATCGACGATTATCGAGTTATGCGTATCTCTTTTCTCCCTTCTCGATTTCCTCCATATCATAGCCTTCCTTATTAGTGCAATATCCGCAGGTATATGTTGTCCTCATTTTGACATTAATTTGACAGCATATACAGAGAACTGTGAATATTTGAGGGCGGTTTCAGAAATCACGTAAATCGACCCTAAATGATTTTGAATCAAGGCTTTATCATCGCTGTCGAAAATGGAAAACAGCGAATGCTGAAGTCTGATTGATTGAAAGTGATAGGTTTATCTCATAATCAGAAAACAACATCTTGCTTCTAAAATAACATAGCTTCTCTCGTCAATCGTTTAAACGGATAAGAATCGTTCGACCAGCAAAAGAAGTCTATCAAAGTTAATCGATCCTCCCCTTTATCTGCCACGCATGAAAACGCAAGCCTCATAAAACCACTGCATTTCACGCATATTACCATCCTCCAGCACATTCTCGTCTATCATCTCATTACCACCATTTCGTTCAGCAGAGTAAACGAATTCACCACCAGCTTTTTCCCACGCCAGGCCATATCAATGGGATCCTGAGCAGTTAACAAACTCGATCATTACACTGTCATTTCAAAAACTTTTGTAGCAACTCGACAACCGGTGAACTAGTGTTAGTGATATTATCAGCATCAAACCCCTTGTTCAACATTATATCTAGATATCGTCCTGCATTCACAAAATCACCATCCGAGATGTATCCTCTAATGATCGTATTATAAGTGACAATATCAGGGGCGCATCCGTCTCGCTCCATTTTGTTTAGGTATATTATGGTATTTGGTAGACAACCTCTTGCAGGGAGATCATGGAAAAGAATTTGTGCTTCTTTACATCGACCGACCTCACACAAGCATTCAATTACTAGAATACTGTAGATCCGGATATTAGGAGCAACTCCATTTCACTGCATCTCCCTAAACACAGCAGCTGCCTCTATCGCCTCATTCGGCCACACAAACAACACCCATGGTAGCATTTTTTTTATTTCCACCTCGCAAAACGTTCTTCGAACAGCATCCTGCCATCTTTTTTGGCGAAATACTCCTTGTTTTTTCATCTTTGAATCACCTGTAACACAACGAAACTTTGCTCTTACACTTGGTCTATCAGTAGATCCATTTAAACAGGTATAGAATATTGGTGAAACGGTTCAAAGACTGGTCCAAACTGACAAACCATCATACATTTCAGTCGGGTCGTAGAGTCCACAAAGAAAATGATACTGTTCTCGGGTCCACTCCAATCTCATAAAAAAATACACACAAATAAAAAAAAAAAAAATAATTAAAACTTCTACCAGTCGGTCCGGTCGAACCTGAAACTAATTGGTTTGGTCAGGGTTGTGGCTGTAACTGTGGCTAAATAAGAGCGGTAAGAATCGTTCGACCAGTTAAGTCTTACAAATAGGAAAGGGTGGCACAAAATTTCACAAAAGTTTAAGTTTGCGAAATGAAGTGAATAAACATCTCCGTTCCTATTGCAAACGGAAATGAAAGTTGATGAAGAACAAAGACAGATTGTGGAAATTATAAACACCAGGAAATGCTGCAATAATCAAGGCTCCACAAACAGATAACAAAGTCAGTCCAACGAAATACCGTCTTATTACCACGGGAATGGTAATTCAAAAGAGCATACAAGAAGAACAACACCCAACATCCATTATAAAAATTTAGACACAAAGTATTTTCGAAAAATTACCTGAAAAAGTATTCATGATGCAGTCTTACACTCAACACCAAAGAATCTATCAGGGCATTCTGAAGTAGAAATCGTCATGCAACATAATTTATGCTGTCATTTCGAAAACTTTTGTAGCAATTTGACAACCCATGAAATAGTGTTAGTGGTATTATCACCATCAAACCCCTTGTTCAACATAATATCTCGATATCGTAGTGCATTCACAAACTCACCATTCAACATGAATCCTCTGATGATTGTACTATAAGTGATACTATCAGGGGCGCATCTGCTCCGCTCCATTTTGTTCAGAAGCTCCACAGCTTTACTCATAAGACCCTTCTTGCAAAGCCATTTGATCATTGTAGAATATGTTATGGTATTTGGTAGACAACCTCTTCTAGGGAGATCATAGAAAAGATTTTGTGCTTCTTTAAATCGTTCGACCTCACACAACCTGTCAATTAGAATACTGTAGATCCAGATATCAGGAGCAACTGCATTACGCTGCATCTCCCTAAACACAGCAGCTGCCTCATCAAGTTGTCCGCTCTTACATAACCCGTCTAGTAAGGAAGCATAACAGACAACAGTTGGTTTCACACCATGGATTTGCATGTCATTCAACACCTGACGTGCAATTGGAATTAGATCAGATTTGCAGTAGCCATCTATTAGAATGTTGTAGACACAAGCGTCAGGGGAG
This sequence comes from Dianthus caryophyllus, assembly GCA_023091065.1. NCBI lineage: Eukaryota > Viridiplantae > Streptophyta > Magnoliopsida > Caryophyllales > Caryophyllaceae > Dianthus > Dianthus caryophyllus. Next base: position 6,285,480 of record CM041519.1, read on the forward strand.
ATCCCATGTTGAAACATTTCTTGCAGCACCTCTAAAGCTTTTTCAATGTTTCCAAGTTTGACAAATCCATTTATCAAAGAACTAAAAGTCACAACATCAGGCGCACAATTGTTTTTCACCATAATATCGACAACATTTCTCGCCTCATTCATTCGGCCGTACAAACACCACCCATGGAGTAATGTATTGTAAGTGATTACATCCGGGCTCATACCCCGTTCAACCATAATCTGTACAATGGCTTTTGCTTCATCAATCATCTTGTCCTTGCAGTGCATGTCAACCAACATGCTATACGTAGCAACATTAGGTATAAGGTTGCTCTCCAGCATCTCAATCAACAATTCCTTAACCTTTCCCATACGACCATGGTTGTACATTCCGTCAATCAATATATTGTAAGTAATCACATTGGGTTTGATACCCTCACCTTTCATGTCCGAAAAGAGGCTTAGGGCCTTATCTAATAATTTACTCTTGCAAAGACTGCGAATAATGGTGTTATACATGATATGTGCATCCTTACTACACGAGGGACGAAAATTCATTTGACGAAGCAATCGGAGAGCGCCAACATTGTCCCCCATACTGCAAAGACCTTTGATCACAATGCGGTAGGTGAAAGGATTTAGCTCAATGCCTAGTTTAACGACTTTATCCAACAATTCAAACGCTAGTTGATGTTGTTCACTAAGAATATGGCCGTGAATTAAGTTGTTCAAAAAAATTATATTAGACTCAACAGGGTACCCAAGCTTTAGCGATTTACCGAGTAAAGAAAAAGCTAAATCGACCCGACCTAAATGGCAGAAGCAATTTGCGACAATATTGTTGGAACGCAAATCAGGTCGAACACCCGATAACTCGAGCTCCCTCGAAAGAGAAACGACAACAGAATGAGGTTGAAGGCGTTTTAATTTAACCATGGCAGCAAAAAGCTGATTAAAATAGAAAATCGAAGGACGACGAGGAAGACGCATCAGTTGGCGGAAAAGGGAAAGGGGAAATTCCAGATTACGAAACCCTAATTTGGATTGCTCAATAACATATTCTAACAACAATTGAGGATCATTAAGGAAACCAGATTTGAGATTGAAATTACCAGAATTGCAAAAATAACGGCGATGGAAATGCATGTGATGAATTAGAGAATGAAAATGTTGAAATTGACGTGAAAGAGTAGACATTGTTTAGGTGAATCATACAAAATGAAGAAGAGAAATACCAGATTTAATTGGGGAAATTTAACCTAATTTCTCATATTATGATGATAATTTAGGGTTTATAATGCTTCAAAGTTATTTTAACACTCGTGGCCTTGTGGCTTGCACTAATTCATGGACTTACAATGAATTGTTGTAAGTCCGTCTTATTTGTACCCGATTATATAGATTTTGTACTATTTAAGTGATAATTATGATTAATTGTTACTAAATATTAATTGTTACTAAATCTTTTTAGTACCTCTGTTAGTGATTTAGTAGATTTGTTTCATATTTTTGTACCCCTTTAACTGCAATTTGTACCTTGGTCTCACATTAACTTAGTGTTAGTGACTTTAGTAGATTTGTTTCATATTTTTGTACCCTTTAACTGCAATTTGTACCTTAATCTCACATTAACTTAGTGTTAGTTCAGCCTTACAAGAGAATTACGGGCTTGCTTATGGGTCATCTAATTTTGGGGAAATTAAAAGGTTGAATTTTATTTATTTATTTATTTATTTATCACGTACGTAAACGCAAATGTTAAGACTTTAATATATAAATATAGTTTGGACATTATTAAAAATTATAAAACATTGATATTGTTATTGCAATAGTTAAGACGTGTTAAACAATATTTCACACGACTATATAAAGGGTTGAATGTGAATGAATAAGAATAGAGGGAATAATGAGTAGCTAATTATTTAAAGAGTAATTTGTCAGACAGCACCTTTAATTTACCTCATTTTGTAAAGCAGTACCTTTAGTTTTATTTTTTGTAACGCAGTACCTTTAATTTGTCTAATTTTGTTAAACCATACCAAACTGAAACTTCCATCCATATTTAACATTTTCCGTCAAGTGTTAGTTGTTTGTGCCAATTTGGTCCTTTTATTATTATTTTCCCTCCAAAGTCAGACAACCCTTATTCTTATCCCACTAATTTGTTAATGTGAAATTCAACCCACAAATCCATCTTCATCTTCTTCAACTCTTTTTTTTTCAAATTTTGAACAATGTCAAGCAGTCAATCACCAAGGCAACGTTGCCATGTGGTATCTCCCGGCTTTTCAATTATCGTGGACTTTTCACAACCCCGTAAGAAAGTTAATGCTTGCAAGCGTTATAACCCAACAAACAGTGACCTATAGAGTCGTGTTGCTGAAACAAAGCGCAGAGGTATGGTTGGTACGGTGATGACGCAGAGAAGATGCAATCGTGGCAATGAAACAAAGCGTAGCAGGCCGAACTTTATAACTTAACAAACTCTCATGAACATTTCACAACATAATAAAAATTATAAATCAAATAACGGAACTTTATAACTTAACAAACTCTTACATATGTGGTCTTTTTTATGCCACTTTAACACAAATTAAAACAATAATAGCAGCAATTATCACTAAAATCAACTTATTTGACATCTTTTTTTTTTTGTATAGCCTCCAATTCCATCACCTCTTCATCTTGTCAAAATCAACGGCCTAATTGTTATGTTGTTGAACTTCTCTTCTAAGATTTCTGTTTTCGTTATATAATTCGTTAATAATAACTTGTCTATGTCACTCCATCATTTTAATGCGAACCCATCTGAAAAACGTACACCCATGTGTAGTTGTGTCGGGATTATAAAACTTGCAAACAATAAACTTTCTTCCGGGGTTTTGGAAAGTCCACGGGATGTTTGAAAAACCGGGGGATACCACAATGACAACATTGCATCGGAGATTGACTGCTTCACATTGCTCAAAAGTTGAAAAAAAGGAGAAGTGATGAAGAAAAGGAGAAGTGATGAAGAAAAATTTGTGGTTTGGATTTCACATTGACAAATTAATAGGATAAGCATAAAGGTTTTCTGACTTTAGAGGGAAAATAATAATAAAAGGACCAAATTGGCACAAACAACTAACACTTGACGGAAAATGTTAAATATGGATGGAAGTTTCAGTTTGGTATGGTTTAACAAAATTAGACAAATTAAAGGTACTGCATTACAAAAAATAAAACTAAAGGTACTGCTTTACAAAATGAGGTAAATTAAAGGTGCTGTCTGACAAATTACTCTTATTTAAATAATACTTGTCCATTTCAATTACTTGTACTGAATACTACATACAAGTATACAACATAAAAGATAATCACGAGTCGTAAGATACTACACTATAAAACAAAAGCGATATGAAATTTTCTTTTTTTTGTTAATTCAGTCCATTTCAGTTTAGCATCAATTTCAACTAACGAATGCCAGCGAACGAAGCTACAATACAAAAAGCAAAAAAAAAAAACACTAGACGATCGACCATTATCGAGTTATGCACATCTCTTTTCTCCCTTCTCGATTTCCTCCATTTCATAGCCTTCCGTATTATTGCAATATCAGCAGGGGTAACCAACCGTTGACATCGTCGTCTAAATGTCATCGAAAATAGCTTCGTGGATCAGACAACTCCCTATCCAAACCGGCAACAACAAGATTTGGATCATAGTGAGTCGCTAGCCTTATTCTCTTGGAGTAATTTCCAGATCCAATCAGTTCAATTCAAATAAATTTCGTTCCAACAATTTATTCACGATTTATGCTAAATTAAGTTCCATTCAGTACAAATAAAAGTTCAATTCAATTCAGCAAAATTAAGTCCAAAAGAACAAGACCTAGGGTGTTTTCCAACAACATGCCCGCTATTTTTGGCAAAATCTTTGCGTTGAGTTTCTGCACTCCCTTGTTTTTCTTCGTTGATTCAGCTGCACCTATATCACAAAGAAACTTTACCCTTCAACTCTAGTCTCTGTAGTGAGATAAAAGAGGTACAATCGTATAGAAAGATCATAATGTTTCTCCAACGTTAAACTCATTTTAACGTCATTTTGACAGCAAACAAAAAAATGTGAATCTTTGTAGACAGTTTCAAATTTCACGTTAATAGACCCTAAATGATTCTAAAATCATGGCTTTGTCGTTAATTTCGTAGATGGAATACAGCGAATGCTGAAGTCTAAGTGATAGTCATCTCAAAGTCAGAAAACAGCAACAGAAAACAGCAACTTGGTTTCTCTTCATCTTCTCGATTGTTTAAAACTACTGTTTCCTCCATAAAAACAGTTCTAGATTTGTATGGCACGCACAAGCACATGTAAACACAAATGAAAGTCGATAACAAAAACATAGATATATTAAGGAAAGAACTCAATAAGAGTTTATATAGAATGAGTGTACCTCGCAGAAATCTCAATTTTCTTGAGTAATTGAGTGGTGAACTTACTAATCAAGATGTTGCATCCCTGTGATCATTATTAGTTGCTCTTCTTTTGGCGTCATGATCTTGTATCTGTCGAAGATCTTCGACAACACTGATCATAGTTGGTCGATCCTCCCCTTTATCTGCCACACATGTTAAGGCAAGCCTCATAAACCACTGTATTTCATGCATATTATCTTCTTCCAGCAGAGTCTTGTCTATCATCTCATTAACACGACTTCTTTCAGCTGCAGAAATGAATTCACCGACACGCCAGACCATATCAATGGGATCCCAGGTAGTTAACAACTCGATCATTAAAACCCCAAAACTGTACACATCACATTTATCAGTGACCTTCCGAGTTTGAATGTATTCTGGATCAATATATCCCGTAGAACCACGAACAGGCCATCTTTCATCCTCTTTCCCGGGAGTAATAGACACTGAATAGCCGAAATTCTTTAATTTGGCGTGAAATGAAGAATCGAGTAGTACACCATACGAACTGACATGTCTATGCACCACTGGCTTCGGCAAGGCATTATGCGTATACGATAGTGCATAGGCAATGTCAGCCGCAACCCCCAAACAAATACTCCATTTCATTGGCTTCAAACGACCAATATCACCGTGTAAATATCGGTGAAGGTCTTTATTTGGATAAAACTCGTACACTATCATAGGTACACAAGTCTCAAGGCAACAACCATAGATCTTGACCATGTTGCTGTGACATATCACCATTCCCATGGATACCTCAGTCAACAACATATCAGCCATTTCAGGATGTGAACCGTGCTCTTGAGGAGCTTTGATGACTACGATCCTGTCATCGAGGCTAGCTTTGTAGACGATGCCCCTGTAACTTCTGCCGATGGTGAGATCAGGATCGTAGTTGTTTGTGGCATTCCTGATCTCTTTCTCGGAAAAAATTTTAATTTGTCCCCCTCCTATGTCTTGCCCTCTGCTCAATGCTATCTGTTTTTCCAACAAGATAGCACCATTTTTGCTGAAATACTTCTCACTGGATTCAAATTTCTGCCCTCTTCCCTTGTTTTCCTTGACGTCTTTCCTCTCTTTTTCGGATTGACTCGTCGGAAGCATGACTGATACCTATGAACACAGAAGATTTCAATTTTTTTGTTGGGAACTTATGAGTGTGCAATCAGAGAAACTTCACAAAATATTGCCTTGAGATGGTATGCTAGATTAGAATTGCAGGCTAAATGTTAACCAATGAAATCTTCTTTGACTTGGTCTCAGCCCACAGAATACTTGCTTAGCACTTACATATTTACATGTACACACCCAAAAAAGAAAACTGATATAGCTAGCTGTAGTGCAGAAATGTTCAGATTTTCAGACAACAAAAGTCAATTCCTAAAAAGCATGAATATTCTTGAAATAAAAGTCATAGAGATCATAAATATTAATGATGTCTTGGCTAGTGGGTAAGACGGGTATATCGTGATGATAGGCCATAAGTTCGATTCCCCTTTCCCTTTATCTTATACTAGTCTCGCATCTCATATATCAACAAAATGAGATCACAATCACTAATTTCTAGCTGAATCTCTCTAAAAACTTCAATTAAGATAAGCCATGCAACACCCTTTGACACCACATATTTCAAACAAGTCGAATAAACCTTGGAATCTCATCCACGCTCGCCGCCTATAAGGCTACGCCATCTAACACCACCTCTAGCCTGTCACCCTTGGACGCTGTAGACACAAAAACATAGCACAGAGCATCCAATCATCGCAAACAAACAGAAAAACTGATCTATGCGGGAAAACACGCACACACACACACACACACACACACACAAAAAAAAAAAAATGTTGTAATGAACTAAAGCACATTTGTTGCATAGCATCTCATGGTTGAAATGCTATATAATAGAAGTATGCATGCAAACAATCAACGGTACAAAGTACACAGAAAATGAATCAATGAAGGACAGATTTTTAGATATTGTAGCACCAAATATCTGCATAAGAAATCACCATTTCAATTTGAAAACTTTTGGAGGAACTTTGGCTTACCATGAGATCAAACAATGAAACAGTGTTGTCATCAGCTTCTAATCCTATGTAAAAAAGAAAAATGAACATGAATATTCTCATCATTTACCAGAATTAATTACCCTTAAATAATTTAAAGAGCATACAAGAAGAGCAGCACACGGAATCCGTCAAAACAATTTCAGATAAGACAGATTTTCTGAATTACCTGAAGAAGCATTCATGATGCATTCTTGCAGTAAGAAACCTATCATTGCATCCCAAAGAAGAACTCGTTATGCAATATACATTATGGTATCATTTCGGAAACTTTTGTAGCAACTCTACAAACACCGAAATAGTGTTAGTGTTATTATCGGCTTCAAACCCCTTGTGCACCATTATACTTTGATATCGTAATGCATTCATAAAGTCACCATTAAATAAGCATCCTCTGATGACTGTATTATAAGTGACACTATCAGGGGCGCATCTGTTTCGCTCCATGGGTGCTATTTGCGCAAATAGCCTTATTCTTTTCGACTAATTTCCATATCCAATCAATTGAATTCAAATAAATTTCATCTCAACAATTTATTCACAATTTACGCTAAACTAAGTTTCGTTCGCTTAAATCACTTTCGCTAAATTCATTTCAACTTTACCCTTAGACTTTAGTCTCTCTGTGGTGAGTTAAAAGACCATTTAATGTAATCCCCAACGTTATTGTCATTTTGACATTAATATGACGGCATATAGAGAACTGTGAATATTTTGTGGACGGTTTCAGAAATCACATAAATCAACCCTAAATGATTTAGAATCAAGGCTTTGTCATCGCTGTCGTAAATAGAAAACAGCGAATGCTGAAGACTGATTGATAGGTTTATCTCATAATCAGAAAAAAACATCTTGCTTCTAAAATAACATAGCTTTTCTCGTCAATCATTTAAACGGATACGAATCATTCGACCAGGAAAAGAAGTCTATCAAAGTTGGTCGATACTCCCCTTTATCGGCCACGCATGAAAACGCAAGCCTCATAAACCACTGCATTTCACGCATATTACCATCTTCCAGCACATTCTCGTCTATCATCTCATTACCACCATTTCGTTCAGCAGAGTAAACGAATTCACCACCAGCTTTTTCCCACGCCAGGCCATATCAATGGGATCCCGAGCAATTAACAAACTCGATCATTACGCTGTCATTTCAAAAACTTTTGTAGCAACTCGACAACCGGTGAACTAGTGTTTGAGATATTATCAGCATCAAACCCCTTGTTCAACATTATATCTAGATATCGTCCTAAATTCACAAAATCACCATCCGAGATGTATCCTCTAATGATCGTATTATAAGTGACACTATCAGGGGCACATCCGTCTCGCTCCATTTTGTTTAGGAGCTCTACAGCTTTACTCATAAGACCCATTCTGCAAATCCATTTGATCAATGTATTATATGTTATGTTATTTGGTAGACAACCTCTTGCAGGGAGATCACGGAAAATATTTTTTGCTTCTTTAAATCGGCCGACCTCACACAAGCAGTAAATTAGAATATTGTAGATCCGGATATTAGGAGCAACTGCATTACACTGCATCTCCCTAAACACAGCAGCTGCCTCATCAAGTTGTCCGCTTTTACATAACCCGTCTAGTAAGGAAGCATAAGTGACAGCATTTGGCTTCACGCCATGGAATTGCATGTCATTCAACACCTGACGTGCAATTGGAATTAGATCAGATTTGCAGTAGCCATCTATTAGAATGTTGTAGACACAGGCGTCAGGGGAGATCCCATGTTGAAACATTTCTTGCATCACCTCTAAAGCTTTTTCAATGTTTCCAAGTTTGACGAATCCATTTATCAAAGAACTAAAAGTCACAACATTAGGCGCACAATTGTTTTTCACCATAAAATCGACAACATTTCTCGCCTCGTTCATTCGGCCATACAAACACCACCCATGGAGTAATGTATTGTAAGTGATTACGCTCATACCCCGTTCAACCATAATCATCATAATGGCTATTGCTTCATCAATCATCTTGTCCTTGCAGTGCATGTCAACCAACATGCTATACATAACAACATCAGGTATAAGGTTGCTCTCCAGCATCTCAATCAACAATTCGTTAACCTTTCCCTTACGACCATGGTTGTACATTCCGTCTATCAATATATTGTAAGTAATCACATCGGGTTTGATACCCTCACCTTTCATGTCCGAAAAGAGGGTTAGGGCCTTATCTAATAACCTACTCTAGCAAAGACTGTGAATAATGGTGTTATACATGACATGTGCATCCTTACTACACGAGGGACGAAATTTCATTTGACGAAGCAATCGGAGAGCACCGACATTGTCCCCCATACTGCAAAGACCTTTGATCACAGTGCGGTAGGTGACAAGATTTATCTCAATGCCTAGTTTAACAACGACTTTATCCAACAATTTAAACGCTTGTTGACGCTGCTCACTAAGAATATAGCCGTGAATTAAGGTGGTCAAAAAAATTATATTAGACTCAACAGGGTACCCAAGCTTTAGCAATTTACCAAGTAAAGAAAACCCTAAATCAACCCGACCTAAATGGCAGAAGCAATTTGCAACGATACTATAAGAACACAAATCGCGTCGAACACCCAATAAATCGAGCTCCCTCGAAAGAGAAACGACAATAGAGTGAGGTCGAAGGCGTTTTAATTTAACCATTGCAGCAAAAAGCTGATTAAAATAGAAAATCGAAGGACGACGAGGAAGACTCATCAATTGGCGGAAAAGGAAAAGGGGAAATTCCAGATTATGAAACCCTAATTTGGATTGTTCAATAACGTATTTTAACAACAATCGAGGATCATTAAGGAAACTAGATTTGAGATTGAAATTACCAGAATTGCAAAAATAACGGCGATGGAAATGCATGTGATGAATTAGAGAATGAAATTGTTGAAATTGACGTGAAAGAGTAGACATTGTTTAGGTGAATCATACAAAAATGAAGAAGAGAAATACCAGAATTAATTTAATAGAATGCAGTTTTGGGGAAATTTAACCTAATTTCTCATAACATTGTGATAATTTAGGGTTTATTGGTTCAAAGTTATTTTCACACTTGTGGGTGACCTAATTTTGAGGAAATTAAAAAGTTACTCCGTACTCCCTCCCATTTCTTTTAATCTTCCCACTTTCCTTTTTGGACCCATTTTATTTAATCTTCCCCTTTCCTTTTTGGTCCAAATCATATGGCTTCCATATTTTGTGACCCCACTTTTTTTTCTCAACTTCTAATCTCCACCCCACCATCCCTTTTCCTTATTTTTTCCCCAAAAAAGTTTTGGGAAGATAAAAAAAAATGGGAGGGAGTACTCCGTAATTTTTTTTTTTTTAAAGTTTAACTACTTTTATAAACTAGAAGGTGAGTATATTATAAAGATACAGTGTTATAATTAATTGCTCTGTATTTAAACAATGCGGTATTTCTCAATTTCAATTAGTCGTATACATTTTGCATACTGTTTGTAAATGTTTTTTTTTAAACAATATATACAACCCCTAAAATAAAAAGACGTGTGGAATAGAGGAGTACAATGTATTTTATTACCTTAGTTTGTTCTCTTTATTTTAACTTGATCTGAAGTCTAAATATCTCACTAATGTTCAAAATATAAAAAAATTCGGAAACTTTTTAAAATTGTTTAATTTTTTTTTGGAATATTTTGTATTTTTAGCAGTCAATTTCTTGAAATTTTGTGTTTCCAAACTTGATGGAAGATGAATTTTTTCTAAAATTTTAGATAATTAAAGGAAAGAAAAAGTAAGACAAAGAGAACAATTCATGAGTCATATACTCATACGATACTACTATGATAAACAAAAGTGATATGATTACTTTTTTATTTTTATTTTTATTAATTCACTCCATTTCAGTTTAAATATCAATTTCAACGAACGAAGCTACGAAAAAAAATTAAAATAAAAAAATAATAAAAACAAACAAAATTAGACTGTCGAGGACTATTGAATTCCTCGAGTTCTGCATCTCTCTTTTCTCTCTCGATTTCCGCCATTTCATAGCCATCCATATTATTGCAATATCAGCAGATAACCGTTGATGTCGTCGTCGAACTGTCATCAAATATACCTTTGTGGATCAGACGACTCCCTATCCAAAGTTCCAAACCAGCAACAACAAGATTTGGATCATAGTGAGTCGATAGCCTTATTCTTTTGGACTAATTTTCAGATCCAATCAATTCAATTTCAATAAATTTCATTCCGACAATTTATTCACATTAAGTTTCATTCAGTTCAAAAAAGTTCAGCAAAATTTAAGTCCAAAAGAACATGACCTAGGGTGTTTTCCAACAACATGCCCGCCATTTTTGGCAAAATACTCCGTTGTGTTGAGTTTATGCACTCCCTTGTTTTTCTTCGTTGATTCAGCTGCACCTATATCACAATGAAACTTTACCCTTCGACTCTAGTCTCTGTAGTGAGATAAAAGAGGTACAATCGTATAGAAAGATCATAATGTTTCTCCAACGTTTAATTCATTTTAACGTCCTTTTGACAGCAAACAAAAAAAAAATGTGAATCTTTGTAGACAGTTTCAAATTTCACGGTAATAGATCCTAAAATGATTCTAAAATCATGGCTTTGTCGTTAATTTCATAGATGGAATACAGCGAATGCTGAAGTCTAAGTGATAGTCATCTCAAAGTCAGAAAACAGCAACTTGGTTTCTCTTCATCTTCTCGATTGTTTAAAACTACTGTTTCCTCCATGAAAACAGTTCTAGGTTTGCATGGCACGCACAAGCAAAAGCACATAGACATATTAAGGAAAGGTGCAAGGTTGCATAATCAAGGATCGACGAACATATAACCAAGAACTCAACAAGAGTTTATAGCATGAGTGTACGTCGCAGAAATCTCAATTTTCATGAGTAATTGAGTGGTGAACTTACTAATCAAGATGTTGCATCCCTGTGATCATTATTAGTTGCTCTTCTTTTGGCGTCATGATCTTGTATCTGTCGAAGATCTTCAACAACACTGATCATAGTTGGTCGATCCTCTCCTTTATCTGCCACGCATGATAAGGCAAGCCTCATAAACCACTGTATTTCATGCATATTACCGTCTTCCAGCACATTCTCGTCTATCATCTCATTAACACCATTTCTTTCAGCTGCGGAAACGAATTCACCGACTAGTTTTTTCCCACGCCAGGCCATAGCAATGGGATCTTGAGCAGTTAACAACTCGATCATCAAAACCCCAAAACTGTACACATCACATTTATCAGTGACCTTTCGAGTTTGAATGTATTCTGGATCAATATACCCAGGAGAAACACGAACAGGCCATCTTTCATCCTCTTTACCTGGTGTTATAGACACTGAATACCCGAAATTCTTTAATTTGGCGTGAAATGAAGAATCAAGCAGTACACTATACGACATGACATGTCGGTGCACCACTGGCTTTGGCAAGGCATTATGCATATACGATAGTGCATAAGCAATGTCAGCTGCAACCCTCACACAACTACTCCATTTCATTGGCTTCGAAAGACCAATATCACCGTGTAAATATCGGTGAAGGTCTTTATTTGGATAAAACTCGTACACTATCATAGGTACACAAGTCTCAAGGCAACAACCATAGATCTTGACCATATTGTTGTGACATATCACCATTCCCATGGATGCATCAGTCAAGAATAGATCAGTCATTTCAGGATTTGACCCATGCTCTAGAGGGGCTTTGATGACTACAATCCTGTCATCGAGGCTAGCTTGGTAGACGATACTCCATTGATTTCTGCCAATGGTGAGATCGGGATCATAGTTGTTCGTCGCATTCCTGATATCTTTCTCGGAAAAAAATTTCATTTGTCCCCCTCCTATGTCTTGCCCTTTGCTCAATGCTATCTGTTTTTCTAACAAGATAGCACCATTTTTGCTGAAATACTTCTCACTGGATTCGAATTTCTGCCCTCTTCCCTCGTTTTCCTTCATGTATTTCTTCTCTTTTTCGGATTGACTCGCCGGAAACATGAATTTTGCTATGACGCCAAATCTCATGGTGATACCTATGAACAGTGAAGATTTCAAATTTTTTTTAAGAACTTATCAGAGAAAGATCACTTGAAAACGTTCACTAACATTGACTTGAGATGCTATATGCTAGATTAGACTACCCACCAAGGTTGAACAATAAAGTCTTCTTTGACTTGGTCACAGCCCACAGAATACTTACTTAACAATTACATGTACACACCCACAAAAGAATACTGATATAGATAGCTGTAGTGCAAAATGTTTTGATTTCGAGACAACAAAAATCGATTCCTAGAAAACAAGAAGTATATTTTGAGGATTTAAATGATCATTTCAAGTGAATTTTCAGTGTCCTCCTTCATAGACTTGAAAGAATAGTCATAGAGATCATAAATATTAATGATGTCTTTGGCTAGTGGTTAAAACGGAAATATCCCGACAATAGGTCACAAGTTTGATTCGCCTTTTCCTTTATACTGTACTTACCTTGTGTCTCATATTGCAGCAAAAAGAGATCACACAACACTTATTTCTTGTTAAATCGCCTTTTCCTTGGAATCACATCCACGCTTGCCGCCTATAGGGCTACGCCATCTCACACTACCTCATTACAGTTAGACTGTTAGAGGTAGGTAGTATCAGAGGCAAGATATTCGAGTTTCCAGATGAACCAAACACCTGTCACATTTGGACGCTGTAGACACAGATATAAAGCACATTTAACAGAAAAACAGATCTATGCAGGAACACTATAAAAATCATAATCTTGTAATGAACTAAAGCACATTTGTTGCATCTCATGGTTGAAATGTTATATACTCCGTAATAGAAGTATGCATCCAAACAATCAACGGTACAAAGTGCGCAGAAAATGTAAAATAATTTCAGTTACAGACGGTTTACTTGAACAACAGATTTTAGATATTGTAGCACCAAATTTCAGCATAAGAAATCACCATTTCAATTTGAAAACTTTTGGAGCAACTTTGGGTAACCATGAGATCAAACAATGAGCCAGTGTTGTCATCAGCTTCTAATCCTATGTCAAAAAGAAAAACAAACATGAATATTCTCATCATTTACCATAATTAATTGCCCTTAAATAATTTAAAGAGCATACAAGAAGAGCAGCACACGGAATCCGTCAAACAATTTCAGATAAGACACATTTTCTGAATTACCTGAAGAAGCATTCATGATGCATTCTTGCAGTAAGAAACCTATCATTGCGTCCCAAAGAAGAACTCGTTGTGTAAAATACATTTTGGTATCATTTCGGAAACTTTTGTAGCAACTCTACAAACACTGAAATTGTGTTAGTGTTATTATCAGCTTCAAACCCCTTGTGCGCCATTATACTTTGATATCGTAATGCATTCATAAAGTCACCATTAAATAAGAATCCTCTGATGACTGTATTATAAGTGACAATATCAGGGGCGCATCTGTTTCGCTCCATCGTGTTTACGAGCTGTATAGCTTTGCTCGTAAGACTTTTTCTGAAAAACCATTTGATCATTATATTATATGTTTTGGTATCTGGTAGACAACCTTTTGTAGGGAGACCATTGAAAAGATTTTGTGCTTCTTTACATTTTCCAGCGACATACAAGCTATCAATTAGAGTATTATAGATGACAATATTAGGAGCAACTCCATTAAACTGCATTTCCCTGAACACAGTCAATGCCTCATCAAACTGCTCGCTCTTACATAGCCCGTCTAGCAAGGAACCATAAGTGACGACAGTTGGCTTTACACCATGGATTTGCATGTCTCTCAACACTTCACAAGCCATTGGAATTTGATCAGATTTGCACAAGCCATCTATTAGAGTGGTATAGGTATAGGCGTTAGGGGAGATCCCTTGTCGAAACATTTCTTGCAATACATCCAGAGCTTTTTCAATGTCTTCAAGTTTGACATATCCGTTCATCAAAGAAGTGAAAGTCACAACATCTGGCGCACAATTGTTTTCCACCATCACTTGGGCAACCTTTCTTGCCTCGTCTATTCGGCCACGCAAATAGCACCCATGGAGTAATGCACTATAAGTGATGACATTAGGCTTCACACCGCGTTTAACCATAATCTGTATAATGGCTTTTGCTTCATCAATCATCCCGCCCTTGCAGTGTATGTCAACCAACATGCTATAGGTAGCAATATTAGGTGCAATGTTGCTCTCGAGCATCTCAATCAACATTTCCTTAGCCTTTCCCTTACGACCAAGCTTGAACATACCTCGTATCAATAAATTATACGTAATCACGTCGGGTTTGATACCCGCGGCTTTCATGTCCAAGAAGAGGCGTAGGGCCTCATCTGATAACCTATCCTTGCAAAGATATTGAATAACGGTGCTGTACATGACAAGGTTAGGCTTACAACTCCAATGACGAGAATTCATATGACGAAGCAAGCACAGACCGCCAGCAGTGTCCCCGACACTACAAAAACCTTTGATCAGAGTGCCATACGCAACATGATTTAACTCAACACCTAGTTTAACGACGATTTTATCCAACAATTTCACAGCTTTTTGAGGCTGATCATTATGAATAAGTCCATTGAGTAAGGTGGTAAAAATGACTATATTAGACTCAACAGGGTACCCAAGCTTAAGCAATTTACCGAAAACAGAAAACCCAAAATCAACACGACCTAAATGGCAGAAGCAATTCGCGAGGATACTGGCAGAATGCAAATTGGGTCGAGAGCCCGATAACTCGAGCTCCCTCGAAAGAGAAACGACAGTAGAGTGAGGTCGAAGGCGTTTTAATTTGGCCATGGCAGCAAAAAGCAGATTAAAATAGAAAATAGAAGGACGACGAGGAAGACGCATCAATTGGCGGAAAAGGGAAAGGGGAAATTCAAGATTATGAAACCCTAATTTGGATTGTTCTACAACGAATTTTAACAATAACTGAGGATCATTACGGTAATCAAATTTAAGGTTGAAATTAGCAGACTTGCGAAAATAACGACGATGATAATGCAAGTGATGAAGTAGAGATTGAAGTTGAAATCGACATGAAAAAGTAGACATTTTATCATTACAAATGAAGAATTTAACAGAAGATTGAAGAAGATGATTACCAATTATAGTGATTACAATTTGGGGGATTTTAACCTAATTGTATTATGTCCTGTACTCCTGCTATTGTAATTGTAGTAGCTGGGCTTGGGTTTTGTCTTCTCATTTTCTTTTTTCTTTTTTGAATAATTTTTGTGTAGGAAAACATTAATTTATTTTACTAATTTATTTTCCTAAAATTTTCAAAAATGATATTCCTTTTATTTCATTGAATAAGCTTGTAGCATTTTGCATAAATTTTAAGAAAATTAAAAAATTAAGGATAATATTGATAATTTGGTTGAGTGGAGTCTATTTTATAAGATAAAATTTGTGATATTTTGGTAAAATGAATAATTTTAAATGTACTCCGTATAAAAGTTGTCCTAGATAGTAATGAGACTAAATGAATGAAATTGTCGAAAAATAAAAATGAAGTTAAATGAGTGAAATAGAGAGGGTACCTTTTACACGTGAAACAATATACATCTGCAGTCTACCTATGTGACGAGCTTATAATAGACTTTTTAATTTGCCATTTTAATTTGTTTTTCTTTAGAAAAGTAAAATATTAAATGAGTAGAAACAACAGGGATAAATTTGTAGACTAGCTAAGGGATAATTCTGTATTTTATTCTATAAGTGTTCCTTGACTAATTTTTGAGATTAACCAAATCATCCAAACTTACATTTGATTTTAAGTACAAATTTCTTCACAACAAAATGAATTTAAATAGTAATGGATAATGTTTTAAATGTGAAATTGAGCTATTTAACACCGTAACGTCTTAACTTACGCCCTAAAACAAAAAGAAAAACACAAGAAGTAAGAAACGAAGGCAAAACATCGTAAAATAAAGGGGTCGAGATATACTCCTTTCTAACCACAGCCTCTATGACATCTTCGGTATCATTATTGTCATCTACAGTCAAACAACGACGACATTTCAGTAGATGAGTTGTTTTCTGTAGAAAATGTGCCAGAATTTGTGAAACGGTCATAGTATATGTTTTCGCTGATTCCTGACATTATTTGCTTTTTTGATTCAGGCCACTTCTGTTCATCTACACCAGGCATGTGAAGTGACCGTACTGCTTCGATCTCGACTAGAACTTCTTTCATGTAAGGCCTTTTCTTACCGTCTGAGTTCAGACATCGTTTTGCGAGATTTGCAATGGTGAAGAACTCATCCTTTGAGCCTTCTTGTAGGACCAGAGAATCTACAATGTCAAGCAGAAGAGAGTTGTGCATGTTAGTTAGAAACCACGACGTCAGACTTCTGTCTTCTTCGAGTGTCGACCGTATTGCCTTTTGGCCTGTTAAAAGTTCGACCAGGACGACCCCGAAACTGTACACGTCGCTCTTTTCAGTAAACTGGCTCGATTGAAAATACTCAGGATCTAAATAGCCGAATGTACCCATCACGCGAGTAGTGACATGGGTCTGATCAATGTCTACTGTTCTAGACGTTCCGAAATCTGACAGCTTTGCCCTGTACTTGTCATCCAACAGAATGTTGGACGACTTAATGTCTCGGTGAAATATTGGAATCGAAGAAGATGAATGCAGGTAAGCGAGTGCACCAGCTGAATCAGATGCGATTTGCAGTCTCATTTTCCAGGTGATCAGAAAGTCGTCACTCGGGTAATGAATATGATGAAAAAGCGTTCCATTCAGGATGAACTCGTAGACCAACAATGGTACTTCCGTTTCTAAGCAGCATCCTAGTAACTTGACGATATTTCTGTGGTTAATTTGCGATAAAATCACGACTTCATTGATGAATTCTCCCGACTTAGATTCATCCAATCCTTTAGACTTCTTAACGGCGACAATTCTTCCCTCGCTCAACATTCCTTTGTAAACGACCCCTTGACCGCCTTGTCCAAGTATTCTGTTCTCGTTGAAATGGTCTGTAGCGCTGTCCAACTCGTCAACAGTGAAAAGTTTGATTCTCTCGGCAACTGTTTCATCGTTAGACATTTGCTGCTGCAGTAACAACCCACCATTTCGCTCAAAGTTTCTGGCTTTTTGCCTGATCATCTTCCGTCTTTTGATGTACCAATACAACCACCAGCCTATCAGCAGCATAAGTATTGTTCCCAACGATATTCCAAGCCCTGTTGCTCAAAGAAAACAGAACCGAAGATTATTTTTGCCTCAGATGATGATTTGGGTATCTATCGCCAAATTACTAGGCATGTTAAACTTCAAGCATTGCGACACAGACTTCTTCATCATAATATTCTGAGTAGAGTATAGAGATTACCTAGAGCGATTTTCTTGAAGGAGGACGTATTCACAATCTTCAAGCAACCGATTCCAGATTTTAGCCCATCTCCGTAAAATCCATCAGGGCATAGGCATTTGTAACTCCCCGGAGTGTTTATGCAAGTCATGGTACAGGGACTGTCCGAACCAGCAGCACACTCATCGACATCTGGGAAAACGTAAGTTTTTTTAAAGATTTAGAGCAGAGTATCAAACATTCAAAGATGCGCCTTTAAAGGGGTGTGCATAAATAACCGAACCGTTTAACCGATAACCGTACCGTTACAAATAGCGGTTAGCGGTACGGTAACGGTTAACATTTTTGGTGATACCAGTTAACCGATTAACCATTACGAAAATTTAAAATTTTTAAAAATGAAAAAAAAAAAAAAAAAAAAAATAGAAAAAAAGAGGAAGTGAGTAACTTGTATAGCGTATTGCTTTTGTGCACCACTAAACCTAAAATTCTTTTTTATTTTTATTTGTTTTTATTTGTTTATGCCTTTATTCTTCTAAAGTTACTCTTCTTCCTCTTTTTATAAAAACTTAAACCCTAGATCTACAATTTCACATTCATCCTCTTCAATTTTTTGGAACACAATGTTAATTTGTCACAAGTTACAATCAAGCATTCACAAATTAATAAATTCGATAATAGTTGGACTTGGGTTATTTTATGGTTTTTTATTATATAATCGGAACTTTTTTATGTAAATGTTTGAATAATGTTGAATGCTTTGTTGTTAAATTGTACTCGATGAAACATGGACATCTTAAATTTGGCCAGTTTATTAAAACGGTTCAATATTTTGTCATGTTTTTACGTAGCTAGTATTTTTTTGAGAAATTGTAGAATTAAAAGAAAAATGTAACATAGTGGTTAACGGTTAACCGTACCGTTATAATGGTTAACCGAACCGTTAATAACCGTTTCTTAACGGTAGGTAATGGTACGGTTTTGGCATAACCGTTATCACGGTTAACCGTTATCCTTAACGGTTCGGTTACCGTAACTGTTAATGCACACCCCTATTCAATGCTTATAAGACTACCAATAACATTCATGTAAAAAGCAAATGTATACAATTAAGCGGAAGTAAGTACTCACCGGTGCATCCTGGGAACAAGTAAGGATTACCCTCATAGCCTGAGAGACAGTTGCAGTTGTAACCACCGGCCTCGGAATCAATACATACCGAATTGGACTGACAGTCGTACATCGGAGCATTCTTCTTAGCTTCACTGCAAGAAACACTAGTCGCGTTCCCAAAACGACCGACGGACCAATCGAGTACAAGAGGGACTTGATTTTGAACTCTTTTGGCGACGATCCCAGTGTTCAAATCAGACGCGCCAGTAAAATTAAAGCTGTTATTTCCTGCAAGAAACGCATACCCACAGGGCTGAACAGACGAAATTCCGCCTATGGTTCGATTCTGTAAGCTTGTCATGTTAACCATGAACGACTGCAGTCCACGTGGGATTGAAGTTTCACAGCAACCCAAACCTGAACATGATCCACTCATCACTTCGGAGGGATTAGAACACAAAGCAAGGCAACCCGCCCTAAAATTGTAATCATTGTTCTTCTGTGATTGTGTCCCTCCAGAAGAGTATATCAGTGCATAATCATCACACCCAACGACCGTAAGCTTGTTTGCAGTACTTGAGTAAGTGAATGGTGAGGCGTATATATCGAAACTCGATTGAGTCTCTGACATCACATTCCCCTGTAAGTCATAACACTTGGAGGCTATCTGCGAATTTCTGATCATTAGTTGAGTCTCAGTTATCTGCAGAATGTCAGGGTTCTCGGACGAACCGAGACCAATCAGAGAAAAGGCTCGTGGAGGATTGAACGAGGTGTTGCACACGATACCGAACCAGCTATCGTGCCAGCAGTTAGGTCCGATGCCAAACGGGTAAGGAATGGTCAAGTCGCCACATTTTCGCTGGCAGCCGGGTTTCGTGGTGTTCCGAGCTGTCAGAATGTTAGCTGGTGTTACAGAAGCTTTGGTGTGACCGAGTATGGCCGCTACTGAGACAAAGAAAATAATCAGCCATGGATGATGATGCATTTTCAAAGAGCATCCATGGAAATAACAAATCAGGTAAGAAAGGAAGAAAATTTAATTGGTTAATACAGTAATGTGATTCAAATCTTGTGTGCTGAGACCAAGTCTTAGTCTTCTGCAACTTGAGAAAAAACAATTTAATAATCTCACATTCTCACCAACCAACAATAATGTTCCTCCCTTTTCATGATTTTGATCATAAGTGATTGTGAATAGTTATGATATGATACTGAAATATTAAGTGTCAAAAAATAGCGCTCTGTGTATAAATCCAATAAAAACTTGTTAAAATATCGTAATTGTAAACCGTGCAGATAGTAGAGGTAGTACTCCACCAGCACGACCGCAAATCAATCAGTAAAACAGCTATGATCTTGAAATTATTTGCTAACAGTAAACCCTAATACAATCTATGATGCCAACATTTCGGTAAAAACCACATCTATAAGTTCAATATCAGAAGCAGGCAACACAAAAAGGGAAAAATCTGCTTACAAATAACAAAACTGAGCCTCTGATGGTCTTTGATTATCACGGAGCTCGATCAAAAGGCTTCGTATCATTGTAACAGACATCCCAAACGGCATCCATCGCGTCCTTAGAAGCTGCCTCGGAACAATAAGGATTTTTCGCCATCGACATCAACACTCTCCGCTTCACACAATCCGGCTCATGACCTCGAAGTTTCATATACCCACGCAACAGTTCTCGCTTAAAGTGGCAGTCACCGCTCAGGTGGCCTGCACGAATCTCGCTACAGACGTGATGAGCACAATTCGTCCACTCCAAATTCGCAGCTCGACAATCGTCGTACGCGTGAATCAGTTCGTGGATAACCACCTGGTCAACCTCATCTTGAAGTTCGACGTTGTTGCTACATATCATGATTCCGACACCACGAGCGTAGCCACCGCTAACGTTTTTGTTACAATTAATCGCTTTGAAGAAGTTATCTCCAATAAAACACCCCGATTTCCCCAAATGTTCCCTCAGAAATTTCACCGTCGGAGACAGTAAGCTCTTTTTAAGCATTTTTTGGCACTCTTGCACAGTTACACCCTGGTCCACAGACGATGAGGAACCGTCTGAGGACCAATCTGTTTCAGATGCTACACCCTCCATTACAGTTTTACCTCCGTAATTTCACAAACACCCAATAATAACCGTCAAACAAAACTTCAGAAAACCGATACTAACTTCAGTTCTACCTCTGCAAGTTCCTGACAAAATGCGCTACCTCGCAACTGTGAAGACCAAAAATCAGTTTTCAACACAACACTATTAATATCCCAGAAAACACAGCACACAGTATGTTACTTTTAGCTACACGTGTCGGACACGGTACTGTATAACAGTATCAGAGTATCAGACAAGGCTGATTTTACGAGGGTCAGACAAGCGGCATGTAAACTAAACGAAGTGTCGAAGTAACACATAAAAACCCGCCAATATTAACTTGAAAAACGATACGATTTCAAAAACCAGCATCCAAATACAGATGTTCTCTTTGCGAATTCAAGTAATCTTAACTCACAACTCGATTCAATCTGCTACAATAACAACCAAAAAAAAAAACCCGAAACAAATCCTAGTTTTGACCAATTTGATCATCCAATTAACATAACCGTAATATTTTTTGCAAATCAATTCAATTGTACAAAAATGTACGCGATGTATAAGACGATTGTAAGCATACAACGAAATCGTTTCACATTATACTGCACGTATGCAACAGTACACAAGATTAATTAATTAATTCAATTAAATCTTCAAAATCATAAGCTAATTTACTAAAATCATTACAAGCTTAGTATATTCACTACAAATTCAAATAATGTTGTATAAAACTGCAAATTGAATGTTCTCCACTATATTGCAAATAAATTGAATCAAATTCGCATAACTATAGACAATTAATATTTACAGAAAATGAAAATAACCCTAATTTAATCAGAAGATTAATTGAAAATAACCCTAATTAACGAAGAGGAATTTAAGTGATGTACCAAATTTCAGGGTATTTCAGTTGATCACCTGGGAAACTTAAATGTTTCGATTAGAGGAAGTTCTTTTTTCGTTTGAGAAAGGAAAAAATTGTTTTTTTTTTTTTTTTTTTTTTTTTTTTATAATAAATTCGGTAAGACGGTTTTATGTATAAATATTGTGTGACGGAGTAATATATATCATAAAAAATAATTAAAGAAAAAAAAAAAGGAAAGAGTAATCGAGAAAGTAAATTAAATACTTCGCCATATTTAACAATAACTATATATTAGCTCAAAACGAATTTGATTAGCAAAGTCGAGATATCGTAGATTCATATTTATCGGTTTTCATGTATTTGGAAAATAAGAATAATGTTAGTTAAGCCCTGAATATGGGGGGAAAATGTTATATATGACGGTGATTTTGTAATATTGTTGTCGCAATATTTATGTTTTCGCAAATGGTTGTCTCGTTTAACGAATTTGATTGAGAAATAATCATGGTGAACGCTGAGTGAATTTGAGGCAATAAAAACGAGTTAAAAGAGGAAGGAAATAATGTCGATGACGTATTTGTCTGACACAAGAGCGCTTATAAGAACGAGATGATGCTAATTTATATATTTCCGCTCTTTTATAATTTGAGAAATACAAGAACGAGCAGTTTTATGTTGCGACTACATACATCAGACGACACCACGTCGATAATTCCCTCTATTTTGCCATCGGAACATTGCCTCGAACCTCGTGCATCTCGGCCTCGGTAACCGTACCGTGTTCTCGAAACTTCTTATATATATCACCTTTGTAAAACTTCCTAGTCCTAAGGACCAAAATAAAAGAGACCAAAGACCCAAACAATGTAGCACAAGTGATAATAATAAAAGACATTTTGTAACAATTAACACCTACACAACTCAAATCTTCACCTTGTTTTCTAGTTAACCCCTTTGCATTTAGCTGCCTTAATCCCTCTTGATCATACAATCGACCGGTAATGACGACATTGAACACGTATGACCCTACGGGGCTAGCCACGGCACCAAAGTTGTAGAGCGTCGAGTAGTATTTGAGCCCGAAAATCTCTGAGATGATGGAATAAACCAAAGGCCAATTTGCGCCAAAGCAAAACCCGAGGATCACTGAGGTCACGTATAGGGAGTTAGGGACCCCGAAGGCGATGAGTAGGTGACCTACGCAAGAGACGAGTAGGACTAGGGTCATGATCATAGGACGCGGGAACTTGTACTTGGCTAGGACAATCTCTGAAGCGAACCCTGACACGACACGACCTAAGTAGTTCCATATGCTGATTAAAGAGACGAATGTGGTTATGCTATCGGAAGAGTAGCCTAAGGCGGTCCCTATTTGGCCTAGGTTGTCGATGGCGGTTAGGGTCCCGCCTATGCCGCACGTGGTGGCTATGAAGAGGATTAACATGTCAATGCTAAAGAGGGCTTGGAGTATGGTGTAGTCCTCACCTCTATTTGGTGGGTTGAATATATTTTTTAGGCAAGAAGTATTTTGAGCCTCTTTGTCCTCATTCAAGGGATCGATTTGTTGCGGTTTTGTAGTGTCTTGAGTGATCACCTCGAGACTCGAATCATTCTCGAGAGGCTCGTCGTTTCTCCTCCTCAGATGGTGCTCTTCCCTCGCAACAACTGCGAGGGGGATGAGGAGGAGAAATACGACTATAAAAGTGCTAACATAGTATTCGGCCTGAGTGAAAGCGAACTTAATTTGTACGATGATTAAAGCCATGAGAAAACCAGCTAAAGCGAGCGATATGTAGAGAAGATCATAGAACACCTTGACCTCATTTTGTTGATGGACAACATCCAAAACCCTAATAGTTCGGAGGAAGACAAGGGATACAACCGCGGGAAGCCAACCGACGAAAAGAATGAAACTCTTGGCGTCCTCACCATAGAAGAAGGTATGGTAGAGTAGTGTAAGGATTGCACCACTTAGGCCCAAAAACCCCTTCAAAAGCCCTATAACAATCCCTCTACTTCTAGGGAAGTTTTTGACACAAGTGACCAAAGCGCCGGTGTTAGCAAACGATTGCGAGTTAGCTCCCAAGCAAATGTAGATACACATTTGCCACACGGGGACGTGTCTAAGACGCCCCGTGACACCGAGCCAAATCATGAAGTACCCAAAGAAGTTCATAGCGGCTCCAATCGAGAGAACCACCCAAGGCGGTGTGACCTCATTGATCAGGCCGGAGAAAACCCCGACATTCCCACCCATGTCCTTAAAGAAACTAAGAAGATTCAGGGTCGACTGGTCGTACCCCATCACGGATTTCAACTCGTTCGAGTACAACCCAAACAAGTACCCTGCCCCAGCTACCGACATGATCAAAAGGGAAGCAAAGACCATGAACCATCTTCCGAGAATCAGTCGCAAACCAAACCGACTCATGTTTGCCAAGGGACTATTCCCGTTTTTCGACATGATTAAGGCCATATAGTGTTTTGGAACTTCCTATGAAGTTAAGGGTATGTATGTAGTACTTAAAAATTGTGTAGGTGATGTTATAGGACAAATGACCTAAAGTGGGAGGACCAAACAATTCACATCACTAGACTAATGTCATCGTATAAGTAGTGCATTGGAGATAACAATCAGTAGAATTGAAAGCAAAAAATGAATGGAACACAAATTCTTATGACATCCATTATATAACACTATCATACTATGTGTAGTATATAAGACATGAATGTCTTTTTATATCAATGTACTTTTTACTTTGTCTATTCCATTTTTATCTTCCTCTTTTTCGACTTTGTTTATTAAACGGCAATCGTCCATCTGATATGGACTTTTATCATCCTGTCTAGACAGATAATCAGGAAAACCAATCAATCAGAACTAAAAGGAATACGTCAAAATACTAGGTGTGTGTAGTATTACATGCATCTTTGTCATCTCTAACCTTACTAAATTTCCAAGAAAATAATAACATAACGGGTTTTCTAACCCGTATCAGCATAGCTATACATTAGAAAAACCGATAATAATAATAATAATAATAATAATAATAATAATAATAATAATAATAAAAAAGAAGACAAACAAGTGAGAGTGGAGGTTAGGCCCCAACAAAAATAAACACGACTCTTACCAAATCTTTTTAGAAGTTGGAGGCCTAAACTCACGTTGTAAAAAATACACATTAGCATGAGGTAGACATACTTTTTTCTATAGTGGACCTAAAATAGTACACTTGGGACATTTTTATTTTGTGCACAAAAATTAAAATTAAAATCAAATTTTAAAAAGTTGAAATAATTGGGAGGAATTAATAGCAAAGTTGAAAAGGAATTAGTAGCATGCGGTCTGAAATTATTTGAGGTCGACTAACATTAACTGACTATACGGTAAACAGTTGAATTGTGAATAATTTAAAACATTTTAAGAAAGAATGTTAGTTTCGTTACAATTTAATTAAGGTTGGTTAACATGAACTGTTTAAAAGAAGTTGTAAAAGCGGAGACGAAAGAAAAACATTTAGCGCAAAAATTGAATCGAGAAGAGTTTAAAGCCAATTTGGAAAGGAGGAACAAAAGAAAGCCTAGGAAACAACCTATGATTTGAGGTCAGCTGACACGAACTGTCGTAAAATATTGTCCTAGGTAGCCAAACATACGGGGCGACAAAAATAATTAAAATTGGAATACGTAAATATATGAATATATACAAGAACATTTACATGAATTATTCTGTGGAAAATTTGTGTTTAAAATGACAACAAAAATGAAGTTGAATGAACGAAGAATCGAAGAAGTTAGTCGAGAATTTGTGTATGATCTCTTTTGTTGTGGTCATCAAGTTGCAGTGAGCTCCTCTGAAGAAACATTGACGCCGAGAGAGGAGAGCTGCTGACGCAACACATCTGCGTCTTTAAATTGCAGTCCGACCATCCCTGCGTTCACTGCACCCTCGACATTTTTCATCCTGTAATCAGAACTCGGTTTGAGAACTGTTTAGCATAACGTCATGTGACAAATCGAAAAGTTAAATTACCGGTCATCTATGAAGATACAGCTTCCTGGTTCAACGTCGAGGAAGCTGAGAACTTCACTATAAAATCCAGGATCTGGTTTCTGTTTTCCTGTCGAAAAATCACGAGAACCAAAAAAAGTAAAAAAACAATAGTAATGAACAGAGAACAGATTAATAGTTTCGACTTTCTAGAAGTAAAACGAGAGGCTTGTAAGAAAATGACCACACGAAACATCGATTCAAATTATTGACTGGATTGCTGTAGAAAAAACGATGTTTTACCTACTGTACATGAGCAGAACGTCCAGGACAAGTAGTTCGAGAGACTTAACTTGTCTTCAATCATTTGATACCTATGAGCAAAACGTAAAGGAATTATACAAGTAAATGGAGGAGGAAGTATACAGTACACACGATTTAGAAAAGAACGTAACAAATGTTAACTACCAAATCGGGTAATTGGTGAAAGCGTGCATTTCGTAGTTGTTGTGTTTTAGAGTACTCAGCAAATGCTCAACACCGTCAAAGTAGGAATACCCTTTTTTCATGCACATTTTCAGGCCTGCAAAAAGGCATATTTCCCATGGTACCCTTGAACTTTGGCTGATTACACATGGTACCCCATGTGTGAGTTTTGTTCATATGATACCCCTAAACTTTGTAAATATGTGCCCAATATGCTCATTTTGTGACGGAAAACTTGACGACGTTAAGTTTAAGGAAGAATGCACCAATTATGAGTTTAGGGTACAATTAAACCCACATTATTCCTCAATTAAATGATATTATGAGTTGATTAATTAGTGTAAATTTTGTTGATTAGAGTACAAATAATAGCATTTAATTGAGGAATAATGTGGGTCTAAATGTACCCTAAACTCATAATTGGTGCCTTCTTCCATAAACTTAACGTCGTCAAGTTTTCCGTCACAAAATGAGCATATTGGGCACATATTCACAAAGTTTAGGGGTACCATGTGAACAAACCTCACACATGGGGTATCATGTGTAATCTGCCAAAGTTCGAGGGTACCGTGGGAAATATCCCAAGAAAATAAATCTCGTCATAATCAAACAAGCAAACTAACATGAATCAGGTCTGCAAGCGTGGTTGGGTGTCAATCTGAAAAATGGCAGCTGGATGAATTTGAGACGGAGATCAGGCTTCTCAAGTTTGCAAGTTTCTGTAAGTTTGGCTGCTATTAATGGTCTCATATACAATATTTGGTTTCAACGCAATGTGTGTCGAATAGAGGCTTCCCTGTTGCGGCCAACCGTGGTGCTTAAACAGGTTCAAAGTTCTCTGTTGTTAAGGTTGAGCACCTTGGATTTCCCAGCTTTATCTTGTATGGATAGAACTTGGTTAGATCAGTTACGGAGATAGGATTACGATAATGCTCGCTCTTTCCCCTTGTATTGCTTGATGTAAGACGATAATCTCTTGTATTGGGCTTTTCATTATTAATACAAACTTACCGTTTACCAAAAAAAAAAAAAAAAACTAACATGAATCTTAAAAAGGTACTGTAGCTTTCTTTGTATAGCACGACAAAATATGCAAATGAATTTCGTCATCATATTTTATCAGCTTGGCAAGTACGACATAAATCTCAATGTCGATATGTCAAAGGCGCAAGACAGCGAGGGACAGCGACTGTGTTTCAAGGGTGTCATAGCATGTATTTGAACTATCAAAATCGACAAGAACACCAACAACACACCTTCTAAATCAAAGTCCCTTCCGTCTTTAAAAAACTTTTTAGCCAATTCATCCTGCACAAACCAACTCAAATAGATTCAAGGGGAACATACGACATATATTTCAGGTTCACAAAGTAGCCAAATAACCATGGGCTTGTATTTCACTCTTTCTTCTTTTGTTATGTCTCAATAAAACAATTAATGCTTCAGTCACATGCAGGCCGTAAACTTTAGTGAAATCCACGACCCGTATGATATTTCGATATCCAATATTTACGGACGTTAGAAAACAGATCAGATAGAGCAGCAAACTGATAAAAAAAAAAACAACAACGAGGTAACGAGGACCAATTATACCTCAGTAATCAGTCCTTTTTCGAACTCATTCCACGCAGTCGGATGTTTGCACTCTAGCAATTCCTTCATGGGCATTCTGAGCAATACAACGCCCAATATGTATAAGACAGCGATTGAGGATTAATTAACTCAAAAGTTCAAAAACAATTGACTTTGAAAGCAAACTCTATACACGACAATAGTATAAACCAGAAACAAGATAAAGCAGATATCGATTCCAACCAACATAATCAAGCAAATAATCTTGTGTGCATGGACATTGGTGTATCAGTATCTGTACCAAACATCATTTACATCAGGGGTACGCGGGCCTGACTAAATTTGTTAAGGGATTAGAGATTTAGCCACTAAATTGTTTTAAATCTGAAACATACCACCGTATGAATATATGATTAAGAACTAGTGTGTACAATTATAGCACGACTTTCTCGACATCTCTAACTTCTACATATTCGTCCTCGTATTTCATCATGTACATATCCTGTTCAAATACCTACAGTCATCGTGTTAGAATTCATGAAACGGGTCTGGCCTAACCCAAGTGGAGAGAGGAAGCCCACTTCATAAGTTCAAGGAACATCCACATTTCCCAAAAACAATTGGCAATGGGAGGAAACCTTTTTTTGTTAATAAATTAAATTACTCCCTATGAGCTATGACCAATGAAATCCACCAACGGTGTTCAAATTTCCGTCGCAAATATCTCGTCGTACATATTACAGTGTAGTGGAAAGTTCTGAACTTTCAGTCATAATTCAACACACCCAAAAAGCTATTTCAAAATATATTTCAGTTGAATCTATACAACATAATTGGGGACAAAAAAAAACCACTCAAACATCAACCTATGCACAATAATCTACCATTTCATTAACTTGTTCCACACCAACTTGAACAAATTCTCCAATAAAACCGTCTTGTTTGGGGCTAAAATGTGACGATTATAATGACTACGGCTACTACTATCAAATACTCCGTATATGGTGACGATTATAACTTGCATACAATGGTAATTAAAAGTAACTTTTCAAATTACCATTTCTGGGAAGTTATGAACTTTCAGTCAAAACTAAACAAACCCAATAAAAATCACATCAATCCAACATCAAGCAACAGATAAAAATGCTAAAGTTCCAAACTTTTTCCTCATGAATTAAAAAAATCAAAAAATTAAACAAAAAAAAACCCATAAAATGTAAAACATACCCAAAAAATTGAGGAATATCATGGTAAAAAGGGTCACGAACAATGGTGTCCATGACATCAAACAACAAAACAGGAAGCTTTCTACTGAAATTTGTAGCAGAAAAGTTGTCATTTTTGGTGGTTTTCATGGTGATTGATGATGATGATGATGATGATCTAAGCTTTGATTTTGATGGGTGTAATGAGGGTTTTAGATTGAGTGATGTTGTGGATTTGATTATAAATGCCATTTTTTTTTTTTTTTTTTGTATTGGATTATAATTTCATTTAATTGCAGTTGTTATGATTTGTGTTCATGTGATTCACGTTGATAGACAAGTTGACTGGTATCAACTATCAATCGATAAGTGATTTTACACAAAATCACGATAATTAATTTTTTGTTTGTGTTTATAATTTGGTTTTATAATTTGAGTTGAAATTGTTATATTCGTGAATTGTCATACGATGAAAAATGATTTTCGATACGAATTTTCGCGAATTTCTTAAGAGTTTGGTCTTATGGTTATTACGACGAAACATTTCACGAGGGTATTTATAATTGGTTTAAAATTTACTCCGTAATTTGGAATTGTTATATTTGTGAATTGTCATTGTCGTATTATGACACAAAATTCAAGTTCAATACAAATTTTCGTCAATTTCTTAGAGTTGTGGTCTTATGGGCTATTACGACCGAAACATTCACGAGGGGTTGGCTAATTCGTGTAGTATAGGTCAATGGCGAACTATCATGCAAAGTATGGGGGATTGGATAGAAGTGTCAATAAACGACTGACACAGAGAAAGTAATTTACGTTAACATGGACTACGACGACATACTTTATATTATTGTGAGTAAATTTTATATACACTACACTGAATAAAAGTGATCGCTTTCACTTAAACTTGTTTTAGTACCTTTGTAAACAATAACTTGTTTTAGTACATCTTTTGTGCCGATTATTTGTTTACCTTTTGGTACAAATATCAAAGAAACTACTTGCAATAAAAATACATTTTTACCCCCCGTTCCATGGATAAAATACTTCCCAATGAGATTTTATTTGTTAACATGTGTGGAATAAAAGTACACACATAATTGATATTGATATTTGAACTCCAAACAAAATAGGATTGATAACCAAATGATTGAAACAAGAATAATCTATCCTATTGCTCATCTTCCGTAAATAAACCATCTTTTCAATAATCTCACAATAAACCAAACTATCACCCCCTCCTTCTTTACATAGACTAGTTTACCTTCTACTTGCTGAGTAGGTCACCTTTTAAAAATTAAAAATAAAATCTTGCCAATCACCTCCATTACACCAGACGCCTCGGGAATACCGACGAGGACCGGCCGCCACGCCCGCCGCAGCAACAACCTCTGCCTCAACGTCGCCGACAACGGCCTCACACCACCGCCGCTCTTCGCGGCCACCATCAAACCTCCATCGCACGACCTTCCGCCGACTCTCAACAGCCTCTCCGCCGCCTCCTTCACCTCCGCCGCAGGCGGCAACGACACAAACAGATCCTTCAGCTTCGACCTCACTCCGCCTCCGCCACCGCCGCTCGTCTGCGGCGGTTTTTCGTTATAATTATTGTGAGAATTTTGCCTTGTTTCATTGTTTGCATAATTCTTGATTATCAGTATTGATTAATTACCTCTTTTAATAGCCTTCAGTCACCCGTTACCACTCCTTCGACCTCCATTAATGGATAATGCAACCTCCATTTTTGATTTTCTCCTCGACCTCAAACCTGCATCCATTTTTCAGATGTGACTTTGTCGGAGTTGCGCTTGTTACCGTCACCCCGCCATTGATGGCCTATGAAGCTCGCCGGTGAGCGTGACAATCTTAATCGCCACCATTGATGGCTTCTGAAGGTCCTTCATTGCTACTGCAACTTGGCTTTGATTCTTCCTTAATATTCCAAACATTTTTTTTTTCTGGGTTTTTATTGTGGGCTTTCCTTTTCTAAGCTTTGATTGATTTTGTGATTTGTGGAGTTAGCAAAATTGGGTATGGTTGTTGACATAGGTTTGCTGGTTGTTGAGGACCTAAAAATGAGGGTGACTTAATTTTAAAGAGGAAGAAGAAGGTGACCTGTATTTACAGGTTTTCAACAAGTCAAAATTCAAGTGGGTCTATTTGTGAAAAATGGTTACTTCTTCCATTCCGTTTGATTCTATACATTTGACCAAAACATGATAATTAAGGTAGAAGAAAATCAAGTGAGGTAGACAATAGAATTACTGAACTACCCCTACTTTATTCTTTAAAAAAGGACATTGCAAGTGGGTTGGGTGGGGTATTAATGGAGGGTATATTGGTCTTTTAGTTTAATAAAGTACGGACCAAAATAGAAATGTATAGAATTGATTGGAATTTCCGAAAAAGGAATATGTATAGAATCAAATGGAATGGAGGAAGTATAATACAGTACTTGGGTTTATTATGGGATTAAAAGTAGGATAATTTATTTATGGAAGATGAGTGATAGAATGGATTATTCTCGTTAAATTTTCCTTGGGTAAATGGGAGGAAAAAGATGGGATGGGGGAGTACAAAAAAGTAAATTAAATATAAAATGGAAATAAAACTCGTATTAGGAAAAATCTGTTTTTTTAACCGATAAAGTTTATTTATTTATTTATTTATTAACAACAGTTTTGCTCAAATAGACGTGTAAAAATTCCTTGCTTTTGTCCCTCTTGAATGTCTACAATTTTTCCATCATAATTCGATTTTAATTGGCTTCTCAAATTGAAGCTTAATTCAATCACAGTATAACCCTAATTTTCATCACTAAATTACCCAGAAAAATTCCCAATTTTTTTATAATCAAAATCTACACACACCCACTTCATATAATCATATTTGAATTCTCTAATTCACTCCAAATGTATTGATTTCACTTTAAATTGCTCAAAAATCTCATCTTTTTTTCGTTGTTTTCTAGCAAATATGATTTCTACATCAAGTTCATCTTTAATTTCATCACCTTTAAATCACGTGTGTTCTCGTTCTAGTTTATTTAATTGTATTAATCTTAATTTCTCTTCAAATTTTCCAAATTTCTGGGTTTCTAAGCAGAAGAAAGTTGCTTGCTTTTGTATCACACCTTCTAAGAATTTGAGTGGTGAACTTTCTTCCCTTAATTACAATGTAAGTACTTTTTTAATTTTCTCTTAAAGATTATTAATTTAGTTTAATTAATTTGGTCATCAAATTTAATGTTTTTTTTTCCCTTTGTTGTTTGATTTTGATAATTCATGTTAGTTGTTCTCTATTAATTGTGAATTGGGTGCTTTGATTGATTTTATCGTTGTTGTTTTCGTTACTGTTTGATGTATTCGTCCCAAATGATGCTTTGTTGTTGATGTATTTAGGTCTTTAGTTGATGTAATTTGTACATTCGACAATCGACACTCGACACTCGACATTGGTAGACGCTTTTTGAAGCGAAAAACATGAAAGTTGAAGCACATTGATATGTAGACGTGTTTATAATCTAAACGAGTTTGAGTAACGTAGGTGAATCGTACGAGTAAGCAGTTTAATAATTTGTTGTAGTAATTAGTAATGATCTTGAATTTTGGTAACAGGATTCTTCTGATATGAATTTGTTGAAATATGTCGAAAACTCCGAGGATGATTCTGATGTGCTTATTGAGTGTAGAGATGTGTACAAGTCGTTTGGGGAGAAACACATACTCCAAGGTGTTAGCTTCAAGGTGCGTAATCCCTCTTCTGCCAATTTTATTTTATCGGTTTTTCTACTGCGTGCCCTTAAGAAACCAACAATATTGTAAATATATAGTTCTGTATTTGTATTTGGGATCACTAGTTTGTGTTGCAAAACTTTCCTACTATGATTTCCTATGCGCACAAGCGCATATTAGAAAACCCGAAAACTACAAGCATTTTGGTCTGCATGACAATGCATATTGATTTATGCAAAGTCTTTGATGAGACCGTTGAATAATGTTGAACAAGCCAATTTAAGTTGTTTTATGCATTCAACAGTCTCAGAGGAAACTTACTTGTCGAAATAATGATTCTCAATGTTAGAGCGTTCATATCGGTGTATAATTGCTTGTAGATTAGACATGGCGAAGCAGTTGGCATTATTGGACCGTCTGGTACAGGAAAGTCGACTATTTTGAAGATTATAGCTGGACTTCTTTCTCCAGATCAGGTAAAGACCTGGCCGTTTCTCATCAATATCAGATATTTCCTTCATCCCTAGATAAATGTCCTAATTTCTAAAATTAGTAGTGCAAACTGCAAAGTGTCCAAATTTCTGTATTACCCTTGCGGAAAAAATAGTTGTATTCCCAATATACCTCTTACTCTTTAAGCCTTCAGCCTAAATTAGGTTATTCTCGATTCCTAATTTGGAGTTGAGGAGTAGAAATGGTACTCCGTATTTTGTTGAAGTGTCTTAAATCTAAGCTTTAGCTAAATTATGACATTTAAAATGAGATGTAGGGAATAGTCCATATGATGTTTATACCCACTGATGTAGTCGTGATTGTTGTGCTTGACAGGGAGAGGTCTACATTAGAGGGAAAAAGAGAGACGGATTAATCAGTGACGACGAAGCGTCAATTTCAGGCCTTCGTATCGGCCTGGTAAGTCTACATCATTTTCACATTTTGTTTTTTATTTATTTTTATTTTTTATTTTTTTTGTTTGTTTGCTTTGATTGTATTTGTTTGACGAGAGTTGTAAATTTCCGATAACAGGTCTTTCAAAGTGCTGCACTGTTCGATTCCTTATCCGTGCGTGAGAATGTTGGTTTTCTTCTGTGAGAGACTGCCCTTATCGTTGTTTATTGTTCGGTTTTCTTACCATCTGATATTATTTCTTAAACCCAAAATTTTCGTGTTTGTATGGATAAACTTAGGTACGAAAATTCTAAAATGCCAGATGATCAAATTTCGGAATTGGTAACCGAAACTTTATCTGCTGTTGGCCTGAAGGTATGTTTAATACGAAGTAATAAATCTATAAGTTCTTCCACTCACAATGCCAGGATTTTGAACAATAGAAAATGCTATGCTATGTTTGTGTGCAGGAAGTCGAAGAACGCTTACCTTCGGAGTTGTCTGGAGGGATGAAAAAACGAG
Source organism: Dianthus caryophyllus (assembly GCA_023091065.1). Taxonomy (NCBI): domain Eukaryota; kingdom Viridiplantae; phylum Streptophyta; class Magnoliopsida; order Caryophyllales; family Caryophyllaceae; genus Dianthus; species Dianthus caryophyllus. Next base: position 6,319,818 of record CM041519.1, read on the forward strand.
TGGCCTTGGCTCGTTCTATTATATTTGATACGACAAAGAATACCGTGGAGCCTGAGGTACGTCTACCTTTCACCAATTATTTCACGAGGAGTTCTCGTATTACTGCACCACTATCAATCAATCTTTGTTCCACAGACTTTTAGAAAAAGGGACTCAGAAAGTTTTTCTGTGGATAATCGACTATTCGTAGATAAAATTGAAGTGTGAGAAGAAAATGAGTTGTTGAAACTCGACTACATTTGGCAGGTGCTCTTGTATGATGAACCAACAGCTGGACTTGACCCGATTGCCTCAACTGTTGTCGAAGATCTAATTCGCTCTGTTCATATTAAAGGTGAAGACGATGTTGGAAAGATGGGGAAAGTTGCATCGTATGTCGTTGTTACTCACCAACACAGTACCATCCGCAGAGCCGTTGATAGGTTATTATTACACTCAACCAGTCACTTAGCCTTGACTTAAAAAGCTGTAGTCACGTTTTCCGTGATTAATAATTTCGGTTGTTGCTCGTAGGTTAATTTTTCTTTATGAAGGGAAGATCGTTTGGGAAGGATTGACTCACGAATTTACAACGTCAACAAATCCCATAGTTGAACAGGTAATACTCTAATCTAATCTTTGAAATAACGACTTCAAACCAAATCAAACTTCGAACCATGCAACATACACTCAGCATTACCATGACTTAACCTTGTTGACTTCCGAAAGTGTTACAGTGACTGTTGATTCCGACATTTATTTTTTTTGACAATTTCATTTTGCTGTCGTGTGTTCAGTTCGCAACTGGGAGCTTGGAAGGTCCGATAAAGTACTAGGACACGCATTTCGGTTTATAGTATCCTAAATGCAAACAGTTAGAGTCTTTCGGGAAATCACTGGTTTCTGCAACGAAGTCGATCAAAAGCTTATTGAAACCTTAACGAAACTGGTGTAAGATTACACATGCACCCCCATATCTTCTGTACTGTGTAATCCAACTTCAGACGTCAGACGCCTCTTGAGGATGGAAAATGAAGCAATTTGATTTCGTCCAGTTTTTTTCGGATGTCTAAATAGTTTCATTGGATCTTAATTCTGTTTTAGACATTCGTAATATTTTTCTTTCATTTTTGATTGTAGAATAGGCGATGTTTTCTTGCAGTTCTTTTGGCGCGTGCCACGGCGAACATTTTGTAACATAATGGCTGTAGTGCAAGTGTTTTTTTTTTCCCCTTAAATGTAGTTGAATTTCATAATCCTTTGGATATTGTTGTATTTTTGGCAGAAGAAATCGGTAGGGGCGGCCAACGCGCTTAATGTTGCTTAGCATCGAAAAATTATTCGGTCACCGATGTTATGTCAGAAAAAAACTTTTTCCTTTCCTATAATTCATACATCAAACGCCTAAATTACTTTGGAAATTAATGCCTATCAACTCATTTCAAATCGGATAATTTTATGGCTCGCATTGTGTAGACTACGAGGCATTCCGAATTTTTTTCTGAAATTTTACTTTCATAGTTATTCAGTTTAGTTAGATTAGTTTTAGCGAGATGTTTGTTTTATTACAAATTTGCACTAAATTAAGTTACGTTTAGTTAAATCTTGAAAATTACAGTAATTGTTTTGTTTAAGCCATATTCCTATGTGCTAATATATAAAATCAAAAATTTACCCTTAACTGAAAAAATTTTCACATATATTTTCAAATGATTACTGGATGATGTTTTAAAATGAGGACATAATCAAGAAAATGCTAGAAAAAAAATAATATATAGTTAACATTTTTTATAATAATTGACTTAATATAATTTAGGAATTGAGAATTTTTTAGTCACAATTATGGCAAAGATTGAGAGTTACGTTCATGAACTAACTAAAGAAATTATTGGACGTTAATTAGTCAATCTATAAGAAGTAAAAAATACGAACAAATATGGATATACGCGAAAGTGGTAATTTAACCCCTTAACTATTAACAATTGTGAAATTAGATACCTTAACTTTCAATTGGAGTAATTGGCCCCCTTTAGTTTACCTTAATGTGAAATTTAACCCTAATCAATTTTTCCGATCAATATCTCGCCGGAATATCAATTTATCACCATAATCTCGCCAATATATCGTACTACATACAAATATCTCATTAAATAAATTAACTAATTTTTCAATGTACGTATAAATACGCGTATCTATACAATATACATTCTCATCCACTGTAAAATATAATGATCGTAACCCTATTTGTTCTTCTTCTACAATTATATTTAGCAACTTAATTTGTTTTCCGTATACATAATGATAATTTCACGAGATCGACCTGAAATTTTTTGGGGATGAGTAATTGAAGTTTGCAGAAATAGTAGAAATAGAGAGAGAAGGTGAAATGCAAGATGAAGTTTCAATGAAAATTACCGATGGTATGTAATGACTTAGGACTTGATGAGTGATGAGGAGTATTGTATGTTATTTTGTTTTCAATTAGTATCGTAGACGTAGAATTTGTTTTATACGTATAAATACCGTATTCATACTTGCAATTGATTTTCCGGCGAGATATTGGTCGAAAAAATTGATTAGGGTTAAATTTCACATTAAGGTAAACTAAAGGGGGCCAATTACTCCAATTAAAAGTTAAGGTATCTGATTTCACAATTGCTAATAGTTAAGGGGTTAAATTACAACTTTCGCGTATGAATATATAAGGCATTATAATAATATATAGTCGAATAATTCCTAAAACACAACATAATTACATACTAAAATGTCAAGTAAATCTCATAATAGTATACTCGTTAAATTAGTTAATTAGATAACATACTTAAAATGTTGCATGCAATATTAAAATTATTTTCTTACCATAATTAATCTTCTTCACCGTATAAAACCATCAACAACTTAATCAAACTATTAACTTATCATTTCAATTTCAATTTCAATTTCTTCAAAAGATTAAAGTTAAGAATCTTAATAATATTTTAAGATGATGACTAACTTTTTTCTTAAATTATTCATCGTATTTTTACTCAATTATTATACAACATCTAGTGTAATCGCTACGACTACCTCCCTACGAGGTATATCTTCGTTGTTAAATCAACCGAAATCTTTCAATGTCGTGACTGATTTTGGTGCGTCAAATGACGGTACAAGTGACACTACACAATCGTTCCGTAATGCATGGAATGCTGCATGCGCATGGTCAAACCCGTCACAAATTTACGTACCTAAGGGTACGTATTTATTAAAATCCATAAGTTTTACGGGACCTTGTAAATCAAATAATATGTTTCTAAGAATTGATGGTACAATTTTAGCACATGATTTAAAAAACAAGGATGATTTTTGGATTAGTTTTCAATATATTGATGGCCTTCATATTAAGGGTGGTGTCCTAGATGCTAAGGGTCAAGATATATGGAAGTGTAAGTTATCCAATAATGGAGTTTGCCCTAATGGTGCTAAGGTAAAATAAATTTAGTCAATATAGTATAATATAATAAATTTTCATATGAGACGACGATAGTGATTATTATACTAATAATTTGTTATTTTTATCTTTAAATTTGCAGTCTATGGAGTTTTTCATGTCGAAGAATATAATTGTTACTGATTTGACTTCCCAAAACAGTCAAATGTTTCACATGACCATCAACGCGTGTCAAAATATATACATGAGAGATATGAGAATCATTGCTGATGCTGACAGTCCTAACACTGACGGTATTCATCTCGCAAACTCCGAAGGTTTTACTATTGTTCACTCCACGATTGCAACGGGAGACGATTGCATTTCAATGGGTCCTAACAATCAAAACTTTTGGATTTCTAACATAAATTGTGGACCAGGTCACGGTATCAGGTAATCTTTACAATAATAATTATAACAATTTTATATTTCTCGTGACTTTTTAATAAAATGGTTACTAACATTAGAAGTACTTTATTTTTGAACAGCATAGGGAGCCTAGGACGTAGTGACGATGAAGGTGTGATGTTACGGAATATTACCGTAAAGTCCTCAACCTTTACTGAGTCCGATAACGGGCTTCGAATAAAGACCTTTTCAACCGAAACACCCGGTATTGTTGAAGATATATACTTTCTCGGTGCAACAATGAACAATGTTCGTAATCCAATTATTATCGATCAAAATTACTGTCCTCATGGTGAATGCCCTAGTGGCCAGGTATATCTTCTCTATATAAATAATAATGATTTCAAAATTATTTTATCAAATTAGATCAATTAAAGTTGAATCGTCTTATCATAAATATATAGATCTACACAAATTCTTGTATAAAACAGGTAATATCCGTTTCATACAAGAAACGGGTCAAATAATTGAATAAGACAAAAAAAAAAAAAAATCATATATTAATTAATAATCAGTTCAAAAAAAATTGACGAAAAATATACTATGTACGTTGTATTTTCATAAACTTTTGTATTGTATTATAACAGGGATCTGGCATACAAATCAAAAATGTGTATTATAAAAGTATCCACGGAACATCGTCTTCGAAAGAGGTTGTTACTCTTGATTGCAGCCCTAGGAGGCCGTGTACCGGGATAACTTTAGATGATGTTCAAATCTCGAACAATTCCGATGCTCCGATATGTGAAATCAACAACGCTAATTGGAAAGTGTTCGGTTCTACGCTACCATCTAATTGTCTTCCTTAATGCTAGTAATCTAGTTAATTAGGGTTTTCATTTTAGAATTAGTTAAACGAGGATCCGTCTATTCATTTTTTTTTTACGTTTATTTGAATTTTTATATAAACGTAAAGAAATGAATTGATCGAGAGAGTACGTTTTAATTAAATTAGCTTCCCTAGGTTTTTGTTTGTTCGATGTATGTTCGAAATAATTTAGATGTTCGAAGAGAGTTGGTGTGGCTTAGCCCTAGACCCTTTGGACAATCTCGTTTTACGATGTAACCTTCATAAATAAAATTGGTGAGATAAGTCTTACTTATGTTTTTGTCGGGTTTTTCTTTTTTTTTTGTCTGAAAAGAGGCACGACTGTACGTTGTCATTAGACATTACATCTGAAGAGGGGAGAATCGAACATTAGACCTATTGCTTAAAATATCTTAGTTCTTGTAGTTTAATTATTAATTTACATTTTTATTTTAAAACGACTCGAATGTTGACACTTTTATTTGAAAAACATATAAGGTACAAATGTACAATTACTTTTTTCTCGTCTAATCGATTTTAAAATATTGCAGATTTTATATGAAAAAAATCGCTTCTTTCCAAAATAAAAATGTGAATCAATGACTAAATAAAATGAAGCATAAACTATTGCGCGAAAAATATTAAAAAAACGAATCTTTCCTCAAATTAGGATCTTCTAAATTATTTTATAGTCAGTATTATGGAAAGATATGAAGATATTTAGAAAATATGAGTAATACCTTATTCAAGCTGATATTTATACTATATAAAGTATTATTTTCAATATCACAAAATCTCGTGTAAGTTAGGTATTACAATAAATTATTATAAGGTCGACTTATTTGTAGTCGTATATAGTTTTTGTATCATTTTTGTGATAATTATGATTAATTGTCACTAAATTTTGTAGTACCCCTATAAGTGAATTTTGTAGATTTGTTTTATGTTTTTATACCCTTTGTATCTCCATGTCTCACAAGAGACTTAGGACATGTTCTTTTAAACATAAGAATTTGAATTTATAAAAGTTCTAACTTATGTGTTCTAACCTAACTTATAAAAGATGAACACTTTTTTTTTATTTGTGTAAATTTGTGTTTGTAATGTCAGAGCTGAACTTATAGGAGATAAGCTGATCTTATAAAGAGCTGAACTAAATTTATAAGAATTGAATTTAAGCTGGAAAGAACAGGTCCTTACTGGCTCATTATAGACTTATAGACTTATATTAGGCTATATACATGGTAAATTACGTGACCAAAATAAATTGAGTAATTCTCCATATTATAAAGCTTTGAATTAATTGAGGCCCTATTGTCTTGGACTTACTTTTAACATAATTCAACTCACTTTACTTAAAATAAGAATAAATAAGATCAGTCCAGATATATTTTTTGTAAATTATATAATAATTAAATTAGGTCCTTTGATTTCAAATTCATTTAACTCAAAATTATGTTGCTATGAAAGATCGAATTCGATTTATAGTTACCACGTAAATTGTACGAATTTGCAACGAATCGAGCTCACCAACGAGGTCTTGGTCTAGTGGTGCCAGGGGCTAGACTTGGTAGGGAGAACCGAGGTTCGATCCCCCGCACGCCCGTTGGGAGGAGTTTAAAACCTTAACTCCGGGACACGCTCCGAAACCGAATTAGTCGGCCCAAATGGATTCGAATATCGGTTGGGAAACCAAAAAAAAAAATATCTAAAACCGTACTATAAAAAAAACTTGATCAATATTGGAGTACTAAACTTTATTTTTATATATGTGCTCACAGATCCATTTTAAGTACTACGGAACCCCTATCGTTTCATGTTTGTAGTTTCGGCAAACTTCATCGTTAACTATTTAAATTGGACCGTGATCGAAGGGTACCTCTTGATCTATTACTTAATAACATCGTCGATGCATAAAACTGATAAAAGAAAATGTTTATTTATTTATTTATAATGCGGAGTACTAGTTATACTATTTAAAGTAAGTGTTCAGACCAATTTTGTAAGGTATTATCGGATAATCTATGTGTACTATCAATCAAAAATAAATTTTACTCCCATATTTTACCTTCGATATCATATCTAATATACATTATACATTTCTAAATATATCGATATAATCAACAATTAACAAATTATTATATCCATATCCATATATATCATAATTAATGTCCAATCATTTTATACCATATTAATATCAAAAGTTACGATAAGTCTTCTGTTAGACAATTTCAAATTTAATTAATATGAGAACAAAGTACAAATTACATTTAAAATTAAAAAGTATAGAAACATAAAACAATCGACTAAGGTCACTTAAAAGGGTATAAAAAATTTGATGACGATTAATCATAATTGCCACTAAAATGATACAAAAATTATATAATCGAGTATAAATAAGACGGACTTACAATAATTTATTAAGCCAGACTAATTTGTGCAAAACTAAATAATTAATAATTCTAATCAATTAATTTTAATAAAATGTTATCTTTAATCCAAGACATACATAATCCTAAGTCAAACACAACTCCATATATAAATTCCCACGTAAATTGAAGACAATTACGAAAGATATCTTTGCATTGTCCTAAGTTTTTTTTTTTAATTTTTCAATTGTTTTCTATATGATTTGATTTTATTATAAAAATTTTACATTTTTTTTTAATTGTTTTGGTTGAATTGCCAAAGATTATTGCACCTATTTCTTCGGCTTTCTCACTTTTTCTCTCAACGGTTTTTCTTCTGATCATCAAATCAAATTCATCATAATATTTTTTCAAATTTCTTATAATCTCATTAATTTTTTTTTTTATTATTTTAATCATGTGGGTTGTATAAAGTTTCAATCTTTTTGGTATTTAACCAATTTTTTCATAGTAATTTGCATATTAAATTGATTTAAATTTCTTCATGAATGAAGGGTTGCTGACAAATTTTTTTTAAAAAAAATAAATTTTATAATGTTGTAGTTTAGAAATTATTTGCATACAACAAAATGGTTGCAAAAAATGTAAGTTTTTATTTTTTTTCTCTTCTTTTGTTTTACGTGATAATTGATGGAATATTTTTTTTCATTTTTTTTATTTGATGTGTACGTGCAAAATTTGTATAGAATTTGTTTTAGCTTTTTATTTCCACAAATAATGTATATTTGTTTTTTGTTTTTTTGTTAAATGTTATTATGTGATTGGTTGTTTAATTCGTATACTTTTATATTCGACAATCAAAGTAGTATATAACATTTAGATACTTCATTTTAAGTAGTCGAAAATGTAAAACTTTTATCAAAAGTAACACGAGTTTACGATACTGTAGCTAGCATATTGTTACCTATATGAGATAAAGTTGATTAGTTAACTTAATAATTATATTGTACGGGAATCTTGTTAATCCATTCAAATGCGCTGGTCTATGATTAGAATTTATAGTTTAATAGTATTATGAAGAAAGTAAAATTGTGTGTATGAATTGAAATTTACTGCAGAGTATAGTAGTGCCTGATGCAAAAACTCGACGGTCGTGTATGTGGACCGTTTTCAAAGGAGCCGCTGTACTTATCCTGGTTTACTTGGTTATAAACGTGTTTCTCGTACCTGGTTATAGACAGGTACGATTAGTAGTGGTTAAACTATGTCAACTTTAATTAATTATATTATGTTGTTTGTCTTATCTACAAAGTGAAATGAGGACGGTATAATCTTCTTTTTAGAACCCTTTAAACACATCAGAAAACATTAGACAAATTAAGACGAAGTGAACAGGTCGTGCAGTGAGTCGTTGTATCGTTTGTGAAATTGTGAAATTGAAATCGAGAGACACGATACATGTTGATTAATAGCCTAAATTTTATTGGACAGAAGATTCTGAAAGTGCCAATTACTGAGAGTATGAACCTTTTGGTGGTGAATAGATGTGAGGTTTGTTTTCCTTGCTATAATTTTCTCTGCAATTAACTTTGCTGAAACGATAAATTTCGACTCTTGTCTCAGGCGTGTTTCGTGTTGCAGAACCAGTGCAAACCCCGAGGAAGTGAGACATTGCCTGAAGGTATAGTTGCCAAGCATTCTAGCCTTGAAATGAGACCACTGTGGGGACTACCTAAGGTAATGATCATATATGGTGTTTCTCGACTTTTTTGTCGTGACAAAGTAACGTAGCTTCTATCAACAGAAACGTGAATCGCCATTGAATTTGCTCGCTATCGCTGTTGGTATAAAGCAAAGTCAACTTGTCGACGAAATGGTCTCGAAGGTAAAGAAAACAGCCCAACAAATGTACGTGATCAACTACGTACGTGTGATTTTGAGTGTTCTTTTTTCAATTTTTTCTGCTGCATTGCAGTTTCTGTCAAGTAATTTTACGATAATGCTGTTTCATTACGACGGTGTTGTTGACAAGTGGAAGAGTTTCGGGTGGCATGATCAGGTTATACACTTATCCGCCATCAATCAAACGAAATGGTAATTTACTGATGCATTATACCGCATGTTTTCCACAAGAGTCATCTGAATTCTGATGTAGGTTGTTTTTATTACGCAGGTGGTTTGCTAAGCGATTTCTGCATCCAGACGTTGTCGCTGCCTATGAGTACGTCTTCCTCTGGGACGAAGATCTTGGTGTCGACAACTTCCATCCTTTACGGTATATCACTAATTCTGTTCACTTCTGATGAATATGTCTCCTCTTTTTCTTCGCTCTTCCGGAACCGGTGAGTTTTTCATAAATTTTCGAAAACCACGTTAACACCGTTCCTCGTGTAGCTACATTTCTATAGTGAAAGAGGAAGGGCTTGAAATATCACAGCCAGCACTCGACGGAAACAAATCTGAGGTGCATCACCAGATCACTGCACGCGGCAGAAGAGGAAATGTTCACAGGTAACAAGTCCGAGACAATACAGTCGATACAAACTCACTGTTTTTATTTCAAACTGTTTTTACGATGTGCAGGAGAACATACAAGAACGGTGAGTGTGACGATGACAGTACAGGTCCTCCTTGTACAGGGTAAACGATTCACTGATCACTCATTAGTAGTCAGACATCATGTCGATTTTTTTTTTTTTTTTTTTTTTTCTTTCGTAGTCAGTGATACAGACGCTTTTGACGTAGTACAGGTGGATAGAAGTCATGGCCCCCGTGTTCTCACGCGCAGCATGGCGTTGTGTGTGGTACATGATTCAGGTACCATCTAAGTTACTTAGGGCTTTTACTTCTCGTCTTATTTTTTACGAAGTATTAACTTTTCAAACACTTCAGAAAAGTTCAGGAAATTTTACTACGTAAGTAAAAACCGAATCAAAAAATTCGTTTATCATGTGCAGAATGACTGTATTCACGCTTGGGGTCTGGACATGCAGCTAGGATACTGTGCTCAGGCAATTTTCTACGATTGTTTTTCCGATTTATCTTACAAGGTCTATGTAATGTAAGCACATATTCATGTTTCTCGAGCTTCACAGGGCGAAAGAACTGAAAATATCGGAGTCGTGGACGCAGAGTATGTAGTTCATCACGGCTTGCCGACCCTAGGAGAGCCCTCCGGTAAAAAGGTTAGAACATACTCGACACGATTTTGTCTAATTGTCTGTCAGATTAACTGTTGTCGTTCTATAATTAAGTATTCCATAACAATTTTTGTCTGTTGTTCGCGCAGCTTCACGACCCTAATGTTATCGACAAGCGGATTGAAGTACGTCGTTAGTAACTCGTTTATTAATGTTCTCGACCCTATTACAGTATTTTTAAGACTGATGTTTTATCTCAGGTGAGACGACAATCATACAACGAATACAAGGTATTCCGACGAAGATGGGACAAAGCCGCGAAATTGGATGAATGTTGGAACGATCCGTACCCAATGCCATTAAATTCGAAACCAATGTTACAGTACTAGCTAGCTACACAGTACACACGAAAACAACACATTTTTTTTTTTTCATACACAACAATACAGAAATACGAATTACTCACTCTGATTCATGATTCATGATTCATCAGGTTCGTAACGTTTGACCATTTTTGTGAGGGGAATTTTGGTCAAATGATAAGAACCTGATGAATCGGAGGAAGTAAGTTTATTGGATACCATGTAGAGTTTTTGATACAAAATATATTTACCAAGGTTCATTACCGTGTAAATTTCGAGAATAAATTTTGTACAAAATTTTATACAGGAGTTGATAGTTGTGTGGTGTAATTGATGCATATACAATGTCAAGCTATTAAAATGTTTAAAATTCAAGTAATTCAAGGAGCAACAAGTTAATAAAATATGTGGTGATTAAGTAAATAAATAAAGTAAATATTTGTAAATATTAATAACCTATTGTATCGAAATTAAAGCCTAAATCCAACAACACCTAGACGGGTTCTTGAGGTGGAAAAAATCTTCGCACGAGAAATGTCGATCATCATCGACATGATACTTGAGCGTCTTCATAGAGTAGTAGATTATATGTTGCACTTTCAACCACGGTAAATAAATCCTGTCAATCTGTCATTCATCTTTTTGTCGGTGATTGCGACCAAAAAAGACGTGGATGGGCATATAAATACGACATGATTTCCGATGCTTGGGACTTGAACCCATTTCTTCTCGCAGTCGTTAAATTTGTACAGCTCGATATACTTGCCTAGCTTCGCAATCACCATGGCTAGGAGCTCGTCGTCCTGGCTGTGTTTGATTAGATAACTCGAATGATAGTTACGACTTTGAAGAATAAGTGGTCGGTTTTGACTGCATATTTGCCAAGGTATCCAACCTTGTCTAAAAAATAAAAATGCCCCCACCGATAGACCGGACTTGAAAAACTTGGAATGCCGTTTTGGGTTTTGCTGAATTTATGTGTTCTCCATTTCGTATCCCCAAATTGATATCAGTTGAAGACTAGTGTTCGATTGTCGTAGTCACAGGAGATAGCGTTCGTCAAACAATTAGAGCAATTGGGTCGGGTTGAGAATCCGATGGTGTAGAAAAAATTGGTGAAACGAGGCAAATGTATGGCCTCGTTTGTAACGGGACAAAAGAATTGAGGATTATCATATGTGATACGAGTAGCCAACCGTCCTTAGAGCCAATAATGATGACATATTTGATACTGAGTTGAAGAACACGAGGGCGTGGGGTATCATTCCGACAAGGGTCCATCAATTGACATGATCCCGCATCATTTGGAAAATGACGAGAAATAATGGGTACGAGTTGTTTTTATTCGGTTGAGGTGCAATAACCGAGTGAATCATCTTGGAGGTGCATCGGAAGTTCCACTAGTCAAACAAATGCAAATACTTAGCAAATAACAAAATTATATCCCTCGGAAGTTGACTCATGTAATCTAAATCGAAGTTGAGCGATGACTTGTGTACGACATCGTTGTCTTCATCGATGCATTGTTTCACTTCCACAGACCTCCACAGACCTGTGATTAAACAACTAAATTGAACATCATCAATTCGACTTCGACAATCAATGCCTGATAAATCGTGTAGTTTTATGTTACTTACCTCGGAAGATGTGGCATAAGCCATGCATACGACGCTTGGACACTGGTACTGAAATACTTTTGTAGGACAGGGCAAAAAGGTCGAAGTACAATCGTTCAAGCCGTATTCAATGACAGATTCACGTGCCGGATTATTCCTATGATATATGTATAGACAATTCCGTTTAAACTCGGTATTAGCAAATCCCCAAGTGGTTGAATTTGTCGAAAGGAAAAAAGCACGGTCGCCCAAATTCTTAACCGGGACTAGAATTCCTCGGTCCAAGTCGAGCTTCAACGACATGTGTTCCTAAGACGACCCATAACGACGTAGTATACAACTCCTAGTGATTCAACCGCGTAGTAATCACAATAGTGTTCGACCATATTGTGACAAGCATCCTTCAGTTGTCACGATCAGGTATTAACTTGACCAATTAACAATAGGTTTTGCGAATATTCACGGTCAGGTTTTTGTTCTTTTTCGCTTTTGCTACGGAATTGTTGTTGTATTTGTTGTTGTTGCTGGTTATTTCGCATCAATCAACGAAAAGGTTGAAACTTGCATTGACATTCTGAAGTGCGGATCATTTTTGGTCACGATAATTTGGTTTGCTTCCGCTAACCAAGTGAAAAGTTGATTTCAAATAAAAACAAATTATAGTTTTGGTAAAAGACTAAAAAATGGTACTCCCTCCATTCAACTTTATTTTCTTTATTGACTTTTTCACTATTGTCGAGAATGTCTAACATAATAATATAATACGATGAAATTCTAACATAATAATATAATACGAAGTATACTTATAAGCCGTGCAAAATGCACGGGATCTAAATTCTAAACTAGTCATATACGAAGTAGTAATTAAGTAAGAAACATTATGACAAAATGATACTTCGTAACTTTCTTTAGAAGGTGGTGTGAAGACAAAACACTCATAATTATTGTTTTCCTAAAAAAAACAGCCGTGGAATGACGACGAGCTCAATTCCTGCGACCGACGACAGCTTGAAACCCAGCTTTGATGGCAGCAACAGAACGTGCAGAACCGCACTATGAACAAAAACAAACAAACGCAGGTTACATACTTAATTACATTCCAATATCACAAATAAAATTGATAAGGCTACGACGACAACTAGGAAGCGCTGACAAAAAATAAAAGTTACATAGACAAAATGAATAAGAGAAGCGTACACTCAATAGTTAATGAAATACAAAGACGACAATAAGACGGACGAGGAGAGCATTTCCTAAGTCATACAATGTAGGCGAAAAATATATCAGGAATGAGCTATATGTTACACCAGACAGTTAACTAAGAATAACAACATCAACGAGGCGTCAGCTAGATTCGTTCATAAAAACACTTACCAAGTGCGTTAGCAGCAAGACAAATGTATACGCGATAGTTAGGCAAAGACACAACACTCACAGAAGGGCACGAGAATAGCCACAGAGTGAGTCACATAACAAGACAGCCTCAGATACATAATTTTACGCCGCAATAGATCCTGCCAAAATTCTATAGAAGGATACGACTGAAGGCCAAAACAATAATTCTCATTTTGCAGGATAGTACAGAACAAGCAGGATTAAAATAATTCTCTTTTTGCAGGATTAGCCACTAGACGCACATTCATTTCATACAAGGAACGCCAAAATAAAAGAAGACAAAGTCATCAGCAATACCTGTTCACATCTGAGAAACGTTAGACGATTTTCCTTCGAAAGAATAGTGTCTGCGCTCTTGCACCCATTGCAGGTAACATAATCACCTAAACAGAATAATATATTATTAGCTCAATAAGTGTGAATGCAATGCGTGAGTAGTTAAAGTGCACAAAATAGAAGGTGATAAAATTAAAAACAGAAAAAAAAAAAAAAAAAAAAAAAAAAAAAAATGAAGAATAAATTTAGATCTCGAGTTCTAAATAGCCCTCCATAACGCTCAATAAAAACCTCGTTTGACTTTCTTCGTGTGAATGCAAAGTTAAATGACTCTACAGTCTACATGACGAATTTAACACAATGGAATATTAATAATCCCTCCCATTTTTTATGTTCTTCTCATTTGATTTTGGAGTAGAAATTAAAAATAATATGAATGTGGGGCGCAAAATAGAAAAAGAAAAAAAAATGTGCGATCAAAAAGCATAGCGACAAAGAACATGAGAGGAACAATCAAAATGGGAGTGAGTTTAAGCCCTCAATGAAGCAGCCCTGTATCAACTAATGAGTTTAAGCCTGAGGGATTTTCGTCACAAGGATTAATGTGTCGAGCAACAAGCTAAGACTTCTCACTAAGGTCGGGAACTTACGATGATATCTATCAATTATCCTCTCAAAATTTTTCGGGGCAAATCTTCCTTTGATCACCAACCGTTGCTGTCCATCAAGAGATCCACTTGTTCCAAGTTCAGCCAGTATAAATGGCATCACATGGTCTGCTTCCCTATGCATCCTGAAAAATAAAAAAAAAGGATGAAGGGTCACAGGTCCACGACACACAACACAGTACCCTGCACTATGAAGCGAAAAACCAGATGCATCCTACATTTAACAGAAATAATGCCGTAAGTAAAATGGCTCCTGGTATAAGACTCGTCACAAGTTTATGGAAGAGATTTTCTTGAAAGCAAAGCGAAAAAATGGTAGAGGTCTTTCAATATGCATGTTATTGTTAAATGGCTATGTAAACAGAAAATCAAATAGCAATGAACAAGAGACTCACTGCTTGCAAATATCGATGAAGTTCACAAAGACAGTCTTTTTAGTTCCCTCACGCATCACCTGTGGTGCCTGCAGAACTGTCTTACGCCTGACTTCAGAAGGTGTACGGTTATTTTCACGAAGGATATTGAACACCCTTCCAACTATCTGGTAAGAACGAACAGAAGTTAGTCATGACCCAAAAAAAGACACGAAGATGGGTTCCGTTTAATTTTAACATTTTGTTATAAGCATACTTAGAAATTAAAAATAAATTAATAGAAGAATGAGCACACTAAACGAATAAGAAAATTTTTACAATAGCGCTGAGTGTAAAGCACAATTAAGTAAGCTGGAATCCAAATCCCAAAGATACGGCGACTAAAATGAACCGATTCACAAAGACTCGCATTTTCGGAATTCACACGTTTATATCAAAGCAAGACTAGGTGGTCTACCTCTGAAATTACATGGAATCCAAAATTATACTCCGTAGCATCCTAGAACATATATGCGGGTTTCAGTGAAAAGACCGGAGTCAGCCAGTACAGTCATGCCATGAATGACACATGAAAACCACTTAGAGAGGAATCTCACAATACAAGATCGAGTGCAAGCTAACGAGGCCCATTCAAATTTCAGTGTTGTAGGACGCAACTAAAATGAAGTCGTCACCTTATAATGAAATAATGAAATTACACCATTACATACTACAGCTCGAGCATAACCATTTACTTACTTCATCATACTGATAATCTCTTTCAGTTCCTTCCCATGGATAGCGAGGTTGCGCTGAGTTATCAACATCATCTCCCTCCTTGATATTTTCTAAAGAGACATACATACATACATATATATGAATCCAACCCATCCTCTACAACAGTACAACTATATAACATAGAATTGACAAAGAATAGTATTTTACCTTCTTTTTCCTCTAATCCTTCCACAGCATCATCACCGAAATTATTAGGATCGACCTACAATCATAGACAAAGAATTAAAGACCCCGAGACTATCAGAAACAGAAAAAGAAAATGCACAGCGCGCTGAATGTACTCACGGGCTTCTTTTTCTTCTTTTTCAAACCAGCAAATGATGTCTCATCAGCTTCGTCAGAAACTGTGTAACAAAAGTAACCACGATCAGTACCACAATGATGAAGCAATAATTACACAAGAACGAAATAAAGAATTTGGTGTTCTACTCATACCCGTCAAATTATCCATCTTATCAGCCAACGGCTGAGAATTGTCTTCGTCAAATTCCTCGGCCATAGTCGTCTTCTTCTTCTTTTTCTTCTTTGATGGATCAAATGGTGCTAGCTGATCAAATCATCATACCAATATCAAACATTAACCACAGAAAGTGTACTCTTCTAGTATTTTATCAACAAAACTTGAATGTTCGACAATGTTGTCAATTCACAATAATAATCATCACTCTAGTTACACAGTATGCGTTCTCAACGTCTTAAATTACACTTTTTCAAAATATTTTCAGCCTATCATAACCGCAGTCCAACAGCATTACCACATAAACAAACCACAGCAAAAATGCAACTAGCAAGCAAACCAACAATACCGATCGAGCAAACGAGGATTTATTTCTCAATACAAATACGTCAAACTCGCCCTAATATTGACCGATATGTGGAAAGAAATCGTTAATCCCTCGAGTTTATCACGTTTTATCACGGTCAAAAATAAAATTCCGAATAAATGGACACTATTATGGACTGAGATTAACGATTTTCACAGTAACTTTTGGATTAATTTATGACTGCAACAAGAGTATCAAGTAGGATATTGTTATACGATGAACAATATATCTCTACATTGTACGTAAATAATTAACATGATCAATTCAATAGATTAACACATAAAATCGTCGGTAATTCATTAGTTTAGGGGGAAAATTTAAGCGCAAACAAATCATCATAACTAATTGAAGAAAAAAAAAATTATGAAGATCAATTACCTCAGGAACATCGTTATTGCTATCTTCAGAAACCATATTCACTGCGCACAAAATCAAAAATCCTAGATTGAAGTGGTAAAATTCGACAATTGCGACGAAATTTATGAAGTTTTACAATGATTGATATGAATTAGGTTTTTTTTTTTGTAATAATTTTGGGATTTGTTGCCTTATTTATATATAGGGATAATAGAGATGGTAACGTATGGAAACTTTAGGGTTTACATGAAACCGTATAATACTTAATTAAAATAGAGTAGATCTTATAGAAGACGGTCCAACAATAAGAATTTGTTAGACCATCTCCGTAAGATCAATTTAAAGTAGCTGTATGTTCATAAAGTTGTAAGATAAAAACAGACAACACACTATACTAAGAATTACAATTAATGCTCTGTTTTTTTGTTACTCCGTATTTCCTAGGTTTTTATTTTTTAAATTACAGTAAAATGTAATGTTATAAATGCATTGTATTCTTTATTTTCTTGGTTCTTTTCCTCCCATGCGCATTTCATATTCTTCCAATCTACCTAGTGTCATATTTGGTTTTTTTTTTTTTTTTTTTTTTTTTTTTTTTTTTTGGAAATTTAGTATCATTAGTTGCTCTATGCCTTTATACTTTCTAGTTTCTATAGTATCTTACGGAGTATTATATTGTGTTATAAAACAAGAAGAGGAATACTCAACTTTTAAAAGGTGAGTAAATTTTAATTTTAGTTGTTCATACTAATTAATTCGTATTTAACAAAGTAATCTTTAACTCTTTAAAACCTACATTAAAAAAAGGTCTTCATTTTCACACATATTAAGTCGTATCATTTGTTAAATCGTGTCATTGTTTGTAAAATTATGGTCACCACAACTCTTATAATAGTTACCTGTAAAAACTTATATAATTGTGGTTTGTGTCATTTTAATTATATTAACTAATTAACTAATTATGATTATGTAGCATATTGCCATTTTTCGCCATCTTCAGTCATTTTTTGCCTATGCTTACTATATACTGCCTATTCAACCTTTTTTTTGCTATTGTTCTTGGTGATCAGTTTTATTATTTTTGAAACCTTTTTTTATTGAATATTTGTTTTTTGTTTTTTTTTGTCATAGGGTTCAAATATTGTTTGAATACAAGGAGTTCAAAGATGATGAAGATGATTTTTTGATAAAGAATAATGCTGAAATCTACCAATACAAAAAAAAAAACTAATTGTGTAGAACTTCCTACCAATTTACCATATTTGGATACAATATAACGATATATAGTCACCATAATATTGTTACAAATAAGAAATATAAGATCGCCATAATATTGTTACAATATAAGGTCGCCATATTTTAGATAATTTGGTTGCATAGTATGGTATATTAGTGACTATAAGTAAACTCGTAGTACCTTATTTTTTACAATTTAAGTCGTGACTATTATAATAATCACGGTGATACTATTTTCAAAACTGGTGGATACATTTGTCATCGTGAAAAGTAACATTTACGAAAAAAAAAGAAAAAAAAAAAAATTCAAGTCACTAATTAACTGAAAATATATACTATCTAATAATATTCGGTCACCACATGTATTCCGTATCATAAGCTCACAACCATAGTTACATTTAATACACGTCAAACATTATCGATACAAAAAGTGACTAGTATATAGGGATGTCATTGGGGCGGGGCGGGGGCGGGGGAAGCATCTCCACCACCGCATCCACCAACAAAAACCCACCTCCACCTTCGCCCCATCACCCATGGCGGGTGACAACTTGTCCTCCACCAGACCACCACCCGCCTGACGGGGAATTTTTTAGACCCACCAACGCCCCACCAACCGCCCCAGACCCGCCCCACCCGCCCATGAAATCGTATTATCGCTACGTAAATTTTAATATTTTTTTACTAAAAATTTTCTAATTACGACATAGCTACATAAACACATTTCAAATAACCAATCAAAGTATTGTAAGTACCAAATAAAAATACATACGACACACATTTAAAGTTTATGAATTAAATAAATAAAAATCAATCTGACACCCTACACTAAATATAAACAAAAACAATGTTGTATACTTCATTCATATTTGAAAATATAAAGAAAAGAAAAAGTTAAAAGTAAAAGTCTTCTCTAATTTATATTTCTATGAGTATGATTATATAAATTAGGTGGGTATAGACGGGGCGGGTAAAGGCGGGACGGGGGCGGGTAAGTAGGCGGGGCGGGGGCGGGGCGGTGTTTCGATGAAATCCACCACCGCTCCACGACCCGCGGCGGGGATCACTTTTAAGATCCACCACCGCTCAACGACCCACTAAAGGGTCTCCTACCTCCACCCTAACTGGGGCGGGTGCGGGGTGGTATCCGCGTTGACCCGCCCCACTGACATCCCTACTAGTAGTATAGAACAGAAAGTGATGGGATACTGATAAAATGTGACCATCTTTGGAAAACTATTAGGAAGTCGACTTAATGGCTATTTTGCCTAAATTAACATTGATGTAGAAATATGGCATTAGTTATTATACCATTAAAAGAGAGTTTAAGAAAATTAAAAAATTTATTGGAAAGAAAAGAAAAAATTTCTTGGTTTTAGTTAATATAATTAAGGTTTGTTGGGACAACATAGGGACTTTCAACACTATAATTGTTTGTTTGCAATATAATTAAGGATGGGTGTTAGAATTTAGACCGTCTAACAATAAGCTAAGTGTTAGACGGTCTTATTTAAGACTTGTTCATTAAAATATACTATTTAAATTATTTTCGTTAATTATTATTCTTTTTCCAAATTTATCCATTTTAATTATTTTGATGAATTTATCCATTTTTTCGATATGAAACAAACGATGTCAATTTTATATTATTTCGATAAATACATTTTATAAATCATAAAATGAAAGACTTATCTAAAAATTATCTAATCTATCATAATTAAAAATGAAATTATGTCCTCATGTAATAATTTATTATCAAATTACTTATTTTTAATCCAATAATATACTTTTGTCAATTTTAACAGATTCAAATGTATAAAATAAAGTCAAATCAATTTTAATTTTAAATAGAATAAGTTTGAAGAAAATTTAAATTCGGTTTAACATTTTTTTGTACCCATTTGAGTCGATTAAAAATTGACGAAAGTATATTATTGAAATAAAAAAAAAAAACTCAAAATGGAAATATTTTTTTCCTATATCCAAAAAAATATTTTCTTTCGTGAGATAGTATGGGAATATTCCATTTTGAGTTTCTTAACCAAAAACTGATAAAAGTTTACTCTACTTCAAAAGGAGTTAAGGGTAAGACAAGGACCCTAACTTTACAGTTTTTTCCAGTTAAGGATCTAAACATTTAAAGTTTACAGTTAAGGAACTCAAATTAACACCGTTATCTTATTTGCACACAAATATTGCTGGGCTCACCAATATTTAGAAACCAAAAAACAACGTGCCTTGGATTCAAATCAAAATTAGACAAACCCACAAAATATCCTTTGAGAAAATAAATGTAACACCCCAACCCCAACTGAAGGCCGTAACGTCACTCACGGTAACTCGCCAGGCTGCGTACATCACCCACAGACCAACACGAGTCTTTTCCCGCGCACTTTGTCCTCACTCGTGCGCATCCTGGAAACTTCCCAGGAGGTCACCCATCTTAAGACTAATCTCCAGCAAGCACGCTTAACTGAAGAGTTCTTAACCGAAGAGTTCTTAAGATGAGCCACCAGAAAAGAAGATGCATCTTGTTGATATGAGTAGTACTTACAATCCTTTTAAGCACTATGTCACTTGAGCCAACACATGAACCACTTCAAGGGGGAACCCGACCCGAATAACCTCGGACAACACCGGGTGTTACAATAAAAGTTTGTCTTCTCCATCACGTTTGGGTAGCATGGCTACTTTAATTTTCATCCAAACCGCAAGTGAGGGCAAAGTTAAATATAAAATGAGTTTACATATATTTCACACGTACGATGGATTACTGTAATTGAAATGTTATCATTTTATCTCTTAATGTGACTACTTTACGATATAAGGTTATATTACACGTATGATGGATTACATTATTGACTTTTTCACGTACATATAAGGTTATATATCATCGTCAAGTTTGTATACTTAGGTGCTGTAAAATATTGTATATTTATTGTAACTTAATACAGATTATGGGTTATGGATATATGCTACGAGTGAAATGAAAATAAAATTTTAGTTTTTAAGTTGAAATCAGATAATTTTTACTCCGTAACATTTTAGTCTTTTTTGCTATATGTTACGTTTTTTAGTTTTGATAGTTAAGAATAATAATGAAAATCAGTTGTCAAAATTTATTTTAAGGTAATGAGTATTGGTTTATGTTGAAAGTTAACGGTGTTAGTGTTAAGATCCTTAACTGTAAAATTTAAATGTTAAGATCCTTAACTGGAAAAAATTGCAAAGTTGGGGTCCTTATCTTACCCTTAACTCACTTCAAAAGAAAATGCACTTCACATTTTAAATTACTATTTTATTTCCAAATCACGGAAATTAAATACGGAAATTATGTCTCATATAATTTTTTATTTCCAAATTACTTTCTTTCTCAATTTAAATTATTTATTTTATTTTCTAAGTGGAATTTTCTTATTCGCTAAAAGCTCGTTGAATTAAGGAGACCACTAAAAAAACTCTCTTTTATATATATATAGAGCGATTGATTACACCATGCTTATTTTGTTTTTACCTAATTTTCAGAGATCCTCCTACAAAATTGACATGAACAATTAAATTAAAACTTATTATGATAACCAAATAAAAAACCTAGCATACTATAAAACACTATTAATAAATTCATAACGATTATAAAACGCTCCCAAACTTATCAGGTAATATACATTATCCCCAAATTAAACTCACGGCTTTCAATCTATCACCACTATACCCACTCTAACCATCGCCACGTCACCTCCTCCACCATAATTGCTCTGACTTTTCTACCACCATACTCACCGAAATTCAACGACTTATTCTTACACATCACCTCGACTTGACCACTTCCACAGGCAAATATATGAGGTTAATTTAATCAAAACTACCTCCGGTAACACCGTCATCTTGCATCAACTACCACCTTATCACTGCCTCGAGGTGAATTTAGCCCGTCTGATTTTGATTCATCCCTCACAATGACAACCG
Organism: Dianthus caryophyllus; assembly: GCA_023091065.1. NCBI lineage: Eukaryota > Viridiplantae > Streptophyta > Magnoliopsida > Caryophyllales > Caryophyllaceae > Dianthus > Dianthus caryophyllus. The sequence continues at coordinate 6,341,842 of CM041519.1, forward strand.
GTACTTGTTACAGAGCTTGAAATTTCAATTTTATTTGCCCAAATATTGCCCCTTATCGTCGTATTTTAATTTCGCTCTCGCTAAATTCCAACTTTTTACAACTTAACCATAACATCTTGAAAAGTAATCAAACATCATTCAAACTATTTGACACCACAAAAACCATTTAGGTTATTATTGAGATGTAATTAAGTTACTTCGTACCTTTGATAGATTTGATGTAACATAAGCTCTTTTTCATTACATAGTACTTCGTAATTTATAATACATATCTCAATAAAAAAAAAAAAAACGACTATTTTTTTTTAAAAAAAAAAATTATGCATCATACTTAATTTAAGCAAACGTGTTGAAGAATATCCAACTAAAATAATATAAAATGACAATAAAAGGGGAGATATGATGGCAGAGTCTGTCCTTCGACATAAGAAAAAAGGCGAGTAATTGATATATATATATATATATATATATATATATATATATATATATATATAGAGTAAAGTTATATCAAGACAGCAAATATTGCGAGACACAAACGAGACACAGCATTTTAGCCTTTTTTGTGAAACTTTAACATAGTTTTATGAAACTTCAAAAATTGTGAAACTTTAACAAAATTGTGAAAATTGAAGACATTAAAGTTTCACAATTTTTGAAGTTTTATGAAACTATGTTAAAGTTTCACCAAAAAGGCTAAAATGCTGTGTCTCGTTTGTGTCTCGCAATATTTAGGTGTCTCGTTTGAACTTGTTTCTATATATATATATATATATATATATTGGATCATGTGAGACCCCCCAACTCAATGAGACCCGTGAGACCCCCCTTATAGCCGTCAGATCTATCACTTAATCTACGGCCAGATTTAAAATTATCAAAAAACAAACATTCCCCTGACAAAACACGCGCACAGGATCCCATTCACCATTCTTCACTTTTCCCTCACCATTCTTCGACATTTACACTTCAATTTCCTCTTTTTTTTTTCAATTCGACAAATTCTAATTTTAATTTTGTTCTTCTCTATTCTATTTTTGCTGTCGATTCAAGTGAAATCAGGTATGAATTTCATTTTTAGGGTTCGATTTTTAGGGTTTTGTTGTTTGAATTTCATTTTTCGTTGTCATTTTCAATTACCTTGTTCATTTTCTCTAATTTTTGGGGATTTGGTCAACTTTGATTGATAATTGGATGAATTTATTATTTGATTTGTTCGAGTAATTAGAGGTATAAATCATATCTAATCATTCAATTTCAGTTTCATATAAACCTAACCTAGTTTGTCGGATTTCTCAATTAAAATCGTTTTCGTGTTATTGTAGTGCGCAATTCGGGGGAGAAGCTTCCGACGTTTTTCCTCGCTTTTCTTTGCTTATATCGTCCTTTTGCCGTCGTTATTCGAGGTAAGGGTGATCCCCTTACTTAGTCTGGTTGGTTTTGTGTGTTTCGTGTGTGGTTCGTGGCCGTGTGTATAGCTAATGCCGTGTGTAAGTGTGTGTGTGTATGCTCCTGCACATTGTATGTATATATTGAACTAGTGATGAGCATTGAGTGTTATTCTTTGTATTGTTGTTGCTATTTCTGTCTAAGTGCACTTTATATATTGCCGCTGTTATGAATACTAAGTTGTTATCGAGCTGGGAGTCGGGACTGCGCTGCTGTGACAGTGTGTCGGTGCGTTTGTTAATGGGATGTTGTTGTACATGCTTTGTTCTTTGGGCTCTGTTCTTGTTATGCATTGTGTGTCTTTCTTAGTTTTGGCGATTTTCTTTAATTGTGGTTGTTGTTCTTGACCGCCGTTGTTATTCTTTGCCTTCTCGTGTTGTTGTTGTGGCCGTGTTTGTTGTTGCTTTGCCGTATAACGGTTGTTATGGGCGTAAACTATGTTGTTTTAATCGCATTTGGTTATGATTGAGGGTTATGTTTGAGTCTATGATTGGTCGTGTGAACTGCGTTTTGACTGCTACTCCGTAATAGAATAGTAGTGAGTAGTTGGTACACCGTAGCCACATTTATTTGAGTTGAAACTCGAAACTAGCGTACTTGTAGAAGAAATGAATGATGAATACAAAGTTGGACAAAGATATCTGAGAAAGTGATTTAGTGGGACCAAATTTCAATTTCAATCAAAACTAAGTGGTGCTCTCCATATATAATATAATTGACAAAAATAAATGATAAACCCACAATATCAATATGCATTATTTATGTGGTCTACTAATCTATGCAATTACCACATCAATCTAATAAAACACTTGATATTATATGTTGGTTATTTCTTACTCCCTTTTAATACCTCCAAATTCGACATATCTCATCAACGTCTCTCCTTGGTGTGCTACTCATCTTCATGTTGTTTGTCTATGATTACTTGTTCTCACCATCAGACTTGTTTATAGGACTATAACATGGGAATCCACTAGCGCTTGTGCCTCTACTATTACACCTTGAGACACACGTGCTTATATAAAACTGTCACTTTACTTGTTAACGACCGTTTTATGACGACTGAAAAGAAACCACTGGATCATTTGTTGCCACCGTTTTATCTGCATCCAATTTTATTAGGCATAACTACCTGCCGGTAGATGCGACATTGTGCAAGAGGGTAATAGTGTATCTGCATCCTAAAATATTGTATCTGTAGTTCAGAAAGAGTGTATCTGATGGTACTGTTTTTCTCTATGTTCTTTATTTAATAGGTATTTGTTCCAATATACACTTCAAGGCCAAACCATTGGTTCTTGTGTGTCTGTGATTTGGAGAAAAAGAAAATTTTCGTACTTGACTCGTCGAAAAGCAAAAGGCAAGCTTCAAGATTGGAGCGTGCAGCTAGTTGTGTATGTATTCTGTTATTTTTACAAAATGGTTTAAGATTCAATTTCTTACACATGTAAAAAATGCTTATTTTAATGTTGTGTTTTCTAAATATGTAAGGTTTCTAAGGTTGCTAATATCATTAGTCGTAAGGTAGGTTTCTCTAATCTTAAAGAGATGGTTCTTTATGAATATATTAGCGTGAAGGTTCCACAGCAAAATAATGGGTATGTTTAATATTTTTATCTTTATTATTACTATTAATTGTGTTCATTTTCAATATTTTGCGGTTTTGTATTTTTATCATTATTTTAATGTGTAGGTGTTGTTTCGGGCGTAAATACGCAGAGTAGATACGGCCCGAAGCTATGATGATATTTCGTGTAATTATTCCGGGTTTAAACTTGGGGCCTTCGGATGACGTAGTAGTCGCTAGGCCGGGTCGGCTTGCTCCATGGATGGACCTACAAAACAACCCTCGGGCCCGAGGGTTTGCCCCCCGGGGAGAGCCTCCGACGCCCAAGTCAGTTCCGTATATCAGTGTATGTATGTAAATATGAGTATAATAGTGAGAGAATAGAGAGAATAGGGTTTTTGAGAGTCAGTCCGAATAGATCCCTTACCTTGCTCCCCTTAGGGGGTATTTATAGACTTTTTAGGCCCTTGGGCCTTTTCTGTGTATTGGGCCTCTTGGGCCTTGATATCCTAATATTCTAATATTTATTGTTTTATACTCGTGAGCGTAGTCGGATATTCGACCCCCCAACAAATGCCCCCACCGGACTCGCATATAAGTACGCGTGTTCGGTGTCTGAAGCCGGTGTCGAATGGAATACGCGAAACCGTTGACCGTGGGCGATGTACGCGAATAAGATCCCGTAGAAGGAATCCGCTGTAAAGGAGGCGCTTTATAAACTTGGTGTACGTTGGCACTTCGAATATAGGCTAGCGGCACGGACAGAGGACGTCACGCGGCCGCGGCCAAGGGTGGCGCTGAGAGCACAGCGTCACTGAAATACAAAGCTAGCGGCGCAGACGGAGAAAGTCACATGGCCAGAGGTCAAGCGGCGGATTGAGATGTCACGCGCCACGCACGGTGACGCCGAGCACAAATCATCGAATACAAAGCTAGCGGCGCGGACGGAGAAAGTCGCGCGGCTAGAGGCTGGAGGCTAGCAGTCACTTGATAAAGTTTGCACAAGTGTTTGCTATTTCATACTTAGTGTACTATCATTCATTAATCACTTCGGAAATTTTCCCTCTTTTGTGACTACTATAGAGTAGGCTGGGCGGCGTGGCCATGCCCCTATCGGATAGTTATAGCGTGAGAAATGTTCTGGGCCCCGGCGACCGCAGATTCACTTAGTTCGCTTAGTTTCTTTATTTAGCTTGTCAGCTAGGTTTCCTTTGACCGTAGGCAGGATCTGTCCTGACAGTGAGGTAGGGTATTCCCATGTTTGGCATGGTATTTGTCCAGGCGTGTGGCCAAGGCCTTCAAAATCGGTGTCACCTGCCCGTTATGGTCGCAGGCGGTCTTAGCTGATCTTTCCATTTATGGTCGGGCGCCATTGCGCCATACGACCGCGGTGGTCTTATTCGACTTTTCCGTGCGACGCCAGAATCGTGCCGCCAGGCACTATGGCCGCAAGTGGTCTCGCCTCGACTTTCTTTTTCCTGCTTAGTGCCGTTACAAGCATCGTGGCCGCAGCGCCTTATTTAACTTTTTCGCTTTATGGTTGGGCCCCCGCAGCGCCTTAGCTAACTTTCTTATCTTCTATGTAGCTACCGCGGCAAAGCGCCTTCCTAGCTTTTCCGCCTTCTTGCCCAGGTTCACGATCGCTGACTTCAGGATCGGTGCCACCGCGCGCTGGGCCTTATCCAACCTTTTCATGTAAAAGTAACACCGTGATTGTGGCCGCCTGGAGCGGTCTTATCTAGCCTTTGCTTTTTCTCGACCGGGTTACTCAGGCACTACGGCCGCAGTAGACTTACGCAGCTTTATCATTTTGGATCCTGGTCAGAACAGATTGATGCCGCTTTAAAATGCCGGATCGGGTCGCTCTGGGCACTATGGTCGCAGTGCATTTATGCCACCTCGACATTTTGATCGGGTCAGAAATGTACTTATGCCCTTTAACATGCCGGATCGGGCCGCTCGCACTATGGCCGCAGTGCATTTATGCCACCGACATTTTGGATCGGGTCAGAAATGTACTTATGCCACCTTTAACATGCCGGATCGGTCGCTCACCGCACTATGGCCGCAGTGCACTTATGCCACTCGACATTTTGGACCTGGTCAGAAATGCACTTATGCCACTTTAACACGCCGGGATCAGCCGCCTCGCACTATGGCCGCAGTGCATTTATGCCACCGACATTTTGGATCGGGTCAGAACAGCTTATGCCACTTTAAAATGCCGGATCGGGCCGCTCTGGGCACTATGGCCGCAGTGCACTTATGCCGCCTTGACATTTTGGATCGGGTCAGAACAAAGCTTATGCCAAATTTTAAAATGCCGGATCGGGCCTGGGCACTATGGTCGCAGTGCATTTACGCCACCTCGACATTTTGGATCGGGTCAGAAATGCACTTATGCCACTCTTTAACATGCCGGGATCGGGCCTCGGGCACTATGGCCGCAGTGCACTTATGCCACCTTGACATTTTGGATCGGGTCAGAAATGCACTTACGCCACTTTAACATGCCGGGATCGGGTCGTGGGCACTATACCGCAGTGCACTTATGCCACCTCGACATTTTGGACTGGGTCAGAACAAAGCTTATGCCACCTTAAATGTCGGATCCCGCTCAGCACTATGGCCGCAGTGCACTTATGCCACCGACATTTTGGATCGAGGTCAGAACAAAGCTTACGCCAAATTTTAAAATGCCGGATCGGGCCGCTCAAGACTATGGCCGCAGTGCAGATTTACGCCACCGACATTTTGGACCGGGTCAGAAATGCACTTATGCCAGCCTTTAACATGCCGGGATCAGCTGTCCTGGGCACTATGGCCGCAGTGCAGACTTATGCCACCTTGACATTTTGGATCGGGTCAGAACAAAGCTTATGCCAGCCTTTAAAATGCTGGATCGGGCTGTCTGGGCACTATGGCCGCAGTGCAGACTTATGCCACCTCGACATTTTGGATCCTGGGTCAGAAATGCACTTACGCCACTTTAACATGCCGGATCGGCTGTCTGGGCACTATGGCCGCAGTGCACTTATGCCACCTTTGACATTTTGGATCAACAGAATGCACTTATGCCACCTTTAACATTTTGTCGTAGGGGATTCCACTTGCCGAGCCACCTCAGAGCTTCGCAAGGTGGAGTGGTCTTACCCAATTTCTCGCATTGCTTTCGAGAGCTGCTTTTCACTCCCGCCAAATCGTTAGTACAAAATTTTCAAAATTACATATTTTGAATCGATAATACGATTATTCTGCTCTCGGTAGTCCCCTCTCAGCTTTCTCGCCATCTCTTGTGTGACGCACCGTCTAAACAAGAGATGGGCATAATATTTACTCCTATCTTTCGGCTTTTTGTAGCTCAGGCTGCTTTTGTAAATAAAAATGGCTTTCCAGTAGCCTTTCTTGGTGGAGTTTTGTGGAGAGTGGATGACTATAGAATGGCTTGATCGTTTGCACGGGCATATTTTTCGCCGTTTGTCATCCATGTTTCTCCATACTCCTGAAAAATTAATACCAAAAATTGATAAGGATACAACCGCTCTTGATTGTGTTAGTACATTAATTGTATATACATGGCCATACAAAAAATCTACAATCTCACTTTGGATATGAGCAATTATATTACTCTATTCCTAGCCCAAAATTCATTTAAAGAAAATAACCAATTTAGGCTGTGAGCTTTTATTCCCCAAAATTCATAAGGTAGTACGAGTAATACGAAGTGACGTAAGTAGTACTTATCTTTTCGTATCATGTTGACGGTCAGGCTGAGGTGGCCGTCCATGTCGGACCGTGCGATCCTGTGGGTCATATAGTCTGACCGAAGCCGAACCTATACGAGTCCGCGGCTAAAGGCTGTGCAGGTGGTGGCCGGCGGCCGTACAGGCGGTGGCCGTTCAGGAGGTGGCCGTAGAGGCCGTACACAATAAGCCGTACAAGCTGAGGCAGCGGCGGCCGTTCAAAGCGAGGCAGCGGTGGCCGGCCGTGAGTACATGGTTGTGAGTACTTGGCCGGGGGGCTGCACTCGTTATCCGGGACAAGGTTTCAATGGCCGTGATGTGTGGCCGCCTGAAAAGTGGCCGGGTGAGATGAGGTGGCCGTCTGAAAGGTGGTCGGACGATCCGAAGGCCCGTGGCCGGCCAAGGAATGGCCGATCGAGAAGTTGCTGGCCCGCGGTGGCCGCTAGCCGGGTGTCGGTGGCGTTTCCAGACAGTGGCCGAGGCTGAGGGTCCACAGCTGAGACAAGATGGCCCGTGGTGGCCGCTTGCCGCTTATGAATGGCCGCTAACATGGAGACCGTGGTCATGGTGGCCGAGTAAGCGTAGCCGTCCAAGTGGTGGACGCGGAGGCCGCACAGGTGGTGGTAGCCAGAGGTCGTGCAAGAGGTGGCCGGTCATTTGGTCGGCCGTACAGATGGCTGTCGCAGGTGACGACCTCACGGCTGTATGGAGGTGGTGACCGTGGACTGCTCCTATTGTCGAACTGAAGCTTTTCTGGCGGTCGTAGAGCTAGAGAGTTGTCTCACGGCCGGCGGCGGTGGCCGTGGCTCCCCTTGACTGGACGGCGAATCGTGACCACGGCCATTGAGTGTGGCTAATCATGGCTGCTCAAAAGTGGAGGGGTAGAACACCTAAACGGCCGGCGGCGTTTTTTTTTTTTTTTTTTTTTTTTTTTTTTTTTTTGGTGGCGGAAGTCGTGTGTGCCGTTGAGATGGTCAGCTGCGGTGGTGTGCTGCTTCTCTGCTTTTTCACCTTTTTCTCTTTCTTTGTCCTTTTGTACCATTATAATAATTATTATTATTAATATGGAGTTGCACTATGCCTTCTTATTTTTCTTCGTACTTTTCCTGACACTTTTTAGACTATTTGCCCCACTTGTGTTATTATTATATTATTATTATTATATTAAATAGATGCTCCTTTTTCCTTTTCTCCAAACTTTACAGCCGGTTCCAAGCTATGCACTTGCTTTCTTTTGATGATTCATCAATTGCTTCTTCCAATCTACTTTTTGCTTCTTGCCACTTATTTTGTTTTTGTCCTTTCTTGCTTTCTTTGGCGTGCACTCTTACAGCCTTCTGGACTTAGTTCCTTGTCTTCTTTTATTTTCATTTATCCCTTCTCATTTTATTAACGGCGGCCAGGCTGAGGCTTACGGTGGCCGCCCCTTTTCTCCCCTGCCGTTATTCTTTGTTGCATCTTGTGGGTACTTTTCTTGATACCTTCACATGGTACACGGCCTCATGGCCCTATTTGTCTCTTCTCTCCTTGTGACTTTTGTCTTTTTTGTGGGTTGTTTTCCTTCTTGAAGTCTGCCTCTCTTACTCTGTATTCACGGCTTTCCGACTTCTTTTTGCAAGCTTTTACATCTTACTTTTCCTTTTCTAATAATACAAAATAATATTTCCTTGGGTGGTTCGGCAGCTATAGAATTTTTTAGGTAGAAGTGATAAATTCCACATGGTTTCTTATTGCTTTTTGTCTTTTTCCCTTACTCACACTAGAAAAATCAAACCCTCTTTACTACTTGATAATATTTTATTAGAAAAATGAACGATGATGCATTGTGTGACGATCCGCACTTCAATCTCCGTAGCTTTTACGCTCGCATTTTGGCTAGAATCTTTCAGATTTTTAGATACTCGATGCTTAACATCCCCATGTTAAATCTTGGCCGGATTTTACGTGCATTTCTTAGCTTTCTGCGCTGCTTTAAAAGATACGCCTCGCTGCTCAACGCTTACATACCAGTCTCAGATAAGCAAATTTCCTCTTAACAAGGGAAACACAACGTAAAAAAACCTCTCTGCACTCAAGCTCGATATTGCCTCGCTGCTGCCTACAATCAATTTCTTCATTTGCTTCAACGCTGCCTTCTCGAGACCTCGATCATGATAATTACGAAGGAATTTTCGAGATCTCGACTCCGAGTCCCGAGTCCCGACTGAGACCCTTGCTAAGTACTTCAGGCATCCCCATCAAGTCTTAGCCTCAGCATCCTTGTCCCGTGTCCCACAGGCGCTACACACGCTCGGTAGAATGAAAACCCTGACCGCGACATTCAGTATCGTGAGCTCTGCCTCCACGACGAGCCGAGAGTTCGAGATGGCAGTAATCGTAAAGACTGTGCCCTCGATAAGAATGCCCCCGGTAAGCCTTTCTACCAAGGATCTACCGAGTGCCTCGAGATGGTCGTGACAAGATCCCACGTTAGAAGACAAAGTGCTCGAGCCGCAGGCAACTCGACACCGGACACGAAGATTACGAACCAACCACGAGCCAGCCAATCCGCCACGCGTGAAGCAGCGATGCTGAGCGGAATGAGCATCTGGAGGCGATAGCCTACGAGAGTCAAAGGAAAAGAGATCGAAGTTCCCACACCGGAAGCGAGGAGCTCGACCGAAAGCAGTTCCTCTCGATGGTAAGGCGAGCACCCAAAATCAACCCCTGGGGTTCGCAAAGGTGAAAGCACTTCACCACCGTCTCCTACGGAGGACGAGGATTCAAGCGAGATCGACAACTTCATTTTCGACACGGAGCAATATTTTCGTGTAAGTCACCGACGTGAATCAAGGTCGACACCGGGCGAGATGTACTGCAGACGCCGCCGCGGCGGCGCCCAAGCACGCAGAGATCCAAGCGGTAACGATCACCATGGAGTCGGATGACTTCAAGAAGGCCTGGCGATCACCCTACCCGATGAACACGGCTCGCGCTGGGCTGAAACTCAAGACCTGGCTACACTAACTCCATCCGTGAGTACGTGAAAGCTTTCATCAGATGCTGTAGATCAAAGACATGACCGAAGATGACCGAGCGCTCCAATTCATCGACGATCAAGGATCGGGCACAAGTGGAAATCACGGAGATCGGCATGCTATTTATCTCCGGCAGCCTACCGCCGGGCCAGTCACTCGTCGATTATTCTGGTTTAACGAACAGCCACCTAAGACCACGCTCACCGAACGGGCAACACGCGCGTTCGCAGATACTGGCACACAAGCAAAGAACGACTTCGCTTACGAAAGCAAATGTTTCTTCGCCAAACGTGGATCAATCCTGGGCAGCGACGAGTTCCGTCCACGGTAGGATCTGAGGAGTCGACCGCAGTTAAGCCCATGAAATGCTTCTATTGTTCGACCTCATCGACCGATCGATCGCTCTCACAAGGGGAGCTTTGACGTCAGATTTATAAGTTCACGCTTTATCGGCGAGATCAACGCGACTTACCAATGGCGCGCGCAGAACAACGAGACACCGTTTCTACGAGCCCGACGGATTTATCATACGGGATCCATTCAACGCCTCACCTACGGCGGTAAAGGCGAACGGCGAGGGACGAGGCCCCGAAGTCGACTTTATGCGGAGATGGTCAGCACGGCGCGAGCCCGCCGCCTGATCGGACACCGGCGCCACCTATAACTATGTTGCTCGCGAGAGCCGGCGCCTTGCATGGGTCGGGAGCGGAGAGATTTACGCATGGTCGTGAACTCGCCCGCCAAGCACATACGCGGATGGTCGAACACTTCGCAACTCGGCCGGAGAGGACAACTTGATTTCACCTGGTCGGCACGATGGATGATTCCAAGTCGTTCTCTGATCGAGTTCCCCGGCTTGACAAAGACTGCGGTCGCGCCGCAAACTCAATCCCTTTTCGCGACGCCGGGTCCTAACCCCATCGCGGATCAAGCTCGTGACGCCGACCGTAGTGAGGCGACCTCGATTAGCGCAATGCAACTTGGGTCGGGACAAATCGAGGGCGACCAGGACTTCGCCAGGAACACAAGCGAGAACGCGCGCGGACGCGCCAACGGCGGGACATGCCGCCTCGCCAGCCGAGCTACCGGGCTGTCGAATTGGTTACGTTTCACGAGGGTTCCTCGGAACCCGGCCAAAACTGGCAGGTACAAGACTCCTCGCAGGCCTCCTCGCTTCCACGCAGGGAGTCCAAAGGGCGTAACAAAGTCAATTGTAGGCCGATAATCGCCACCCCAAAGCGCAAGTGAGGATCTCGCCACGGATTCCCACAAGTGCCAACTCAAGCTCGCGAAGTCAACGCTGATCATGCCCGTAAGACCCATGAATTTCCGTGCGCCGAACGGTGATCGGGAGATCCTCGAGCATTAGCGTAGCGCAGGCGCTTAATCGGCATGAGGCGGACTCCTCAACTCCGCCTCAAGACCATCAAGTTCAAGTTCAAGACTCGTGAGAGAGCCGATCAAGGCCGAAATACGGCTTCAAAGCCGAAGACAAGTCACCAACATCCGCTCAAGACGGCTCGACTACTCTTGCACTGGGAGTCGCGCTAAGACATCCGATCGACATCAACGCGAAGATCAAGCGCCAACTTTCTCTCACGAATCGGGAAGTTCTTAAGAAGACGTGTCAAATGAAGAAGTTGCTCCCGAGGACTAGAACAAATTGCTGGGAGAAATGTGACGATCCGCACTTTGACCCCGTAGTTTTTACTTGCTCGCATTTTAGTTTTTTGTAACTTTTGTACTTTTTAGATACCTTGACAAGTTAACATCCCCTATGTTAAATCTTGGCCTGGATTTTATGTATTTCTTAGTTTTCAGGCGCTTTGAAAAGTATACGCTCTCGTATGCTCAATGTTTACTAATAATACCAGATAAGCAAATTTCCTCTTAACAAGTGAGCCTCACAACGAAACCTCCTGTACTCAAGCCTTGATATTGCTCGGTTTGCTCTACAATCAATTTCATTTGCTCTGAACGCTGCCTCTCCGAGACCTCGATCAGGATAATTACGACAGAATTTTCGAGATCTCACCCCGAGTCCCGAGTCCCGACTGAGACCCTTGCTAAGTACTCCTGTGGGCGATCCCCATCAAGTCTTAGCCCCTGCTAGCATCCTTGTCCCGCGGTCCCGACAAGGGGCGCCACGCTCTGTGAAATAAAACCCGGACCGTGACACATTGCTTGGGTTTGTGTTTCAAAATAAAATAATGAATCATGGAATGGGAATTTCCTAGAAGAAATCTCCTCAAACAAGGTGTCTTTTTACTAGGTACACCGCGTACACGGCATTGTGTATTAGTTTAAGTAGATTAGAAGGAATCACCTTAAACACGGTGGGCTGCCTAGGAATCTTCGGGGATTGGCTTTTACGGGTTTTCGTGAGTGAAGTTATTCTTCCCCACAGACGGCGCCAATTGTTTCGGGCGTAAATACGCAGAGTAGATACGGCCCGAAGCTATGATGATATTTCGTGTAATTATTCCGGGTTTAAACTTGGGGCCTTCGGATGACGTAGTAGTCGCTAGGCCGGGTCGGCTTGCTCCATGGATGGACCTACAAAACAACCCTCGGGCCCGAGGGTTTGCCCCCCGGGGAGAGCCTCCGACGCCCAAGTCAGTTCCGTATATCAGTGTATGTATGTAAATATGAGTATAATAGTGAGAGAATAGAGAGAATAGGGTTTTTGAGAGTCAGTCCGAATAGGTCCCTTACCTTGCTCCCCTTAGGGGGTATTTATAGACTTTTTAGGCCCTTGGGCCTTTTCTGTGTATTGGGCCTCTTGGGCCTTGATATCCTAATATTCTAATATTTATTGTTTTATACTCGTGAGCGTAGTCGGATATTCGACCCCCCAACAGGTGTGATTGTGGCATCTATGTCATTAAGTGGATTGAAGCGTTAATGGATGATTCTTTGTGGACTAATCCTGAATATTTAATGGTTTGTTTTAGAAGTTTTTTTTTTTATTTTTATGTCATTAAGTGGATTGAAGCGTTAATTTTGTTAATTCTCTATGTTAATTTTTAGAATTTGGGCGAGTATAGACGTTCGTTGCTAGTTGGACTTTTTCGTTGGGATCAAAATAAGATAAAGGTATGATTCTTTTCATTGGCGTTTTCTTTAAACCTAACCTAACATTTAAATTTTTCATTAACAAATATTTTATTTTATTTTGTGTTATGTAGGTACTTTGAAGTTTAGTTCATGAAAGGATTTTGTTGATGGAAATGCATCGGGTTCATTGCAAAACTTTTTCATTAGTTGTTTGGGTATTTTGATGTCATAACATAGGGGGATGTCCTATTCACTACTTAGCAGATACATTATCACTATGTAGCAGATACATTTTCACTATGTAGTAGCTAGATACATTTTCACTATGTAGTAGATACATTTTCACTATGTAGCAAATACATTATCAACATGTAGCAGATACATTATCAACATGTAGTAGATACACTGTTTTTTAATCAGTTGCAATAGCTTGTGTTGGACAACAATTAATCAAAAAGTGTATAGCAGATACATTATTACTATACAGCAGATACACTATCACCATGTAGTAGATACACTTTTTTAAACAGTTGAAATCGTTTACGTCGGATAACAATTAGACTTCATGACCAATAAATCATCTCCCGTGACATCAGTGTTGAGAGTTCAATGAATAATAAATCTTAAACAAATAAGTTTTAAGTGCCCTAAACATTTTGTTACACATAATCTACATTTAGATCGTTATGTGATCACCTACAACTAAATGTTTGGTTCACAAAAATTTGAATGACGAACCAATTGTTGGTGATTACAAGCCATCTGCTACAATCGATCCAAAGAACATCGACTATCCGTGCTTGCTCACCGGATTTATAACACGCTGCAAGGCCACTCTTGATTTAAACCTTAATTTTAAAAACAAAGGTATACGAGTTATATAAACTTGTTGACAAAAACATAATCTTTCACACAAGACACACATTATTAAAAAAGGTACAGTCCGCGTTTAACATGAGACGAAAAGACCAAACTAGTTCAGTTACAAATAATGTTAAATACACAAAGATCCAAAGAACATCGACTATCCGTGCTTGCTCTTGCTCACAGCATTTTATAACACCCCGTGCGTCACTCTTGATTTCAACCTTTTCAAGCTCCATCCTAGCAGCCAATTGTAACAAACCACTTAATGTATTGGATTAAAAAACACAAACTGTTGCAACTGATGAAAAAACAGTGTACCTACTTCTCAGTCATAATGTATCTGCTACATACTAGTATTGTATCTAATGTGTTACAAATTGCGTATATAGCGTAAGTATGAGTTTTGGAACATACCTTTGAATTAGAGTTTTCCCGGACAGTTCCTACTGTCATGATATCCAATTTCCCCACAAGCATTGCATTTCCTAGGTGCTTTCTTGTGTTCTTGTATTGCTTTTTCCTTTTCCGATAATAATCTTTTTCCGGAACCTTTGTTTTTTGATTGTTTTGGAGGTAAGATAGTCACCTCATTTGGTATGCTTGTTCCAATTAACATCTCTAGTTCAGACTTTTTGTCTTTCACTTTGTTTTTCACCATCTGTGCAGCTTTGTTTGTCTTAAAGTCATGAAGCAACTGGATTAATTCATCCATACACCCTTCATCGTTCTCAACAAAAGATACACAACTAAACATTTCTGACCATAATTCATTTATCTTGTTTTTGTTTGCAACAAATGATGCACAATCAGTAAGCAAGCTACCATCAATGTTGAACAATGGGCGACAAGTTGCTAACTTACTCCACCTATGCAACATATACTTGTCAGGTACTTTTTCAAAACCCTTTTCTTTTAGAACCCACAAAGCATGTCGACATAGTATACCATGTCGTTGAAATCTTTTGCAAGAACACAACAATTTCTCATCATTAGTAGTGAAAACAACAGTGCACTTCACGTCACGTTCACGGTCTCTTATTTCAATGTGTTCAGCATCTTCTTTCCTTATTGTATCTGCTGGTGAATTAAATGTATCTACAGAGTACTGATTCTGTATCTACAGAGTACTCATTCTGTTTCATACAAAATCAGCCAAAATTGTATCTGCTGGTGAATTAAATGTATCTACAGAGTGATGATTGTGTATCTACAGAGTACTCATTCTGTTTCATACAAAATCAGCCAAAATTGTATCTGCTGGTGAATTAAATGTATCTACAGAGTATTGATTGTGTATCTACAGAGTAAGTATTATGTACCTGATTGTGTTGGTACATCTATCTGCATTAAATCATCAGTTGCAGGGGTGATGATTTCTTCATGTAAAATGGTTGTAATTTCTTCATTCAAAATTGTAATTGCATTCGAAGATCTACATGAAAAACACATCAATCAAGTAAATTAGCACACAAAATAATCAAAAGGGCATGATTAAATACAACTTGAGTTAATTAACCAACACAATAATTGAAATTAAAATAGCCAAATTAAGCAAAATACATTTAATAAACACAAAAAATTAAGCAAAAGGGCATGCGTCCCACTTTGCATCCCAGTTGTAATCTTTTGGTATTTTCTCTTCGATTTTGTTTTCCGCCATTAATTTTATTGGATTTATTTATCAATTGAAAGGATTTAATTGTGAAAATTAATCAAAATAATCGAAAATTATCAAAATTTCTTACCCAAATAGAATTATGCTTGAATCACAAATTTTCACGACGAATTGATGTATTTTCGACTTTTAACTGATGAATTGATGTGCGAAAATTATTCATCACAACGATTAAATTGTTGATTTTTAATTTTTAGGGGTTTTGTTTGGGTGTTTTTTAGGGAAATTGATGAAACAATGAAGAAGAAAGAGGGGGGGAATATTCTTGCGTATGTTTTGTGCGTGTGTTTTGTTTGTGCGCGTGTTTTGATTCCAACCCTAGATCTTCTATTAATCTGACGGATGTAAGGGGGGTCTCATGGGTCTCATTGAGTTGGGGGGTCTCATGGGATCCCATCCCTATATATATATATATATATATATATATATATAGAGATAAGTTCTATCAAGTCAATGGTCTAGGGAAAGTCAGCAAGTCAGAATTGATTTTAACCAAAAAAGTTGATTTTCACCACAAAAAAGTTGATGTTAACCAAAAAAAAGTTGATTTTAACAAAGCATAGTAAATTCCAAAATTTCACTACGGTTGGCCATCTTGGAGTCTGGACCTGGGACAAAAAATTTTGAGGCGAAATCTCAGTGTTTTGTTAAAATCAAGTTTTTTTTTGTTAAAATCCATTTTTTCCTAAGTTAAAATCTACTATTTTCGAGAATCTGAAAATCTTGACTTTGCGACTCAAAATATTTAGCTGACTCAAAAGAACTTATCTCTATATATATATATATATATATATATATATATATATATATATATATAGGGATAGGATCTTTTAAGCCCAACCTATTAGAGAAAGTCATTGAGTCTTAATCTTGACCGTAGGATTAAAATTGATCAATGGACCAAATTAATCCTAGCATTTATTACTATGTTGCTTTAAAAAAAAAAAAAAAAAAAAAAAAAAAAAACCCAAATTAAAAAAAATCAGAAATGAAAATTATTTCACATTCCCCCATAACTCTTCTTTCACTTCCCTAAACATTCATTTTCATTTTCAAATTTTTAAACCTCTCTCTTCAAATTTTTCGTTCATCTTTGCTTCTCAACCTTTGCTTCTCCATTGTTGTCTGTCCTTGATCATCTTTATTGCATCTTGTGTTTCGTTCATCTTTCTATCAATATCAGGCAGATTGTATATCGGTTTCATTGTCAATTTTGAGTAAAGGTAAATTTCGTTCCTTTTATTTTTCACTTTCATACTTTATTTCTTCATTATAATTCTATAAATTGAACACTCTAAATAGAAATTTTTCTAATTGCTTGATTAATATTTACAGTGCAATTTATTATTTTTTTTTTTATTTTTTTTTTATCAAATTTTTTTTCCCAGTATAAAGATATTGTCAATATTATATTAGGTTTTTGTCATCCCCTCTATCAGATTTTGGATTGTATTTTTTTATGTGATATTATTTCTAATATTGATTTTTATCATCTTTGTCTCTAGTATCATTTATGTATTCTTTGTATTTTTTCCTCCATAACAAATTTTTATCATTCTTGTCGTCTTCTTTGGTTTAATTTTCTGTCATTATTAAGTAAAAGACTCCATCTTTAGTAAGTAGATTCTTTTTTTCACTTTGTTTTTCCAATTATTTTAAATTTATATATCTTAGTATATTGATATTGTTTTTGGTATTTTGGTGTATGTAATAAAGAAGGATATTATAAATCGAAGAAGAAACTGATGATGGAAGACGACGGTGCAAATAAGAGCGACATGAGAACAAAAGTTCGTGCAATTGAAAGACAGATGGTTGGAGTTTTAAAAATTTCTATTAAAATTACATTTTGGTATCTTGAAATTTCATATTTATACGTTTAAGGTTTTGACAAGGTTGCAATCCTGTTTTTGGGGATTACAATTCTTTTTTTTTTTTTATTGAATAATGTTTCCATGGTGGTGATTTTTTGTTTGTTTGTTGTGTATATGTAAGGTGTCATTGAAGGTAGAAATTATTTGGCGATTAATGGAGGAGTTTTATGCTATCAAAGAAGAATTCAAACCATGTTGGCCAAGATTTCAAGTAGTCGAAGTAGATTTCAGTTGAGAGTCGAAGAAGATTTCAGTTGAGAATAGGTAGATAAAATCATTTTTTTATACATTGAAATTCGTTTTTTCTCCGTTAGAATCTTCTTTTTTATTTATGTTATTTGTGGGTAGTTAAAATCAATTTTTAGAACATTAAAATTCTTTTTTGCTCGGTTAGAATCTTTTTTTTTTTTTTTTTTTTTTTTTTTATTGATGTTATTTGTGGCGCTAAAAGTTTCATATATCATTTTTTATTAAGTTTGAAATTTGATTTTCTATTATCTAGCATTCCCTTCAAACAAGATGTTACGTGTATTTGTCATTCAATTTTTTGTCGATTTTGTCTTGTTTTTTGTTCATTTATGTTATTTTTTTGTCTATATTTTGTTGTTTTTTTCCCTTTTTTGTTGTTCATTTATTTTCTCACTCAATTTTGTTGGTATTCACAGATGTATTCGAGTAACGTCGATGTCGACGGCGTCGAGAAACCCCGAAGATTCTGGGTATATTGTAATATATCGGACTCAACAGTTGTTAATTTGATCGAGGGTTTTAATCAATCTCAATCAAACAATGCTACCCCTAGTTGAATGAAGATCCCGACGAATATTGCTAAAGAGAAACTTAACTCGAAAAGCATCAACGTTATTTCGTTGGTCAATTTGTAGCGGCGGTTATACTTTGTTAGTTTAATACTTACATTTGTATTTCAACATCAAAACTCTTGTACTAATTTTGTTGGACTACTATTGTTTGAGGAAATCATATGTATTCTCAAAGCATATCATAAATAAAAAGTAAGATTTTAATGGACAAAAAACGAATTACAATGTTCAAATAAGTGTTTTAACTACCCACATATAACACAAATAAAAAAGAAGATTTTAACTGCGAAAAAAATGATTTTTAATGTACTAAAAGAGATTTTAAGGACGAAACAGAAAATTGCAACAACTTACTAGCCACATGAGTTTAATATTTTATTGGGTTACTGTTTCATACACGGACAATGATTTTTGGTCTTCAAAATTGCAACTCCAACACTTACAAATATAAATTCACCATGTACCTTACTCATTAATAAAAATAAATCACGAGATCACCCTAAGCAACAATGCAAATATACAAAATGAATAAACTTAACAAGAAAACTAATCACATTACAAATTCAATCAAAAATAAACACACTACACGTTAACATCTATGTCACCGAAGGCGTTAGGTGACTCACAATGTAATAATTTACAAAATTAATATTTGTTTGTTGAGTAAGTTGGAACGAACTATGACATAGCATCGTCTAACACCTCGTAATTCCTAACACTTGATACCCCTTCGAAATTTTTAAAATGGTTAAGCTAACACTAATGTTTTCGAATCCATTGACGCGTTCCTTGATCTCATATATGTCTTCGTTGCTCCAATTTTCAACTAGCTAGCCTGAAACATAGATAAAAATAGCTCAGTTTTCGTTGGATCCACTTTGTCGACTACCTATAGAAACTATTTGAACATTTCAACACCTTATTTTAGAATTTCAACGCAAATTTTTAAAACTTTAACTTTAATACAGGTTTTTGAGTTTATAAACAAAATTCAACACCGACTTTCAGTATTTTAAAATAAATTTAAACGACATTTATGAAATTTTAAGAATTTATTTTGAAATTTTAAAATAAATTTTGAAATTCTAAGAACTTATTTTAACGAGATATTTTAAAATAAATTTCGAAATTCTAAGAACTTATTTTGGATTTTTAACGATGGATTTTGAGATTTTTACACGCCAACCTTTCTGCTTACAAATTTTGAAACCCCATCACGCTTATCCCAAAAATAAGCCATGTTCTTTAAACTTCCATTACCACCTATCATAGATTGACTTTGAATTTAAGTGTGATTCAATCGTACCTAACAAAAGAGATGAAACACATGTTAATGAATGAAAAGTTGAATTTAAACATCTATAAAATTATCAATTATTAAAAAAAAAAAAAAAAAAAAAAAAAAAAAAAAAAAAAACAACATAGAACATTAATTTTTCCAGTTACAAATTTTTAAAAAAAAAAAAAAAAAAATTAACTACTTCTTTTGGGCTACCTGTCTTTACATACGCTAATAATAAATATAAATTTTTTTAGAATTTTAACAACGAAATTCAGAATTTTAATAAAATAAATTGAAACTATAACATACGTACCCTAAATTGATTGAAGTCTTCTTCCACAATCTTAAAGAAATCAACTTTATTTATTTCACCTGATTCTTCACCTTCAATGGAGCCTCAACAACAATGACAAAAAACGAAATCTTAGAAAAGAAGGGAAAAAAAGAAGGATTGTGTATGGAATACAATGAAAACTAAGATTTATAATTTTGAATTAATTGAAATCAGAAATAAAAACAAAGAAAAAAAAACTGAAAATTAAAATCAACTTACCAAAGATGGAAACTTTGATAGAACAATCGATGCAAATTTGACAACCAAAAAACTTAAATTAACGAGATATTGAAATAAAATATGGGAAACAAATATGGATTATAGTGAGAATTTGCAGAGAAAAAAAAGGAAGAAAAAGGAAGATGAATGTGGATGAGAAAGCAGCATTAAACAAATGAATGGATGAATGAATTATGAATTAATGAGAATGAATGAATGAGGACAATTAAATTCCTCTAGAAACTACAAAAAGTCTCCTGCACCACCTCGTGAAAATGAGAAAAAAAATTGATTGGCCTTTTTTTTTTTCTTTTTGATTTATTTTATAAAGCAACTTTTAATCTGGGCCCTTGATTCTAACACAATCTAATGGCTGAAAATAGGACTCAATGGCTTTCCCATACACTTGGGCTCTAAAGATCTCATCTATATATATATTGTGGGATTTGGGGTTGATTAGGGTTTGTGAGTGCATTTTTTATTTTATTTAAGAGTAAATTGACAATTACACATACACATTAGTGCGTTTTTCAAACTTACAATCACATCATTTTCGACTTTGTAACTACTACCAAAAGTATTGGTTCGGTTAATGACTACTATCATATATGAACCTGAACCTACCAACTTTTGATCTCGGTTGTTGATCTTGTTTTGAGAGATAGTTGACGAAATTCTTACCCATTTTACCCCTAATTTGACCCTTCACCATGCTTATGTTTAATTGTTTAATCTTTTTCCTTTCTTTTTTTTTTTTTTTTTTTTACTAATTCCCCTTATTAACCATAAACATTCTCATTTATTTACTTAAACTTTGTTGACTTAATTATTTTGTCATTTTTCTCATCCCCTTTATTTAATTCATAAAGTTATTAATTACTCTTTCCTCCATTAGAAGCTGAAGTGCAAGTCAATTATTTCACTCTTTCCTCCATTAGAAGCACTAACATTATCTCCAACAACCTTCTTAACTTCAACCATGAGATTGTGATATGTTAAATCTCTTCTTCCAACTCCACTCATTAACACCATTACACCATTTTCATAAGTAATCGTATCTTCTTCTTAATCACAAAGACCCCACCAACGTGTAAACGAATATCAAATTCAGAAGGGATCGACACCCTAAAACAATAAATCATTTCAATGTCACACATTCGGTAATTACACAAGCTTAATAGAAGGCAAATGCAAATTCGAAGATTTAGGGTTTCTAGGTAATTTGGGGAAATTTCATACAAATGATAATTACACACTATAAGAAGTTAATCCCACTAATTAAAATGAAAATTAAAGTAATTAACATCATAATCGAACAAACAAAAAACAAGGGTTTACCCTAATTCAATAAAAAAAAAATCGATTTCAATAAAAAAAAAACCCCCAATTCGATTGCTTGGAGAGCTTGGAGAGCTATGGAAGGACTGCTGATGAACTCGGGGAAGAAACACGAGCAAATTCACGGATGAATTTTTACAAAATTTTAGTCAATTTCAGAAGAGTAAATAAAATGAGAGTAAAGAGTGAAATTAATAAATAGTAAAAAAACATAACTAAGTAATTAGAAGAGTAAAGATAAAAGTTTAGTAAAGATAGAAATCAAAAGGACAATAATGTGAGGGTAACTTAAATCAGGAGTATTTTAGTCTTTTCATGTGTTTTTTTAGGTTCGGATTAAAAATGGTAGTAATCATTAACCGAACCAATACTTTTGGTAGTAGTTACAAAGTCGAAAACGATGTGGGTGTAAGTTTGAAAAACATACTAATGTGTGGATGTAGATGTCAATTTACTCTTTATTTAATGATATAAATGGAGATTCGTAAAATCAGGGGCTTCTAAAATTTGTATTTCAATAATAGAGTAATTCTAGTATGAGGTTGTCTCATACAATAAGACAACATGTATATCAAACACAATAATTATATCATTACTCTACATATTCCAATCACTGTACATTTGTCATATTCCACATGCAATCACTCTCCACCAGTTGAATTGTATCGCTCAACCACCACCACCAGTAGGACACCACAACAACAACCACCCGCTGATCGAACACCACAACAACCATCACCAATCGTACTCCATAACCACCGCCGCTAGTCAACTACCACCGCAACCATCGATACCAATCGATCTCCACCGCAATAACCACCAGTTAAATTCCACAACCACCACTATCAATTGAAATCCACAGCAACTACCATCACAAGTCAGACTTCACAACCACCGCCACCTGTCGAGTTCCACCACAACCACCACTAGGGTGGAGTTCGACCACCGCAAAAGTCGAACCTTTTGAGTTCCTCAATTCTCGATCAATGACCATACGTCCTCTTTTGCGTTGGGTTTTGTGATTGTTCGATATTGGTTTCGATTTGATATCGGTGACAATATCACAAGTGAAAGGTTATAATTTGATGGTTGATTTTGGTTGAAGGTAAGGTTAATAACAACGAGGTTATGGTAGGCAATTTTTCGGAGATTTTTTTTTTTTTTCTTTAATCTTTGGTCACGTAAGTAGTTACTTTTGTGATACAATAGAGTTACTTTTGAAATAAACAACGTTACTTTTGAATTTGAATTTTAGGTTACTTTTCAAAAATAATATAGTTACTTATAAGGGTGTCTCATACAATAAGACAGCCTTACCATAGAATTTGTATAAAAAGATAGATAATTAGTATGATCGTCAAATGTAATGAGATTAAGTCTTATAACAGACAATAACTTATCGCGTTGAAATTAATTAAACCCTAAATCCAACAACACCTAGACGGGTTCTTGAGGTAGAATAAATCTTCCACGAAAAGTGTCGATCATTATCGACATGATACTTGAGCGTCTTCATAGAGTAGTAGACGATACGTTGCGCTTTCAACCACGGTAGATAAATTCTGTCGTTGTTTCTTTTGTCGATGGTTGCGACTTGCGACCGAAGAAGACGAGTATAGGCTTATAAATAAGACATGCATGATTGTCTTAGTACCACCATCATTGTGATCATCATCATCACCACCTTCCTGTATCACATTAACAGAAAAAACTGTAAATTAATCAAGGCAAAAAAATTAAGATTTTTTAGAAAGAAATTGCAAAAGTTGACGATCACCTGAGCAGAAATCAATGGAACTAGCAACAAAATTTAGTTTTTAAAATTTTTATATTTAACCAAATATTTGCCGGCATATCAGTAAATGCATTTAGAGTTTTTGAATTAATTACTTAAACAAATAAATTAAATAAATTAAATTAAATTTAGTATGACAATAAAAAAAACCCTAATTGTAGAGATGCATTGGATACACAACACGTGGCCTCCATCGGACCAACAATTCTGCATTACACCTCCACTACAAATCACCTACACTCTCTCTCTCATAAACCAAAAAAAAAAAAAAAATATTCCCACCAAAAAAAAAAGTGACGAAGATGAAAAACGAAGAATTGAGCTGGATGATTACTTGGAACGACTTACAATGAAGGAGGAAATTGAACGGGGAATAGCGATATGTCCTACTGAAGCCGATTTGTGTCGGACCTTCGAGGTGGATAGAGGAGCCATAGTTAGATCTGACAGCAGTGACGATCCCTACGACTTCACTGAAGAAGAGGCGAATGAACGTCGGGAGCGACAGATGGAATGACAGACTCCACTACAACAATTGATCACTTGGGCCACGATTTATGTCACGGAAATTCGTGGAACGTGACAAATTTTCATGTAGCCACGGGAAAAACTATTTTATATGGCCACGGGAAAATTTTATGACACAGAAGAAATATTTCGTGGCCAAAAATCACTTGCGCCACGGAAAAAGTTATAAACGTGGCAAAAACGTTCATTTAGCCACGATTATAACTTTATCCGTGGCGCAAATGATTATTTGCCAAATGTTCATTTATCCCGTATTATGGAGGTTTCCTTCCAGAGCGGACACGATTGACGGCGGGATCAAGAAAACGGCGGACGGTGGAGCGGACACGGTGGCGGCAGGAAGGAGTCGACGGCGGACGGTGGAGAGAACACAGTTGATGGCGGCGGGAAAAAGAAGACTACCGACTGAGTGGAGGGGCATTGGAGGGTCTAAACCGGTGGCCGTGAGTCAAGTGGCGAATGAAGTGAAATGAAGTCTCAGATTTAAAGGTGAAAGTGAAAGTATCGGTATCGGTAATCTATAGGTGATCGAGTATATTGAGTAAATAATTAATTACTGAGTAAGTAAATTTAATTAAGAGAGTATTTTACGTAAATCACTAATTTTAGGAGTATTATTAAACTTTTCAAGAGGTGACACTACAAATTTTGTAGAAGGAGGAGATTATAATCTCTTTTTGAATTACGGCCAGTAAATAAAATGTAGTCCATCGAGTTTATTTAAATGATTCATCTGTTTCATTTAATTTAGACTTTAATTTCACCATTATTGACTATTTACAATTATTGTCTTCATTTACTTTGTAATATATTAGTTTTTGTTATCGTTATTCTGTCACATATTGATTTAAATTTAATATGTTTACACAAGAATTTTTTCTTGCCACGGGATAAATGAATTCGTGGCAAATAATCACTTGCGCTACGGATAAAGTTATAATCGTGGCTAAATGAATGTTTTTGTCACGTTTATGATTTTTTCCGCGGCGCAAGTTATTTTTAGCCACGAAATGTTTCTCCCGTGGCATAAAATTTTCCCGTAGCCATGTAAAATAGTTTTTCCCGGGGCTATATGAAAATTTGCCACGTTTCATGAATTTCCGTGGCATAAATCGTGGCCCAAGTGAACATTTGTTGTAGTGTATATGCAGTCGACATAATATGTAACATTTTCGATATTTTTCTTCTATAACTGATCATATTATGTCTATCCATTTAAGAGATTATTTTGAAATTTTAGATGGAAATAAATAATTATTACTGACTATAATATTTATATGCGCAAACACAATTGACAACCCAAAAAAATGCGTATTAAAATGTGAGCGACTCGGCCCGTGAATTCCACGGGTCACACCACTAGTTCCCACAAAAAAAAAAAAAAAAAAAAAAAAAAAAAAAAATCAAAATGCAGAGCGAGGAGGATGAGGTTATGCAGAGCGAGGATGAGGTTTTGAGCAGTGAGGAAGATGAGGCAGCGAGGATAAGTTTAGATTCATATCTGGAAAGACTCACGATGTAGGAGGAAGTTAAACGGGGTATGTTCAAAATGGCATACCATGAGGGTATGTAGGAATACCTATTGGATCGTGACGCTATTGTGAGATTCGACAACAGTGATGATTTTGACAACATCACTGAGGAAGAGAAGAGTAGCCGTTGGGTGCATCGGATTAACTGGCAGGTCAAGTGGCTGAGATCAACCAATAGCACTCGTTACAAGTACTTAACAGAACAGTCCAAGCAACAGGAGATGCATTTGGAAGAGAAGGAGCGTAGGGAGAAGATGAAGGCTCAGCAGCGCCTCTGGCAGAAGGGAGAGGGGTCATCTAAGAAAAGAGTCGGCGGCGGGAAGAAGACGGTAAGCGGCGAACGGGCGGACGGAGTTCACGACCGGAAGCAGTCCACTGAAGCGGGCGTAATTCATGGCGGCGGGAAGGGGAAGGAGTCCACGGCGGACGGTGAAGTGGGCGCAGTTCATGGCGGCGGGAAGGGTAAGGAGTCCACGGCGGACGGTGAAGCAGGCGCAGTTCATGGCGGCGGGAAGGGGATGGAGTCCATGGCGGACAGTGGAGCGGACACGGTTGATGGCAGGAACAAGAAAACGGCGGACGGTGGAGCAGACACAGTTGGTGGCGGCAGGAAGGAGTCGACGGCAGACGGTAGAGAGAACACAGTTGATGGCGGCGGGAACAAGAAGACGCTGACGGAGCCGGAGGGGGCATCGGAAGGGTCGAAACTGGTGGCCAGGAGTTGGGCGGGGCGAATGAAGTGAAGTCTCAGATGTAAAGTGAAGGTGAAAGTATCGGTATCGGTTATCTATAGGTGATCGAGTATATTGAGTAAATAATTAATTACTGAGTAACTAAATTTAATTAATTAAGAGAGTATTTTACGTAAATCACTAATTTTAGGAGTATTATTAAAGTTTTCAAGAGGTGACACTGCAAATTTTGTAAAAGGAGGAGATTATAATCTCATTTTGAATTACGACCAGTAAATAAGATGTAGTCCATCGTGTTTATTTAAATGATTCATCTGTTTCATTTAATTTAGACTTTAATTTCACCATTATTGACTATTCACAATTATTGTCTTCATTTATCATTATTAGAGTATATGAGGAGACATATAATTATGTCTCGATATTAATAGTAGTATTAAGTTTAATACTTCCTCCATTCCGTTTGATTCTATACGTTTGACCAAAACACGGTAATTAAGGTAGAAGAAAATCAAGTGGGGTAGATAATGGAATTACTTAAATACCCCTACTTTATTGTTTGCAAGTGGGTTGAGTGGGTATTAGTGAAGGGTATATTGGTCTTTTAGTTTAATAAAGTAGAGACTAAAATAGAAATGTATAGAATTGATTGGAATTTCCGAAAAAGGAATATGTATAGAATCAAATGGAATGGAGGAAGTAATAAATGTAAACCTTTGGCTTTCTATCTAAAGTTTATATAAGGTGGTTAGTTGTAATGTAAATAAAATCAACATCATAATCTATTTATCTAAAATGTATTCTCCTGTATATCTTAACATGGTATCAAAGCCTCGTTCCTGAGGTCTCTCGATACGTTTCTGCTTTCTCGCCGGTGAGCAAGGTCGCCTACCGGCGGGTTCCGATTACCGATTACCAAATTGTTGTCCAAAAAAAAATCGTTAATGTTTTGTTTTCCATGTTAATATGGCTTGATGAAGAATCCAATTTGTAGTCCTTATTTCCTCAACAATGCTTACCTAGTTACCTTTAAATAATTTTTTTTCAAGAAGTCAAGCCATAATAATCTCTCCAAGTTGCTACCTACCAGTAATAACAAAAGGTGTCACTACTTCTTTTATTGTCACCCAGAATACGTCCAATTGCCCCCCAATTTTCAATGATTTCACTACTCCCTACAAGATAATACGAAACTCAGTTTTATAATCATTCACACCAATTCAGTTTTCATTCTCTTTGGTCGACGTCTTTCTTCAATTCTTAATTTACTGGCGAGTTACGCACTGAAAAGATTTACTGGCGAGTTACGCAATGAAATTTACTGGCGAGTTACGCACTGAAATTTACTGGCGAGTTACGCATTATCATTGTCTGGCGAGTCCGATACGCACTTATTGATTGTCTGGCGAGTCCTATACGCATTTTAAAGATTTTCTGGCGAGTCCTATACGCACTTATTTTATCACCATTGCCAAGATGAAGATCGAAGACGAAGACATATTTTTATTTTATTTTGTGCAAACTCGTGGAAATTTTATCCAATTACCATGAGTTTGAGCGGGGGTATTAGAGTATATGAGGAGACATATAATTATGTCTCGATATTAATAGTAGTATTAAGTTTAATCATAAATGTAAACCTTTGGCTTTCTATCTAAAGTTTATATAAGGTGGTTAGTTGTAATGTAAATCAAATCAACTCATAATAATATAATCATAATCTATTTATCTAAAATGTATTCTCCTGTATATCTTAACAATCATCTACCACTATTGGCATGGTTACACACTTACACCCTTCTCTTTATCATCTATACTTGTACTCCCTCCGTCTCGGTAATTTGTTTACATTTACTTTATACACATTTATCGATGTGAGGAGAGAGGTAGAGAAACAACTAATAAAATAATAATATATGTACAAAGGGGATCAGCTTGCTTAAAATTATCAAATGTAATTGGTTGAGGGAGTAGGGGTCCACTACCCACATGGTCACTCATGGACATTTATAGAAATTGTAAACAAATGACCCGTACACCCCAAAATAGAAAGTGTAAACAAATGACCGGAACGGAGTATGTTTTTTCATTTCACCTCACTTACATTTAGAATAACCCTAACTATTGCCTTTTTGTCTTTATTTCTTCAATTTCTTATATTTTATAGATCGATTTTCTAAACCCTAATTGAAAATTTTCTAATGGTATGACAATTTTAATGAATAATTCTATTCTATCATAGTTCTAGTTTTGTATAAGAATTCGTCTACTTGTGAAATATAGTCTTTTCTTTGTGATAGTAATATATGTAGTTCTAGTTTGGATCTATTTGGGTTTGTGTCTCCCTCGATAAATTCAAATCATAAATAAAATGTCAGTTATCGACTAATTCAACGAATCATAAATAAACGTAATTGATCAACTGTACCCGAGTTTTTCTCACTTGTACCCTTTTTGTTCATTTTTTTTCCATTCACTACCCTTGAGAAATCAAATTCTCTCTTTTTCCTAATTACATCCTTTAACCCTAAAATCATCTCAAATCATGTTAAATCAATCAATTTACATCTACAATTCATTGAAAATTTAAATTATAAATCCAAATAACGACATATTTTAATTAATTCACTCGTTCTTATTATTTTCATTGTTTAATGGGTCGATAAGGGAGGTTGGGCCGCGATAACAGTTAGGGTTTGAAACGGGATGGTGGCGCGCAACGGTATGGGTCGGAACAGTGGCGGTGGTGGTTTGATCAGGCGGCAGAGTTAGGACTTTAGTCCGGGGGGTTGTGCGGTGCACTTTGCCGTGCATGTCTTCTTCTTCCCTTTTTTTTTTTCTTTTTCTTTTTTTTTTTTGGTTATTTTATTATTATTATTATTTTTTGGGGTTGTTATTATTATTATTATTATTATTATTATTATTATTATTATTATATTATGGTGTTGGGGTGGTAGGGGTAATTTTAATGGTGGTTGGATTGAATTTGGGGAAAATATTGAAGATGAAGAGAGGAGAGAGAAGAGAGAATTTTTAAGTTTTGAAATGTAGGAAGAGGAAATGAGAAGGGTAGTGTGGTCTTTTTTGAGTACAAGTGAGAAAAAGTCGGGTACAGTTGATCAACACCCTAAATAAAATGATACTGGAATTTCGTGGTTTGCGGAGCTATTCTGTGGTAGTTGCTACTGTTTTGTCATTTGACTCGTCTTCATCGGAGAAGAAGGCCAAAACTGGTGCAGGAACAAGACTTGTTAACAAAAACGACAGAAAACTCTTGGCAACAATGACAGTATTGCGTCCTTTCCCTCATACACAATGACGTTTTGATAAGTTTGTATTGCTCGTCTTCCTTGCATCTTTCCTCTCTTGTTTGTCTTTGGTACTGGTGATGTCCATATAAATGCATTTCAGACAGATATCATATGCAGCACTTGTTATACAGCCACTACTTTTATCCTCATTTTGCTTCTTACATTTTGCTTGAAACTTGAATGGGGCATCACAACTGAAGGCCTTACGGATGCATTTGGTGAGCTGCCACAGTTTGTGAGTGCCAAGGTGACCAGCCTAAAGAAGCCCACAGTCGAGTGGAGAAGTTGACTGCCCAATCTACACATTTGGCGTGTTTGGTCTTCTTCTTTTGATGGGTCTCCTCATTCTTCTGTTGCCTCTTGTGCTTAGTGTGGCACCAATCCGATGAACTACCTGGTCCAGGCCCCACCCAACATGGCTCTCAGATTGATCACTCCTTCGCTTCCCTTTTCTAGAGTCACTCAAAGAGATTGTGTATGAATCCATTTCAGCCATAAGTTCAGCTACGTAAAAGTCGAATTACTAAGACCTTATGAGTTATGAATTCTGCACGTTTTGCTCTCTTGTAGGATCCTGTTGGTTTGGTCATCTCGATATTACTACTAGGGGATTTCAGCCTGGTGCTGCTTACGTTACGTAACTCCAGTTGTATTTGATGTCAATGGCTGATGTATTTCTCGGACTATTTATATTACCTCTTGGCATCCTCCTGCCGTTTCCAGCTGGGATTAACGCTTTGTTTAGTCATGGTCCTCAACATTCGGCCGGACTTGCTCGTTTGTATGCTCTCTGGAACGTTACTTCTGTGGTCAATGTTGTAAGTGTCTCCTCTCTTGCTTGAGTACTCCGTACAAATGTACAATACAATAAGATCTTAGTACCAGATGTATTACAGTATCTCAGTTCGGCTGAAGTTGTTAACCGACTGTCGGATGTACTCGAAGTGCTGTTTTTAGCTGGACCCGTAATAGAAATTGCCCTGAAATTTCATCAACAAACAGTGGAACATCTTTCTTACTTTCCATCATATTCCAAACCTTAAGAACCGATTTTTACAGATTTACGTGTCGGGAACAGTTCTTTGCAGTATTACATTTCCGCATTATTTGGATTTTTCTATGTTTTATGAAAACAAAAGCCCAAGTCCTTCGAACTTAGCAAATGTGTGCCAAAAGGTTGCTTTTGCCGCCTGACGAAAATTGCATATTCCTGTTTGCTAATTCGGTTAGGATGAAAGTGAATGGTGGATATTTCTGGGTGAATTGCTTTTATGCAAATGTCTTCAGTCTCGGCTCATCAACTGGCACGTCACTAATCTCGAGATACAAGATCGGCTAAATCGCTCTTTGTATAGTACTGACTTGGACGTATTTTGACCGTCTTAAGTCGCCTTAGTATCTTCGTCATTTTCGTTGATTGTTTGCCCAATCTTATTTTCGTTAATATAGATTATGGAAATATTAAGGTAAAAAGTGTTATCTTTTATAAATATGATTACAATTGAAAAATGACCTTATTATAATTAACAATCACCAAAAAGTTTCTTATTATAATTAACTATCACCTGACATAATAAGATTAGGAAACAATTACAGTACTTATACAAGGTATCTTAATTGACGAATTGGTTGTATAAATTAAACAATAAGTCTCACCTTTATCAACGTTAATATTACCGTGAGACCGTCTCTATGAAAATGACGCGTGAAAAAGTAGAGTTACCGTCGAATTCATCGATGCCATGGTTAGTGTTCGACCATAAGGTTGCTGGTAAACGAACTTTCGTGACGTCGTTCTTAGACAACAGTTCATATGTGCATAACAAATTGTCTTATTTACAAAACAAAGTCGTATGTGCTTCCCAATTTGGTTGGGCAATCTTGTTTAATTCTAATGCAAACCCAAAAGATGGCTATTATTTTATCACTCTATGGAACCCCGTAACGTCGATGATCATTCGTATGCCACCGTTGAACTACAACCACCCTTCACGTATGCTTCCAAAGGTG
Source organism: Dianthus caryophyllus (assembly GCA_023091065.1). NCBI lineage: Eukaryota > Viridiplantae > Streptophyta > Magnoliopsida > Caryophyllales > Caryophyllaceae > Dianthus > Dianthus caryophyllus. The sequence goes on from CM041519.1 coordinate 6,372,950, forward strand.
ACGTTGACAGCGCCACCAATTAACGAGAATAAAGCCACTTGCTTCGTTGTTGTATCCTTCGTCGGTGCTGTTTTTGCTTGTCGGTGTCCATCACAGGACGAGGACGACTGGGTGGCCCACAGAATATCGATGAAAAGCGACAGAATTGGTCTAGAGTCGTCTGTTGCGCTTGATGGGGTCGTTTATATTTGGGGATTCGATGACCATCCATCTTCATTACCCAAAATTTGTTTGGTTTCCGTCAAAGTAAATAGTTCACTGCGTTCATACTCTTTAGACGTAAATTACTTATCTATTAGCCTGCCTGAAGAGCTGATATCGGGATTGTTGGACTTGGACACGTATTTTGACTACATGGTTGAATCACTGGGAGTCGTATACTACGTCGTTGTGGGTCAGAAGGATGGATACCCGTATGCGCATGTCGTGAAGTTGTGGAAGCCTGACTTGGACCGACGGGTTCTAGTCCCGGTTAATAATTTGGGTGACCGTGCTATTTACCTGTCGACAAATTCAACCACTTGGGGATTTGCTAATTCGGGTGTTAAACGGAATTGTCTATACATATATCAGACGTATCCAGTACGTGAAGCTGTCGTCGAATATGACTTGAACGATTGTAGTTCGACCTTTTTGCCGTGTCCTACAAAAGTATTTCACTACAAACGTGAAAACGTCGTATGGGTCATGCCACAACTTCCAAGGTTAGTTACATAAAGCTACACGATTTATCAGGAATTAATTGTCGAAGACGAATTGATAATGTTCAACTTATTTTTTATTATTACAGGTCTGTGGAAGTAAAAAAATGCATCGATGAAAACGACGATGAAAATTACGAGGATGTGGTAATGCAGTTGAGTAAAACTACTGATGAATTCGATTTAGATTACATGAGTCAACTTCCGACGGAATTAATAGTGTTATTTGCTAAGTATCTGCATTTGATCGACTATTGGAACTTCCGATGCACCTCCAAGATGATTCACTCGGTTATCGCACCTCAACCTGTTTGGGGAACGAATAAAAACAACTCGTACCCATTATTTCTCGTCTTTGAAAATGACATGGGATCGTGTCGACTAATAGACCCTTGTCGACGAGATACCTCACGCCGTGCTCTCCAACTAGATCAGGAATATTTCACCGTCATTGGGTCGAAGGACTGTTGGCTACTTGTATTACACGATTATCAACCTCGATTCGTTAGTCCCTTCACAAACGAGGCCATAAATTTGCCGCCGTGGAGCAAATTTTTCAACGCAATTGGATTCTCAACCCGACCCAATTGCCCTAATTGTTTGACGATCGCTATATTCCGTAACTACCGCAATGGAACACACGAGTTCAAGTTTCATCAATTTGGGGATACGAAGTGGAAAACACATACATTCATCGACATTGATTTTAATCCAAGTTTGTCGAGTCCGGTCTATCAGTCGGGTGCATTTTACTTTTTAGATAAGGTTGGATACCTTGGAGTACTTGAATGGGTCGACGGAGAAATTAATTGGCGAATATGCAATCAAAACCGACCACTGCCTCGTCAAACTCATAAATGTCGTTCGAGATATCTAGTTAAACACGGCGAGAACGAGCTCCTAGCCGTGGTCATTGCGAAGCTAGGCAAATATATCAAGGTGTACAAATTTAACAATTGCGAGAAGAAATGGGTTCGTGTCCCAAGCATCGGAAATCATGTCTTATTTATAGGCCCATATTCGTCTTCTTCGGTCGCAACCACCGACATAAGGATGAACGACAGGATTTATCTACCGTGGTTGAAAGAGCAACGTACCGTCTACTACTCTATGAAGACACTTAAATATCATGTCGATGATGATTGACATTTCTCATGCAAAGATTTTTTCTACCTCAAGAACCCGTCTAGGTGTTGTTGGATTTAGGCTTTAGCTTCAACCCGATAAGTTATCATCTTTTTATACGACTTAATTTCTTGTACATAGACAATGTTGAGATAAATACAAGATAAAATACAATGTTAAAAAAAAAAAAAAAAAAAAAAAAAAAAAAAAAAGCGTTATTTATTCTTTTGATAATGACCAGATTCAGATATTTGCCCGCAAGGGTGTGGTCTAGTGGTTAAAACATGGGTGAAATTTCCATGGGTCTCAGGTTCAGATCACGAGCCTGTCACCTAGCGTGGTAGCGGCTGCGGGTTCTCCACGTTATCCAGAAAAAATAAGAAAAAATCGTTATTTATTCTTTTGATATTGACCAGATTCAGATATTCAAATTCCGTGAAATTGAAATCAGAACCTTCAAAATTACGAAGAAAATCGTAATTGACTAAAACGTGACAGTGATATTGAAAATGGAAAATATAAAAAAGTAGAAAAACGTGTGGAAAAATAATCACGGTCATCAGTTCATGTAATACGGAGTACAATTCTAGGGTTTCAATCATCTTCAGATCTCAAATTTTCTCCAAAATTTCAACCATTTTTCGTAATTAATTGATTTCTCTCTCATCTCTCACCATTAATGTAGCTTCAATTCGAATCAAACTATCTACATTTTGCACTTTACAATTCACAATTTCCCACGATTTGTGCCAGAAATTCATAGATCGTTTCTTGGGATTTCAACCCTACTTTATTAGTTTCGTGTTTAATTTCTGGGATTTTCGATCTCATTCATCGTTCTTGATCTCAAATTTTTCTCCCAATTTTCTTACATTTCCCTAAATTTGTTGATTTGGGGGGAAAAAATTATGGGGTTTTGGTCGAAAAACCCTAGATATAATCGTTCGATTCTCTGTTTTCTTACTGTTATTTTGTTGTTAGTTCCATTGATTTATGCTCAGGTGATCGTCAATTTATGCAATTTTTTTCTATTAATCTTAATTTTTTTGCCTTGATTGATTTACAGTTTTTTCTGTTAATGTGATACAGGAAGGTGGTGATGATGATGATCACAATGATGGTGGTACTAAGACAATCAAAGATCTCGGTCGACGTAGTAAGGTGAAATTTTGACTTTTTTTGGGTAAAATTTTAATCTTTTTTGAATTTGGAGTGTTTGAAATTTTGTATGAAATTATGAAATGCAGAAGATTTTTAACTGTATCAATGTATGTTTAGATCACATATTTATACATTTGTTTTGTGTAATTTATTTGTATTGAGCTAGCATTGTTCAAAGCTAAAAGTATTGAATGAAAAGTGCTATGGATTAGTGTACATTTCTAACTTTTACCGTAAATGTATAATCGGAAAATAAAATTACACTCTGTATTGAATTATTTGTATTCATTAATCAATAATCTTTCACACACACACACACAAAACAAAACAAAACAAAACAAAACAAAACAAAACAAAAAAAAAAAAAAAAAGAAAAAAAATAGAACTCCGTAGTTCATAGAAGACGAGGAGTAAGTTACGGATGAAAACGAATATGGTTGAAAGGTTGTCATGAATATCGCGTGAAGTCAACCGGGGAGAAAATCTGAAGAAAATGAGTACTTTAATTGTGGATGAGGTTGGAAAGCTTAAATGCCTAAAACTACTAAGGCGGTGTTGTTTTGGACTTACATTCGTTTCAGTTTAGCTCGTTGTAATACGTTTTTGTTTTTTAGTTCAATTTGGATGTTTTAAACCACAAATATTGCGCCTGCATTGTCGTAGCTTCTTCAGCAGTTACCCTTTTTTTTTTTTTTTATCAAACATGAATGTTCACAAAAAGAATATGAGTACTTTTCTTATGTGTCAACTTTGATGTTCTACATTGGAATTTGTATGAGCTTGCGGAAGATAGAAAATGTGGTGTGTTTCTAATTCGGGTTGGTTGTCTCAGATTGTTTTGGAGCACCTGGGAAAAGATGCGCATTCGATTCATCTAGGCATAAATTTGGACTCTGGGTTAGGAGTTTTTGACGCGTTCTTCGCTAGTTTATGCATGATTCTCGTCAGTGAGGTTTGCCCTCTAACATCCTGTGATTTCTTTGTGATGCATACCTTAGAGAATGCATCGGATATAATCCCTTGGTTTCTAATCTAGTGTAGGTCGTAATAGCTGTTGCTTTTGTAATAGATCGGAGATGAAACATTCATTATAGCTGCTTTAATGGCGATGCGACATCCGAAATCCATTGTTCTATCTGGTGCATTGAGTGCCTTGGTTGTGATGACTGTAAGTTCTTCTTTAGTTTTGTACTTTGATTGCTATGTGTATTTAACTGTTCTTCTAACTAATACTATCATCTTCATGGGATTTTAACTGAAATTTTTTAAGAGGGTTTTTGGTTCCAGAAATTTGACGTTCGTGGAGTAGTTATATTGTTTTGTTTGTCGATTTAAAATATTGCTTATATGGTGATTACAGGTGCTCTCCACTGGACTTGGTAGGATAGTTCCAAATTTAGTATCGAGGAAGCATACAAACAGTGCAGCAACAGGTAAAACTTTATGAGCATTTCCATTTCTTTTTTGTCGACTTCTCATTGTTGTCGCCTCCCTTAACCCCGCTCACTCGTAACAGTTCAATTTACAGCATGCATTGTCGTCGCTTTACGCTTCTCATTCGTGTGAACAGTTTCATCAAGAATGCTCGATATCATGCATGCCATAACTTTTTTATTTACGTGCACTTTTCATTGCAGTACTCTATTGCTTTTTCGGATTACGACTGCTTTACATTGCTTGGAGATCTGACCCTAAAGGTTCCCAAAAGAAGGAGATGGAGGAGGTATGCTCGATTTCTGGACGATCTCGCAATTGTACAGTGTCTGTTATCTGGTCACTTACGATAATCTTGAACGGTGAAACACCCTTTTTTGTGTTACCCTGAGTTTCTGAATTCTTAAGCACTCCACGGTGATGAGGCGTTGTTAGAGACAAAAGTGATTCAAGTAGTCTCAGAAATAAATCCTTTCGTTTCGTTAGAAATCCAATTCAACCTGTTAATTTTCGATGCGTCTTTTGCAAGTGCTACCATATGACTAATTATAGATTTGTCTGCCGGAGTATTTTTTTTTTCGAAACAGTGCAGTCTTTACTGACTTGAAAGGCGCGCTCATATGTTCTTGTTTTCGCATCTATTCAGGTTGAAGAAAAGCTTGAGGGAGGACAAGGGAAAACATCAATACGCCGTTTCTTCACACGATTTTGCACTCCAATATTCTTGGAGGTACGTTAAATATTGAAAGGAATACTTGTTCTTTCATATCTAACATATCCATTATCACTTCGGAAATTATTTTACTCCAGCGCAAAGAAAGACCTTCCTGGCCGAGTGGATCGTCTAATTTACCGATTGTTTACTTCATATGTTTGCAGTCGTTTATTCTGACCTTCCTAGCCGAGTGGGGTGACCGTAGTCAGATTGCGACCATTGCCGTAAGTTCGTTTCTCTTTAATTTCCCACGTTCAGTCGGAAATCCAATACCATTCAATTATTGTGCCAACCATCTTCAACATACTTGTTTATAGTACTTTTTACACATGACCGCTTCTTACACTCCAGCTTCTAGCACAACCTCGCTTGGTTTCACTCACTAATCGAAAATATACTCCGTACATATATTGACAGCTAGCAACACACAAAAACGCGCTGGGAGTATGCATAGGGGCAACGCTAGGTCACACGGTCTGCACATCAGTCGCCGTGGTTGGAGGAAGCATGTTAGCATCCCGAATCTCGCAGCGAACGGTCGCAACAGTCGGCGGCCTTCTGTTTTTAGGCTTCTCTTTATCCTCCTACTTCTATCCGCCACTTTAAAGACATACAGTAGTTGCGTAGCTCCATTCCTCAGGCAGTCATCTAAAAGACCACCTGCCGTATATTTTGGTGTGTTACAAATAGTTTGATTCGACGGAGATATAAATTCGGTTCCATTATTATATATTTCGTAAATGTGATATATCAAATCAAAATTCATTTGCATTTCGGACAATATTGGCTAATTATAGAATTTCAATTTGTACGAGTAGTATAGACCGTTCAGTTCTTGTACATTCAATCCGATGCGTCGTGTGTAATTTTCTTATACTTTTCCCTTTCCCTTGTGTTATTAATTGACAATAACTTTTTTTTTGCTTATCTTTCTACTCTTCTTTTAGTGTGGCAAAATTAAAAAAAATTTCGTTAAAAATTACAAACGATTGACGGATTATCTGGTAAAATAATTTGTACTTGCATATCATTTTTTTAATAATTATATACGGAGTAACTTTTTTCAATGTTATACGATACGACAATCGATATCGAAGATAAATACACTATAGGGGGCATTGAATGTGATCAATTTTTTTTTTTTTTTTTTTTTTGGAAGTTTAGGTCAAAGTCAATAAGGGCATGCACTTTTAAGTCTTTGGTTGAAGGCAGCCTTCTAGTTCTAGTGCAAGTTATTGACGTTGCATGGAACCTTCTTCAATCTTCATGCAAATACAGAGTACCTAAAACACAACATCACATTTTTTTATATGCAAAAATAATACTCCCTCCGTTCCATTGATTTGTTTACAGTTTGACTTTTTTATGAGGAGGATTTAAAGAAAATATAAATAAATGACTGAGACAGAGGGAGTAATAAAATTTTAGGGTTATTTTGCTACAATTGTGATTAATTCAGTAAAAATAATATTAATACTCTCTTATAACGTATAATCATCAAATATGTGGGCTATATATATTAGTCTCTCCATTCTACTATCTTCTTCTCACTTTCCCTAAAAGAAAATTTCATTATCTTCTTCCCATTTCTATTTTTGCCAATTTTTCATCAATCTCATCCACACAATTTACTTTATTATTTTTCTACTTTAATCTCATCCACACAACATTTCCATCTTAATAATTGTTACGTATTGAAATGGGAAGAACTAGACCTGTCAAACGGGTCGGGCGGGTCGGGTTCGGGTTATACGGGTCGGGTCAAAATACGGGTCGGGTCAATACGGGTTCGGCTCAAATACGGGTCGGGTTCGGGTCGGGTCGGTTTCGGGTCAAAATACGGGTCAAAAATACGTTTTTCGCGCCTTTTTATTTATTATTTTTTTAATTAAAAAAATTCTTTTATTATTATTTTACATTATGTACATCTTTTATTGTACATATGTAATACTAAAGTTGATGTATATTCATTCTTGTAATTTATAAAATTAAAATAGTCTATTTATGAATATATTCATAAAATTTCAATCATAATTTTCATTATCATTTTAATATTTCAACTTATAATATTGAGGTTGTAATAATTATTAATATTAAATTATTTTTTTTCATGAAATTTTAATTTTGTAGGTTCAAAAAGTCTTGTTACACGAAATTACACTTGATCCATCGAAATCGAGCGAATTGAGTCTTGACCCTAAATTAACGGGTCATTTCGGGTTCGGGTCATTTTGGGTCACGGGTCAAATTTTACGGGTCTTGACCCTAAAAAAACGGGTCGGGTCGGGTCGGTTTTTCGGGTCGGGTCGAATTTTGACAGGTCTAGGAAGAACAATATGAAATAGAGGAAGTAGTATCTAATGGCTTTATTAGTTAAGATAAAAGATGAATATATCAATATTGTAAATTGGTTAATATTTAACCTAATTTGATGTGTTCAGTCCCAAACTATCGAATCAAATTATCAAATTTTAGTAAGTTTGTGTACCGCAAAATAGCTTAATTGATTCGACAAATTCATGGATATAAGAAAACATATTATTACACTCAAGCTACCTAACATGAACCGCTTTAAATTTAATATTTTACTTTGTATAAAATTATTTTAAACATGTATTCCTAGTCCATACTTCTTATCAACACCGTCAAATTTCAAAACCTAATCAAATTAGGTGTCTTGACCATTATAAATAGTTAGTTCATCCTCAAATACCTCTTAATTTTCATGTAAACATTATTTTTATTAGTCTCCCACGTCCCGATTATTCATTTAACAAAAATATAAGGTAAAATTCTCAATTTAGTCTAATTTTACAATTACTCATTATACAAATCATAAATTTTACCGATATATTTTGACCGTATATCATATCATATACTCCGTACCTAGTAATAGATAAGATTCTCACACATATTTTTTTTTTAACATTATCCATATATTACATCATTAATTTAGTTTTTCTTGTATATAATACGTAATAAAAATAATTTTTTAAAAAAAAAACAATAAAAAAAATAAATTCAAGAATCCTATTATTGGAACACTATGTTCAAACCCAATATAAATACCTAATTTTTTCAACAAAAAATTTGGGGGAAAATTCTGGCAAATGACGAAGATGATGAGGTTAAAAAAATTGGTAAATTTGTGACAAAAAATCGATCTTTTTCTCCTTCTAGTAAAAAAAATAATAATAATAAAAAATTGTTTCTTTTCACCAAAATTTTTGTTCAAGAATGAGTGTGATTTTGCTGGAGAAGAAGCAGAAAAAGGAGAAAAAGAAGGAAAATTCAAACAACAACAATGGAGGAAAAAGAGAAGAAGATGATGATGAAATTAATGATAATAATGATGAAAACGACGACGTTTTAGTCCCACCAATCAATTTTTCAATGGTTGAAGAAGGGCTTTTTAGATCTGGGTTTCCTGAACCCTCCAATTTTTCCTTCATTGAAACCCTAAATCTTAAGTCTATTATGTGAGTTTTCTTTAATTTCATTGTAATTTATTGTTGGGTTTTTGTTTAATTGCATTGTAGCAATTTATTACATATGGTTTTTTTTTTTTTTTGGTTAATTACATTATAGTTGCTGAGTTTTTGATTAATTTCATTGTAGTAATTGATTGCATTAGTAATTTTTCCCCCCTTTTTAAATTGTAATTTTTCACTAATTATATTGTAATTTGATGGGTTTTTGTTTAATTACATTGTAGCAATTGATTACATATGATTTTTATTTATTTTTTTATTTTATTTTAGGTTAATTACATTATAGTTGCTGAGTTTTTGATTAATTTCATTGTAGTAATTGATTGCATTAGTAATTTTTCCCCCTTTTTAAACTGTAATTTTTCACTAATTACATTGCAATTTGATTGAATTTTGTTTTAATTACATTTGATTGTATTGTGATTGATGGTTTTTTTTTTTGGGTTTAATTACATTGTAGTAGCTGATTATATTAGTATTTTATTTCAATTATCATTAATTACATTACAATTGCTGGTGTAAATTCTTTTTGGTTGATTTTTTTTTTTTTTTGTTCTTAATTACATTGTAATTGATGTTGTGATTGGTAATTTGTTTGGTAGATATTTGTGCACTGAGCCATATCCAGAAGAACATTGCAAATTCCTTGAATCTCATAACATTAGGCTGTTTCAATTTGGAATTGAGGGTACAAAGGTATATTCTTTTGTTTCTTTTTTTTATATTTACGTATGAACGATTTCATTGGATCATTCATGTTATCGGAACCCACGTGATTCTTCGATTAAGTCCTTGTTTTTGTTGTTGTTGTTGGTATAATTATTGTGAATTTTTACGGAGTATTGTTCTTGGCTAAGAATTGTTATTTCCCTGAGGAAACCTTTGCGAAAAGAATAAGATATACTGTGTATTAGTTATGCAATTCGATTTTTCAGAAAATTAATTTCTCTGTATTTATGATTATTAGTTAATTGTTGTTTGTAGAAATTTGAAAGAGGTGTGCTAAAAAAGTAAAAAGTAAGACTAAATTTGTGTAATCAAAAATTTTGATTTCTAGCTGCTTTTTTTTTTTTTTTTTTTTTTTTTTGGGAGCTTTTGTTTCATTTTACCTTTTTTTTTTTGGAATATTAGGTTCGAATTTATATCATATTTGTTGACTAATCGATAACTAGACTTGATAACGGTGATGAGAACCTACTTAGTTAGTACTAGTGTACTACTCAGAACTAGTTAGATTCATCCAAGTTTATATTTCTGTAGTTTGTTTCGGTAACTGATGGTCTTTCCTCCTCACTTCCACGTCAGAGTGAGTGTGCTAGACTGTCACATCCATGTAGGGAAATTTTCTGAATGGAACATCATAGAAAGTGAAAGATATTTGAGGTTCATCTGTCGACGTCTTAGGAGTGGTTGAGATTAGTAAGAATCTCCGAGGTGTAAATGACGCTTTTTCAATTGGTGTAAAGTATGCTTATCGCCTTTTTGTGTCTCTAGGTGTCATCTAAGCGGGCTTTAAAGTCGCTTTAGCTGTTGCCCCAGCGTCATCATCCGGAATCGTACATGAATTATGGAATTAAATGATAAAACTTACTCTGTAAAACTAACCAACATGTTGATTTGTCATATTCTGTTGCAACAAACAATTTTTATGCTAATTTTAGCGGCGAAATAAAAATGGTTAATTATCAACTTTAGCTAACAAATCCCGAACGTTGATGACATTTAGCTTGTTGTTTGTGTTTCGACTAGAGTGTAGGCCTTGGTCTTTTGGACTTAATTTTGTTGAATTGAACCTACCTAGTGACGAATGATCTTAACCTTTTCGGAGACGAGGACTAACTGACTTAAAGTTTAACATGAACATGCACAACTATGATATGGTCATAATCAGTTATAGAAACTCGTTAACGTCAGTCCTTATGGTGACACGGGACTGTATTTTCCCCGTTTTTATTCTTATACTGTTGCTGTTTGCTTCGTGGCAGGAGTCTGTCCCTGAGCATGTTATCTCTAAGGCTCTTAGAATTTTAATGGGTAATTCCATATGAATTTTACTAGTATAATCACGTGTAATCCTAGTTCTCGTCTTTTTTCTTCTGATTATGAGTTTTAGACCATCATACTTACGTTTAGTGCTTGCTTTTCGTGCAGATGTGAGAAGTTATCCAGTTCTGATTCATTGTAAACGTGGAAAGGTAACAGTCATATAACTTGCTTCATATATTTCCTACCTTTTCTTCTTCATCACTTAGTAGACTATAGTAAAGTTGTGCATTAAACCTTACAAGAAGACTATAAAACCCCGTTACTCAAATCAAATTCGACTCTTCATAGTAAAGTGTTTGAACTTTTCAGCTTCAAGCCTTCAATAGTTGGAAACTTGCTTTCTTAGCTGTTGAATGTGTAAATGTACTTGTTCATTTTAATAAGCCGTGTCACTGAATTAGATCGGCTGGTGTCTGACAGCATAGGACAGGTTGCGTTGTCGGTTGCCTGAGGAAATTGCAAAACTGGTGCTTATCGTCGGTGTTTGAGGAATATCAGCAGTTTGCAGGCGCCAAAGCAAGGAAAACTGACTTGAATTTCATGGAGGCGTACGACGTTTTGCACTTGAGACAGTCACTTTATAGCCTTATCTTCCAATATCATGGCTACGGTTCAAACAAAAGACGCTTGCTCGACAGAGAAGAAAGCGTGCCTCAATCCCGCATCAAATCAAGCTAGTGAAGTGCGGGTTTTGGGTTCGACTTTGCTTTTGATTTTGTGGATCTGTGATTCGGAAAATTTTGGTGGAGAGAGAAAGCCAACATTTGGTTTTCAATGTCATTCTTGACAGTGTGGATATGTCGTATATTTTTCATTTTATCGTTATGGTGTTTGCTTTTTTAAACACCTTCTAAAGAGAAGAACGAGTAGGTTCATGTTTATCGTCTCTGCACCTCCGCAGTTTTAAATTGCTGATTACATAAGTTACTATATCAAGTAAATAATTTTTCCACCCCCGTTATCGGTGTCAGACTCATATGTAAATTTGCATGTACAGTCCCCCTGAAGTTTGGTTTCGTAATGTTTTCGCGACGCCAGTAATAATAATATATTGTTATTAAAGTATTATTTCATCGTTGATTCTTGTTTTTCTGCTCCTTCCATGTCTTATATGCCTACTCCATTTAGGACCTGTTCTTTTCTACTTTTAAAGTTCGAATCGAATCGAATTAATCAATAGAATGAATGAAATGAATCGAATCAATCGAATGAATCGAATCAATCGAATGAATGAATCGAATCGAATCGAATCGAAATGAACTAAATCGATTATTATTATTATTATTATTATTATTATTATTATTATTATTTTATTATTATTATTATTATTATTATTATTAGGTTTAAGCGGTTTTGACATCCATTGACATCAAGAACTAAAAGAATCAAGAAATAAAATAATAATAATAATAATAATAATAATAATAATAATAATAATAATGTAAGCTGAATTTAATATAATGGAATGGAATCGAAATGAATCGAATCGAATCGAATCGAATCGAATGGAATGAAATGAATCGAATCGAATCGAAATGAATCGAATCGAATGAATCAAATGAATAATTTGGAAAGAATAATGCGCCCTTAATATTTATTTGAAAACCCAAAAAATCAGCTAAGTTTCAGAGTTGTAGCTGAGTTCGAACGAGTTCAAAAACCGGGCGATTTTACAGTTAACCCGAGCAGTGCAAAATTCATGGCAAAATCTCCTACAGAAGCTTTAAAATGGTGGGGACCTGACTCCTTAGGCATTTCAATATCGATCGATCATACGAGTAACTGAAAGTTGTATCGTCCGAATGAAACAGCTAACAGAGAAAACTGTTGATATTGAAAGTTCATCCAAGTAAAATTGTAAATAGAGAATGTTGCTGATTTCCAAATTTCAACCATGTGAACTGACCATCTTATTGAATTCAGACAATGAATTATATATACCGAGCTAACGACCTATGGAGAAAATGGCAAAACGATAAAAACATAAAATGAATTGTTGAAACTAAAAACAAGCGAAGATTATTAACTCTAGAAACTAGCACCACATCTAAACTGCGCAGCACTATCTTTCCAGGCACGCAACGCAAATGCCAAAACCGAACAAGAACACCAAACATCACTTCACGCCCTTCACCTGATCCGAGATGCCAAAAATATCACCTTTGTATCCAAAACGTTGAAATTGTCGAGCATGGTATAGAAAAGAATCTGACTCCTGATACTAAAATATTCATAGGATCCAAGTATCGGAAATACTCCATAGTTAATCAGGCTCATTTAACTCCCTTTTCTCGTCGATAAAAAGTCTCACTGTGCATGCCCGAAATTGAGAAAGTGAGGTAAACAGAGAGAGAGCGTAATCCATTTGGTAGTTCTTGGAAAACAAACCTGATTATTTAAGAAAGTGTGTCAGTAAACCACCTTGAAAATTTGTGAAATACTTGAATAGATCAAAAGATGAGAATTTCTACCTTATTGCACACTCGAAATCAGGGTCTAGCAAAGCGTTCAAGACGGAAAATCCCCCATCATGTTGTACGAATCGGAATTTTGAACTTTATGCATGTCTGTGGGGTAGAGTGACTCGTCACCCTGTTCCTGCTTTGGTCTGATGGGTTTGACATCAATGTCCTCAAGTTGCTGTCCCCCGTATAACGGTTGAACTGATGAGAGCATTCTTTCGGGATTCGAATAACTGGTAGTGGTATGGGAAAATCCGACATGTGGTGGCATGGGAGGATCTGTAACGGTCCGCATTATACCACCTGAATACGCTGAATGGTGACCACCTGCCAAACCAAACGGATTATATTGTGCAGTATTAGGCAAGGAAGGGTATGTCATTTGGTAAAATGGGGGAGGTGCTGCGTAAAAGTTTGATCGAAAGAAGTCATTGTCGCATCTCATTCTTGCATCGAAAGGCGGTGGAAGATCCTGAGAATTGGGTTCGGGTTTTGGATGATGGGGGTTTCGAGGTAGTGGCAGATTAGGGTGCGTATTGGTTGCAGAAGTCGGAAAATTTCCACTGCCTGAATTTGCATGGCAACTGTTTCTTGCAGCTGGCACTTCATGGTTGTGCTTTCCTTCGTAGGTCGTTATCACGTATTTCAAATTGTGTGAGGCCCTCTCGACATGCTTCCTCACATTACACCCGGCACTGGTGCATTTGTAGTAACTCCTGCACATTTTTTTAGCATGTTTGGACGATTTTTTTAGCGCATAAGGTTAAATTAAATTATAGCTGACCAAGAGTTAATCGGACGAAAGATGCTGGAGAGTAAAATATACGCAGGAAAAGGTAAATGAGCGAGAAAACCGATATTACCTGGGATTTGGATTTCCCTTGACAACCTTTTGGCCATATTTGCGCCAACGATACCCATCGTCAAGAATATCCACATCGCTCTCTATCTGCACGACAACTCTTGGTGCACGGAGAGCCCTAGAACCTAAAGTTGTTTCGGTGTTCCTGGAGAAATATCAAGTCGAAAATGTAATATATTCAGTACGTAGTTACGGTTTGTTCCAGTACACTGACAAATACTCCCTCCATTCTAAAGTGTTCTAATTTTCAATTGACAGAATAACTAAGGGACGACATTAAACAATTGAAAATTTCCTTTTTAGTAGAGTGGTACGTAAACAATCAATTGGAGGGAGTAAATCATTACAATACCTTCGTTTTGAGTCTGGTTCCTTCTCGTCATCATCTACAGGCAAAAGTTGACCAGGTGTCGCAGCATCTTCTTCGTCATCATCATAATTGCCAAGGGTTGACGACAACTCGGGTGTCCCAGTTGACTCAAGCACACCAAACGGTGTCTTCTCAGCGTTTGATGGTGGATCAGATATTTCAGTAACAACGGATGCTGAGGAAGGCCGCTCAAAACCGTCAATCTGCCAGTTTGGGCCGATCTTAGTATCCAACTTCGCGTTTTCCCAAGCTGAGCAGCCTTCAGTTTTCGCATAATAGTCGGATGTCTCGTTGGACGGGAATGACCCAAAAGGCGATTTTCGACAGGGTTGCGGTTTAGGGTGATTATGGGCATTCTTATAAATTATTTCCGTAATTTGGCCATCGTGAGAACGCTCAACCTTTTTCTTCACTTGACAGTTTGGATGTGTGCATTTATAATAACTCCGGGGATATTCACTACCCTTGACTTGTTTCTGTCCATATTTTCTCCAATTAAAACCGTCTTCTGTAGTTCTCGCAGAACCTGCACTAGCATACATTTCTTTCTGGTCCTCCTCAAAAGAATTTTGGGTTCCTGAATCATCTTGCGTGGGAGTTTCATTTTTCACCGGCATCTGAGCACAAGCTAACACATTTGTTACAGATGGTTGCAAAGTAGACGAGTCGGAATTCCAACTCAGGTCGCCAGAAAAATTTCTGTCAGGAGGTATCGAAGCACTGCAGTTGTTTAAGCTTGCTCCTTTCGCCAACTGCGCAGGATATTCAAAGTCCACTGGATGTTGTTGCATAGAAGAAAGGTATTGATAGTCAACATGATCAACCAAAATCTGAGCCAAGACACGCAAAACATGTCAGATTAAACGCTAGTACAAATTACTAAAGGGATAGATGAAATGGTCGACAAAGGTCATAATCCTCAGCTGAGCATTGAAACGATGTTTTAGTTTGCGTTCAGAAAATGCATACTCGCCTAAAGTGCTATGTGTGAAACAAAATCCTCGAGATTGCTGACGTAGATATATGTATATAAGCCAGTTAATATTATGGTCAAATAAACCTGGCTCTAAGGCTAACAGAGTTAACTGAAAGAGGTTACGTTTGTCAATCCAGTGTTATCTAACACGGAGTGAAGCAGAGCTAAATGAAGGACTGAATCATGAAATCAAACGTTTAAGGTAAGTGTGAAACACTGAGACATGCAATAGATGTCGCGAGTAGAATCGACAATAGTACCTGGTTTTGTACATCACTGAAAGATGCTAGAGAAGTAGTGTCGGAATGAGACCTAAAAATGGAGGATAAACCACCGTCGCAGTTGTAGTTTGAATCTGCAGGTAATGACGGTATCATCATTTGACCATCTCTATGAAAAGACGGGTTTGAAAACGTTCCTGTCGTTGGAGAAAGCTGCACAACCACATAGAGATTAAAGTCTACTGTAATAATAGATTGCTTCAATGTTCATTGATTACAGATAACAGTAAATATAATTTCGCATTCATAGAACCAAGCGTTTCATTAAAAAAAAAAATCAGAAAAATATTAATTGCTTTCAATCAAGTATAGAACTAGATAATATTAAAGTTCAAATCTGGTAGAAATCATGTTACTACTTCAATCATTTATTTCCGTAATTAGATACATACCAATTTAACGAAAGTGATATCTTTAAGCTGTTTTAGACAAGTGACACAAACGACGAAAGAAGTTACATCAATATCACATACAACTAATAGTACCGCCAAAGACGGTGTTCCCCTATTCATACGCGGTTTGCCATTACACACTGTAAAGTCGTATACCAATTTACCGACAATCAAACCTCAGAATATGTCCTTATTCAGCCCGATATCAGGAGCACAAAAAGAGAAAATAAATAAAAAATCTTGTAGATTAGCGCAGCGAAATCATGATATCACTCAAGATTTCATTCATCTGAAATATTCTTAAAATTATCAAACATTTCATCAAACATTAGGGATCGTGAAATGACCTCAGAAAATTTCAAAAAACACACGAAGACAACATGGTATCGAAGAAAATCAACCTGAGAATTAGGCAGCAAAATCGGGGAATCGAGCAACATATGGGGACTAAGACCGGGAGGAATAGTAACAAAAGACGACGAGGAACCACCAGGCGAGGGCAACGGGCTACTAGTCCTAAAACGAGGCGTACTAATTTTAGCAGCATCAAACCCTAATTTACGCGCTCTCCTCTCAGCTATACTCCCCTCATTTTTTATCCCACAATTCATTTCATCACCATTAACACAACTCAATTTCTCGACACCAAATTTCGAGTTCTCGACATTATTTACATGATCATCAGCACCCAAATCACCCTCTCCATAGCTTAACTTATCTACGAAACCCGAAAATGTTATATCTTTCCATTCATTCAATCCTTCAACATTTTCTTCCATTTTAATCATGTAATGATCAGTAAATCCCCAATTTAAAAACCCTAATTTCCCAATTTTTTTACGACAGTAAATAAAACAAGATTAAAAATTGTTCCTCAAAAACCCTATATAATTCTCACTTAATCGAGTCAAATACTGCCCGTTGAAGCTCAAATTACACCAATTTTTCCGGTTTTCGCCGATTTTCTGAAAAACAATAAACCAAATCAAAATTGATTTCAGTCACAATAATTATCAAAATTGTAACTTCATCAACTAAGTTCATCCAAAATTAACTTAAAAACTCGAAAAAAAAATTTAAAAAAAAAAAAAAAAAAATTAATTAATCTTACTCGTTATACCTGTAGCTGAAAAAAAAATGCAAACTTCTGGAAAAAAAATTGGGAGCAATTCACCGGGAAAAATTATACAAAAATTCAAAAAGAATACAAATTTTTTTATGGAAAACAAAAATTAAGTGCAAAAAAATTACAGTAATTAGTAATTCAAATTACAGTAATTAAGTGAACAATTAATTATATAATAAATGGTGCGAAAATCGAAATTGATTTTTTGAGTTTCAAAGAACAAAAATAAAAAGTGAAGAAGAAGAAGAAGAAGAAAAGAAGGTTTAAGAATATTTTATTTATTTATTTATTTATTTATTTTTCAGTTCACTGTTTTATAATTAAAGAATTAAACTTAATTAACAACTTAATTAGTTGCTTAATCACCTTTTAATCACACGCTGTTTAATATAATTTCATTTTTAATGACGATTTTTCGGAGAATTCGGAGGCTTTGTTCCCACGTGTTTTGGGTTTTGGGATTTGTTTTTTTTTTTTTTAATTACGGAGTATTATTTATTTTTATTATTTAATTTATGTTGTATTTATAAGTATTTAATTTTATTAAACCATGTATAAAAAAAAATTGAAAAGGAGGGGTAACGAAGTTAGTAAAATCTAGTAAAATTAATTCCTTAGATTTGATAATTTATGTGAGAGAGTGTCTATTTTTAGAATGCGAGTTAATTATATTTTTGGGATGAGTTTTTGAGATATCTAATTTTTTTTAGTTTTATAATTTTGCACGTGGTAAATTTCAGAAGAAAAAAATTACCCATAACTATTGCTTTTCGATTTGATCAGTAAGTCTCCTATTACGTTAAGTTAATGTGAGACCAAAGTACAAATTGTAGTTAAAAGGATACAAAAACATGAAAAAATCTACTGAAGTCACTTTTTAGGGGTACTAAAAAAATTAATTACAATTAATAATAAATATCACTAAATGGTACAAAAACTATATAATTGAGTACAAATGAGGCTAACTTACAATAAATTATTGTGAGGCTTGACTCACACAAGAATTTGTGTTTTACAAAATGGTTTATCACTTCTAAACCTATAACTACAAGTTGCGACTGATCAAAGTAGTTTTAAAACTCGAAACGAGGATTACCACGGGTTAAGTGGCAACCTTCAAGGTATTTCTTACTTATGATGAATTATGTGTCGATTTGAAAAAGAAAAGATTTTTTTATATTATAATCATTTTAAAGTATTTTTAAATTTTTTTATGGATTTACGGACTTAACACTCAATATTTGTTTACCATTACAGGAGTATGTTGAAACTGCACGTGATTAGAAATATTTTATTTGCTAAAAGCTATAATCTCGAAAACAAATTAGACTGAGAAATTATTCATTTTTGCATGATTTCAAGTAAATAAACTGATCAGTTCGAAGGTTTATTCAAATAAAACGATTACTTGTTCAATTTTAAATAAAATGTGAAATTATCGTGTTGGGTGAATGCAAACACATGTAATCAAGTCGTGGACAAACAATTGAAATTGACTCGTGAAATAATTTGGTATGTGGACAAGATCATACTCCGTAATAAAGTTTTTGTGTGTAATGTTATGCCATAATGTTTGGTAACATCACAACCTATATTTAACATTACCTGAATTGACACACACAATTTTATTTTTATTTAGTTCGAATTTGAGCACAATAGGATTGCAAAAGGCACACAATAATGTAATCCGACATGAGTTTTAGCATCGCTAGTATATAGATAAAATAAAAATAAAAATAAAAAAAGCTACTCATATCAATAATTGATGCAAAATTACATATATCGATTTTTTTTTTTTTTTTTTATCTAATGTCAATAATTATGTCATGTTCTGCCGTAGTAATGTTATATGGAGTAATTATTTTAAGAGATATTTCCCATGGTACCCTCGAACTTTGACAGATTACACATGGTACCCCATGTGTGAAGTTTGTTCACATGGTACCCCTAAACTTTGTGAATATGTGCCCAATATGTCCATTTTGTGACGGAAAACTTGACGACGTTAAGTTTATGGAAGAAGACGCCAATTATGAGTTTATGATACATTTAGACCAACATTATTCCTCAATTAAATGCTATTATTTGTACTCTAATCAACAAAATTTACACTAAATAATCAACTCATAATAGCATTTAATTGAGGAATAATGTGGGTTTAAATTGTACCCTAAACTCATAATTGATGTCTTCTTCCTTAAACTTAACGTCGTTAATTTTTCCGTCACAAAATGGGCATATTGGGCACATATTCACAAAGTTTAGGGGTACCATGTGAACAAACTTCACACATGGCACGCCAGAATCTGCCAAAGTCAAGTGCACTCTTAAATATCCCTTATTTTAATTGCTTTTGTTTGTATTACTCCGTATTATCTAACATCATGTTCCGCCGTAATATATTTAACGTCATGTTCCGCCGTAATATAATTTTGTTTAAAAACATATATTCAAAATATAAAATCCCATTTTGGTTAAAAATATCCCTAAAACATCGGAGTATATGATATGATCTTGTTCTAGTAAACAAAATAGAATTGTTGCAAAGAATATCCTTGTAATATTCCGTACAAATATTCCGTACAAATATTAACAAGTAATTAACAAACACAACAACGTGGATGAAATAGCCCTGTTTATTAGGATTATTTGTTGGTAATTAGTTATCAATTAACATACAATTAACAAAGTTCCCACTAATACGCCCTTAGTTTATGTGGTCATCTACTCTTGTTTTTCTTTTTTTATACCTCTCATTTATAACGGAAAATGAAATTGCGTCACCTGATGTCTAGTTACATATACATTTTAGTAAAAGAAATTAAAGTAAACTAGGAACGACTTTTTAAAGTAGCTCGTTTACAAATTAGTCACAAATCGACTCTGAATCACCAATGTCTTCTTCGAGGTCAGGGACAGCGTCGTCTTTCATCACGGTGTAACTTGAGGCGGAGGTTGTGCTTCCGTCATTGGTGTCGTCTTTCGTGGTGCTCATGCTTACGAGCTCAGCTTTCCGCTTCTTTCGATATTGTTGCCATTTCCTCAGTGATGAACCGTCAAACTCCCTTTCTTCCCCGAGAATTGACTCTGAGTTATCCTCACTTTGTTGTCCTTCGAGAGCACCTCGAGGAACGAAAACTCGAGATGAAATCGGATATATTAGTATCGGCTTGAAGAAGTAAACTAGGAGTAAAAGCAAAAGTATGTAGATGTAAGATGAAGTCCACACATAGAATGTCCATTTCCAATTGTAGATCAATTCTTTTACCCTAGGGAGCTTAGACCGCATTACGAGTTCCGCCTCGTAAAGTTGGGGTAGGTACAAGGTACCGGCTCGAGGCATTAGCGTTATTTTGATTGCGCCCGTTCGTGCTAGGGTAGTTTCCTTGTAGTTGAGGACGTTGATCATGATCTTTTGAGTTTCATCTGCAAGTCCTAGGACGAGCGGTATGCCCATTGCGAGTGTGCGCATTAGCCGTATTGGATGGCTTTGGAAACGTAACATTGTCGGTTGGCTCGACATTGCAATTATTTTCCCTTTCGTTGATATGACTTCAGCTACAACCTGTTAATTGATAAACGATCATTGTTAGTACGAAACAAGGTGATAATTGATAAATGATAGTGTAAATTGAAGCAACTTTTTCTAGCAAATTCAAGCTTTAAGAATACGAGTACTTAATTATATACGACATACGAGCAATTCGTATTTAAGTAACATAATCATGTTCGTTCTTTGACAACTTCATCCACGATACAATATGGGTTTGAACATCCACATAACTTTCTAGTAATAAGAATTTGGCATCTAATAATATCATCGCCGTAACAATAATGTTTTTTAGATATAGGCCTCACTTAAAACGGATATTTACAAACCCGTTTTAATTGAGTTTAAATGGGTCAATTAGTATCCCGCTTGTGGAGATAAGAAAAAAAAAATGAAATGTCTAGGGAATAACAAGATGTGTCTTATTGCAAATGAGTCATCATTTGATTCATTTTAAGTTGAGATGGCTTCCGTCTTTAATGAGAATTTGTGATTGGCGACATTGCATGCTATATCAACCAAGCAATTCAAATACGATGACTTCATGTGTTATAATTTTCGATATTTCCCTACATTAATTCACCCATAACTAGTCTATCAGAACCATACATACTGTAAATTAAAAATCGTTACAAGACCAAGGTCATTTTCAATCCGTTTTGACTTTTTAGAGTTAAAGAAGCAAGAACATTATTGCACCGAAAATAGCAAAACTAATGAACGTATATATACTACATGCAACAATTACAATTCCCGAGTAATTATAGTAAAAGATTACTTTTCACTACGAATGTGAAATGGGAATTTTCTAGTCTACTAATGTAAAGTCATAAATCGTGTCACAATTAAGCTGATTGTGACCATTATTGACTAAAACTTAACCATTAACAATTGTCACAAACTGCTTAAAAATGTTATCACATTTAAGCTGGACGTGACCGTTATTGATTAAAACTTGGTTAACAATTGTCACAATCTGCTTAAGTAATTAAATATGATCACATTTTATGTACCAAAAAACTCAACTTTGATACGATGTTGCATGCATGCATGCAATACATAACCAAACCTGAAAGAGGCCGACATCCCGATTATAATCAGAATCGGGCACCAAAAGCTCCAACGAAACACGAAACCGATGCCCCACCGGCACCGCCACTCCACCACCACCGTGACCGCCACCGCGACCACCACCAACAACCACCAAAGCCTCAGGATTAACCCTCGTATAATCGAAAAACAAACTCTTTCTCACAAACAAAGGCTCCTCAACCAAGTAATTCACCAACAAAACTCCCAACACCACCGCGGCCACCATAAGCAAGCTCAAAACCGTTCCTACGTACAACGCTCCCACCACTCCCTGAGCCACCCTCCTCACCGCCTGCTCCACGGCTGTCCCGCCACCGCGCGCGGCGGCGGGTTTCGGTGGCGCGGTGGTGAATGGGGTGGCTATGGTGATGGCGACGTTTTCTACCATGTTTGGTAACCAATTTATTAACTTCATTATTGTTGTTGAATTGTTGTAATAATTTTTGTCTTCCATTATTGTTTTGTTTTTGTTTTTGGTGTTGTGTTTTCGAGTGAAAAATGGTGGAGAAGAAAGGTTGTGTGGCAAAAGAAGGGGGAGGTGTGATGCTGATTATGTGACATGTGCGTATATATGCATGCATGCAACATAGTTTTTGAGTTATTTTATTTTATTATTATTTATTTACTCAATTAGATATTGTATTTAATGTTTTAAAACTCGAGTGTTATATACTCCCTCTATCATAATCATATTCAATTTTTTTTTTTTTTTTTTGATAAGGAAAGAAAATTAGGTTGATCCTCTGGAATAGGACCAACTCATCTCATCCTTTCGGATGAGTGAGGTAAGCGGGAGCCAAATGCTCTCAACCCACCTCGAGGAAGTAGGACACGAATGTCCTATATTAGCCATAAAGTCGGCGACTTTATTGGCCTCGCGAAAGCAATGATTAAAACTAAAACTCTTAAAAAAAGATAGTTCAATTTTAACATCTTCAATGACAGAAGAAATTTCCCAAGGGATTTTCCAAACTCCTTTTAGGGAATTAATTACACATAGATTATCCCCCTCTATAATTAGATCGGTAATACATCCTTATCATATTCATGTATTTGATTAAAATACGGAGTATACCCTTATTTTATATATATTTTACAAATGTATAGAATTGGTTGAAATGGAGGGAGTAAGTGTAAGACAAAGTAATATTCTACTCCGTAATAACTAGCTGATTAGTTAATAAAAGCCTTAGAGGTGGTCAATTATATAGCTAGACTCAACCTGTCAATCAGATCAGATTTGTGTAGTGACTTATCCGATTGATGGGTTGGGTATGGCGCACTACATCTTTGTCTTTTTTTTTATAACTGGAAGTGACGTTTAAGCAGTTAGCTCAGTCCAACCCCCCAAATGTGCTGTGATTTACTCGACACGGCTTGGCCCACCAAAGTCTCGGCCATTCCATGTAATGTGTCGTGCTTGGGTCAAGATTTTTTTTTATTATCACCAACGGGCCGGACTCATATCTTAATACACAAGCCTAGTCAAGCTTAAGCCCTGCCGTCACCCCAAAAGAGTGGTTCTGAGTCGAGCAAAACAGGCCTGACCGCTACGGGCCTTCCTGGACTCACCCTCGCCCGATCCTTTGCCACCTCTACTTATAGTCGACGGCCTTTATAGTCGTATTAAATTTGATCGGCTTGACCTGACTAGCCTTTCGAAAAGGTTGGATCAAATAGAGCAAAATAGATTCACCGAGCTATGGATTGATCTAAGCTTGGCCCTTGGTCACCTCTACTAAGACCATCCCTATTGGTAAAATGGGAAGGTGTTCATGAACACAAAAAAAAAAAAAAAAAAAAAAAAGGAAAACTAATTTTGAAGGGTTCACCGTTTGTGTACAGAGTGCTGCAGAAAACCACTGCAAAAAATATAGTTCACCATATAGTTGTCCTTTTTTTATTGGTAGTAATTAATTTTGTGAAAAAGTCAACTTTGCATGGAAAGTGGGAAATTATCAATTACTCCGTAAATGGTAGCTATGCATGCAAAAAAAAAAAAAAACTGTCAGGGGAGGGTGGGTGGAGGGTTCTTTTTTGAGTGGTAGTAATTAATTAACCAACCATTTACTAATGAAAATAAATATACACTATTATTTAGGTAAAAAAGTTAAAAAAAAAAATTAAAAAATATGCCAATGTTTATATTTTTTTTTTCTCTTTAAAAGGAGACCAATTTTTACCAATTTTATCATACTTAACATTTTCACTATTTTATTCATTTGCATTTGTTATAATTTTACAAAAAAAAAAATCTGATAATAATGTCCTATAATTTTTTAGATCTACTAAATACTAATAATTATAATAACTATAGTTTGGAAAATAATCCAAATTCACAAAGTAATACAAACTCTCAAACTAATTTAGACTCTCAAAATCAATCAAACTACTCAAATCCTCCAAATTTTTATAATGTATCTCATTCTCAAAATTTTTCAAATTTGGTAAATTTGTCTCCATGCCCAATATCATTACAGAATTCTACTCAATTTTTCGTTCAAGAAACTCAACCATCGCCTTCTAATAATCAAGGTCTAACAAATACCAAAAAAAGAGCTGAAAGTAACGCTTGGCGTGAGGCTGAAGATCAGGCACTAATGTCAGCTTGGTGTATAATTAGCAATGATGCAATTACTGGGACAAATCAATCTCAAAACACACGATGGACTAAAGTTCACGCGTTGTATGAAGAATCTAGTTGATTTTAACCTAGTTGATGTACTTTTAATTTGATTGTCACCGTTATACTCCGTATTGTATTATTTTTAGATTTTTAAATTAAGGTTTATCAAATGTTAAAAATAAATTTAAATTTCTTGGTATAGTGATTTCAATTGTATGTAATTTTTTTTTTTGAGAAAATAATAATAATAATAATAATAATAATAATAATAATAATAATAATAATAATAATAAAGTGAAACAAATGATTATATAGAAGTGGCCAATGTGGTCACTAATGGGGAGGATAAAAATAACATGGGTCATGAACAATATTAATATAATAAAATAATAAGATTTTTTGTCATGACCACTTATAAGTGGTCACCCCAATGGGGATGGTCTAATGGCCTAGGCAACTCTTCGACTATGGAGGTCGCTTCAGCTTAGCTCTACCTAGTCTATCTTTTAGGTATGTATACAAAATATTTGGTGTGATCCTCTGAAAATTAGATCTGATACGACTTAAACAAGGGGCAAGTCAAGGTCAAAATTTTCACAGCCCACCGGTCCATCATTATTCTCGACTATCTTTACTTCCAGACACGTGTCCTCGAACCGGTATCTGACGAGGCGAACCCTTTCGGGTTAACATGCCCATGATATTGAACCACTTCAATTTAATTTTAAGCCCAAATAGACTTGGGCACCCACGTCCAATTTAAAATCACCAAAGTTGCCCCCAAAAAAAAAAAGTAAATTGAAAAATCGTAATTCAATTATACCGAGTAGAATCTAATTCTCAGCAATTGACAAAAAAACAACATAAACCCAATTCAATTCCCAGGATTTTAACAAAAGGGTTTTCATCAAAATCACAGTTTGATCAAAATTTTAGTGCCAAAAAAAGTAAAAAAGGGAAAAAATGGTGCAGAAGAAAGGTAGTAAAGTTGCAGAAGATGCAGAGGATTTAAGCCATGTTGTATTACAAGCTGTTCTTTTGGCTGATAGTTTTACCACCAAATTCCGCCCTATCACTATTGAACGTCCTAAGGTTGTTCCTTTGTATTTTTCAATTTCATGTTTGATTGTTGCTTATTACAAGAATGTTGATTGTTTGCAAGTTAATTGATTTGATTGATTGTGAAATTTGTTGTTTTGTGGGTTAATTTTGCTGTTTTTTTGATGATTAATTGGAGAATATGTGCTAAAGAACTGAGGTTTTTTGTTTAATGTTGCTTAATTTTTCGATTTAACTGGCTGATGAAAATGGGAAGCTTTGATTGTGTGAGTGGAAGTTTTAATGTTGTTGGTTGAAGTTTTTGTTGGGTTTTATGGGGATTCTCAAGTATAAAGATGAAAAATTGAGTGATTTTATGCGTATGACGGAGTATATGCAACGGAAATGTGACAATTATTACGATTGTTGCGGTTTATATTAGTAATTTATGGCAATTGCGAGTAGTTTAAAAATGTTCACGATTTACGCAGTAATTGTAGTGGTTTTTCGTAACAATGCTCATATTTCAGTCACATATACTGAACTATTTTGTACGTATCATCAAGTAGACAACAATCTCATAGGAGAATTTGTATGAGAATTTTGTTATACTCCAAAAAGTTTCGGGCATAAGCCATGTCACGGAAGTAAAGTATGTTAACATTGATAGTAGTCGGCTTAATGTTATGTACTGGTACTAGTGCTTGAAATGTAAGGAGTAATGATCTAGTGTTAACATTGGCTATACGTGCGCTTTGAAAATATGTTGCGGTTTTCAGTAAGGTTTTGAAATCTGTGGTTAGAATCGAGCCTACCAACAATGACGTTGTTTGATGTGAAATATTTCATACATACTCCTTCATTAGACAATAGTTACTCCGAGTCTCTATGCTTTAGGTGAGGGTATGACATAGCGTGAATAGGCTCCTTATATTATGCCTGAATAACCTGTCAACGATAGGTTGTAAACGACTTAAAGAAGAGCAACTCGACATTCTTGTTGCTGTTAAAAATTTGCATCGATGAAAATCAATTTTCTCGGCGTAATTCAGAGTTGTTTTCCTGGAGTTAAATATTGAGGTTATGTATTCTTCTGCTATTAAAGGTACTCTTACCACTTGTTGGCATTCCTATGATCGAATATTCCTTGGCGTGGCTTGAATCTGCTGGCATTGGAGAAGTTTTTGTTTTCTGTTGTGCTCACTCAAAGCAAGTGAATCAATACTTGGAGAGGTCCCAATGGTTCAAGCATCCCAACATCACCGTCACAACTATCGAGTCGCAGAATTCAGTTAGTGCTGGAGATGCCTTGCGCTTGATATATGAACGCAACGTGGTATGCTTATACTTTTTTGCCTCTCTATTCTACCTTGTTTCGCTCGTCCCTCAATCTTCTCTCTGAAAGCACCTTTATCGTTTTTTTGTAGATTCATGGGGACTTCGTCCTTATTACGGGGGACACTATTTGCAACATGTCCCTTGCAGAGGCACTTCAAGAACACAAAGATAGAAAGAAGAAAGATCCTAACGCTGTGATGACAATGGTCGTTAAAAAGTCAAAGCCATCTCCGATTACTCACCAATCTCGACTTGGCACCGATGAACTGTTCATGGCAATTGATCCAGATACAAGACAACTTTTGTATTACGAGGATAAAGGAGATTTTGTTAAAGGGACCATCACTCTTGACAAATCATTGTTGGCGGATAGCTCATCGGTTTCGTTGCACAATGACATGCAGGTGCACTTAATTTCCGAGAAAACTTTTTGCATATATTGTACTGATTCGTGGAACATGTTGAACACGCATTTTATAAAGATTGTTGTCAGTTTTCTAAGTGTTGCTCAACGTAAATATTGTTCTAAATATAATTTGCTGAAAATATTAGTCTTTTATTGCAGGATTGCTATATTGACATTTGTGCGCCAGAGGTCCTAAGTCTCTTCACCGATAATTTTGATTATCAGCATCTTCGTCGTCATTTTGTGAAGGGACTACTTGTCGATGATGTATGTTTCTTTTTTCTCCCAATGTTAACTTTGCAGATGACATTAGAATTGGAGGCCTGTGCTTTTTGCATTTATTGTACATGTGTGCACACTGTGCTTGCTGTGTTGGTTTCATCTGTCTGTGTTAGTGTGTATTAGTAATCTTCTTAATCTGGAGGATGATCTGTCGTGTTTCAGATTATGGGATACAAAATCTACACCCATGAAATCCATGCAAATTATGCTGCAAAAGTGGAGAATTTCAGAAGCTATGATACTATTAGCAAAGACATTATGCAAAGATGGACGTATCCCTTAGTACCGGATGTACAATCCTTTGGAAACACTGTGATAAAACTCGGAAGACAAGGCATTTATAAAGCTTCAGGTTAGGCTTGAAAACTGCTGACTTTTTGACAATGTGCTACTGCTACAGAAAGTTACTCGTTTACTTCCACTATACAGTCGATACTCGATGCCCCCTTAATCCTGATCAATTACTTTAAAGTATCAGTGCACTTGCTGCTTTTTCGTTTACAAACTGTTACGAAAGACGTGAAATTTTGTCCCTGCATCACGGTTTTTTTTTCCTTTTTCCAGATATAGGGCAATCGAGTAATGCAGAAATAGGCCCATTTGCGCTTATTGGTAAAGGAAGCACTATAGGGAACAACAGTAAAGTATCAAATTCAGTTATTGGGGAAGGATGCAAGATAGGTTCCAATGTTTCAATAGAAGGTTCGTATATCTGGAACAATGTCACCATTGAAGATGGCTGTAAATTAAAACATGCAATTGTATGCGACGGGGTCGTGATGAAGGCTGACGCAGTGTTGGAACCTGGGGTCATCTTGTCATTCAAGGTATGCTGTTATCATTGACGGTTTCTAATGATGATTCATGTGTCTGTGTTGTTTTTAATTTCATGTGTTTTGAGGCACCTCTGATGTTCTCTCTGTTGATGTCTGATTTGCAGGTGGTTGTTGGGGAGAAATTTGTGGTTCCTGCTTACTCAAATGTGTCTTTGTGTGAACAACCAATGATTGAAGACAGTGATGAGGAATTGGAGGGCGCGGAAAACAGCAGTGGAATGGCGGATACTTCATGTATGCTACTTTTACAACCTTTTTGGGTTCCAAACAAGTTCGTTTGTTTCATTGTCTCTTTAGTTATGTCTTAGATTTTTTTGGTAACAAATTTCAGTATAAAGTAATGCACGTCTTAAGTTATGACTTGTGCCTCAAAGACGGTTTTGGGTTTTCCGCTCTAAATCTAATATTGTGAGCCACTTTTGACTTTGTGACTTTGTTTATCTACCTGCTACTGAGTTCATTACTGAGCTGGACACAAGCTTTTAGCATCTCCTTGCTTTGTTTCTCTTTCACCGTCTCGTCTCTGAATTTGTGCGATTTGTTTGACAGCATTTGATGCTTCGGCAGGGTTGTCTGACGGGGGGTTGGCATCCAAAGCCGGAGAACCTTCTCAGGTAATTACATCCATGCATGCATGCTTTGATAATGAGAACAACATAATTATTCCTTGAACCCTCCATTTCAGAATTCAAAAGCGTTTCTGGACCATGTACGTTTTAGTGGCCGTACTGCATTGACCATTCTGCCTCAGATGAGATATGAACATTTATTTTAGTCCTGACTTACCTTAGCTTGACTTATGTCACTTTACTAGTTGATTTACGTTCGCCATAACTTCTATAAAGCTTTTAGGCTTTTTGTATTCAGTTTATTCGGGTTAAAACTTTTATTAGAACGTGTAACCTCATTTGTTTGCCCTTTATTCCCCGTTATTTTGAAGGTGGGTTCTGGTGGTCTTGGTTACATCTGGTCTGCATGTGTAGAAGAGTGGAGGCATTCCGTTGCACCAATACCTGAAGACAAGCTTGCAGAAATCTT
Source organism: Dianthus caryophyllus (assembly GCA_023091065.1). Classification (NCBI taxonomy): domain Eukaryota; kingdom Viridiplantae; phylum Streptophyta; class Magnoliopsida; order Caryophyllales; family Caryophyllaceae; genus Dianthus; species Dianthus caryophyllus. The sequence goes on from CM041519.1 coordinate 6,402,298, forward strand.
GCAGTCTGCAGAAGACGAATTCGATGAGTTTCTTCCGAACGACGGCACCTTTCCCGTGTCTGGAGAATTGGTGGCTCCTAGTAATGATTCTGACATCCATGATACTGAAGAACACATGGACGACTACTTTGAGAAAGAGGTAGTTGGCTTTTCAATGCTTAAATCTTTGTTTTGACCCGCTTGTAAGTTATTGTTTTCTGAAAAATTGATGTCGTTATTTCGTCAAAGGTGGAAGCAACGTTTCAGAGAGCTGTGCAAGAAAACATCAAAGAGGACAATGTTATTTTGGAAGTTAACTCACTAAGGTAAGCTTCTTCTCCCTCAACATTTTCGGCTCAAGTTGTTGACTTTCCGCTCTCTCGAGACTTATGAGGATCTGGCTTGATACCAAGTTCTTAATTCCTAATTCATAGATTTGTAATTTAATGATTTGATACAAATAGTTTCTCGTTGATTTGTTCTGTCTGCAGATTGTCTTACAATATGGCTGCTGCGGACTGTGCGGGTGCAATATTCTATTCCGTGATGAAGTTGGCTGCTGAAATGCCATACACTTCCAATAGTGAGTTCCCGTGTGTACTCTGATACGCGTTGTATCTTTCTTCTAGACTTGATTGAATGTGCCTAAATATATCTCTACTGTCAATGGATCAGAAGACTCCCTATTTGTTGAATCGTCGTCTAATGAAAGTCTTTTTTTCAGGCGAGCTTTATAAAAATGTGGTCAAAGCGATCACAACGTGGAAAAAGCTTTTGAAGTACTATTTACCTTCTATCGACGAAGAGGTATATTTTAGCATCTGGCGCTTTTTCAGTTGATCGCTCTGCTACAATATTCTCTTTACTCGATTTCGTTTATGAGTTTGCGTTATCAGCTGAAGTTAAATTGCACGAACCTGTAACTTAGTTGCAGTTACACATGCAGCTTCTCCTCGTGAAATTTGGTTTTTCATCAGTCTCGTTGTAATTGCAGATTGAAGTGATTCTGAAGTACGAGGAAATGTGCCTCGAATCCGTGAAGGCGTTCTGTCCTCTATTTTCTCAGGTACATATAACTCGTCCTATATTCTCTTAAATTTTGTAGAAGACGATATTCTTAACGTAATCTATTACATTTCATCTCTTAAATCGCATGCCCTAATTTACTTGACAAACGTATTGCCGGAATTCGAAGGTTCTACATCTTTTATATTCAATGGATATTGTCCAAGAAGAGGCGATATTATCTTGGGAATCTGAGAAACTTGGCGCAGACGAAGGCGACAAAGTCCTGTTGAAGCAGGCTCAATCATTCATCGACGTAAGTGTCAATCTGTTAATATTCACGTGTTAATCGTTAGAGTTGCAAAAATAAATAAATAAATATTTTGAATATTGATATTGATGTTTGTTTCCCCGTTCTACTGCAGTGGCTTAAGAATGCTTCAGAGGAAGAGTCTGAAGAAGACGAATGATGATCTACGATATGTTTGTCGATTTTGAGTGTTCTGTACATTGGAGATCATTGTTAGGGTCGGTATTTGTCACAACATCAATTTGGTTGAGTTTCAAATTTTGGTTGATAATAACTTTGGAGGAGTTGGCATATGTGATTTAGTCCCACTTCAGTTTGAACTTTCACGTACAACGACGACATGACATTTACTTACTCGACCTAACTTGTCCTCAAATTCGACAAATTATTATTACATACTAGCCAAACTCGAATGATTTAAAACATCTTGATTTGAAAAACGTAACTATCTTAAGATCCATTGGCTCCAAATTGATCGATCGATCGATCGATCGATCCACAGTTAATATCGATAACTTAGAAAATATCATGAATTAATAGACCTGTTAAACAGATCAATCTATTTGTTAAACAGATCAAACAAATCGACCTAACTTGTCCTCAAATTCGACAAATTATTATTACATACTAGCCAAACTCGAATGATTTAAAACATCTTGATTTGAAAAACGTAACTATCTTAAGATCCATTGGCTCCAAATTGATCGATCGATCGATCCACAGTTAATATCGATAACTTAGAAAATATCATGAATTAATAGACCTGTTAAACAGATCAAACAAATTGAAATCTATTTATTTGGATTTTCAAAATATTATCTTGGTATGGAGTAATAGGCTAATGTTGTGCATAACAAAACAATGAGTAATTCGAACATCAACTAACATTCAACCTCAACTGAGAACTGAAATACAATTTGCACCCAAATTCCAACAATTCAGAGTCAAAATTCAAGGATAAACAACAAACTTCGTTATTAATTCGACTAAACCTTCTCTTGCTCGAAAACCAATGTAAGACAAAGAAACAAAGGTGACGACAAAATAAACAATCCTAACGCTCTAAGTCAGCTTATGGATTGTCTTCATGTCAACGGCTTCTGTTAGGGTGCCCTTTTCGACGTGATCCCACCACTTGTACATGAAGTTATCAACTACTAGGCGGAACCATGGTGAGAGTTTTATACCGTCCTCCCCTGCGTCAGCTTTACGGCAGATTTCCTTGAGCTCTTCTCGGTTCACGTACTTGACGTCAGCGACTTCGTCGGGGTTGGGGTTGACAGCTACGTCTTTCACTATGAACAGTAAGTAGTCGACTGCAACATAATTCGTAACAAAATTATGAGCACATTTTTTTCACAGTGAGAAATTAGCATTTCATCTTATTAAACACTTCAAAATACATAAGAAAACTTCAAACTTCAAACTACGAATTTAGAGGGGTTGAAGAATAATTACGTTCATGTTCTCCCCATTTCCCGTCGGATGGCGCTTTGTAAAGCATGCGACCAAGCGGAGTAAACTGATCAACTGGCACGTCTTCAGCCTTAATGCCGAGCTCGTCTAGGAGCTTCCTCTGCGCAGCGTTCCTCACACCTAATAAGTGAAAGTTAAGGTGTCATAAAGCCTGTTGGAGATATAATCAATCGAGAGGTTGTGTTTCGAGGTCATGTTTAAGTACCGAGGGATTCCTCTGGGGTCATCTCTGACTCGCGATACAGCGGATGACTGCAGCACGTGTTGGTCCAAACCAGCGGAAATGTTACCTTTGTGGCAGAACGTTGCTGTGCGGTGAAAGAATAGATTATTAGGGTTAATATTCAAGAAAAAATGAGAAGAAAATATGCTCAGATGTGTTTCTGAATATTACGTCCTACGTGTCCAACACCAAATGACTCCCATGAAAAGTCAGAGCGACGTCAAATACGTAATTGACTAAATGGAGCAAGATCAACTATGAGCAGGTAGCACCGTAGCATACCTGAAGCAATAGTTCATATTTTGAGTTGAACAGAAAGACACTGAATGCTCGGTGAAGTGCCTTCCCTGCGTTGATGGTCTCCATTAAGTGACCTGCATACACACTCGATAGAGTAAGCAACGGAAAACTAGAGGAACGCACCAAACCAACGCGATGTTCGACAGTAAAACGGAAAGAAGCAAACATTTGTAGACACTAGCGACAACCGAAAAGCATAAATCCTCGGAAAACAGTCATAAATAACCAATTTCATGGATTAGTCATGAGCGGAATTGCTCGTAAGACGCGTGAGAAATGACCGCTCTAGCTTAACAAAGAGTTATCATTAATAGTTTTGTAAAACACAAGATTATGAAAGTCATTCTTTTTGTCAAATGCAATCGGTTTATGATTTGTGACGAGTCACGAGTGATAAATCAAACATGCTAAGACAGGCATGTGAAGGTCAGACACTAAAAATATGGTGACAAGTGAACAAGTCGAACATGCATAGAAAAAACCAACCAGTGGACAGCGCCACTTAACACTCGTACAAAGTATGCGCATGTCAGTCATTGACCTGAAGAGCCAATCGATCAACGTACTACTTTCACAATCCATACTTTGACTTTGGTAAAATAAACAGAAGACGTATATAAACTATAATGTGTACTCACAATTGTACTTGGAATCGTGACCAACAATATTATCACTCTCGTCAACAAGGATACACCTGCAAAACAAGAAACAAGTGCATAACGATTAGTACAATCCTGCGAGTTTTTTGTACGAAATATACCAAAAAACCCCTACAATAATGAAGCAAGCTAGGGCATGAACCTTGGTTGATTAAATCTCGACAAAACAAAACAGAAACAAGATGTAATGCAAACGTCGTTAGAATTACAAAGAGGAGCTCACTCGTTTTTTAAACCCCGTTGCACTCGCCATCTTAGGACACTCAAATGCAGCAAAAGTTATGATATTTATCTAGTGAGTTGAAGTTCATAAGACACACAAAAAGCATGAAGGAATCATCACATTGACTAACATATTCTATCACAAAAGATCATCACACAAACCGCGGAAATTCTACCATATTAAAAATAGGTCTTAAGATCACCGCAACTGTATTATACCGAATTTTGAAGCGATATTGGCTGAATTTAGGGAGATCAAATCTAGACAGTAGATCCCGCGATTCAAATCGATACCGAAATCAGCAAAATTCAGCTGACAAATTAAGGTTAGCCAAAACCCCAGACAACAATTAACCATAAAACATCAAACAAACAATTGAAAATAAAAAAAATCACAGAAAATCACAACAAACTATTACAGTACAAAGCAACAAACTTTCAAAACAGAAAATCAAACAAAATAAATACTCATACAAACCCAAAATCATAATAATCAAAACCCATTAAAAAACACCACATAGAATTGTAAAGATTAAAGCTTTATGACAAAAAAATTACAGTGATCTTCTTATGAAATCAAATTACAAAAATCAGTAAAAATCAGCTGATGTAACTTAAGTTAACAGTAACAAATTATTAAAAAAAAAAAACACAAAAATCAATCAAATCAAAAATAACCAAAAACCCATCAAAAGAACAACTTATATAAGCATAAAAATGCAAACTTTAACACAAAAAAACAACTCACAGAATAACAAAAATTCAAACTTTATGACAAAATCACCAAAAAAAAAAAAAAAAAAGTAGAAAATTCTGCGAAAAAAATTAACTCACTCATCCTCAAACATGAGTCTACGTTGAACAGCATCCATGGTGACATCAACAGTAGCAGTATCACCACCCATTGTAGAACTCACAAAAGATCTAACAAATGATGATTTTGATGAATTTGATTTAAGAATTAATGAAGAAGAAGATGATGATGATTGAAAAGAGAAGAAAGACAGAGATTTTGGGGTGAAGAGTGAAAAATGTGAAGGGATTTGATTGAATTTATAGGAAGTGGCAACCATTAATTTTAGAGTAGAAGATGCCATTATTTTTTTTTTTTTGTTTGCAATTTTTATTGTTTTATAAAATTACTTTTGATTTGAACTACAAAAAAGATGACAATATACGGAGTTTGTAAGATTATTATACTCCGTATTTACAAGGTTTTATCATTTATGTACGGGGTATTTTTGTATTTTCGCAATCGGTTCTAATTCTCTGAAATCATCTCGGTTTTATAAATTTTATAGGAGAAATATGTTTCGAAGTATAATGTTTTATATGTGGTGGGTGTACAACTGTACATTAATCATAATAACAAATTTTTCTATGAGACTGTTGAACTGATAATTAATGGAAATATGGTTGTATCGTATGCATATACACAATTACACATCTGTATATATAATTCTATATAGTAAATTATGTAAAAAAAAAAGAAGTAATGTTTTAATGATACAAAAAATGTTATGAGTTATGACCTACTAGTGGTTAGGATAAAGGTATTGAGCAATAAATTTCGGGTTCAAATTTTTCTTCATGTTTTGATGAAAAATATGATTCATAAAATATAGAATTATTATTATTATTTAAAATATCTAGGCGATATTTCATCTTTTTTTTTCCCACACTCTAAAAAAATAATATTTCAAATATTTTTAGAAAATTTAGAAATATTAGTATTATTTAAAATACACTAAAATAACTATAGTATTTTAAATTTCAGACTTTAAACATTATATGACAAAAACAATCAAGTCCATCTTTTGTGTAACACGTGTTTGTGCATGAGGTTATAGGTTTGTGCATGCCAGTATACGTTTCCTTTTTTTCTTTTTTTCTTTTTTTTTTTATCCGAAGTGAGATTTAAACTCATCTGGTTTTCTTTAGGAAACCAATTATATATTGGATTTTCTATTTTCTATTTTCTATGAGATTTGGTGGTATAATTATGTGGCAAATGACTAATGGTAAATTTAGAACATGTAAGCAAATCAAGGATGATATTATAGTATCTTATTTGACTTAGTTGGTAGGACAACTACGATAATCAAATTTTTTTTCCTATTCAATCAATTTTAAAAATAAATGGTGCTTTGTATTTGTTATAAAGTAATCCAACTCTTTTCACACAATTATGCATTAGTAGAATATTGTAGCATATAACGTAATTTTTTTTTTAATATATATATATATATATATATATATATATATATATATATAAAAACTTTGTTTGTAAAATTGAAAATAGATCAATTGATCATAGCAAAATGAAAATGATGTTAGAAATTTTGGCAGTAATTATTTTTATGAATGTTTAATACTCTTCCGTTTTAGTGAATTATTTACAATTTAATTTTTTTTGTGATGAAAATTTAAAATAAGTGTAAATAAATGATTGAGACAAATAAAGTAGCATTATTTAATTAAGATAGCGGTTACGGGTTTCCCACGTTACAAAATATTTAATTAAGATACGATCTATAAACGTATCTCATTCCATGTTTGCAATTACACACATGACTAATGAGGCATATGATTTTGTGATTCATTTCTTCAATAACTTGGCTCGTGTGCCACGAGGATCCTCTATGCTTGCATCTATATTTTACGCTAGATACGACTTGATGATGTTATCTCATTTAATAATGGATCAATTGTCAAGAATAATCTGAACTGGTCATTTTATTTCATAAATAATCCGAACTTGAATTAATCCACGAATAATCCCAACTATTGAAGTAACATTCTAATAATGAATTTTGGGCAATTTCAATCGACTCTAACACATAAAAAAAATCGTGAAATCGACTCTAACTTTGTCTCACTCTTATTTTAAGTAAAATTCAAACCGTTTTCACTTCTTTTTTATTGATTAAAGCATGTTAAAATCGGCCAAAGTTCATTATTGGAATGTTACTTCAATAGTTGGGATTATACGTGGATTAATTCAAGTTCGGATTATTTATAGAATAAAATGACCAGTTCGGATTATTCTTGGCAATTAAACCTAATTTTTACTTATATTTGCTCCGCATATGTATAATAAAAAGTGTTATAATTTCAATTTAAAATTATTTGTAAACTACGCTTGTATTTTATACTCTTCATTTTATTCGTTTTGTCCTATGACCTCACTTTTCTCCTCACAAAAAATAAGCTCAGGGGACTATCTCATTGAAATGGAAGGAGTACAATTGATTCTCATATTGATAACTTGAGAATTTTTTTGAAGTGATTTTTCAGTAATCGCTAATCTTTAAGTGTTATTTGTAAAAAACAGTTGCAGGTAAATTCGAGATTTTAATTTTTAATTCATACTTGTCTAATGTTTATTACTAAACATGACAATAATTCCGATATTTGAATCCAATTTAACTAACCCAAACGAACTGGACCTGAATTATACACAAATGAGTGAATGTTTTGTTCGTTTTTGAATTGTCTGAAGTTAAAGTTTCTAGAATTTAGTGTATTTGAATATAATAAAATTGTTGTAAGTTTTTAAAATATTGTTAAGCTATGTATAAGTGTTATGTTCGATAAATAAGAATACTCAGTAAGATATCAAAAACATGCCCCAAGAATAAGGCTCAAAATCAAAACTGGCCCAACCCGATTTCATCCAAGCCATATGTAATTTGCTTTAAATTAATTACTACGGAGTACCATTATTCCATTAATAACTTATTTAGAACATGTTCTTTCGGACTTTTTAGAAATTTGAATTAATCGAAATTAATCAATCAACTTAATCGAAATTAATCGAATCAATGAAGTTCAATTAAATAACATATTGTCTTTGGCCGAAGTGAAGTGGTGAAATGAAATGAAGTAATTTGGCCCAGGCCAGATTGAATGAGCCAGAAATAAAATGAATCCAGGCGAAATGTCTTTGAAAATAAAATTTAGAAAAGAAACAGTCTTAATACATCTAAACTGAAACATACACACCTAAAATGCTTTAACCCCATACAATTTCTCACAGCCTCAAATCTAACGTTAGACCGATTTTAATTCATAAAATGTTGGAGTATCATTTCACACATTTCCAGTGACCATTATCGAAAATGTACTTAGTATCAACTTTCAAACCTCTTAAAAAACTTTCTTGTTATCAAAATCTAAATATACTCGAGCACAAAAAGACAAGCCAATGTAAATAAGCTGGTTCCATATTCGATCTAAATAACCCATTTAACAAGCCCAAAGCACCGGCTAGGGCTATTAGGGGTGAGCACAAATTGGATATCGGATCTAAATTGATAGTTCGGATCGGATATTCAAATTCGAAATTTCTAAATTTTAATATTCATACCCGATCCAAATATTTTGAATATCAAATATTCGAATATCCAAGATATTTTTGGTAAGAGGCAGATTTTCATTCGGATATTCATATAGCCCAATTACACAAATAAAAAGTTAAAAACTAGTCTTATGCCCGTGCAAATTGCACGGGTATGTTTATGAAGTTCAAGTAAAAACGTACGAATAACAAAGTCTTTGTATAATAGGGTTAATAAAGACGTCTTGTAAACCGATAAAATGTGTATATGTATCACTGAAAAACACGTAAAACAACAAAATTATATTACAAACAATCATAATACGGAGTAAAAAGGAGATAATGCAACGATAAGATAGTCAGAGGCACATATCCATTCGGATATTCATATAGCGTCATTGCACCAATAAAAATGTTTGATTATCGTTAAGTTTAACGTTATACCTGTTCATTCTTTTCTTTAACTTTTCTTTTAAGTTCGATAATGTACCTTTTAGTATGATTGTATTAATATATTCACGTAGCACATTATAATGTTTATATATATTATAGTTCTCTTCATTTTAGATTTTGGCCCAAGGTTCCAAACCCTAATCTTCGGATATTTTTTGGATATCGGATATCCGAAATTTCAAAACTAAATATCCAACGGATATCCGATATCCAAAAATTTCGGATACGGATCTCCATAATATTTAAAAAATCTGATCGGATATCCAAACAATCGAATCGAATATCGGATTAAAATTTTCGAATTTCGGATATTTGGATATTTTGCTCAGCCCTACCCTCTATAAGTGAATAGTTGTGCTTGTGGAGTTTTTTTTATGGGCTCAAACATCAAATAATTTCCAATAGGGTATATACCTTAAATGGGCTCAAATACTCAAACCTTTTTAACATTTTTGACACTTTTCAGCTTCACTACTCTATGGAAAAATCAAAAAAAATTGTGAAAAATTGCTGAAGAACTTCAATAGAAAAAGAGGGAAGAACAAAAACCCAAGTCAAAAAAAAAAAAAAAAAAAAAAAATTAATAAAATTAGAAATGTGGAAAGACAAACCAACTGGTATTAAGATCCTTTGGGTTTGGACCATTGGAACTGCTGTTGGTATAATTTTTTTTCCCTTTTTAATTCGTAATCGTTAGCTAGTTTAGCTGGTAAAGTTATCGGATTTTAAAACCCGAATACGTCCAATTATAAATCATGTGATTGGGGTAGTAGGTCATTTGCTTTTGACACGATTATTTTAAAAAAATATTATTAATTGGGTAGGATATATTTTACTTGTTGTGTATTGAGTTGGTTGTATGCGTACAACATTGCCAATATGTGAGCTTAGTTTGGTATTTTATTGGGGTTTAATTTCGCTTTCGACTTTGATTTCTTGTGATTTGAATTGGGTCATTTGGTTTTCGCACGAATAATGTGGAAATTAAATGGGTTAGAATGTAATTGTGTGGAAATGTTGTACATGTTGAAATGCAATGTTCAAGGCAATTATCAATTTGATTGCTCTAGAAACGGTTGGTTCTTGTGTGTTATATGGGGATTAGGTTGCGTACATTTGACCTCACTTACCTGATAGTCACGCGAGCCCTTTAAGCGCCTTGTGAAATTGTCGTTGTCGTTGATGTTGTAATGACTTGGGTGTAGATTTAGAATGATGAAGTCTTTTAAGGATTCTACTGTTATTTGAATTCGACTGAAATGTCGTAAAATTCGTTGTACTTTAGTAGCTATTGTCATGTTCTTTTTGGAACTTAGCTGAACTAAATGAAATTTAGTGTAAATTTGTGAAGCAAGTATTTGAATTGAATTGAACTGAATCGACCTGAAAATAAGTCCAAAAAGAACATGAGTTAAGCATCTAGTTGTCATTTTCGTGGAGCTGTTAGAAGTTTTTCTGAAGTGTTTGATAAGTTAGGAATCGGGTCAATTCCATTGAATCGGTCAAAAATTAATTGAGGAAATGTATGCAGAGATAGGAGGTACTAATGATTAACATTCTAGTGATTACTCGTATAGTCGTATTTTGATGAGGAAGAGTGAAATTGAGTTGAGTTTTGACTGGTGTTGGTTTATGATGCAGTGCTGTTGACGACTGTGTCGAGAACTAGGATGCGCGACATGGAGAAGTTTCTGAATGATGAACAACAACAGCAGCAGCAGCAGCGGCACTACAGAGAAGGCGAGTCTACTGTTGAGTCTGTTATGACAGATGGATCCTCGTTTCCGTCTGAGGATGTCATTAAGGAAGACTAATGACCAATTTTCTGCTGTTTACGATTTCATAGGATAGCTTTGTTTTAAGTGAACACTGGGGACGAGTTTGAGGAAATTGGGTTACTGTCGTATGCTGAATTGCTGTTTTTGCTGGAATAAATATGTAGTTACAATTTATACGCATTTTGATTTGCGAAGAAGTTGTTTGCTCTTTGCTGTGCGCTGTCGTGTTTGATGTTTGATGTTTGGTGTCAATGATACGTATTTCGTTTGATTATAATCCGAGAGCGAGAAATCAGTTGTTGATAATCTTACTGAGTTAGAACTATCTTGCTTATTTTCGTAAGTACTGTAAAAAACGACACTCCACTACTCAACGGTGATCGTGATTGAGGTTGCGCTAATTTGATTCGAAATGTTTTTCATCGCCGTCTCATCTCCAGTCATTCATCAAAGGCAGGGTTTATGTTCACGTTTAGGTAGATGTTTTACTATGTGTTAATTCGACCATAGTTTACCGTCTTCATTTCTGTGTCCTTCATAGCGAAATTAGTAGACGGAGCACGTATACTTCCTCGGTCCGAGGGAATTAGCTACTTCAGCTACATTGACTTTTATCTGCTCAATGAAAAAGAAAATAAAATGAACATAACTAAATACGGAGAATGTAGAAATTTGAAAGTGTGTACTAGTTCTTCGGTTTCAAAAAAAAATTAGTCGTATAAAAAAAATACTTGTATACGTCACCAATTACGTGCTCGTAATTCTTGATAATAATCGTTTTAGTTTTTGGGCCATGTTCTTTTTTTTTTTTTGTTTGATCGTTGGCTCAAGGTTGAGGTGACCTAATAGAGCTTACATTATTAGAACCATACTAAATTTCCATGAGTTGAAAATTTGTGTTTATTAGAGAGCTAAATTGAGCCAACTTAAACTTAGTAGAACTGATTTAAACTTAAACGAGTTTAAAATAAGCTTAAAAAGTACACGTTCTCAGTTCCCATTTAATCGGTGCTAATAATTGAATTATCGGCAGCAACAATTATGAGTTTAATCATAAGTATACATGTTTATAACTTTATATATGTATTCAACTTTTAAAAAAATAATAAAAAATCATTTTATTAATTTTATTTAAAATAAACTAAAATAAGCTAAAAAAAATTACTACGAGTAGTATAAAAGGGTGTGTCAAAGGTTACTAAAAATAATCAAAATAATTGCGAAAATATCTCAAACATTTTAAGTCCGCCTCCTCAAAAAAAATTCTCTCTCTTCGAAACGTCTTACGCGAAGAACACCGCCGAAGTTCGCTTCTCTCGATCTCTTCTCCACCTTGTTTATGAGGTTTCTTCGATTATTTTCCTTTAATTTTCTCCAGAATTTTAGTGCAATTTTTATTATGAAATTTGTAGATCTGTTTTTTTTTTTTTTTTTAAATTATTTTTTTGTGGTATTTTATTGATTTTTGATATTATTCAGCTCGTACGAGTTTCGATACGATCTGTCGAAATTGATTTGTTAATTACTAGTTTTTGCGATTGTTTTATAAGTGTAATTTGTTTGAGGTATATAGTTTTTGATTGATAGTGATAAGTGATATTTTATTTTTATATATATATAATTGAGCTCGTAGAATGATTGAAATCATTGAATATGATCTGTTGAAATATGTTGCAGTGATTGATTGTTGTTTTTTAGGGTTTTGCGATTGTTTTAATGTATTAATTGATTGATTGATGTGATTTGTTTTATTTTTTGGGATAGGGTTTTCAATTAATTTGTCAAATTCATTAAATGCTTGATTAGTTTGTTGTTAGCATATTGATTGATTTTGAATCGAGGTGTAGTTTGATGTGATTTGTTTAATTTCGATTGTAAGTCTACTTGGACTGCTTCAATGACATTTACACGGAGTACTCCCTCCATTCAACTTTCACCTATGTCGGGAATGTCAAATATTCCCGACAATCTATAAATGAAAATATAGTCATGTCTGATTTGTCTTTACGAGTATAATATTAATATCCAATTTTTAAATTTTTTTCTCACGTGAAATCGTAGATATTTCCGTTCCGTTCCGACATTTGTCTCGACAAATGTGAAAAAGTGAAATGGAGTTGAATGGAGGGAGTTCCTTTATTCAAATCTAATGACATCCTTCTTTTTTTTGGCACCATTCATATAGGCGGAGAATCTTCGAAATAACTCGTAATGTATAAATAAAAATATAGTCATGTGGGATCTTGTTTTATTTGTGTTGAGAAAAACATTAATGTCAAATTTTTATATTTTTATACAATTTAAAATTATAGATATTGTCGTTACAAAATGCGTCTCGACTAGTGTGAAAAAAAGAAGGGATGTCATTAGATTTTAATGGAGGGAGTATTTGATATAGGGTTTTCAATTTATAATGATTAGTGAAGTTTTTTCTTCTTTTTTTTTGGTTAATTTGGTACTTCATAGAATACTTGAGTATTTTGATTTTGATTTAATGTTTACTCTTTATTTTAGTAGTTGTTTAAGTCATTGGCAAAGTCGACTAATAGTTATTAGTGAAAATAGATCTTGTTAATCAATTTGTCGATAATTCTTATAACATTTGATCATTTGGCTGGTAATATATTGTTTGGATTTTATTGTAAGCATTTCTATCATTTTCTGATGTGATTTAAATAAGGTGAAGTTTTCAATTGGCAATGATTAGTAAAGTTAGGTTTTTTTTTTTTTTTTGTATTTTTTTATATATTTGTTGACGATTCCTAAAGTACGGTGACTAATCTGATGATTGTTTACATTTTGATGGTTTTGTTGTGTGTGCAGCTCGAAGGAGAGACCCACTCTCGGGTGAGTTCACTGTCTTTGTTCGTTATAATTTTAGCGAGTCCCTAGGAATGTTATTCGATATAAATTTAATATGTTAAGTTGAAGTTGATGCTTCAGTTATCATTAGTTCGTGATTATTTTGAAGCTTGTTTGATAACCTTTTGATTTGTTTCGATTCGGTGCACTCTGTCTTACTACTGTTGTTGTTTATGATATACAAGTAATATGTTTGGGAGTAATGAGATTTATGACTGAATTTATGTCATGGAAATGAAATGTCTTCAACTGTGTAATCATGAATCATGCATGAGCTTGTCATTTGTGTTACAGCAGACGTAAATGTGTAGAATCATTCTGCAGTAGTGAGAAACTTTTAGCTTTCAAGCTTTCTCCACCTGTTTAAGCATGAATCATTGCATGAGAATGTTAAATCAACATTAGTTTTGTGCCTAAATAGATATATCGACCTGTCATATTGATTTTCATGGTTATCTCCTTGGATACCTAGGTCTAAAAATTGTCGGGTAGTAAGGTCAATAGCTCACGTGAATATGGACATTTTTTTGGAACAGTGGTACGCGGATTAAGACCCGCAAACGGAATATCGCTGCTCCTTTGGACCCTGCAGCATTTTCGGATGCAGTGGTCCAGATTTACTTGGACAATTCTGGTGATCTGGTATATCTTCTTTCTCCACTCCACCCTCCACAAATACATTTATAGAAATATATACTCGAATTTTGAGCCAGGCATCTTCTTGTATGACACGTATTGATTTCTTATAATTTGTCCTTACAGGAACTTGTAGCAAAGACCATTGAATCTGCAGAACTTGACTTCTCAAGATACGGTGACACTTTCTTTGAGGCAAGCATCATCTTATCATGTTCACGTTTCGTCTATATTCATGGGCTTCACCTTTGTTTCTTTGTTACTTTGTTGCGTATATTGAACACGTTGAAGACACCGAGTAAATCTTGTCTTACTACCATAGGATTGTTCACATTCCCCAACCTTTAAATTTATTTGGAAGTTGTAGCCAAGTCTTTGTTGTTCATCTTTTTTATTGATTTCTGTCAGTATAAGCAGATTTCTATATGACATTTCTGGAATTCATGATGATGTTTTATTCTTATGCAGGTTGTCTTCATTGGAGGCCGAACACAACCAGGAACGACCAAATCTGATGAGGGGGAACGCCACACTTACTCAGTAATCGACTGCGAACCCAAACGTGAATCTATTTTGCCATTTGTTGTCTACATACAGAAGATTCTACGCCGAAGGCCTTTCCTTATAAAGAATCTTGAAAATGTCATGCGAAGATTCTTACAATCACTTGAGCTTTTCGAAGAAAATGAAAGGAAGAAGTTGGCTATCTTTGCGGCCCTTACATTCTCCCAGAAGTTGTCGGGTTTACCGCCAGAGACGGTGTTCCAGCCCTTGCTCAAGGATAATCTTGTGACAAAAGGGCTAGTTCTTACATTTATAACCGACTTCTTCAAGGAATACCTTGTCGACAATAGCCTGGATGATTTGATTGGACTCCTGAAACGAGGCAAAGCAGAGGAAAACCTTATGGAATTCTTTCCAGCTTCTAGGAGAACTCCTGAAGCTTTGTCTGAACATTTCACGTAAGCATTCGTTCCTTGATACCTTTATACTTTATATCTCATTTCAGTGTTTGTGGTGTTCCCTGGTGTTTTCGTCTTTCCTTTCTTGGCTTAGCAGTATTCTCATCCTCTTTCGCTTAATATTGTAAAACAAATGCTCATGAGATCGTTGCACGAGTACGACAGTCTCTTTGTGACCCACTTTAGGGCTTGTTGTCATCAGTATCGAATAAAACATCTCTACTTTTAAAGCTTTTAAAGAGGTCATAGTTAGCGTTAAGTGGTAAGTTTTGACGCACAAACTCTCTGTCATACGTGTAAAACCAAACTGTCTTACGGCTGAGTTTCTCTTATTGTAAATATTGGTACTGAATTGTTTGAATGTTTGTCAAGACATATCAATTGAGAACTCTGACTTTTGTTTGATCCGTAGTGCTATATTGGTACATACATGTTTACGTGAAGGTGACTGTTTCTAGAGTGGTTCATACTTTATTACTTTTGATTGGATAATAAGACTGTCTGATTCCGAGCTCCGTCCTATGTCTCAGCAAGGAAGGTCTTCAGCAGTTGGTCCAGTACAATGAGAAAAAGATGTTTGAGGTTAAGCTGGCGGAAATGAAATCTGCAGTGAAGACTCAGATAGCAGAGGAAGCGGAGGTGAGTGAAGTGATTGAAACGGTGAAACATCATGTTAAGGACGCCAAGCTTCCCGATATAGAGGTCGTGCGCCTTTTATGGGATATCATCATGGATGCTGTGCAATGGTCTGGTAAAAACCAGCAGCAAAATGCTAATACTGCTCTGCGTCAGGTATGTTATAAACGGCAAAATCTTAAAAATGAACATAATGACCGTCTTTCACCGAGAAAAGTAAAAGACAACCTTTCTGGTACATAAAATGTGATTGATTGTGACCACCAGGAAGAATAATACGAGTATATTAATATGGCTATTATTGAGAGGCTGAGAGGTATACAAGTAGTCACAACATATTAGTCAATAATGGTTGCAATCAAGTGTCTTTCACTTGGTTATAAACAAACTCGCTATCTCGTGATTATTTAGCTGATGCAAAGTTCTCCATGTTATTGACAGGTGAAAACTTGGGCCGAGCTCTTGAACACCTTCTGCACCTCAGGGAAACTCGAGTTGGAACTGATCTACAAAGTCCAAATTCAATGCTACGAGGATGCTAAACTGATGAAACTGTTTCCGGAAATAGTAAGGTCTCTGTACGACCAGGATGTGCTCGCAGAAGATACTATTCTGCACTGGTTCCGCAAAGGAACCAACCCAAAGGGCAGGTATACCTTTCAAAATCGTACCGTATTTTTTTCATAGTCGAGTTTTTCTGTCCGAGTAAGGACCTGTTCACCTCATCTTAGTTTCCGTAATTTATCAAACACTTCTAAAACACGTCCAGATTTCAGAAAAACTCCGAAAACTTGAGACTTTAGATTTCTAATGAAGATAACATGTTGTAATTCTTGTTGATCTTTTTATTTTTAGGCAAACTTTTGTGAAGTCACTTGAGCCCTTTGTGAAATGGCTAGAAGAGGCAGAAGAGGAAGAGTGAACTTTGTAGTTCTGTTGCTGCTGCAGCGGTTCCTTCTTCAAGGTGCCGTCGTCTTACGCGTTGCACTTGCTGATAAATGTGATATGTTTAAGTTGTTCATGTTGCTGATAATGGTGATTAGTGTCTGCAATTATCGTACAATCGTGTGTGTGTGTGTGTGTGTCGAATTTTCATTTTTTCTCGTTGCGACTTGACCTGTTCTGCATCGCGAAATGTTTACAAAGCTTTTCGTTAAAATAATATTTTGGGACTTAATGCCTTGCCCTCATTTGATGATGTATTTGTAGCTGATTATTATTTGGCGCGGTATTTAGCTACGATTAACCTCGCTTGAGATGGTTTTGTTGGAGGATTTGTGTTGAAGTTAGATCTGTTCGATTTTATTGATAGTCTCGTATTGAATATTTCTGTCTGATTTTGTTCGGTAATATTTTGTTTGATCAAAGGTCCAACTGTGGTACATAATGAGTTAACGGTACTACGTGAATTTTGCTAAACGAGTGTTTAGTTAAATTGACGCTCATTTTTCCGTTAAATAGGAGTATGATTTAGAGGTGTTTAGATATTTTATACATCCTGGAAAACGATGTAAATATTCCGTAGCTAGCTGTGAGAGATTATTTTCGATACTTGTGCAATCAAACAGTAATTACTTCAATAATATGTTCAAATATGTAAAATTATGAGAATAATTTTAATCAAACATAGTGAAATAAACCGAACTTTTTACGGTAAATAATTAGTCATACGTACTACTCACTGCGTATATGGTAATTGATTGATATATGAAAAGCCGAGGATATGACTCTACATTTGTTGATATGTTAATAATCTACATGATGAGTACGGTGTACATGATTTGATACGAGAAGTACTAAAAATATGATATGTGAACATGTGAAAGATTCCATGCACAACCTTTTATCGTTTTTTTCCTAGAATAAATGTGTGTTTTTTTGTACAAGTGTACCATACTACCATGTACTTCCTCCATTCCGTTTGATTCTATACGTTTGACCAAAACACGGTAATTAAGGTAGAAGAAAATCAAGTGGGGTAGATAATGGAATTACTTAAATACCCCTACTTTATTGTTTGCAAGTGGGTTGAGTGGGTATTAGTGAAGGGTATATTGGTCTTTTAGTTTAATAAAGTAGAGACTAAAATAGAAATGTATAGAATTGATTGGAATTTCCGAAAAAGGAATATGTATAGAATCAAATGGAATGGAGGAAGTACTTCTTGTTCTTCATCTTCTTTGAGTAAATAATCAAATAATGATTACACAAATCAAATATCTTACTCAGTATTGCTCTCTTCTTCCAACTCCATTCGTATCAGATTGAAATTTGACGTTATTCATTCAAGTGGAGAACTGTTGGAAATTCTTGCTATATAATAGAGTAGAATTTGTTGCGAAACTATAAGTATTCTCGTTGCGACATTTGTCTTGATAAATGTGAAAAATGTAAAATGATGTAAATGAAGTTGAAAGTACGTAGTAGTTGCTATCTGTATTAATAATTTAAGATCTGTTAATGTAAATTAAGTTTATTGCGTTATTTAGCCATTTACTTTCTATGTACTCTCTAATATGTTCGTCTCTCGATTACCTTTCTCTAGGGTATGTATTTTTTTTTTTTTTTTTTTTAGAAGATTGATTTAACATTCATTTTTGGGTTGTTTGTTAGAAGCACCTCAAATCTATTTCGGTTTTATCACCTTTTTATCAATTCTAATTTTGGACTACTACAATGTTTTATGTTCTCTTTTAAATGTCTCTGTCTCACATGAGCTGGTTATACTCCGTATATATTAGTTGAACTAATTGATTAACACAATAACATACCATGTACTCCGTAACATTCAATAGTAAAATAAAAAATAAACGTCTCTCACAATTTTATAACACCTTAGGTTAAAATTAATCGAAACGAATATGTATTTCACCTCCGAAAAACATTAGGTTAGAAAATACATTACGGAGTACAACATTTAAACAAAGTAGATAGATGATATATTACCCTACTAGAGAGTAAATTAGATGAACATGTGAATTAATTAGTTTATTTATTAATTAATTTGTTGGCTTTCAAATAATTTATAGGGGAACAAAATTGAGGCAATGGCCAAGCTGGCAAAAGGACATGAAATGGCAGTTAGTGTGTGTTGCACCGACAAAACATTTCATGGATGAGATTTGTTCTTCAACATAACATAACCAATATGATAAGAACATAAATTAAGGCTAATAATAAGTTATTATAATTCAACTTCATTTGCATGCGTTCAATTATATAGTTTTTGTATCATTTTAGTAATAATAATTATTAATTGTAGTTCGTAATTAAATTTTTTTGTACCCCTAAAAGTGACTTTAATAGATTTGTAACTACAATTTGCACTTTAATCTCACATTAATTTAGTGTAAGACTAATCTCACATGAGACTTGCTGTATATATAATGCACCAAACATACATTGACAACTATGTAAATGAGACCCTTTAATCAATTAATAGATAATAATTTCAATATTTTAATTAAGACCCTTCAATTTTAAATTATGGGTACGGTGGAATATAGGAATATATTACTCCCTCTGTCTCAATCATTTGTTTACATTTCTCCAAAATTCCCCTCACAAAAAGTCTAAATGTAAACAATTTACTGAAACGGAGAGAGTAGATGCTAATTATAAAAATATTGGATGTCAAGATTTTTTTTTTTTCTTTTTCTTATGGTATTCTTTAGTGGAAAAAACAATATAATCTGTACCTATTAGCTTTCAACACTCATAAATCTTACTTCGTATATGTTGCATGATGTCGAATGTGTAACGCTTCAAACGGTCAATTTAAGACAAATATATCCGTCTTAAACTATGATTCGTGTAAAATCAATATAAGTGTTCAGAATTGGAGTACATGACGTATATGTAAAGACAAATACAAAAGAGTGATAAATCAAACTTATTAATTGTGATTAGTAAAGTGGAAGAATATTAATGGTGTAAGTAATTGTGTATCTAAGTATCTAACTTGGAAAATGTTGGCCGTTGTTTATATTCGAAATGGCGCCACCTTTTTAACATGTTGCTTGCTTTTGGTATTTGTATTGTCTTCTTCTTTTGATATGTTAGTTCACCTATTTAGATTTAGGTCTAAATCTTGTATTAGGTAGTACTTTATTTGATACTTTAATATTATACAGTAATTTTTCTGTAAGGCTGAACTTACACTAAGTTAATGTGAGACCAAGGTACAAATTGCAATTAAAGGGGTACAAAAACATGAAAAAAATCTACTAAAGTCACTAACAGAGGTACTAAAAAGATTTAGTACAATTAATCATAATTATCACTTAAATAGTACAAAAGCTATATAATCGGGTATAAATGAGGCGAACTTACAATAATCTATTGTAAGTCCTGACTTACACAAGAATTAGTGAATATTATAAAATTAACAATGAATTTGTTGTACATGTTAATTAAATTTGTGGGATATTTTTGATTAAATTACATAACCATCATTACAATTATTATGATTATGATTGAACTGAAAAAATAAGATAATTTTTTTAACAACTAGCACAATATAATTAATTTCATAGCGGCAATAATTATGATGGTGATAGTCATTATATTATTCAAAAACTTAATCGTAATTTCCGAAAATATGGATTGTGAATTGAAGTGAGTAAAAAGAGTACTACAGGCACTTGTTCTTTTGAACTTAATTTAATTTCTTATAAGTTAATTTCAATTTCCTATAAGTTCATTTCAATTTCATATAAATTTCATTCGAACTTTTTAATTTCTATAAGTTAATTTCGAACACATAAGTTCACTTTCACTCTATAAGTTCAAATTTCAACTCTATAAGTTAGATTAGAACTTTATAAGTTCAAATTTTATAAGTTCATTTCATATAAATTCTATTATGTTTTATTTTTATATAACTATTATTATTGCATAATAATAATAATAATAATAATAATAATAATAATAATAATAATAATAATAATAATAATAATAATAATAATAATAATAATAATAATAATAATAATAATAATAATAATAATAATAATAATAAAATAATAATAATAATAATAATAAAATAGTATATTAAAATATTTAACCGAGCCAACTTATTTATAATCAACTATATATTGAGATATTTAACTATACTAGACCGCAAAATCGATTTTGAACACTATTGTTTATTATTAGTAAAATTAATCATTTTGAATAAATTAAAAGATTTTAATTATTGTAATCATCATCATCATTACTATAAATATCATTGTTATTATTGTTATTAATTTAATAAATTTTTTCATATTATATTAATATTAATATTAATATTTAAATTATTATTATTATTATTATTATTATTATTATTATTATTCTTATTCAATAAGTTTTAAATTCTAATAAATTTAACTCCAATAAGTTTCAGCTCCTATAAATTAATTTCATATAAGTTAGAATTTCTATAAATTCAATTTCATATAAGTTCATTTCAATTTATAAGTTAGAACAGCTCTTATAAGTTCAAATTTCAATTCACTATAAGTTAAATTTCTCCTATAAGTTCAAATTCATATGTTCTAAAAGAGCAGTACTTTAATCCAAAAAGTTGATATAACATCAATTTTAAGTAAATAATTTTTACAAAATTCAAGCTTAGTACTAAGAAATAATAAGTTAACACTCAAAATATTAAATTGTATTATACAAAATATTTATAATTTTTTTTTTGATGACGAGGGGGTTGAGTCCCCCGGCTACATGCATTCCCGCACCATCACATGTACCATATAAGCCACTGATAAGTACGTAATTGTATATATTTTTACTATATAATTTTACACTTTTCGAGTCGTCTTTTATATTATTTAAGCTACATTTATATGTTTTCGTAAAATATAAGCTTATAATGAGTTAAATATTATTTTATGACAATGTGATATTTTATACTCCGTTTTTATTTGTTAGGTACTAAGCGAGAATGAAGAGAAGAGGATCGGAACGAGACGAGGCCCAAATTACATGAGCATGATAGAATTGATTACCCGAAGCCCACGAAATAAAAACAAAATGGAGACAAGGAAGGAGTTAGTGGAGCACTAACTAATAAAAATAAAAAAGAAAAGAAAATAGCAAAGCATAGACACAGGCACACAGCACCAGAAGCTACGCAATACACCAACGAAGCACAGATGAAATCGACTCCTTTCTTTCTCTTTTCCAAATTTCAGCTTATTTCCAAATTAAAAGCACAAAATTATCTCCTTCCATATGTTCCTATACGAATCTTTCTAAATTTTATGGAAAATCAGTCCCAAAGTTTGTATATATACACATCGAGTTTACATGGAAAAAGAAGGCGAAAAATACCCGAATTATACAGGGAAATTGAGCGAATTTGAGTGACGATTTTCGAGACCTAGTTGGGTCGAGAGAGAAGTAGGAGACAGTGCTTGGTCGTCGTCCTAGTACACGATCGAGTAAGGGCGAATTTGGAGCTCGTGTGGAGGTGCGACATCCGAAATTCGAGTTTGCAAGTTCCGGGCTAAAATTAAGTTCTCTTTACTCTCTTGTATCTAATTACGGTTCGAATTCGTTGATTAATTTTAGTTTTGTAAACTGATTTTGAGTTGAATTGATTTTGAAGTTGATTAGTGTTCATCGTTTTACTAGTTCGATTATAAAGATTCGATTTTTATTCATAATTTGCTATCTTATTGTGAGTAATTATTGAAT
This sequence comes from Dianthus caryophyllus, assembly GCA_023091065.1. Lineage (NCBI taxonomy): Eukaryota > Viridiplantae > Streptophyta > Magnoliopsida > Caryophyllales > Caryophyllaceae > Dianthus > Dianthus caryophyllus. Next base: position 6,424,828 of record CM041519.1, read on the forward strand.
TGACTGCTATTTGTGTGATTTTGGCCTAGTTCGAATTGCATAAAGCGAGTAGCAACTAATTTAAATTGAAATCTGCGAATTGAGTTTAGTTTGGATTAGGGTAAAACGTGATCGATTAAGGCTTGAGTATTGACGACACTTGAGAATTAATTGGGTTAATGATGTCTTCTTTGTTCAGTAATGCTGCTAAATCAGTTAGTTAAGAATTAATCTCGGCCTAGTTCAGATTAGTTGTAATCTAAGAGAAGATAGGGAGGTTTTGCTATCTTAATCTCCGCAGTTAATCCATTAATCGCTTAGAAATCGAAACAATTTGTTGTCAGTTAACGAGCTAAAATTACCTATATGAAATACGAGCTTAAATTGTGGGTATTTGACTGTCGCGTGTAAATATTTGTTAGGCTTGTTTTATTCTTCTGTTAATTATTTTAAGCTTAGGAAACCAGAAATTAATCCCCCCTTAAATCGTAAATACGACTAACACTTTTAATTTATAGGTTAACTAACTAATAGAATCATCACGATTAAGTTTTTCCAATCTCTCCGTGGGATCGACCCTACTTATCCTTTACTACCGTTTATATTTTTGAGGCTAAGATAGGTTTATAAATTATTAATTTGTAGCGCTTAACGACACGCTATCAAATTTTGGCGCCGTTGCCGGGGAGATTTGGCGTAAAATAATAATTTGTGTGATAATAAAAATTAAACTAATTTGTGGTATAGTCATTGCTGTATTTTTTTTTTTAATTTGGTTTTTTTTGGTCGAGTGAATCAAGTTTATGACATGTTCTGTGATCGTTTTTGCATGTTTTTAGCTTGACTTATCTCGTTCTGTTTTTACTAATCTTATCGTAGTCTTTGACATTGTCTATTTATTAGTGTTTAGCTAACCCACTAGTAGGATTATTCTTTCTGTTATTATTCTTTCTGTTAGTATTGTATAAGCTTTAACATTTAACTGACTCGTAGGATTATTCTCGCTTTTAGTAGTGATATTAAGCATGCTTAATGTATATGTTTCACTGTTTTTTTTATTTTTGTTCTTTCAATTAACGTATTAAATTTTGATGCAACTTATACTTGTTATAGTAAAACTAAAATACTTTTTTGTGTGATGACTAACAGTTACATTAATTTATACATATGTTCTGCTTTTTTTTGGATTTTTTTTTAGGTTAAGTCAGTCGAGTATATGGCATGTTCTGTTATCGTTTTTGCATGTCATTATTTTCACTTAGCTGTCCTATTTTCACTAAATCCAATTAGAACTTATCATTTTGTTTTACTTTATGTAGAATCGTTTACATGTAGATTAAACTTGAAATTATTTTGTTCACCCTAACATAGATTATTGATTTATTTTTAGACTTGCTGTTGATTACTTTAGTTACTCACGATTTATTCTTATGATTTAGTGTATACTTCTCTTCTTGTATCATTTTTATTCGTCTTCTGTTTAGTTTGTTTTACTTTCACGAGTCGAGTCGGCTTAAGTGCCTCCCCGAGTTCGGAGCCTTTGTAGGGGGATGTTTATAGTGTCGGCCACAAAAAAATCAGAAAAATCAAAAATACAAAAAAATTAGAAAATTAGAAAATTAAAAAAAATCAGCTCATTACTTTGGGTATTTCGCTTCTGTCAGATTTCACTTGTCTTTGCCGAGTACTCTGTTTTGCAGGCTTTTGAATAATTTTGTGTTGATCGGTTGACAAGCTTATGGCGAGTTCGTACACGGGAATGCACATTGAAGCGCTGGGGGCTAGCACTACTAGTACGATCCACTTTTGGGGCTATAATTACTACTCAATGCAACTGAGAGACTACCTTGCTGGAGTTATAAGCTGCCTGTCGACAAATAACCAGCTAAGTGATTCTTTCTCTCTCGTTTTGTTTTATACGCATGCTTTTATATATTTTCGATATCGAGTTGCCATTGAGGACAATGTCAAGAGTAAGTGTGGGGGAGAGGCAAACTGAAACTGTACGTAATCGTAAGTTGTTAAATAAGTCTGAATAACACTTTTGCTGCTGTTTGGCGTATATCCGATGGTCTGTGAGGTGTGCTAGTTACATGCCCAATTTCATGTTGGACATATTAAAGTCTGTGAAAGATTTTTTTTCAATATAGAGCAATAATTTGGAGTTACAAAAGTTTGGCTGAATGTAAAGATTACCCATTTTCGGCTGAATGTTGGTCATGATGATAATTATGTGCTGATGCAAAAGTTTAGAGTTACATGTCATACACGACCTTTGGTTTAATGTTAGATTAAGATGAGTCGACGACAAGCTCGAATTGAATTGTTTTCGAAAAAGTTGAGAAGTATAATTTTAAAGTAGCAATTCATGAATTTTTCCTCCCTATTTAAACTTGAGTTGATTAATTTCTTAACATTGCGTATTTTAGTTCTCTTTTAAATTTGAAATTATGAATGAATAATAAAGAATAGCACTCGTCTAGCGATCTTAACCCCATTTTCGACTTATTAGTAGTGTGGTGTGTAAGCCGGTCTTGTGCGTAATTATTTACTTTCGTGGTGACTCCTTTAATGGACCGACAGGGAGATTACTCGACCTCAAAAGAGCGTAATAGTTTGTCTTGTGATTCGAGTTATCAGCCCTAGGGGAACCCAATCTTAGCTATTGGGAGAATGTCTGATGACTTGTCCGGTTGGACGGGATCCATCGGTTGAAGCTCGCTACATGGGTCACAGGACGGATATTTCAAAAAAAATGAGTGGAAAAGTATTTATTCAAAAGAAAAAAAATCAGAAAAAAAAAAGAAGGAAAAAAAGCAAATTTTGTGAGGAGGTATCGAGTACACCTTAGGTAACCGGGAGAACGATCCACGCACTAATGTGGTAATACAAGGTGCCGAAAGTAAACCCCTTTCCCCTATAGACCTTAATATTTGGCTGAAACCCACCGTCTAATAGTTGATATGTGGGGTGAAAGAGAGTGAAATCGAGTCGTGAAGGATGAAAAGTTCGTTTGTAATTTCAATTTAAAAGCGTCTGGATTCTGTAATGTTGTTTAATTAATCGATTGTATAGTTTGTGGTGGAGGAGAAATTTCATTGTATGCGCTGCTAATTCATATGATTTGTTTGAAATGATCTTGACGTAAATATTTTAAGTTTGTCGTTGACCGTTCTTAAGTCATTGTATGGTTGAGTATGATGATATTTATAGTAGCCTCGGTTTATCATTGTCGAGGACGACAATAAGCTAAGTGTGGGGGAGTTTGATAAGTACGTAATTGTATATATTTTTACTATATAATTTTACACTTTTCGAGTCGTCTTTTATATTATTTAAGCTACATTTATATGTTTTCGTAAAATATAAGCTTATAATGAGTTAAATATTATTTTATGACAATGTGATATTTTATACTCCGTTTTTATTTGTTAGGTACTAAGCGAGAATGAAGAGAAGAGGATCGGAACGAGACGAGGCCCAAATTACATGAGCATGATAGAATTGATTACCCGAAGCCCACGAAATAAAAACAAAATGGAGACAAGGAAGGAGTTAGTGGAGCACTAACTAATAAAAATAAAAAAGAAAAGAAAATAGCAAAGCATAGACACAGGCACACAGCACCAGAAGCTACGCAATACACCAACGAAGCACAGATGAAATCGACTCCTTTCTTTCTCTTTTCCAAATTTCAGCTTATTTCCAAATTAAAAGCACAAAATTATCTCCTTCCATATGTTCCTATACGAATCTTTCTAAATTTTATGGAAAATCAGTCCCAAAGTTTGTATATATACACATCGAGTTTACATGGAAAAAGAAGGCGAAAAATACCCGAATTATACAGGGAAATTGAGCGAATTTGAGTGACGATTTTCGAGACCTAGTTGGGTCGAGAGAGAAGTAGGAGACAGTGCTTGGTCGTCGTCCTAGTACACGATCGAGTAAGGGCGAATTTGGAGCTCGTGTGGAGGTGCGACATCCGAAATTCGAGTTTGCAAGTTCCGGGCTAAAATTAAGTTCTCTTTACTCTCTTGTATCTAATTACGGTTCGAATTCGTTGATTAATTTTAGTTTTGTAAACTGATTTTGAGTTGAATTGATTTTGAAGTTGATTAGTGTTCATCGTTTTACTAGTTCGATTATAAAGATTCGATTTTTATTCATAATTTGCTATCTTATTGTGAGTAATTATTGAATTGACTGCTATTTGTGTGATTTTGGCCTAGTTCGAATTGCATAAAGCGAGTAGCAACTAATTTAAATTGAAATCTGCGAATTGAGTTTAGTTTGGATTAGGGTAAAACGTGATCGATTAAGGCTTGAGTATTGACGACACTTGAGAATTAATTGGGTTAATGATGTCTTCTTTGTTCAAGAATGTCTTTGTAAATCGATTAGTTAAGAATTAATCTCGGCTAGTTGATTAGTTGTAATCTAAGAGAAGATAGGGAGGTTTTGCTATCTTAATCTCCGCAGTTAATCCATTAATCGCTTAGAAATCGAAACAATTTGTTGTCAGTTAACGAGCTAAAATTACCTATATGAAATACGAGCTTAAATTGTGGGTATTTGACTGTCGCGTGTAAATATTTGTTAGGCTTGTTTTATTCTTCTGTTAATTATTTTAAGCTTAGGAAACCAGAAATTAATCCCCCCTTAAATCGTAAATACGACTAACACTTTTAATTTATAGGTTAACTAACTAATAGAATCATCACGATTAAGTTTTTCCAATCTCTCCGTGGGATCGACCCTACTTATCCTTTACTACCGTTTATATTTTTGAGGCTAAGATAGGTTTATAAATTATTAATTTGTAGCGCTTAACGACACGCTATCAGCCACCCTCGACGGGGGTTGCGGTGGCCAAGTGGTGTGCTTTCGTTTTTATTATTCTTTTTGGTTTAAGCTTGGAACCTCACACTTTGTTGCACACTTTCAGGTTAACCCAAATTCCACAATATTTATAATTATTTTTATTTACAAATCAAATCTTTTACTATACTAAACCACAGTTTTCGCTGACATCATCACTGCCACATGTCGCGATTCTGTGCGCTTTTTTCCCGCCAAAACCTCGTGCTGACATCATCCATCCTAATATATATTTTTAGCTCTAGATTCATTAGTTACAATTATCATTACTCAATAATCATATTCACTTTAATATTATGCATAAAATAATAAAATCTTAGCTTTTAACAATATATTTTTCCTAAATTTATTATTTATTATTTTAATATTTTACTTTTTGTTTAATTATGTATTAGAATTGAAAACTACTCCGTAAGTACTTAATGTATTATTTCGCTATAACTTCACGTTTAATTTCGAATATGTGTATTATTTTAATTTTGTTAAAAAAACTATTTTTTCAAAACAAAGTTTTTGCTTATTTTAATATTTTTTACTTTTCATTTTATATTTTATATCAAAATAAATGTTATACCGAAATTTTGTACATAAAATTTTAGAACTTAAAATTTATGCACCTCATATATGTTTGTTATTTAAAATTTATCTTTATTTGTTACGAAATGTACACTTAAATATCATATAAATTAACAATTTTATTATTTTTCAATTGATTTATTACTCATAATTTTATTAATTAAAAATAATAATATCTATAATTACCGTGCATTGATGCACAGGATCTAAACTAGTTGTATTTTAATTACTACTTCATAATACATAGAATAATTATGAATTTTCGCCTTTAATGAAAAATAAAAATAAAATCAAATATAAAACTAGATAAGATCACCACATAAACTGATCATCATGGACTTCATGGTTCTATATACTTTTGAGATATTTCCTCCATAAATGAAATATGTAATGAGATAGATAAATCCCTTGTTAAGCAAATTGCATTCTTTATGTTATGAATAAAGTATTGATGTGGATGTCCATCGGGCCTAAAGCCCATTTGTTATCTTATACAACTAGTGTAAGTCTTGTGTGAAGCAGAATTAGTTCTTTGTGGCAATTGAATATTAGCGAAAGACAAAGGACAAGTGGGAAGAAAGATGTTCTTCCCCACTTGTCCTTTGTCTTTTTGCTTAATATTTGACCCGTTTCTCACAAGAAACGGGTTACCCGTTTCATATGAGAATTTGTGATACAACTAGGGTTTGGATGAAACCCTCATTACCTATGTACTATATATACAACTCTCATTGAGGATGAATAAGACACGTCTATCTATTCTCTTATCTATTCTTATTATTTCACAACACGTTATCAGCACGAGACTCTATATCATTGGGCAAATAATTTTAATTATTCAGATCTGATAATCAGGAGGTTCATATCAGATCTCATCTATTTTTTTTCGCTTATAGAGGTACGTATACTTTTGCAATTTAATTGCAATTAGATTAGATACTAACCATATGCTTATTAGCACATACTCCGTACCGTTTATTGTAATTGAATATGTTGCCGCTTATCACCATTTGTTTATTTTATTTTATTTTATTTTGACAAACATATCACCTCTTGATTATGGTAGTACACTTTGTGCCTGTTAATCTATTTTAATCGTTAACATGAATGATCAATTGTCTATGATGTAATTTGTGCGGTGTAATTTGTTCGAGTAGCTCGGCATGATTTTATTCTTTCTTTAATTACACTTTGAGTTTTTCCCGTATATAACAAATCACAAAGGATATAAATAAACTACACATTAATCTTGAATTGTGTGATTATATTTGTGATATATTTGCCATTTTTATTAATATATGGGTCAAATATTTAAGCATGTTATATGGTATATCACATTTTTATAATTGCCTCAAAGTTATTACGGAGTAATATTATTTCATTAGGTTTAGTTGTTGGATACAAGTTCTAATAATTTGGAGGTTCGTATTAGATCTAATTTTACTATTTTGATAATTAAGGTATGATATTATATTTCACGTATCCTCATCCTGTTTTTATATCAACATGTTATGTTACTCCCGTATGTATATTTTACTATTTTGGTATTTTGGAGGTTTAATTGATTTTATTTTGAAATAATGATAATGATTGACATGTTTTTTGTCTTGTGGAATATGTTACTCCCACATGTTTTTGGTTAACATGATAATGGTGTATAATTTAAGTTTTACTGCCACATGTTTTTGGTTAACATGTTACTGCCACTCGTATAATTTAAGTTTGACTAATTTTCCCATGAGGCATTATATATTAAGTTGCTCTTATATTGAAGTCATGACTAATTTAATGATTAGGTACCGCATATATTGAGTTTGTTGCCTCACTATGTATATTGCCATAATCTTTGATTTATGCTTTCGTTTATATTGCCGTAATCTTTTTATTTTGTACGAGATTAAATTGATTTGGCAAAAGATGAAGTTTTTTTTTTTTGGGTAATGAACTTGACTAATTAATATGTACGGAGTACATGATTGTGATATTGTTTCTAATAAAATGTCAACTTATAGTTTGTACAAATGGACTGAAATATAATGAGATTTATATAATGACATTCCTGGAAGCGAATGTAATATTTCCTCCCACATACGGGATGTGATTGAGGATGTGACCGCGGAGACGGTCTAAATCAGATTTCATCTAATATCGTTGTTTCCACCGGAAGTGGTCATTATCGAGATCTGACTTATAATTTAAAATTTTCCCCCACGTACGGGACGTGGGCGCGGATGTGGCCGCAAAGACGGTTACAAATTAAATTTTTGTGTAAATCTTTTCTCCTACTTGTAGTAGTTGATAATATGATCGCGGAGACGATCTAATAAGTTTTGGTTAAACTTTTTCTCCCATAGAGGGAGGTTGAGAATGTGACCAGGGTTAAGGTCATTGAGAGTTTGACCACAGTTATGGTCAAAAGTGACAACTAATTAACTAAAATTGTCCTTCCACCAGAAGTGGCTAAGGATAATATGACCTTGAGGTTGGTCATAAATTGAGCAAATAAACTTTAAAATTCTCTCCCCTGGAAGTGGGATGATGAACAATGCTCAAAGCACAAATTAGTCATGCCGACTATATATGATATGTTCATATAATATTTGGGCCGGAGATCCCATGAGTGTTATTTAATTTAGTCATATGGACTATTTTTATTTGAAATACAATTAATTTAATTTTGGGCCTGAGATCCCATGAATGAGCAAATAAATTTGAGATGATATCACTATTAAAACTCTTGACATGGGTGATCAAGAGTTTTAGGCTTAAAATATTACATATATAAATTTGGACCTGAAGTTCCAAATATTTATCCTGTGGAGTAAGACTTTGGCCTGAAGTTCAAAGTTTGAAAAATACTGTTCAAATCACATAATATTGTCCGTGGCTAGAGGTTCACATGTAAAATTAGTGGCCGGAAGTCCACATGTAAATGTCAGTGGCCGGAGTTCCACTTGTATAATTTATGAATTGCTAAATTCGCAGTTGAATTAATGAAACCTCTTTTGAGGATGAGTAATATGGTTTTCTTAAATCTAATATGTGGCCTTAATTGAGCCTAATGTCATGGTGTTTTGAGCCTAAACTGTATATTAAAAGGATACATAACACGAAAGGCGTGTCAGTCTCATTATGCGAGATGTGCAAATTTGAGAAATGGGAGAAAAATCATACTCTTTCTCATATGCGAATAATATCGTCTTAGGGACGATACATTGTGTGAACAAAAGGGTTCCAAAATAATTTGAATTGATATTGATCTCTTAGTGGATCGAAAAATGATGAGTTATTAATGGAAAATGTGAATGTTTTGTTTTAAATGGTCATTATTCCCCGAAGAGAATTTGACATTACATATAAATTGAAATGGATATATATTATATCACTTAAAGTGGTAAGGAACTAAGTGGCTAGTCCTAAACATTCACAAAGATCTATGGATCTTGTTTTATAATTTATAAATCCACCAATAATGGTGTGGGATAATTGTAAGCGATATGTGATCAATATATATTGTGAGAGAATGATCACTAAAAATTATTGAAATCGCTACATCCACTGGAGTGATGGATAAATTAATTAAACAGAGCTGGAATTATTCAAATAATCAGTTCTGATTTATATGGTACTCAAAACGAGTAATGTGATATATTCACAAAAGGAATATTGAGACATATAAGTCTTGCCAATATAAATGAGACACATTGGTTAGTGTCTTAAGTCACATCATAGATTTATTTGGCCAAATGTTAAAATTACACGATGAATTATTGCTAACTGGAAGTTTAGCACTATAATTTCAGTCAACAAGTTTGGTATTTAATAAGCAAATTGGTTGGGTCGTAGCCAATTTTGTGAAAATTTGTCACGGTTTTGACAAAGAAATGTTGACATGAAATACTTAAGATGTGACGATAAAGGCCATCCGGGTTCTAATTATACCCGTATTGATAAACGTGGAGTTTATCTTAAAGGTAAAACAATAAAGTGCTGAAACTCTCTCATGAATCATAAAGGGTTTTAATGGCAAGACTATACATTGAGATTGAGTATGTTGATATTGGAGATCTAAATATATTACTCGAAATTAAATTAAAGAACTTAAATGTTCACGCATGGATTGAATATATTAAGTGACATTTAGTCACCTACGAGTAATTATGTGATCGGAGATTATCACAGTTTGATTATGACATGGAATATTTGATCTCCTAAATTGGGCATTATATTCAGCACTTGTGCCAACTGCATAATACGGTTTAACTCCCCATATTCTATCCTTTTGAAATAAATATATGATTTGGGCATAAAAAGGATATGTGATGTGGTATAAGGTGGATACAATGATCGATTGCCCAATAAATCTATCCGGTGTTGATAGTTTTTACCACCTTAGGGGGAGGATGATAAGGAAAGCTGGTAAAACCAACAACTGGTTTTGATCCTCTACTGAACCAGAAGTTCAATGATTTGTTTAAAATATAATGTACATTAAATAGAGGTTCATTAAAACTAAAATGATGGCATTCATTTGGTTATGATGATGTACTAAGTATACCAGTTTGATCACCTTATCAAAATGTGGTTATGTTTATTCATTGAAATTTATGATTTGACTATAGACATATATGACCTGGTCTAAGGCGTATCGAGCTATAGATTAGTCATGAAGAGTATTTGTAATGAACATTGAAATTCTTGCCAAATTGAACAACACTTACACACGGGGTGTAGTATGAAAGTCATATCGGTTTACATAATTTGGTGGCAAGAATAAGCAGTTGGTACATCCATAGAAATTGAGATGTCCTGGAAGTGACACAGATATCTGAATGACAATAGATGGCCTATATTGAAAAGTGAATGGAAGTATGGTCGCGTATATTCGGATATCATTAATCGATCGACTATCGTAAGATGATAGAATTGTATCGATACGTATAAGGAACCGATATGCATTTGCACGCATGTGCGCGCGTAATCTAATGGACTAGATGATGGGCATCTAATATATAAGTCCATTTTGATTGTCGACATGATATAGGGTTTGAAAAGAGCTCATAGACTTGAAGTCTATCAAAGGACGTGGAGTCCATTAAAATAATGGTAATTGGTTCAAAAACTGTACAGTTTGCATTATCGAGTCATCATGTGCATATGTAGAATACGCTACTCATTTGCATATACATTTTAGTTTCGATACTACATCATTGCATACATTAGAGGATATATATCTTAATTTTTAGTTCATAACATATGCATGCACACGATTGTCAATGTTGTATTTCTAGACAAATGTTTGTAAGGAGATATATGCTCCTATGATGGCAACTCTGTATAGAAGTATATGGTAAATGATCGTCAAATTGAAAACGACGGATCAATTGAGTTTACGGGAAACTCATGAACCTCTATAATGATTGCGGTTATAGGGCGCATCAAGTTAATACTACGGAGTAGTATAATTTAATTCTATGGTTTGAATTCATATAGAGGAACTCTGAAACTCTTGAAGAGTTGAAATTCATTCCTTGTTGTCTCAACCTGAAGTTTGAGACTGTGAAATGTTTTGAATGGTTACAACAGTAAAAGAATTCACGGTTTGGAAGAACCATAATATTGGAAGGATAAAATCGATTCATGATGGGATTATTAGTTCGTGTGATCGATCTACTTCAAATACTTATTGCGGATTTTAAATTCTTATACTAATTCTAAAAAGGTATCTCCTGAAGAGATAAAATTATTCAATAAAGTATGAATGGTTGCTGCACTCTTTTTCCCTTCGACTAGGTTTTTGTCCCACTGGGTTTTTCTAGCGAGGTTTTTAATGAGGCAGCAGGTCAACACACAAATTGGCGATATTTGTGATTATCACTTTTTTTTGGACGACAAGTGTTATAGCGAATTGTACGTAAGCCTATGAATGGTGGAAAAAGAATTATTCTCAAACAAGAAAATCGAAATATTATTTCAAATGAAGTCGAAGACATTACGGTCATCTGCATATTGCGAGTTTTGAAAGGAAAAATGGTGACCGAGGTTTATTTCATCAAGATTCTAATTGCTTCAAAATTTATCTACTACGAAGACTCTTATTTGAAGCTAAGAAGTTTTTATCATGGAATACATGTGAAGACAAGTCAAGTAACAGATGCAATCGTCAGGGGAAGTAGACACGCGCTGTACTCTTTTTCCTTAACTATGGTTTTGTCCCACTGGGTTTTCCATGGAAAGGTTTTAACGAGGCAGCTTATCGTTTATGCGTGTTTTGAGAATGTTGTACTTTTTTTTTCCTTCGTTAGTGTTTTTCCCTTGTGATTTTTCTAGGAAGGTTTTAATGAGGCACGTTCCACTACAAAAAAAACTGCGAATAGTGACGGAAAAATCCGTCACAAATCAGCCATTCCCGTCACAAAAATCGATTTTGTGACGGAAAACCCGTCACAAAAAGGCCTCGCAAAATTTGGTCACAAAAAAATATTTTGTGACGGATTACCCGTCACAAACGCGTTTGCGACGGACTTGTGACGCCTATTCCGATAGAAAAAAAGTGACCAAAGTCAAGATTCAGTCAATTTTTGTGACGGGTATTCCGTCACAAAATCTATATTTTGTGACAGATTACCCGTCACAAAATCCAATTTTTTTTTTTTTTTTTAAATTTTGTGACGGGTAATCCGTCACATAAAAACCTGTTTTTTTGGCAGAAAACCAGCCGCTGCCGGATGTCCACAATGTTAATACATTGTTTTTTATTTCCTGTACCTTCAATGTGTAACACATTCGTCGACCGCCAAGCGGGATAAAACATTAAAGTCGACCGCCAAGCGGGAATTAATCAACACAACAACAAACCATAACAACAACATTAACATACTAACAAGTCAAGATATATACATATTATATATGTTTTTAAGTGCAATACCGACATAGTTTATCATAGTTTTAAAACAATATAAAACATACTAAACTGGGGGACCTGTTGGCTACCGAATCCGTGACCGCCATCGGCGAAGTCATCCCTAGGACCTGGTGTCGGCCCACTAGAGCTGGCTGAGACATTTGCTGTTGATACGCCGCCTAAAATTACAAAACACCAACTAGTAGTTAAATTAAGACACTTGTAATACTACAAAAACTGTAAGAGAATAATATAAACATAAAAAAGCTAGTCAAAACAATAATAAGTATTTCAATTCGTTATAATTAATCTAACACTTATGTCAGTTTGAGATGCTCGAGGACAAACCCAATTTCCTTTCTTGTCTTTCTTTGACCTTTCCATGAGCTTGTAGGGTGTCGCCGCATCACCCTAAAAATAGTATACAAAAAAAAACTTAGTTTAGATAAATGCAAATAATCAAATTAAATCTAAAATATACATCAAAACAATATTTATCAAATACTTACTAACTCCTTAAAACAATATATATGTATTGTCGTCATTATTCACCATCTTTGGGTCCTTATCACTCCAACCTAAACCCATCAATGTACATTCCAAGTCACTAGTAGACACACACTTGAAATTTATTATTGAGAAAAAAATTCGGCAGCAATTCCCCTCAGTTCTCCAAATACGCGAGGTGTAATAAATAATTACTACACATATGAATTTAGAGAACATACTAAACTTTTTCCTCAACAATAAATAACAAATGTATGTTTACTTCCTAAGTGACTTTTTCCTCAACAATAAATAACATATGAATTTAGAGAACATACTAAACTTCTTCCTCAACAATAAAATTTTTTTAAACATTTTCAATTAATTTTAGATCGTGCATATAATTCATTTGCAAAAACAATAATTTCAATTTTAACATAATAACAAATGATATTTGTGACAACATTCAACCAATAACACTAAATCAAACCCTAATATCAATTATTTCAACATTATTCATAACAATCACACATTATCATCAAATTCACATAACAAAATTTCAATAATTTTCAATTCAACACTAACACTAATTTCCAATAACACTAACCTAACACTAACAATAGCTTTTATCCTAAATCATTCAACACTAACACTAACAATGGCTTCTATCCTAAATCATTCAACACTAACCTAACACAATACTAATACTAGCCATGGTTTCTATCCTAAATCATTAACATAATATAAATAAAAATAAATTAGAAATTAACTAAAAAAGAAAAAATTACCTAAATAAATGACTGAAATTAGTTGAGGGTGAGATTAGGTCGGTGACCGGAGTATACGGAGATGACCGGAGCAAGAAGAGGTGACCGGAGAGACGAGAAAGGGTGGGGCGATTTTAGGGCGATTTGGGGTGATTAGGGTTCGCAAATGAAAAAGAAAGGGGAAATGAGGGAAGAAAGAAGCGGCCGCTGTTGTTATATAATTAAAAAACTTGTGACGGATAATCCGTCACAAGTCTGTAACAATTAAAGCCTTTTGTGACGGATTACCCGTCACAAATTTAAAAAAATACGAAGAAATAGCTTTTGCGCTACAGCTGTCAAGATACAAAAAATCTTCGTATTTTTATTAATTTGTGACGGGTAATCCGTCACAAAATTCAACTTTTTGTGACGGATTACCCGTCACAAATTTAAAAAATACGAAGAAAAAGCTTTTGCGCTACAGCTGTCAAAATAAAAAAAAAATCTTCGTATTTTTATTAATTTGTGACGGGTAATCCGTCACAAAAATCAACTTTTTGTGACGGATTACCCGTCACAAATTAAAAAATTATTAAAAATAAAGCTTCTGCGCTATAGCTGTCATGCAACAATATTTGGTCCTTTTTTTTTTTTTTTTTTTTTTTTTTGTGACGGGCAATCCGTCACAAAAGTCGTATTTTTGTGACGGATTACCCGTCACAAAAATATTTGGCTGGGGCGCGAAGTTGAATTTCTGATGGCGCCAATATATGAAACGGAATTGTGACGGATTACTCGTCACAAAATTTGGCGCGGTAAATTTGTGACGGTTTACCCGTCAGAAGACTTTTTCCGTCACAAATCCGTCACAATTCCGTCACACATATAGTTTTTGTGACGGATTTTTTTTCCGTCACAAATGTTCCGTCGCTATTCACAGTTTATTTTTGTAGTGTTCTTTAGTAATGGACATCCAAGGGGGAGTGTTATGAATAAAGTATTGATGTGGATGTCCATCGGGCCTAAAGCCCATTTGTTATCTTATACAACTAGGGTTTGGATGAAACCCTCATTACCTATGTACTATATATACAACTCTCATTGAGGATGAATAAGACACGTCTATCTATTCTCTTATCTATTCTTATTATTTCACAACACTTTAAGAATTCTTGATTTATCCTAATCCACACACTTATGATCACCTAATCAACTTGTATTAATTGGATAACCCTTTTAAAAATGATAATATAAAAACACAAATTTTCAAATAAAATAATTTTATTATGAAGTTATAGTTATAATATTGTATATCTAAAATATGCCCTAAGGGCACATGGTAAGAACTTAAAAACAAATTTTTGTTTTTCAGGATTCTTGGATGATCGTTGGAATAATAAAATAAATTTAACAAATTTAGAAGATGTTTTGATAATTATTTGGGTTTTTCCCATTTGTCTCATACATTTTCAGTTGTACCTCAATGTTTGGTGGATTTCCTGTACCCCTAAACTTATACAGTTAGTCCCTACCGTAGCCATACAAGAGTAAACTGTTAAATTTAGCCGTTAGTTTTGTTTCCTATAAATTTTTACCCAAATTTTTCAACATTTTCGTCCATATTTTGCATTAAATATTTCGTTTCACCCTCTATTATTTTCAAACGTTACTCCTTCACAATTTTATGCAAAAATATGAAGGAAAAAAACTGGAAAAAAATGTGAAAATTTTTAGAAAATAAAACTAACGGCTAAATTTAACGGTTTACTCTTGTTTGATTACGGTTGAGACTAACTATATACGTTTAGGAGTATAACTGAGAATACGCCAAACGAAGGAGTATAATTGAAAAAAGTGAAAAGTAGGAGGATAGAGTTGTGAAAAACCCTAAACATTTTCTTGTTTGTGTTGTTATAATGTGTCCGTAGAAGTTAGGGTCACATTTTAAAAAATTCGTTATTTAAATTAATCAAATTTAATATTCTCGATCCACTATTTTTTTTTTACTCCATACTAGGTTTTTGTCAAAACCTTCTAATTTTTTTTTTTTTTTTTTTTTCAATTTCTTTTAAATTAATTACTCTTTTTATTACATACGGGTAAGGATCCTCTCCATTTGTTGAAAAGAAATGGACTATGGGATCTTGGAAAAATCTAAGGGTTGTAATTATTTGATAAAAATAATATTTTAATAAAGGAGAGAGAAAATATATTAAAATATTGATGTATTAGAGAGAAAATGGAGAGAAAGAAATGGAGAGGATCTAAATTGATTACAATATTCTTCTTATTATCAATTATCAATTCTATTATCCTTATAATAACCTATTATACTCTAATTCCCTTTATATATATAGTTAATGGTTGAAAGAGTGGATTTAAGAGAGAGAAAGTTCCTACTAAACTTGAGTTTGTATGGACATCACTGTTTTTTGGGCCAATTTCTTCCCTATTCTATCTCCCTATCTATTTTCTCTCTCTTCATTGAATCTTTCCTTCTTAATTATCATTACTTTTTTCAATTTAATTTATTAAATTCATTTGTATATTCAACTAATTCTCACTCTCTCTCTCTCTAAAAAAAAGTATTCTTTAAATATTGTTCTTGACTTTTTTTTTTTAGCTAATCAGTAATCACACACACTTATCTCTCACTTTTTCGATTAGAACTTGACCTGGGTAGTGATCATTTTCAAAAGGGTTAAATGGGTTGATGCTTGATTGTTTGATCATTGTTGTTTTCCCAAATAGTTTGGTAATTTAGGGTTTGTAATTTGATTTTGAAGGTGAATTTTGGGGATTTTTTTTTTTGTTTTTGTTTTTGTGGTGAATGTTTTAAATAAAGTTGGTGCTTTTATAATTTATTAATAATTCTTACAATCAAAAGTTAGTTGTGTCTAGATCTCCCACTTTATGCAAGTTTGTATCTTTTGGAGGGTACTAAAAAAAGAGAAAAAAGGGTTATTTTGGGGGATTTTGTCTTAAATTCTTCTTAATTTTTGGTTGAAATTAATGGGATTTTATCTTAATGTTTGCTTATGTCAGAATTCTATGGTATAATATCTCTATATTGTAGAATTTCACATGAACAATTCATAGTAAATTGTCTTTGATACTTGTTTAAGGTATCAATTTGAAGTATTTTATCCAAAAATTTCATACTGATGGTTTTTACATAAGTTCGAAAAGCGATTGATTGATTGATTTGATCCTTTGATAAAAGGGGTGAACTTGTGGAGTGTGTAAGAAAAAAACAAAAGAATTTTACTTGAAAATTTTCAAAACCAAGTCATTCATGCCCATAATATTGAAGAATTTGTCTCTCATCATTGCACAGTGATGTTGTTCACATTACTTAAAACATCCATTTGATTAATAGATTGTTAGAATCGTCGATTAGTCGAAAAGGGTGAATCTGTAGAGAGGTGGCGTGAAGGTGTAATTGTGGAGTATATAGGGAAGCAAATAGAGTTAGGGTGTTTAGAAAAAGGAGTAATAATAGGTCATCAAAGAAGAGAAGAAGGTGAAAAAAGTGAAGGTGTTCTGGAGTGCATAGTAAGTATAATCAGGGCCCTTAGAATGGGGTCCTGCTTGTCTTCTGCAGAAAGCAGGAGTCCTCTTCCGGGGTCGCCCTCTGGGGCGACCAGGAAGAGGAGGAACTCCAAGAAACGTTTCGGTTCTCGGAATTCCTCCTTTGAATTGAGTAAGAAGGATGAATACCTCCTTAAAATCCCTGGTAGATTGTTCTTTAACGGGTCGTCTGAGATTGCGTCGTTGTTTACGGAGCAGGGTAAGAAGGGGACTAATCAGGATGCCATGGTTGTTTGGGAGGTATAAATTTAATCCCCGTTCCTCGGTTTTGTTATGTGTGTTTGTTCTTTGTACTCATTGTGTTTGATGTTGAGATTTAGTTATGAACTATGTTATTTAGACTTGGCTAACATGTTTAGGACACAACCATTTTGTGATAAAATTATCTAAAATGAAGTGTCGTGGTGTTGAGTGTCTGACAGAAGACACGGCTGTAGTTTTTGTGCGCTTACATGTGTAGGATGCGATCATTTTGTGAAAAACGTTCTCTAAATTGAAGTGTCGTGGTGTTAGTGTCTGAGATGGGACATGGCGATAGTTTTTGTGTATATTTAATTAGCTGACACATGTAAGACACGGCCATTTTGTGAAAAAAGTACCCTAAATTAAAGGGTCGTGGTGTTGGTGTGTTAGATACGGGACACGGCTATATCTTTTTCTCTGTGTGCGAGTATTTTGTTCATCTAAAGTTTGATTATATGAATCTTTAAATAAGCGAATTTATGATAAAGGTTCCATTATCTTCGTTTAAGTTGACAAAGTGGAGTATTTTGAAGTTTAGTGATTTCGAAATAGTTTTGTTTGCCGAAGTTCTGTCATATGATGTTTTCTTAGGTTTGCTAGAATGCTTGATAAGTTAAGAAAAAATAAGATTACGAGAACGTGTCCTAGGTGGTTAATCGAGGAAGTTATATGAGAACATTTCTTATTCAAGTTTTGCGAGGTTTGTAGTAATCTTATTTTTTGATTAATCTTTGCTTGAATTTGATTTGGAATTAAAATAATTAGTACGCTATTTCGGCTCTGAGGACAGTATGATTGATTCGGGCGTTTTCTACTCACCTTATTTGATTATGGAATATACCGCCGGTTCCGTGTAATATTTTAGAATGCATATTCAGTCAACACTTAAATAATCGTATTTTTATGATTAATTGATTAAATGATGAAGGCATCACTTTTACACCTAGTTTTATTTTAAGTAGAGTAGGTGACTGCTATGTCTATGTATTATTGATTAGTTGTTAATTAATTTAGATGGTATTTTAAAGTTATTAATGAATAATGATCATCTCTACTTGTCTACTTGAAGACTTATTTCGTATGAGTAATGAAAGTATGAAACTAATGACGTTATCCTTATCCATAGGCGGGCACTTGTGCATTATTTAGTGCTTAAATGAGTGTATTATTATAAAACTTGCAAGACATTATTGTTGTAATGAATGCACAATATTCATTAGTCAATGTAAGACGAGAAAGGATGGATTTAAATCCCGTGTCACAATGCATTTGTATCGGGGAATTATGATTGCCCTACTTTAAGCAGTCATCGAGTAGAAATTATGATTGCTCTAATGTTGAATCGAACGGCTATAAACAGTAACACCTATGATAGCTCTTAAGTGCTCTGTATTTCGTTGCTTCCTTTTTCGTATGACCATTGTTTGAAAACCCGACTTGAGATTAGTACTCCCTCCGTTTAATTTAATGGTACCCGTTTGACCTTTTCAAAAAGTCAACTGCGGCTAATTGATTGTATGAATTTTCAGAATTTTTGCTCGAGATCTGACACGATTTTCTGTGGGGTATTCGACGGCCATGGACCATTCGGCCATATGGTGGCCAAGAGAGTTAGGGATTCACTTCCTCAAAAACTAGACGCTCATTGGGAAACGAACTCCAGAGACGAAGTCCTCCGAGAGATAAGCGTGAACGCAAACAGCCTAAACTCTGAAGATACGTCTTTCAAATCTGCAGACGACGAATCAAGGGTTTCTGTCGACGTTGACGACACTGAGAAGCAGTCAGACATCTTCTCTACTCTGAAAGAAACATTTCTGAAGGCTTTCAAGATTATGGATCGGGAATTGAGAGTACATCCGAGCGTTGATTGCTTTTGTAGTGGGACAACGGCCGTGACACTTATTAAGCAGGTTTGTGCATACGTCAATAAGTTTTCTAAAGTCTTTGAAGTCATCTCAAATTTCCTAAATTTATCTGAAGTGTTTGATAACTTAAGAAAAAATAAGATGAGAAGAACACGTTCTTAGTCTGATTCGAAACTTATTTGTTATGTATGTCACTGTGTAGTGTCGCATTTGTATAAGTCAGTATTTGTTGGTGAACAGGGTTTGGACCTTGTTATCGGAAATGTTGGCGACTCAAGAGCTGTACTCGGG
The DNA here is from genome assembly GCA_023091065.1 of Dianthus caryophyllus. Classification (NCBI taxonomy): domain Eukaryota; kingdom Viridiplantae; phylum Streptophyta; class Magnoliopsida; order Caryophyllales; family Caryophyllaceae; genus Dianthus; species Dianthus caryophyllus. The sequence continues at coordinate 6,444,396 of CM041519.1, forward strand.
ACAAGAAATAAAGACAATTCTCTTGCTGCTGTTCAGTTAACTGTGGATCTTAAACCGAATCTTCCAGGTTACTCTCAGTTTTTTGTTCGAACTCGTTACTTTTGGACGTATACTGCATTAATGTTGATGTTATCGCCTTTTTTTCTCGCTGATGTCTAGTATGGATATATCACAATCGTTATCACAATGATCATTATGATTCTCTTGCATGCCGAAGTAGAGTCGTAAAAGCTCCAAACAAACTGTAGACTGTCTGAAATTTTTTGAAGTACAATTACAGTAATGGCCTTGTTTGATGCGTATTCTTGTGGTGACCTTGTAACAGGCGAAGCAGAGAGGATTAAGAAGTGCAGAGGGCGTGTTTTTGCACTACGAGATGAACCAGATGTTTCCCGTGTTTGGCTCCCTAACAGTGATTCCCCTGGCCTCGCTATGTCTCGAGCATTTGGAGATTTCTGCCTCAAGGATTATGGTGTTATAGCTGTTCCCGATGTGTCATACAGGCGCCTCACTGAAAAGGACGAGTTCATTGTTTTGGCGACAGATGGAGTAAGTAAAGACGACTTTATGGCTTATCAAATGTTTTTAACCGAATAAACATTGACGGATCATAACTCTTGCCTATAAGTTTATAACTGATAATTCTTTTTTTTCCTTTTTTTTTTTTTTTTTTTTTTTTTTTTTTTTGTGTGTTTTCTTTTTTTAAATTGGAGATTTTGTAATGAAGATCAATTTTAAACAAACAAAATTTACTGGAACTCATAGCAATTAGTTTTATCTGACGGTTTTTTAACACAAAAAGAGGGTTACAAGCTAAGAAGAAGAAAAAAGTTGACGGACGGGTACAGTGTGCAAAAATTCCTTACTATTTATTCTTTTTTTCATCGATGGTTTATATGATGACTGCTATAACAGATTTGGGATGTGCTATCGAACAAAGACGTCGTTAACATAGTAGCGGCAGCCCCATCAAGATCCACTGCGGCTAAATTGCTGGTTGAAACCGCTGTTCGATCATGGAAAATGAAATACCCGACTTCCAAAATTGACGACTGCGCAGTCGTCTGCCTCTTTTTAGACTCCAGCCCTAACAATATATCGACTTCCTCCAACGGCCAAGAAAAACAACAGCAGACAACTCCAGGCGATCAACTCTGCGCCAAAACCGAGAACGAGGATTCCGAGCTAACTGGCCTCAATCGGTCAGGGACTGTTAAAACCGTCCGTGGAATCCTTCAGGACAGTGGCAACGACGGGGATGATGATGATGATGATTCTGACGACGATGCCAAAGAAGACGATATGTTGCTAGAGGATTATTCGGCCTTAGAAGGGGTTACTCGAGTTAATACGTTGTTGAATTTGCCGAGATTCACGCCCGGATAAAAAACAAAACTTTTGGAAAGCGCTTCGAGAAACGACGACCCTTACGATGAATGAGCAGACGGGTCAGGTTGGATTTAAGGTTTTTTCCCCCCTTTTTTCCTATAGTTTTATTACTACTATTATTATTTTTTTTTTATTTTTCGTTTTACGCTGTTTATCTGTGCTCAGAAAGTCGGAAGACGTAATTTCTGAAAGGAGAGACTTGCCCAGCTATATTTGTTGTTCTGGGAAAGTAAATCCTCTCCAAATGTAGTCTGGGGTAGCTTTGAATTTTGTATAATCTTCTCCCTTTTTTTTCTTTTGGAATTTCGACGAGTTTATTTGCATCGTGGTTGAGAGTTGGTCTCACAAACGGTGTGGATGGATGCAGACAGTCGTCTCATAAATTTATGTCAGGATACTAAACTCTCACTTACGTCGCTGTTTCTTTTGCTCTGGTGTGTGATTTTTTGTTTCCCGTAAAGAAAGGAAGATATTCGAGAAACCGGTCTTACCTTATAACAAGGTGTACTGTTTTCGTGCTGTGCAATTGTGCAGTGGTTGATGTTTTATGTCCCTAATTTCGAGTCTAAATAATTAGACAGATGTACAAGTGTATTCCTCGTTTTTTTTTTTTCCTCGAAAGAATTTAGTTACCGATGAGAGTTCACTTCATTAATCGGAGAGGGAAGTGAACAGAAAAATTTAACAATTTTCGGCTTTTGAAACTGTGCAACTTCTTTAATTAGTCTTTTCAAAATTATCCGGCATATGGTCTCAAAAAATTAAAAGCTATACATTTTTCGGAATTGATAGTAGTATTAAAAAAAATTCTCGGTTAATATAACATAATTCTCTTTTAGAAGAAAAAGAGAGTATTAAATTCTTTTAGATTTTAGGGTCGGTTAAAAAATAGGTATCCCTGTCGACTGTTGAGGTATCGCCATTTCTTCCGGCAAGATGAACTAAAAGTTCATTATGAGCCATGAAATGTATAAAGAGATCAAAGACCACAGTGCAGGGCGAAGGTAGCTCGGACTTCTGTTCAGCACCGTTACCGTATGCTTCACCACCATGAAAGCACGAAAATCGAGGATATTAGGCCGAGGGTTGACAAGAGGGAACTATTATACTTACATGTGAATTAAATGATATTGAATTGAGCTACAACGACTATATAAGACTCGTTTGGTTTTACGGAACTAAAAAACCAAAAATTGGAAAAGAAAACAAAATTTAATGACTAATTATGAACAGCAAATTAATTAGCACAAACAAAATTAACAAATTCGTGCTCGAAATCAAAGAGTTAGCAGACGAGAGATTTTGAGCGCCTACAGTATTAACACTTCCTGAAGCTTTGTCCTTCACTTTGATGCTTGACGAGCCTGAAATTAAGCATCAAATTAGTCGTTACTCTATTGCTCGAGAAGTCGAGAGGCAACCACAAAACGTCACTGAAATGTGTTGCAATTCGTTTTATTATTTATATAAGAGACGTTTTTTTTTTTGTTTTGTTTTTCCATGTTAATGATTAGAAATTCATTTGATCTGCGGCGATAATTGCTTTCCATAAGGGTGAACGTTTCTGAATATTTTCTTGTATATTTTGAAAGATACATACAGTTGTATGGAGTCCATCCGATGGTTTGGTTCTCGAGGTCGTAGTACACGAGTTTGTTCGACAGCACAATATCTGCACCAAGAATTAGATTAGCTAGTTATTTCACAGCACAACTAACATTACGTGAGAAATTTCATCGACATAATTCATGTGGTCGGTGTACCTCCCAAAATAGTAACATCCTTTCCATCTCGAGTCTGCATTCCGCTGTTCATCCAACCAAAACACCACTTGTGCTCCTGTAAACACCGTAACCAGATTAGTAACGCTTTGAAAAAAAAGGAATTTTAGACTTCGAAAATAAGTTTATGTCCAATTAAAAAGAAGAGAATACTTACACCGTCGTCGAGTGGAAAGAAATATTCGTGAGGATGTATAGTCAAGCTGAGATAACCCTCAAAAGTAAAAACTATACTCGGGAAACCGCTGTCAATACTGCATCACAGGTGAAATGTTTAAACCAACCGTGTTAGGCTCCAAAATTAATGTCAAAAAGTTGGCAGGAAACATGAAAACTCGGCACTACTTTAATGTCAAGCGACTTATAACTCATAAGCCTGGCAAACGGGTCAGGTCATTACGGGTTTGGGTCAATTCAGGTCGAGTTGTACCCCGTGTTTTTGTTGACGATAGACTATTTTTTCAGAACGTTCCGTTTTTTTTGTGTGTATTATCTATTACTCCGTTATAATTAGGTTTACATCTGCTTGAATTATTTTGGATCATCAATTGGGGTTTTCGCGTAACCTAATTTCGGGCTGGGCCTAGATAGAGTCGGGTTAATTCGGGTGTTGATTCAAATTCGAGTTGCATGTTCGAGTCTGGTTATGGTCAAACAAATTTTGCCAGGTCTAGCGACTCATGACAGCAAAGTACGCTCCAACACCGATTAGAGGACATGTCCAACGATATGATCGAATGAAAACTCTAAGTTAAAAATCCAAGGTAAAATTGATTAAATACAAGTTGATGAATCTTACTTTTCAGCGTACTCGAAGCATTTGAATTGGTCCTCAATAGTGTGTAATTTTAGTTCCGATTGGCTGGAAAGAACCTGATTTTCGAGCACAGAGTACACAAGCGGTTATTGAGTTTCTGAACACATGACATGGCCACATGGGCGTACTAAAACGGTTCTCAGACGCACCACGTATGTACGTACCTTTTTGACGATCGAGTTATAAATATCGTCAGGGAGATAAGCGAGAGTCGTACCACTGTCGATCACGACCCCTCTGTCGCTCCCGTCTGTAGAATATTCTACAGCTTCACCGCCAACCGCTATACTCTTCATGGCAACATTGTAATGAGGCCTAACAGTGTCATAACACTCTAATTACAACATTAAACAAACAGGCAAATTTCGTAAAATCGAGAAAACACACTCCACAGGCATTCTGCAAATCAGATGGTTTACGAGCACGAAATCTGAACATTATCGTTGGCATAATTTTAAACCGTAAAACTGAGGGATATCATACAACTCACTTATATAAGCCACCCAAATGAGAAACTATTTGACGGTAAAAAAAAAACGCAGGACACGAGAACACTTACTGATTTGGGATCATTGGAGTAGTATTTAGCTTCGGTTCGACTAGTTGACCGATGGCGAAGATACCGCCACCATTTTCATTGTCCAAACAATGAGAGAAACTTTTCTGCACCTTCCCGGCAGAGGCAAGCTGTGAAAGTACAGACGAGTTTGCTTGTCCAAAACCCATGATTCCGTCAAGTGCTTCGTCGGTGGAACTCAGTTGACCTGATTGTTTAGCCCCACAGCTGTCGGAAAATTATTAATGTCTTAGCATCGATAATCGTCGTTACAAAGTGCTTCATCGTATTTTCTTTTAATTTTAGAAAACTTCAAAACAGCTTCCAAATACTTTGGAAAACTTATTAAGACTTCAGTTTAAGACCAAGAGAAAAGGTCCTAGACTTTTACTGTGCATAGTAAAATGATGATCGGAAATTTGGAAATGACATTACCCAAATACGACGGACCCATTTCCCAAACTTTGCTGATGACCAGACACTTGGTCATAATGAAAAGTATCTTCAACGAAATAACCAGACGTTGTACTCCCGTCACCATACGTAACTTCATACTGACAAAGCATGTTCGACTCGCAGCCAGATAACGTGCCTTGGTATATCATAGCACACTGTTTCTCGTCACAGTTGATTAAGTTGGCAGAAGACGAACTCTTTGGGTCGTACAGATTTAGCTTTATCTGTTGGTAAGGAATCGATGTAAAATTAGTCGCTGATAACGAGAATGTCTACGCAACGCAAGTGAGCAGACTGCAGATGTACTGAAACTGTGAAAAGGGGATTAAAGGGTCGAGGGATTACAGATAAAAGTCAAGAGAACGTACTCCTAGCCCACTTTTGTCGGGACAATTGTCGCAGCCTGCGCAGTTAACCCAAAGAATGTCGCTTCCTGTATCGACTTGCACGTGATAGTCCGTAGGAGGATTCCCTAGCTGAACTTTGGTGAAATAAAGCCTAAAAAACCAGATCGAGTAACACTCAGGAAAAAAAAAAAAAAAAAAAAAAAAACAAAACTTTCATGTTATAGACTAACAGCGACCTAAGAAAGAAAGTTTCAATCAAAGGAAACACTTGCATAAATTAAATTTAGAAGGGGAGAATTTTTCTAGATAAAACCCTTAAATATTTTCGTCAATACTTCTGTGACACAGGACACAGAAGTATGAGCATATGCTCACAATAATCTGAGCAAGTAGTCGATAGCTTCGATTCAAAACTACATTTTCCCGCATTTTTTTCCTCAGCTAAATAAGGCATATATTTAGCCAGCAACAATCACTTCACATGTAATGCAAGATCACTTTCCTCACATAACTTGAGCTGTGTGCAAAGCAGCTAATAGTCGATCAACTATTTATAAACTACGGAGTACGTTTTCATTTCTAATATGATCAATCCTCCTTTTCTTTACGTTTCCTAAGAAGCATACTTTTTGAGCTAAAATTTGAGGTAAAGGCTACACCTCACCCATCTTCGTAACATCTTCTAAAAAACCGATACAAAAGCAAATGTAAAGAGATAGATGGATGAGAGGGGTATGTTCTAATTATAGAGAAGCATGCAAATCTATTGAAAGGATATTACAATCTCTAATAGATTATTATACCCTTAATATAGCAATTAATGTCCATTCGTTAATCATTCGAACTAAACATTCAAATTACAGTTGTAAGTAACCATCAATGACGATTAGTGTAACCATCATTAAATGAGCAACGAAATTGTACTCCAACATACTCGTCGCATGAGTACAAGTTGTACAACCGTCTCATTAGAGTTTTCGCGAAATTGCCATACCCGCTCCTTATCAACCAAATCAAAATCATAAACTAGTAAAAAACCAACAAATGAATGCACTCATCATTGAAATTCAACCCAATTAATCGAAAATAAACTAAATTAAGCTCAAGCATTAAAATAAGCTAGAATCATTCCAACAATTCGTTGTACGCATATAACAGTCCCATTCAAGTTTCTTGCAATTACATCAAAACAAAACCTTAATTAAAAGCATTAATCATTGAAATTCAACCCAAATCAACCATAAAAAGTCGATTAATTCTACTGTAAGATCGTTTTATACGTACAACAGCCAATAAAATTAGGGGTTGTTTGGTTGTCTCTCCAATTCATGGGAAGTTGAACCTCCCATGAATTGACTTAATTCGTTGATATTTGGTTTCCAAATTCATGGGAGGTTGAAGTCCCGGGAAGTTACTTACCTAGGCCCCCTTGGGAAGTGTCCCACATGAATTCACTTGTCGCGTAGCAACTAAACGACTTTTATACAATTCATGTGAATTACACATGAATTTAATTTTTCCGGAACTTTATCTTCCCATGTTCAACTAAACGACCTCTTACTAAACACGCATCAATCAACATAAAAACATACCAAATTTAGTTACTTCCAAAATTCACAATAAATAAAATAAATTTAATACAAAAGAAGAAACAAAACTAACCCAGCATCAGAAGGCTGACCATTACCACCAAGAGGAAGATCAATGGTAGCTAAAAATCGACCATGACGACGTTGATCATGAGCTCTTAATTCACGAATTGTTCGAATTTTCCCTTTAAATTTATGCTCAACTTTAAAAACTGCATTTCCAAACACCATTGAAATTTCCCAAACACACAAACCCACCATCAAAATTTGCCTTAGATCCATTTTTTTAAACTCTCCAAAAATTCAATCTTTTCTCAATTTCAGAAATTACCCACAAATACCCAGATTCAAAAATTCAATCTTTTTAATTTTTTTCAAAAATTAAAAGTAATTTTTTTTTTTTTGTTTACTTTAAGAGGTTGGGAGGAGAGGAAGCTGCTCTTCCATTGACCAGCTTCCAAAATGAAATTGAGGAAAAAAGAAACTTAATAAGGAAGAAAGATATTTAGAAAAAATTTAATTATTTTATTTTATTTTATTTTTGAAGAAATTAAATTATTTTTTTGAGAAAGTAAGAAAACAAAAAAAAAGGATGGTAAAATTGTGTTGATGTTCGTTGACTGTGCGCATTTTACTGCTACACTCCCTATTTTTATTTGAATCCATTTTTGGGGGGAGAAGAAACATGCTCATATTTTATTTTATTTTATTTATTTTGTTGCATTTTAAGATTTTTAATATTTTTAAAAATCTATACTAAACAATACGAGTAAATATTTTTTATTAGTGTGTGGTTGTATAAATACAATTGTATTATTTGCTACTCTATTTTCAAATTTTATTTGAAAGTAGTTAATCAATTCAATATGATGTTGTATTTTGTCTTTCGTTTCAGTGTAATTTTATAAAATTTAACCTCATAAATCTATACTACATACTTCGTATTATATTAGAAAAAATAAAAATATTTAATGAAGAATAATTGAAGTATTGAACATTTTAAAGGCCGCCATTAATATACGGGTAATTGAAATTCCATTGAAAGGTCTAAGTTGTGGAAAATTTAGCAGATAATTGTAGCTAATCTAGTTCAATTCTAAGACGAACAAATACCCAATATTAGGACGTTAGCTTTTGAATTGATCTATTATGAAATTTTTATGATTTTTTTTATCAAATATGAAAAAATTTATGACGATCGAGTATTAGGTAGTTAGCTTTCTTGAGGATTTAATTGTCAAATCTCAACTTTTATAAACATCATTATTATAAAAACTTTGACAATTTCAAATTTGTGTCTTCAAATTGAAAATAAGTCCACTCATATCGATCAATTGTATTTAATATGAAATTATACTTATAAAACAACGGGAATACAATTGAAAGCGCATATTCTCGAGCAATATGAGTTATTTGAATTAAGTAGATTTGCATTTATTCAATACTTTGCACTACTAGCTATGTTTAGTTGAGTCAAACCATTTCATTTCTTATTACACACCTAATTATACTGTCCCGATTAAATTTAATGTAAAAATAACTAATTAAATTTTACTCCGTAATTTTTTAAATATATTCGAATCGAGTTTTGACTTACATATACGGAGTACTTTGCAATAATATTCAAGAAATGTAGTCACTGAAAAATAGAATGTACTAGGTAGGGTCGTTAGAGAACAATCAACGAGGGTTTTGTGACTCCTGTAGTTGTCGGTATGATATGCAAGTTAGGAATGAAAGCATGACATAAAATATTACGAGTAACATGCAAACATCCCCACATCGTACGTTATTCCCTTCCCACAAATTCTTGTATAAAATGGGTAATATCCGTTTCACACAAGAAACGGGTCAAATAATTGAATAAGACAAAAGTTAAAAGCCTTAAAATTAACAAAAGATTTGTCTTTCTATTCAAATGTCTAACTATTTGACCCGTTTTACATAAGAAACGGATAATCCATTTTATGGGAAACTAACTCTTCCCTTCCACATGTTTCAACTTTTTTTTTTTTGATAAGGTAAGAAAATTAGGTTGATCCTCTAGGATAAGACCAACTTATTTCATCTTTTCGGATGATTAAGGTAAGTTAAAGTTACCGGCTTTCAGACCATCTCAAACCTAATTTTCTTACCTTAAAAAAAAAAAAAGGATATTCTATATGGTACTGTTATAACGGAAGCGAAGAGCAAAGAGAAAAACGAACAACAAAGAAAGAACGCACAGATTTACGTGGTTCACTAACGTCGTGTTAGCTACGTCCACAGGGCGGAAGGGAGAGAGTTTTATTAATTTGAGAGTTTTTGATTCAGATTTGAGCGGTATGATAAGCGTATAAAACTAGGGTGAGGTTAGAGAGTTTATATAATACTCTAAACCCTAATCTGATTTGACCTAATTTAGGCCCCAGATAACCCTAGCCCAATATCGGATAACGTATATCTGGGTTTGGCGGGCGTTGCCCCTGAAACCCCGGGCGTTCGCCACCTGGACCAGGCTTCATTGGCCGACCGGGCAATGAGACCCGCCCGACCGGCGGCGGGACCCGAATAGTCACTCGAAGTGGCAATGCATGATTCAGGCATATATCTAACAAATCTCCACCTTGACTTGAATCCTCTCTCTCGATCGAACAGATGTACGATGCACCCCGTAGTGCCGATGTACCGAAAACTCTTCTCCTTCCTCGGATATTGCCCTTAGTCAAGCAATCGGATGTTCGAACATTCAAAGAAGTCCAAACAATGTCGAACTTGCTCATGAATCGCTTAGTGAACATATCAGCTGGATTATCTGCAGTACCAACCTTGTTCACCTTTATTCTCTTCTCATTTCGTAGGAAATGATACCTGACATCAATGTGCTTGGTCCTCTCATGGTGGACTTGATCCTTAGCCAAACAGATTGCACTGAGACTATCACAGTACACAATAGCTTGATCTTGATGTAGACCCAAATCATTGATTAGCCCTTTCAACCAGATTCCCTCCTTAGCTGCTGCGGTTAACGCCATATACTCAGCCTCTGTAGTAGACAACGTTACTGAAGGCTGCAAAGTAGCCTTCCAACTGACAACCGAACCAGCAAGAGTGAACACATAGCCAGTCATAGATCTTCATCGCCCACATCTCCAAAGATAATCAGTCAGAATACCCTGACACCAAACACTCTGAATCACCTCCATAAATGAGACCAACATCAGAAGTACCCTTAAGGTACCGAAAAATTCTCTTCACAGCTTGCCAATGCTCTTTACCTGGATCACCCATAAACCGACTGACCACACTGACAGACTGTGCTAGATCAGGCCTAGTACAGACCATAGCATACATCAAACTTCCCACCGCATTTGCATAAGGAACTCGAGCCATGTACGCCTTCTCTTCAGCCGACTTAGGTGCAAAAGAAACCGACAGATGTGCATTCGCCGCACTAGGAGTATCTATTGGTTTAGCAGTAGCCATGCCAAACCTCGTCAAAACTTTCTGGATATAGCCTTTCTGAGATAAGAATAACTTCTTCTTGCTTCTATCCCTGTAGATCTCCATTCCCAAAATTTTCCTCGCTGCACCCAAATCCTTCATATCAAACTCAGCACTGAGCAGATCCTTCAATTTCTGAACATCAGACTTTCTTTCTGCAGCTATCAACATATCATCAACATATAGGACTAGATAAATGAATGAACCATTCGCTGCCTTGCTGTAATATACACAGCAATCATACGGACACCTATTGTAGCCAATCTGCATCATATAGCTGTCAAACCGCTTATACCACTGCCTAGGAGACTGTTTTAGCCCATACAAGGACTTTTTCAGCCTGCAAACGTAGTCCTCTTTTCCGGGGACCTGAAAACCCTCTGGCTGAGTCATGTATATCTCTTCTTCCAACTCTCCATGTAGGAAAGCTGTCTTAACATCTAGTTGTTCAAGCTCCAGATCCTGATGTGCAACTATCGCTAGTAACACCCTGATGGAAGTGTGTCTGACCACCGGTGAGAAAATCTCGTTGTAGTCTACCCCCTCTCTCTGCGTGAACCCCCTAGCAACAACCCGAGCTTTATACTTGACCCCTTCAACCTCTGATTCCCCTTCTTTCTTCTTGAAGACCCATTTGCATGTAACAATCTTTCTATCCTTCGGCCTCTTGGTCAATTCCCAAGTCTGATTCTTTTGAAGCGACTCCATTTCATCTCCCATTGCAGCAAGCCATTTAGGAGCCTCAGTACTAGTAACAGCTTCTTTGTAGGTAGACGGCTCAGAAGAGCCCGGATCCACCTCCTCAGCAACCAGAAGTGCAAAACCCACCATATTTTCTTCTTCACGACCATACCTGTTCGGAGGCTTCCCAAAATTGGACCTAATCGACCGCTCACGAGCCAAACTTGGCTGATTCTGAACTGGTAATGAAGAAACTGGTGGTTCAGTTTCAGATTCGGACTGTAGTGGCTGACTTTCTTCTTGTGGTTCACCCTCATCATGGGTGACTTGCTGCTCCACCTGTTTATCAACACTACCACTACTACTATCTGACATAATAACAGACTTCACAGTAGGATTAATCATAGAATTCTCATCAAAAACAACATTTCTACTCAAAATAACCCTATTTTCAGATGGAGACCAGATGCGGTATCCCTTGACACCATCCCCATAACCCACAAACACTCCTCTTTTAGCTCGTGGTTCTAGCTTTCCTTCACTTACATGATAATAAGCAGTACTACCAAAAGCTCTCAACATGGAATAGTTAGCAGGCTTACCTGACCACACCTCAAAAGGTGTTTTGAGGTCTAAGCTCGTGTGAGGTCCTCGATTTATCAGATAGCATGCTGTACTGACTGCTTCTCCCCAGAATCTTCTTGTCAGCCCAGCATTAGAAAGCATGCACCTTGCTCTCTCCAGAAGTGTCTGATTCATGCGTTCTGCTACACCATTTTGCTGAGGTGTATCTCGGACTGTACGGTGTCTAGCAATCCCTTCATTCTTGCAGAACTCATCGAACTCAGACCAACAAAACTCTAAACCGTTATCAGTTCGCAGCCTCTTGACCTTCTTCCCGGTTTGATTTTCCATTAATGCCTTCCATTGTTTAAAATGAGTAAGGGCTTCATTTTTGTGCTTCATCAAATAAATCCAAGTCATCCTCGAATAATCATCAATAATCGACACAAAATAATTACGGCCTCCTAAAGACTCCACCTTAGAAGGACCCCAACAATCAGAATGGATATAATCAAGTGTGCCCTTGGTCCTATGCCTTTGCTTTAGGGAACTTCTTTGCGACGTAGTTTCCCAAAGACGCAATGCTCACAGAATTCCAGATCCTTCACCTTGTGACCACACAGAAGATCATCTTTTGACAGTTTCTGCATCCCCCTTTCACTCATATGACCAAGCCTCATGTGCCACAGCTTAGTCAAATCTTCTTTATCAATATCTGAGGACGCAACAGCAACAGAACCTGAAAGTGTAGACCCCTGAAGATAATATAAAGTACCGTGCTTGGTACCTCTCAGAACCACATTCGAACCTTTGCAGACGTTCAAAACTCCACCTTCACCTTGAAAACCGAAACCCTTACTGTCCAACGTACTTAAGGAGATTAAGTTCTTCGTCATCAGTGGAACATGTCTAACATCGTTCAATGTGCAGAATTTACCATCATGTGTCCGTATCTTTACTGAGCCGATCCCAACTATCCTGCAAACAGCACTGTTGGCCATAGAAATAGTGCCTCCATCAACCTGTTCATAAGTTGTAAACCACTCTCTGCGCGGACATATATGGTAAGACGCTCCAGAATCTAAGATCCATACATCAGTATGATGTGTGACCCTATCAGTAACTAGCGCATAATCATCTTCCTCGGAGTCTACCTTAGCAACAACAGCAGTACCAGATTTGTTCTGTTTCTTGGGACAATCGAATTTCCAATGCCCCTTCCCCTTACAGTAATTACAGACATCATTAGGTTGAGGACCCTTGGACCCAGACGTACCATTGGTACCAGCAGATTTAGAAGAACCAGAATAAGATGGCTTCTTATACTTTTTCTTCCCAGAATTTCCCTGTCCTTGACCCCCGCTAGCAACTAGCCCTGCGGACTGATTATCTGTACCTGTACCAGCCGCCTTATGGCGCAGTTCTCTAGTATGAAGAGACGATCTCACCTCTTCTAGAGACACAGTATCCTTACCGACAATAAAAGACTGTACAAAGTTCTCATATGACAATGGTAAAGAAACTAACAGAATTAATGCGGCATCCTCATCCTCTACTTTAACATCAATATTACGCAGTTCTAGTAAAATTGTGTTTAACTGATCTAAATGATCTCGAAGAGGCGTACCTTCCTGCATTCTCAGACTGAACAGACGTTGCTTCAGAAGCAACTTATTGGTTAACGATTTTGTCATGTAAAGACTTTCCAGTTTTAACCACAAACCTGCGGCGGTAGTTTCCTCCGCGACTTCAGTGATGATATCATCAGCAAGACACAACATAATCGTTGAATGTGCCTTCTCCTCCAGACTGACAGCCTCAGCGGTGACAGCAGCCGTGTCGTCCTTTTTCTTTTCTGAAAGCGGCGCCCACAACCCTTGCTGCTTTAACAAAGCCCGCATCTTGATCTGCCACAGACTAAAACTGTTTCTCCCCGTAAAACGATCGATCTTGATGTTCATAGCCGACATCTTTCTTTGGTCGAAAGAAGGCTCTCGATACTGGGGTTATAACTAAGCGAAAAGCAAAGAGAAAAACGAACAACAAAGAAAGAACGCACAGATTTACGTGGTTCACTAACGTCGTGTTAGCTACGCCCACAGGCGGAAGGAGAGAGTTTTATTAATTTGAGAGAGTTTTGATTCAGATTTCAGACGGTATGATAAGCATATAAAAGCTAGGGTGAGGTTAGAGAGTTTATATAATACTCTCTAAACCCTAATACTGATTTGACCTAATTTAGGCCCATGCAACCCTAGCCCCAGAATAGTCACCGCTCAAAGCATGCATTCAGGTCAGGCATATATCTAACAAATCCTCGGTTTTTGACATTCTACATTGCATGCACTCTTTTCAAAAACATCGTACACTAAATGTTGTCATTATCCGTAAGTATACCCTTGAATTTTGTTTCATAAAATTAAACTCATTTTAAGCGTTAAATGATTCTTGGGCCAGCATGCGAAAGCTTGGTTTCTTCATTTCATGGCCAGAGAGGCTACATTAGAACAATATTTATCTTAGATGTGATAATTTTATAGGAAAATAATAAATTATTTTTCATCAAATTTTTATCGTATATTTACCTATATATATTAGGTTATAGGTGGATATTGGCTCTAATGTAGCCTATCTACCACATGAAGAAAACTAAGCTTCAAGCATCTTGCCCAAGAATCATTTAACGCTTAAAATCGAGTTTAATTTTCTCAAAACAAAGTTCTGATACTTATCAATAATGACAATATTTTGCGCATCATGACAAGTTGAAAAGAGGCATCACGTAGAAAGTCAAAAAACTGAGAGGTACCATATAAAATATCCCAAAAAAAAAAAAAAAAAAAAAAGAGTTGAAACATGTGGAAGAGAATAACGTACTTGTTCCTTTCTTTTCCTACCTAATGTCTAACCTTTTTAGAAAGCTTACACACACAAAAAAAAACAATTATTTGAAATATTTTTAGTTTATTTTTATGTTCATTTGATTTAACTATTTAAGCACCTCATTCATATGATTATTCTTGAATAGCCGAATTATTTTGAGTTTATATTATTTTCGTAAGATAAATGTCAGTTGAGATTATTCCTCTTAATTATTCGTGATATACGGAGTATAATTTTATATACTCTATATAAATAATAATTATGAATAATTATATTATCTTTAATACATTGAAAATTTTCAAAATATTTATCACTTAAATGAATGATGTCTAATTTCTTTATATTTTAAATTTGATTTAAATAGCATAGAAGTGTTCACTAGCCCAAAACAGAACCAGACCAGATGAATATGTGGGCCAATGACGACATATGTTTAGCCCGAGATCAAACCAGTTAAGAGGTGACATTTTGAGATTAAGTATCTCACTTCCACAATTTGGGTATTGTTTAGTCACCATTTTGTAATTGAATTGAATTTTCATATAATTTTAAAAACACATAAATTGATAAATTCACACAAATTGCTTAAAAACTATTTGGTTAAAATGTGTTAAATTCATGCATCGGGCCTAGGCCACGCCCGTCGAGAGAGGTGAGCACTTCATAAGTCGAAGGAGGTTCCATCCCAAAACCAATTGGTAATGGGAGGAGTAGCCACTTGACTTATATGGTACTCAACTCTCTTTAGATTGGTCGATGTGGGACATTGCACGTGGAGCTCTTCTTCACACGCCCCCTCACGTGTAAGGTCCCTATTTTTCAGTCGTCGTCAGGAACATCGATTTTTTCGAGCCTGTGTAATTCGGGACGCATTTAACGCCCTAGTTTTTCGAACCCGCTGCAAGATAACATCCATTTTTCTTTTCTTCAAATTATTCGTTAAGTTGGCCCAGTTTTTGTTTAAATCCGGCCCAGTTACGTCGGCCACGAACACGATCTGTTAGATCCATGGGCCTGGGCCACACCGAGAGTATGAGAGAGTCCGTTTATAAGGTCTAGGAGGTTCCATCCAGGTTACGTCAACCATGGGCTCTGATACCATGTTAAATTCATGCATCGGGCCTAGGCCACGCCCGTCGAGAGAGGTGAGCACTTCATAAGTCGAAGGAGGTTCCATCCCAAAACCAATTGGTAATGGGAGGAGTAGCCACTTGACTTATATAGTACTCAACTCTCTTTAGATTGGTCGATGTGGGACATTGCACGTGGAGCTCTTCTTCACAAAATGTTCGAATGAAGGAATTTACAAGTACCTAAGAGGTTAGGACCATATGTATTCAAATTCCTCCATCACGAAGAAATTAATAATTAATAGGGTTATTTCATGAGAATAATCCAAACTAACGTCCTCATTCTCATTTTAATCCAAACTAACGATTAACTCAGAATAATCCAAATTATTGAGTCATTTAACTTTAATTGAATTATTGGAATGGCTACCTATTCATCCGGTTGTATTGATTTGTAACTTACCTCCTCCTTCATTCTATCATAATCAAACCCCACCAAAAAAAATCACCATTAAAACAAAACAAAAGGCCACAAGGAAACACGACTGCAATATTGATTTGAAACAAATTAACTTATTAAGAAAAATTACAGCCACCATGTCACCATAATTGTGTCCTCGGGCTGGCAGTCCTCATCCTCTAGCACCGAGTCACCGACGTTGTTCCCACCCCTTGTCTTCTTCCCCCTCCCCCTGTTCTGCACTCCTACCTTCCCAACAAAACTCGCACAGCCACCCTGTCCTCCTTAATTGTATCGCCCCTTCTCCGATGGCAAAAATCAAAGTAGATGAAACTATGGATAAAAAAAAATGTCAATAGGAAGAAAAAGTTGCAAATCAAGGGTAAATGAAATTGAAGTTATCATAGGTAAGATGAATTCAAACAATGAAAAATGAAATTAGTGTATGATAAATATGTTGAGGAAGATTGAATAAGTGTATGAAAAATAAATAAAAAAAGAAAGTAGGGATAAAATGAAAAAGTGAAGAAAGAAGGAGAGATTTCGAAAAAGGCAGTAGAGTAGACATGAAAATGGAGGAAGAAAGAAAGAGGGATGAAGAATTAGAAAAGAAATAAAAAAAAAAAAAAACGAAAGAAGGTGATCCCACATTATTACCGGCTATAAAACCGGCAATAACAAGTCATCCATGATAAGGTTCGATTAAAGTTAAATGACTCCATAGTTTGAATTATTCTGAGTTAATCGTTAGTTTGGATTAAAATGAGTATGAGGACGTTAGTTTGGATTATTTCCATGAAATAACCCTAATTAATAAATAATAATAATAATAATAATAATAATAATAAATGATAAGTAAAACACGTGATTTTAAGCCATCAAATCACTTCTTATAATTTCCACAAATCACAACTGATGTTTTAGCACAAGCTTAAGGTATAAGACAGGTAAATCAACTTACTCGTATGTCTTTGCTTCCAACATCTCTACTTAGAAGTTGGAACGTACTCATTGTGACTCTAACTTCAGCTTTTAATTCCTTAACTTCAAATTTAAACGTCAAACATAACTTATTATGAATTTAAAATTTACTTACAAAAGTCGAACATTTCCGTCCCACTAGACCGTCTAAACGTGTAGATAATTTAAACCCGCTTAATGAGGCTTCAGAATTAATAACTCGTTCAAAGATCAATTCAAATGAATTAAAAAAAACTCGATTCAACCAAATCCAAGCTAAATACTTTGTACTTCGTATATGTTCATTAAGGACTTAAGGTTCACATTGAACTGATCATTTCAATAGGTGAAAATAAATATATTTGTCTATACTGCGATACGCACATGAGAGGTGACCACGAGCCGAACCTCATATTCAAGACCCTTAATCGGCTTGAGGAGATGGTGGGCCGGGCTTGAAAATCAAGGCCAAGTCTGGGCGGTTGGTTATAAATTTCTTAAAAAGGTCGGGCCACAAACATAAAGCCCGAGCTCTATGCACATGTATTGCTCCTATGTCCAAAGACTAATATTTTTTTATTATTTATTTTAATTATATACTTCCTCCTTTTCAGTGATTTGTTTACAGTTTAACTTTTTGTGAGGGAGATTTAAGAGAAGTGTAAATAAATGACTGGGACAGAGGGAGTACGAGTATTAATTTTACTGTACATATACTAAAAAAATAAAAAATATAGAGCTCGAGCCTAACCCGAGCTATGGGCCGAGTTAAGAGCTTGAACTTAAAATTTCCAACTGATTTCGATCTGACCCGAACTCGAACGTGACTATTGGTTCGGACTTCGGACTTCGGACTTGGGACTTAGGGTTTAGGTGAAAACCCAAATCAATTAAAAAACCTCTATTTCATAAACCCTAAAAATTAGAAACCCTAATTCAGCACCGAACTCAATTTTCATCGATACTAGCCAAGGAAACCAAAAATTGAGGTCGCCCAAATCAATTGTAATTGATATAAACCCTAATTTCTGAGCTCTCATCTGAAAAACAGCCGAAATAATGGGGATGAAATTGTTCGACGATGCTGTCGACGACGACGACGTGGAGAAGATTGAGATAAACCAAGAATTCGCAAAGCGGTATGAACACAACAAAAAGAGGGAAGATTTGCAGAAGCTCGATGAAATGAAGAAGAAAGGTTTGATTGACTCGGAGACTGAGTCAGAGTCCGAGTCAGACTCGTCTGAAATCGGCGACACGAATAAGTTTTTCGGTGCAATAATGAAGATTCGAAGGAAAGATCCAATTTTGCTGCAGAAAGACGCAAAATTGTTCGAAAGTAGCGATGATGAAGATGAAGATGAAGATGATGATGAAGATGAAGATGAAAAAAAGATTAAGAAGAAGAAGAATAAACCGATGTATATTAAAGATGTGAATGCGAGGAATGTGATTGAGGAAGGTGCTGAATTTGTCGACGACGATGAAGATGAAGATGATGAGGTTGAGAATAAGAAGTTGAAGGTTAAAAGTTTTGTTGAAGAGCAGGAGGAGATGAGGAGGGAGGTTTTGGCGGCAATGGCGGCGGAGGAGGCGAAGAACAACGACGACGGTGACGATGACGGTTTGTTGAGGGAGAAGAAAAAAGATGATGTTGAAGAAGATAATGATGTTGAGACTAAGCAGAAATTGGATGAGTATTTCGGAGAAGACGATAAATTAGACGAAAAAGAAAAGTTTCTGAAGGAGTTTTTCGGGAAAAAATTGTGGATTGAGAAGGGGAAGAACAGTGAGGGTGGAGATGCTGTCGATTTGTCGGACGACGAAAAGGAGATTGAGAAACAGGAGGAGTATGAGAGGGATTTTAATTTCAGGTTTGAGGAGAGTAACAGTGATAGAGTGCTTGGACATTCTCGAGTTGTCGAGGGTTCGGTGAGGAAGGAGACGAATTCAAGGAAGTTGCAGAGGGAGAGGAAGAAGGAGAGGATGGAATTGGCGGAAATCGAGAGACGAGAAGAGGTTAAGAGGTTGAAGAATTTGAAGAGGAAGGAGATTCAAGAGAAGCTTAGGAAGATTAAGGAGATTGCTGGGGTTGATGAGGATGATATTCCTTTAGACGAGGACGATTTGGAGAAGGATTTTGACCCGCTTGAGTTTGATAAGAAGATGAGTGTTGCGTTTGGTGACGAGTATTATCATGCTGAGGATGTTGATCCTTCGTTTGGTGACGACGAGGATGAAGGTGAATTAGAAAAACCCGATTTTGGTAAGGAGGATGAGTTGCTTGGGTTGCCTAAGGATTGGGATGTTATTAAGTCGAAAGACGGGTTTCTTTCAAAAAGGGAGGAAAAAAAGAAGGGTAAAGTGGAAGAGGGTGATGAAGAGGTATTTGAAGAGGAAGAGGAGGAGGAAGTCAGGTTTCCGACGAAGAGGGAGGGTGAGGAGTTAGAGGGTAAGAGGAAGAGGAAGAGGAAGTCGAAATTAGGGGAAAAACTTAAGAAGGAATTGGAAGAGGAATTGTATAAGTACGATTACGAGGATGCAATAGGGGATTTGAAAACACGATTTAAGTATGCGCAGGTGAAGCCAGATAGGTATAAGTTGAGTGCAGCCGAGATTTTGTGGTTGGATGAGCAGGAGTTGAATCAGTATGTTTCGCTGAAGAAGCTTGCGACGTATAGAGAAAAGGAGTGGAAGGTGCCTCAGATGAGGAAGCAGATGCTTTTCAAGGGCGTTTTGGCCGAGCAGTTGAAGCAAAAGAAGAGGAAAGTGGATGGTGGTGAAGGGTCTAGTACAACGAGAGACGCGGCAGAATCACGAGAGGAGATAGGGAACAATGAGAAAGTTAAACCGTCGCGTTCTGCGAGGAGGAGGAAGAGTAGGAAGGAAAAAGCATTGCCTCAGTCGAGACTCAGTGCATATGGGGCTACCTCTGGCTCGAAGAAATGAAGGTGTTTTTGAAGTAATTTCGATGCTCATTTTGCTTGCGATTTTATTATGCTGCTTCCATTTTTTTTGCTTCACTCGTTTTTATCGTTTTGCATTAGTTTTGTGTTATTTTATGTGTATGTAGTACCTGAAATCATGCATGCAAACGTTGGAGCTCGATGTAGTTTAAATTTACAAAAGCATGCCTCATTAACATTATGTTTCATTGTTTTGAATGCTGTTATAGAATACGATTCCTGGTTTATTATGTGAATGAGTGATTACATAATTCTTGGTATATAATCGTTATGCATTGTTTTTTCTTCATATATATGGTGTTTATTTTTCGGTTGCTGTTATAGTTGTTTTACTGTCGTTATGCAAATGAGTGACTATCTTATCTCTATGCTTGGAATCTTGTGTGATGCGTGAATTCTCTTTCCTTTTGTATTTATAGTCACCCTGTCCGAGAATTCTTGCGCGTCCTCTCTTTGCTGTCCCTTCCACACTATGAAAATGTATCACGTAGCTAGTTCAGACGGTTTATCTGGTTATGTAAGTAAGTTTCCGAGTGTGTTTTCATGTAAGGTTGAATATCTGGTTTGTTCTTGTGGAGTTCGAGTATTATATGATAATGATTGAATGGCCCTAGATAAAGTGTGAGAGACACATTTCTTGATACATAAAACGTGACCACATTTAGGCTGATTGTGGCCATTATTGAAAGGTACTCCGTATATAAGTGATCACGTTTTTGCGAATAATGGTCATGATCATCCTAAATATTGTTACATTTTCTTTACCAGAAAACTCGTCTTTCAATAGACTTACTCAGAGATTTATGATGTTGAATTAAATCAATAGCGCTCTGTACCAATGTAGTTTCTTCCTTCCACTATCTTGTTACTGATGTGGAAGAATATAATTTATGCAGCCTTTTTTTGGTGATTTTGTTTTCACCCATGTGTTTGTTTCGAATGTTTTTAGTCCGTAATATATCTCCAGTATGCTCTGAAAGATAAAACTTTTAACTCAAGAAGTGTGCGATACCGTTGTTTTGGTTTATATCATTCAGAATCGTGCTCATATGTTTGATTGAGTTTAATACTTCGGTTTCAATTGTCTGTTATTAGAACGACGAGCAAACGCATACTCATTTATGTCGTTGGAATTTCACAGGTTATAAAATACAGATTGATGATTTTGTTGGTGAATGGCGACTATGGCGTTGGTATCGGGTGATGACAAGAAAGTTTAAATTAAGGCTTTTGGAGGCGGCTAATGAAGCTCGAAAATATGCAGAAACGTATCACGTCAGTTAAACTGTTTCCTTGTTTTGTCACTCTCTTTTTTAGCGAAGCTTCCCTAAAATAGTTATACAGAGTAGTAAATTTATTTGCAGAGTGTATGTCAACTTTTTTTTGGCATTTGACATCAATGACAAATTTTTGGTGATTACTTTCTGAAATCAATTCATGACGATACTATGAAACTGCTTAGTAAGTTTGACGAGCCCAGAATGAATCATTCTAAGGTTTTGGTAAAAACTCGGGTTAATCATTGACAAATTGCGCTTGAAATGAATGGGACTTATAAATAACAATAATGGTTATGAAGTACTCCGTAGTACAACCTCTAAACTGGTAGAGAGTTGTTTTAGCTTAACTAAGGGTATCGAGTTTGAAACCTTGGGAATGCAACACCTTCGAAACTCTTTTCTGGTCCTGCCCACTGCCCAGGCTCAAAGATAAAAGCGGATGGTATAGACGAAAAAAATAGAGTACTCGGTATTATATACTTCGTAGTTTGTAATAATCTCAAATGTGATCGGTCATATTATTAACCTGAGCAAAAATAAACACTATAAGCATATCGTTGATAACTTTTTGGACATAAAACAGTTACACATCTGCTGAATTTCTTTATTTTGATCCTACTAGTTTAATTTTAGCTCCTTCATTCAACATCCCCACTAGTGAAACACCCATCAATATCGATCATATCGACTACGAATCTACGATGCACCACACTTGACTGATACCAAAATTTCGTTCGGTCACCTCTCAGTTGGAGAGCCTACAGTTCATCCTGCGTGGGAAATAACAGTGTAAGTTCAGTGAAGGCATCGAACAAATTGCTGATGTTTTCCCTAGCAAAAATCTGTCGTTATTTAAGGTTATCGAAAACATTATTATTCTTTAGAGCCCTTGTACTTACATGATAATCGTCATCCAAATAATCGCGGCGGTTATGCTGCAAATACGAAAAAACATGCGCTCATTAGTCGATTACTCTGTATAAAATCTGGACAGAGCATTCCCAGACTATTCTGTTGCAGTGTTGCACTTACACGTTTGTAACGGTCTCTGTAACGTTCCTTGTGTCGTGAGCGTCTGTCAGAACCTCTTCTTTCGCTTCTCCTCCTTTCGCCCTCTTCTCTTGCTCTTTCAGCTTCCTGTGAGTAAAACGGGAAACAATTACGCCGCTGTAAAAAATTAAAGGTGTGGTGTACTTGCAACGAGGTAAGGTTAAAAGAGAACCATGTCTCACCTTATCTTCTCTCGCTTTCCTCAGTTTCTCTGCTTCTTCGAAAGCTTCCTTTTCAGCCTAATACATGAGAATTACCATAAGAAAATCAAGCCGAACGGTAATACTTCCTCCCGTCTGTCAGTTTAAGTTATTTACCTCTCTGTTGGCAAATACGTCATTGACGACCTGCTTTGCGTAATCAGGGTCGTCACATATCAGAATGTTGTCGAAGATCGATCCCGCCTTCACTTGCCAGACTTCTATACCGACATATTTGATCGGCTTTAGGACATAGATGTCGGGATCATCTTCAAACTCTGCAGAGAACACCATCATAGCCCTCGTAAGAATCACGAATAAGGGTAATTTTGATACTAACAGGTTTCAAATCCTGGTTTCTTTTCGATGAAATTGAATGAAAATGAACTGAACTGAACTGAAATTAAGTCAACTACGATGATATGTGAAAGACTATGAGGTCATACCTGGATTGTCGATCCATGGAGTCTTCCACTTTCCCTTGTAGTTCGGATTCTTAATTTTCTGGTGGCGATAAAATAAAACATCGAATTTTAAGTAAGAACGATAATGTTAAGGTAGCGATTAGTGTATAGACAATGATTGTCGTTTTGAACAATGAGGAGATAGATACCTTTCTCCTCCAAGGTCCCTTGTATGCTGGATTAGGTACCTTTCGAGGTTTCCATAAACCGTCCTCGTCTTCATCCCAACTTGCAGGCTGCGCAAACGAAAAATGTTACCCGATCTTTTCTAAATAAAATTTTCGACAGAAGAAAATGAAAGCAAGAAAGTCGAGTTTTACTTGTTTTGCATTTGGGTCTGGAATTTCAGCAGGTATCGAATCATAACCCTGCACAAAAAAAATCCGACAAAATATAATGACAGTCATACGAATCATAACTTCACCAATCGTTTCACGTTCTAGACATTTCATACCTCGGGCTTGATGTGGTCTGGGTCGTCGATATACTCACTCTCCTCCCAATTCGCAGGCTAAAGAAATGCAAAACTCACAGAAATTAGTTTATGACTTTTAAAAGACTACACAATTTCCGACAGATGACTGCGTATATATATCCAACCTTTCTGGCTTTCACATCTTTGATTTTTCGAGGAGGAAGGATATCCCAGTCGCTGTAGAGACTTCCCGAGTCTCGCTCACGATTGTCGACCAGTACGCTATACGTAGCGTCAGGCCGTAGTATGAACGTATAGAAGTGCGTTAACTTGTCTGTTTCGCACTGCAGGTCCTTTTTGACAGGGTAGTTTTGGCCTTGGTATGACACTATCAGATGAAGTTTCTTTACGTCGGTGCCACATAAATCAGGTCCAAACATCAAACTGCACAGAATACGGAATGTTTTAGCAGTGGGATTTTATATAATCAGGAAAAGTTGCCGATGAAAGAAACTGAAATCAACGATACTACGAACCTGTAAGGAGTGTCTCCACCGAATTTCTTCTGGTTAACAAACCCTGACAGCAACTTAATGTACCCGCCACCACATTCGATATCCTGCTCAAGTTTTATCGAGTACTGTAACACCAGTGTCCTGTTCTTGTTGCTGAACTCGTTTATTTTCGCTGATATTGCTGAATGTCTGGCGTCTATTGCAGTCTGAATGCCTGCAATGTCGTAGCAAACACACCAAAATTCAAACACAAAGGTCGTGTCGTTTAAAGTGTAGTGTCAAAATAACATAACGGACACACGGTTTAAGGGTTATTATTATACCTTTGTCGTCGGGATCACCAGGCCAATTTCCAGCCGTGTGCTTGAACGAGCCCGCCTTTCCCTCGGCTCGTTTCCAGTCTGATACCACCCACCTGCTCTTCCATCCGTCTTTTTGAATCCCAATTTTGGAAAATAACAACAGGCGTGTTAGCAAAATTTGACGGTTTTTACGAGTCACTCACGCGTTATAAGGGGTCATTCGAAAACAGTTTCTCATCATTCTAATATGTGTGGTATAATGTGGCAAATTAGTTATTATCGACCAAGGCGGTAAGTAAAATAAAAACAATCGTTATTAAACACGAGAATATACCTTCGAATCGTTCTTCAAAGATAACTTCAGACGAAATCGGACTAATTAAATAACATAATTGTACTAAAACAATGCAAAATAATGTTACTAAATGTGATGAACTAAACATTATTGCCTTAGGCATTGAGTTTGTTAAGTTGAACACTGAAGAAAATATTTGCAAAGTTATAGGAATGGATTTATTGAAATGCCCTCGAAAGTCGCGTTATTTACGGTTTTGCCATCGGTCAATGATGACCAAATGAGTCCATCATTGAAGACTTGAAAAATTTGCACACATTCTATACGTCTAATTTCTACTCACTCACTATGTTCTAAGAAGTTTCACCATCTTAAAGTGCTAAACCATTTGATACTTTAAATTTGAGTGTTTTTTTTTTTGACCAATTAGTTTAAGAAAATGCCAATAATTCTACAAAGCAATTAAGCAAACTTAATGGTCACATTGTTTTAGAATCATGAAACGGGTCTGGCCAAATCCGAGTGGAAGAGAGAGCGAGCCCACTTTACAAGTTCAGAGGTATTCACATTTCTCAAAACTAATTGGCAATGAGAGGATGATCACTAGACTTTATAAAGTACACAAATCTGGGCGAACCCGGGTTCTGATACCATGTTAGAATCATGAAACGGGTCTGGCCAAACCGAGTGGAAGAGAGAGCGAGCTCACTTAACAAGTCCAAGGGTATCCACATTTTCAAAAATCAATTGGCAATGGAAGGAAGACTCTTAAACTTTATAAAGTACACAAACCTCTCTTCCACAATCAATGTGAAACTCTCACATGCTCCAACACATTTGTATGAAAATTAAAAATGCATCGTTAAATGTAATTACATGAAAAAGATTGAATTTTTGTATTTTCTTTTGATCAGCAACAAACTACTTATAAGTTCAAAGTTTTTTTTTTTTACTAACATCTTAGGTATTAACTTGTTATAATGGTAGAATTACTGAAATTTGTTACCGAGGGTAACTTTATGGTTTATTTCACATTTAAGTGACGGTTAACCGTTAACCTATAAGCAAAACCGGAACTATCCGAAAATTTGCAAGGGCAATTTTGTAATAATTTAGATGGCCAAGGTTACTACATGTAGAAAGGAATACATGGAAGACTTGTATAGTCAACTTGTTGAAAAGTCCTTCACAAGTCTACTCTAAAGTCTCCTCCCTTCAAAACCTTGACTATTAAACGAAGTGGACTTGTGGACATGAAATTAACAAAATAAAAGAAAATATGTAAAAAAAAAAAGAATTGATTTTTTTTTTTTTTTTCTAGGATAGATTCGAGAGAAATAAATCCAAATAAAATCACTTAAATTTTATTGGGATTTAGTTTTATTAAATAGCATAGTATTATTTCACGATTATTCTACCTGTTTTAAGTTATATATGAAACATGTATTACAACTTATCATGTATGATACTTGTTGCTATATCCAATTCTTAAATATATTTGAACTTTAAAGTCTCTCTGCCAGCAATAGTTAAACTTAAAAATTGTTAATTTGATGGATTAGAGGAAGTATTATTCCCGTGTTGAATTTTGGAAATGACAAATTCATTTAAGCAATTGTTCGATATGGTTTAGATTAGAGGAAGTATTATCCTCTCCATTTCAGTTTTCCCTCCATTTTGTATTGACAGTTTAGATTGAAGTATCATACAATCTAATGGCTACTAATTTCATGAATTGAATTTAAAATAGTAATATACTCCGTAATAATGTTATATTAGAGGAAATGGATAGAAGATAGATGGAAGAGAAATGGAGATGATCCTTACCCAAAACTAACTAACTAAACTTCAATATCAATAGATAACCTACACTTATAAACTTTTTTTTTTTTCGTAACTCGTTTTATATAGTACTCCCTCCATTCAATTCCATTTCCATCATTTGCTTTTTCACATTAGCCAACGCGAATGTTGGGACGCAAATATGTAGAGTCTTACGTTTCTAAAAATTATAAAATTTGGATATTCCTATTGTACTCATAAAGACCTATCAAACAAGATCTCGCATGACTATATTTTATTCAATACTTTATGAGAAATTCCGAAAACTTCCCACCTGAATAAATAGTGGTTTTTTTCAACAACAAAGCTTTAATCCCAAAATTAGATGCAAATGGAATTGAATGGAGGGAGTATAAGACAGTCTTATAAAAGAATTATTTTACAAAATAGATAGTCAAATTGGGCTGAAATTTTGTTGGCCCAATTTTCACTCAAGTAGCACCCATAGGCCATAGCCACTAATAAAAGGGAAAGTTCCAATGTGGTAGGTAAGCTACCTATGGATTACAACAATGGGACTTTATCTACTAATGGAATGTTAAAGCACAAAATTTTCATAATGAATATTTACAACTTTAGTTTAGTTTAAAAGCTATAATATGGAGTATTTGATACAAGTTCGAAATTCATAACATTGATATTACTATAATATTCCTCTAGTGAAGTATGACTGTACGAGTATAAGTGTATAACATTATATTAATATAATTAGTATATAATTTTTTAAAAAATATGAAACGGTAAATATTATTTTTGCAATATGCGTTTAAATTAGTGTGTCATGACATCGTGTAGTGTTTGAAATCGAATGAAAGGTGATGATCAGAAGTAGGCTATGGTTGAATTGAGGTCGATTTACCAAAGAACAAAATCACATTTAATCGCCAACGAGAACATGACATTTGAGTTAAATATATTGAGTTTCAACCTCCACTGATGCGATAAGTCACTATTAGAGTATAAATTTTGTAAAAATGTCCGTAAGGATGACATTTGATAATAATCTTCATCCACATGGAAATTTAATGATGCCAGATGAGAACGAGGATCACAATGATAATTAAGGAGGGACTAATAGATAATGTGTTTAGACGTTCATCCTAATTCATATACTAAATTAAGGTGAGATCATTAAATGTAAAAAAAGAACATGAATATGGAATTGGATGACTATGTACGTAGTAAAATAGTACTGGAGTACCTTGATACATATGATCACGACCAAGTGATCAAAATATAAGTAAACATTCTCACCATAGTAGCATCAAATAAAAGTTTTGTTATCAATTATTAAAAAAAAAAAAAAAAACCTTTAAATAACTACTTGTGTTGTAATTAAACTTGTAAAATCAAATGTTATTTAATAGAGTTTGCAAAAGTTTTTTTAAATGAACATTATTGTTGGAACATTAATCATGAAAAATCTAGAAACAAATTCTCTAGAAACAAAAATCTGGTGGCTTAATTTATCTCTAGAGAAATCCGTAAAATTATTTAGATATTTGATTAGAGTAATCTTATTAGATAACCTCACTATCTTTTATTTCAATTGGTATCCATTATACAATTCCGATAACCTGAGCGGGGGAGGGTGGAAAGTGGACTGGGAGAGTGGGAGGCGGCATCGGCAAGAGACAATGACGGTACGCATGCGTAGCCGGTGTAGTGGTGGGATGGGGTTGGGTGGGGTGCAGGAATAGTACGTGGGTAGGCTTTTTTATTTTTTAATTTTTTTTTTATTAATAAAGTGTTTGTGAATGCCACCGACTTCCTTCCCGCATCAGCCATCGGTCGGCCTCCTTCTTGGCGTTGCCTCGATCGTAATTGCCGCATGACCTCCAGTCTACCACCTCTTTATACTCTAACCCTAATTTCATTTAAATCTATTAGAAAAATTATTAAAAATTGATAAGTTCAAACCAAAATTGAAATTGAAGTAGATTATTACGTGATTGAATCAGTTATCGTCGCAATTCATAATTGAATTTTATTGAGAAATCAATTGAATTTTGATTGAAAAAAGTTGCGGAAAATAAGAGAGAAAGTTGTATATTGTGGGAGTAAGAAAAGGGTAGTCGTGGAAAACTAAATGAAAAAAGTATATGACGAGAGTAAAACTCGTATATGAAAAATCAATACTCTTTAATTATTATTATTGTTTTGTTTGCCCTTTAATTATGAGTAGCTAATTTCCTAATTAGGGTTTATGGTGATTTGTGACAATTGATTGGGAACATGTTTTAACTGCTTGATTGATTGAATTTGTGCAAGTTGACTTTTTCCTACGCGTTTTTATTATCAATTAAACTTAGGGACGCCTGAATTGAATTGAACTTAGGTAGTTTTAATTTAAGATCGAAAGCCGAATTAAAACTAGACTTACGCGTATTTGATAAGTTGAGTTTAGTAAGTTGCGAGAGCCCGCTAAATTTGCTTAAGGTTAATATTGACTTGAGATAGCGTATTCATAAACCTAGTCACTTGCATTGCTTCATTTGATTGTTATTTCTTATAAGATTGAGTTCCTGAATTGAATGTCACATTGATCCCGATGCCCTAATCTCCCTCTCATATACTTTTACTCCTTTATTTACTACTTCCTCCATTTCTTTCAATAATATACATTTGCTTTCTGCACGTACGTCGATGCACGTTTTTTTTTTTGTTCATATCTTTAGTTACATAATTCTGAAAAATATGAAATTTGAATATTAATAATGCTCTCGAAAAGACAATTAAAACAAGATCTCACGTGATTATTTTTTATTTCATATATTAGACGATATATCGAATATTCTCCTCACTTTTGAATAGTGTACAAAAAGTAATAAATGTATAGAATTGAATGAAATGGATGAAGTAGTTCTTAGTTTAGCCTACTTTTACACACCCAGATTGTTACTTTAGAAATAGCCTAGTTTAGCTAAGTAAACCTTGACTGCACCATCTCTCTGTGGATCTCGACCCTACTTACCGCTAGCTTCTGTTAGTAGTTCCTGTAGGATTATTTTTGATAGGCGACTACGACTTAGCCTCATCAGTTACCCCTAATAAAGCTAGCTACAAAAGTACTATCCATATTGCTCGTGAGTAATACCCGTTTTAACGGTTGCTCACCATTCCCAAGTCTTCAGAAGTTTTGGATTCCCTACCTTCCAAGCTATATTTTGCGCCAGGAGCTTGTAACCCCAGCAAATACCTCTCCAACCCGAAGAAGCATTCCTAAACTGATAAGTGTCCCAGAAAGAGAGAGAATCTGGATTGTGAAGATATTTGGCTGTAAAAATCTTACTAAAAATAGACTCCTTTTCTGTGATAATACGCCAGGCCAATTTCCCTAAGAGTGCTTGATTAAGGCATTTGATATTACGAATCCCAATACCCCCTACTCTTCGGAACACTAATCAAATTCTTACTACCCCAGTGGATAACTCTCCCAATTTTCCTTCTTGCCTACCAAAATTGTGCCAAGATACTATTGACCTTATTTGACACACTTATCGGAACTTTAAATGCCGATTGAACATAAACAGAGAGGGTCGACAAGATTGACGAGATAAGAGTTAATCGTCCAGCCGATGAAAGTAACAAACCATTCCAAGAATTAATCTTTCGTTGAACCTGTTCAATAGTAAGACTAAAGATATCCTTCTTTGAGCCATTGAAATCGGTTGGAAGACCTAAATAAATCCCTAGACCACGAGTATCTGTAACCTTCAAATACCCCTTGAATAATTCCTTAATCTCTTTTGATGCATTGGGGCTAAAGCATAAGGCAAACTTTTGTTGGTTAATCTTTTGACCCGACAGATCACAGAATTCATCAACAATTTTAAGTAAACATTTGCATTCCGCAACTTTCCCTTCAGAGAAAAATATAGCATCGTCCGCGAAAAAGAGATGAGAAACCGGGGGGCCCTTCTACAAATGCGTATACCCGCAATCTCCATCATTTCCTGATCTTTACATAAATTTGCCGACAACACTTCCATACAGAGAACAAATAAATAAGGTGAAAGAGAATCTCCCTGTCGTAGGCCTCTCTTAGGTTGAAAACTACTCAGAGGGACTCCATTTAAGAGGACTTCATAAGAGACAGTAGTGTGTGACACACATTTTAGAGATACAACAGGTAAATTTAAAGTTTAAGATAACAAACATAACGAAGCAAAAAAGCAAAAAAAGTATGAGGGACGGAAATATTCAGAGCAGTACTCGCTAAAACGCGAGAAAAGTATCAGGCTGTACGAGATCTCACCACCATCGACTCACGAGACTCTGAGGAGAAATATTTAAAAAGGGTGAGATAAGCAAATGCACACATGTAATAATTGTAATCTCTCACTAAAAAGAGAGCCAAACTCTCTAAAACCACTAGAAAATACTTCCACGTGTAAAACATCCCTTATTTACTTCTACACTCTCTTTCCACCTATCAACAAGTTAATACAAAACAAATAAACTGAACAAAATATTTCCTGAGATCTAAAAGATAACAACAATCATTTGCTTAACCAAAATCAATGAAGCTCAAGCCAAAAGATTTGGTCAATAGCAAAACTGACTTTTCACAGCTGAAAAAAAAAAAAAAATAAAATAAAAAAAACTGTCAATTGTACTCACCAGGTAATTAGTAAACACTGGAAAGTAGTTTGAGATCAAAATGACCAACTTTGTTTAGCTTATAACTGGGCAAAACAAATGACTTGTTAAATTTTTGCATTTACTAAAATTTAAAAGCTAAAATTGCGAATTATCATTAAATAACTAACCTCTTATAATATTACACAAACATGTAAACATATTTGTGTAATAATGTGGATAAAATTTGATCAATGGTTCCTCAATTTCATCCTCGTTCAGTTTCTAAAAGGGGAAAAAAAAATGTTATAAATAAGATAAATACAACGAATTAATAAAAAAAAAATAATAAAAAAAATACTAACTTTTATCCAATATGGTATATATATACTCATCATCATGATGTCTGTACACCGCATTAAAAAATCTTACCAAGTGTGCCCTCTCCGTATACGGGAGTATATTACCATTAGTTCGAGGTTTCGCAAAGATTTGCTTGTAAACTCCGGTAAGAATTTGATCCCAGCCCTTGTACAAACCCATGGTCATAAGCTCTCTATTTAAAACCTCACGCACGTTTTTTTTTTCCTTTGGGAATTTGGAATTTCAGAAATTTCCGTAACCGCAACGTAAAATTAATCTTTTCCGCAACCGTTATGAAATATGGATGATCAATTAGAAAGGTTGGAGGTACGGAGTTCAGCCACATTGATCATCCGTATTTCATGACGGTTGCGAAAAAGATTAATTTTACGTTGCGGTTACGAAAATTTCTGAAATTCCAAATTCCGAAAGGAAAAAAGAAAAAACGTGCGTGAGGTTTTAAATAGAGAGCTTACTGTCATGGGTTTGTACAAGAGTTGGGATCAAATTCTTACCGGAATTTAAAAGCAAATCTTTGCGAAACCTCAGACTAATGGTAATATACTTCCGTATACGAAGAGGGCACACTTGGTAAGATTTTTAATGCTGTGTACACACATCATAATGATGATGAGTATATATCATATCGGATAAAGGTTAGTATTTTTTTTTTTTCTTTACTTTTTTTTAATTCCACTAAAACAAATTGACACTTGGGCCACGAATTATGTCACGATAATTAGTGAAACGTGGCATAATTTGCTTTAGCCACGGAAAAAACTATTTTGATTGGCCACGGGAGAAATTTATGCCACGGAAGAAAATATTTTGTGGCAAATAATCACTTGCGCCACGGAAAAAAGTTTAAATCGTGGCAAAAACATTCATTTAGCCATGATTATAATTTTTTCCGTGGCGCAAGTGAGTATTTGCCACGACATCATTTTTTTTAGTGGCAAAAAAATCCTTCTTTCGTTAGATTAGGTTATAATTTGTATGTCACATAATAAAGCTAAAATAAACCGATACACGATAATAAGAAAAAAAAAATTGTGTAAAAGTATAAATTTCTTATTAAATCTATCATTTTATTTTATATGTGCTTAGAAATATCTAGTTTTATTTTATTTTTTTTATCAAATCAAAATAAATTTCATTAGTATGAAAGTTAGATAACAATTAAAATTAACTTTTTGTGTTAACAGGACTCAAATGTGCAAAATACATATATAATATTTTTTTTCTCATATGTGTTTAATAATCAAAAATTTATAATACGTTAATGGTGTAAGTGTTATAACTTTAACCTTAAAAATTAAAGTGTAAACAAATATCTAAGATAGAGACGAATATTTCTTGTTTTTGGTAAATTAGGGCATTTACTCTTAAATAATGTTTTAAGAATTTTTTTGGACACAAAAAATAATACAGAGTTTATTTATCATATTAATCAAACAAAAAAGGGGTCGTAGTTAGTGCTTAAAAAATTGGTATATTTTACAATAATAAGCCAACCTATTAGTGATCTTCTATTAATAAATCAATCTTTTGATTAACCCTTAATAAACCAACTTTTGCACCTCATCTTCCATTATTATGCTATCTCGATTTTAAACTATGTTTTTACACAATTATTGATGTTATAGAAAAAAAAAAAAAAAAAGGGAAAACATGTAATCTTGACCCTTAAATAATCGATTAAAAATGAAGATAGTATAATATTGAAAGATATGGTGTAAAGCTTGGTTTATTGAGAGTTAATCAAAAGATTGGTTTATTTATGAAAGATCACCAAACCAACGTTGGTTTATTCATGTGAAATTAACCTAAAAAAATTTTAAAAACGAGATCAATATAAAAGAATTGAATAACATAATCTCAAAAATATTAAGTACAAAAATTTTATCTCTAGTATGTTTATATATAACCTCGTTAATTTAAAATAATATTGAGAAATAATTATTTTTAAGAATATTTACTATTTCAAATTTAATAGTGTAAAATATAAATTTATAACTTAAAATATTATAGCTAAATCGCAAAACTAGTAACCAGATTAAAGTTAAGTAACTATTGATTGGATAATTAGTTAATAATTTCTAAGTGGAACAATGGTTAATACAAAGTTGGTGATTTTGATTTCAAACTACTTTCAAGTGTTTACCAACTACCTGCTTCATTGATGATTGTTGTCATCTTTTAGATCTCACGGAATATTTTGTTCAGTTTATTTGTTTTGTATTACCTTGTTGATAGGTGTAAAAAGAGTGTAGAAGTAAATAAGCGATGTTTTACACGTGAAAGTATTCTCCAGTGGTTTTAGAGAGATTGACTCTCTTTTTAGTGAGAGATTATGTTGTACTCATAATTTAACATTATTTTATACTTTCTTTTCCGTGATTTAATATTTATTCTCGTCACTTTTAGGCCATTTTACATTATATTCCTTCCGAGAACATTTTAGTGCGATTTTGTGTAACTGTTTGTAGGAAGGAGACATTTGTGCCAAAAATGTGAAACGAGATTGATCGGGTCACGAATTAGAAGATCTTGTGCAACAATGATGAGACAAAGAAGAAAAAGAAGAGCAGCCCAAAAAGTGAAAAAACAAGACCAAATGAATGTGAAAGGCCCAAAGGAAGAGTAGACACAAATGGAGAAATTGGCCCAAGACAAAAGAAACCAAAGATCCCGAAGAAGGGAGGTGTTGGGCAGCAAGGAGTCAATAATTTATTTTATATTTAATTAAGACTTCAACAACAATAAAAAATATAGAATAGAACGTAGATTAGATTAGGGGTAGATTAGGATAGTTTTAGGAGTAGTTTTTACTGTAGTTTTCTCTCTTCTTCTTCTTTGTTCAAGATGATGACTTTAAATCAAGACTAAGTTTTCTCTCCCTTTCTCTTTACTTAATTTTAATTATGCTTATTTATTTTACTGTTCTTCTTATTATTAGTTTAGTTATTGAGTAATCTTATATTAGGGTTTGGTTGAACCATGGTATGAATTGATTAAGACTCTGAATTGTTGAATTGTTTTACTTAGGTTTGATTAGGGTTGTGCTTATTAATTAGTTTTATTGTTGTGATTTGATATTATTGATTCTTGGTTGAGATTACGTACGAGAGTCGAGTTTTGATCCTTGTGAGTCTTAGTGTTGATCATAATTAATTTTACTCAATATAAGTTACTACGACGGTAGGGCTTGTATTTAGAGAACCTAATTAAGATTCGACCTTTCCCATGAGAATAGGTGAAAGTTAGAGTCGGGACAGTTTAATGTTGTTTCGTAATGCATCTATTGTGTTATCTGAGCCATGAGAATATGACTTATAACATGCTAGGTAGGCTTTTTATATCTCGAGAGAGAATACTAAGTAATTGCTTTGATTCTATGAGTCGAGGTAGAACATTAGTCCCACTTAAGTAGAAAATATAACAAGTCGTCAAGGAGTCATTATGTCGATTAATTCATATTGGTTATGATACCGACACCCTAATATTTGGTAGTTTTTTAGTTTAGTTTAGCTTAGCTTAGTTTCTTAGTTTAGACAACCACAATTCTCGATCCGCGTAAATAACTCATAATTCGAGACTAACTAGTGGCTAGTTTTTCGACGTCCCTGTGATCGACCCGTTTGCTACGACACCCGTACGCTTGCGGTATAAATTTAAAGCTCATTAGATTACAACTATTACGTGTGTGCATTTGCTTATCTCACCCTTTTTTTAAATATTTCTCCTTAGAGTCTCGTGAGTCGATAGTGGTGAAATCTCGTACAGTCTGATACTTTTCTCGCTTTTTAGCAGGTACTGCTCTGAATATTTTCATCCCTCATACTTTTTTGTTTTTTTTTGCTTCGTTTGTTATCTTAAACTTTAAATTTACTTGTTATATCTCTAAAATACGAAGTATGTGTCACACATACTTTTGTGGATTCATCTGTTTGGCCCTCTCAATTCGTTCAATCAATCTCTTTGTTTGGCTTCTTTTGGCTGTCACCTAGTTTTTGTAATTTGTTTTCTGCTTGTATGTCAGACCCTCTTTTTCTGTCCATAGCTTGCTTCTATTGAATTCTTCTTTTTAAGTTGACAGGCGAAGACACATGTGTCTAACAAAACTCGATAATCATTGTAATCTGTTGATGTATGTTTTCGCCTAGAATTATAGTCACTGTTATGATACGTCTTTAATAACCTGAGTTAAATTATTTAGACAGCTTGTGATATAAATTGGAGTACTCAATTAAGAGTCTGTTCTTTTCGTCTGAAGTTTTCTGAATCAATCTTAAGTTTTCTGAAGTTTTCTGAAGTTGTCTAAAGTTATCTAAAGTTTTCTAAAGTTTGTTTGAAATAATATGAAATTGTTATTATTATTATTATTATTATTATTATTATTATTATTATTATTATTATTATTATTATTATTATTATATTTGTTACTTTTATTATTTTTTTTTAACGAGTTTCGCCTAAATTTATTTTCTTTTAAAGTTATTAACTTAACTTTTTGTTTCATTTACGATAAACTTTGAGGATAATATTTGTAGTACCAAGAATATTCAAATCTTTATATACATGCGCCTTTTCCACTAATATTTAAATACTAAAAAAATTTAGCAAGCAATATATAATAATAATAATAATAATAATAATAATAATAATAATAATAAAATTTAGCATTTATTTTCATTAATATTTGATAAATATTTAGGAAATTTTTATTAACAGTCTATATATTACTTGAGCTAAATTTTTATTTATGATTTGCTATAAAATGGTTTTGGATTGGTCTTATTTTTATTCAAATTATTATCAATATTATTATAATTATTATTCTTAATAGTATTATTATCAATATTATTAATAACATTAATGTTATATATAACTTAAGTATTACGGAGTATTATTAGTTAATTTATTTATTTAGAAATCTGAAGTAATCTGAAATTTTTCTGAAGTTGTCTGAAGTAATCTGAAGTTTTCTGAAGTTATCCGAAGTTTTTTGAACCAGAGAAAAACTTAAGATGAGGAGAAGAGACGCTAACACAGTTGTTTTACCTGTCACATGTCACATTACAAAACCGTTGTATATTGTGCAACAGATGGTGTTACCAAACACGTACTCTTTTGCCGTCATTGTTGGCTTGATAATTTGAGATGAATCCTGGCATACCAAGTACAAGTACAAAATCAGAATTTTGGCCCACTTTTGATAAATCAATTGGAATTTGAATACTACAAGTTGTTATCTTTAAAAATTCACTGAATGTTGAATTTTTTTAGGGTGATGTGGTGTGGACCATTGGACAACTTTTTGAAAGAATAATTTTTCAAAAAATTATTGTACGGAGTATTTTTTATTTTTGAATTGAATATTTTATGATCCACATTTACTGGGGTGATAGTTGTATTTTTGTATTTATATAGAGTGATGATTTATGACCCATGTGGTATGTGGAGAATTTTGCTCTTTGGTAGGCAAAATTATTGAAATGTAAGGAGTATGTTGTTCGAAAAATTCGGATTGAATTATCGAGTTTTTGTTTCCTCGAGCACGCTGGCATTTGGCCATTTAGGATTTACTTACTTTTAAGTATAGGTGCTGCGTCCATGGTGCTAAATTGTGGTGTCGTTAGGACTTAGGAGTCGAGTTCCTTGAGTAATATCCCCCCTAGGTACATACTATCGTGAAGATGTTACGGGAGATAATGTGATGAGTCCTGAGAAATGCAGTGAAAATTTCGAAAACGTTTTCTGAATGCTGGAAGTTTCCAATTTTTTCTAGTACCTGAGTTTGGAGTTGGTTCCATGTTTTGTAGTGTGTCTTCTTGCTCTTATGACCTCCTTTTTCACACATTAATCGGCATTTGCAAACATACTTGTTTCCTTCGGAGCGATAAGGGCACGAAATTGTGCTATAACTCAACCGTCTTTTTCATTTGCAACTTGGTCACTCTCTGCTGTTGCTGCCTTCTTGACGCCTGCTTTTGATGACCGCAATGTACTAGAAGACGTGATTTGCTATGGATTGTCATGGTTCTGACACACCAACTAGCGTGGAAATCGGAAAAACAAAAGTGTGATCTTCAATTGGTATCATATTGTAGTTAAAATGACTCGCTCTCTTTGATCTTTACATTGTGATTCTCGTTTTTCTTTAATAATTTGGACCTTTTGCACCGAAAATGTCGAAGTGATTTGCTATGGATTGTCATGGTTCTGACACACCAACTAGCGTGGAAATCGGAAAAACAAAAGTGTGGTCTTCAATTGGTATCATATTGTAGTTAAAATGACTCGCTCTCTTTGATCTTTACATTGTGATTCTCGTTTTTCGTTAATAATTTGGACCTTTTGCACCGAAGATGTCAACTCTTATTGCTTTTGTCTCAAAATTTGTCTAGTGCAATTGTTGAATGCCTTTTTAAGGAACGTGCCCGTTTCTTCTTAACCTGTGTCGTCATTTCAAGTCCACATCGTTGATTTCGAGATTGATTGATTTCGTATGCATTATAAACCAAGTTAGTATTGTTTACGGAACTAATCGTTGATTATACGTAATGGTTTTTCTATTTATAGCTTTAAGAAAAAGGTAGCTTTATTAAGATATGAAGTGAGGGGGAAAACATGTTCTTCTCACGCAAATGTTTGGATATTGAGTTACATCATACATATGACTCGTCTTGAGACGTGTTATGAAATGCTCTGTATATTCCAACTACTCTCTCCGTTCCAGTGATTTGTTTACATTTTGACTTTTTTGTGAGGGGATTTGAGAAAAGTGTAAACAAATGACTAAGACAGAAGGAGTATATCGTATTGAATGACTAATGTGGGGAATCAAAGAAACAACTATATCATATCGAACGAGTGGTGTGGGGATCGAAAAAACAATAGTTACGACTTGCGAGGTACTCGTATATGCCAACGAGCCAATTGTGATGGTATATAGACTAGCATCACTAGAAATTCGAATATTCGATTACACTTGAAATTTGATTAATTGAAACAAAACGTCGAGTGAGACGAGTATGATTTATACTTTAATTGATATACAATACCAAGCTTATTTGCCCTAATTCAAAACCCAACTTCTGAGAACGACATACAAAGTAAATACGGAGTATAGAATAAAAAATGTGTAAACACTCGACAGAAGGAGTACTTAATTCATATAACGACATTACAACAACAAAGCTTTAATCCCAAAATTAGTCGATTTATAATAAAGTTAAGAAATTCATTATGCCACTTTTCTGCAATCGAGAGCTCGTATGAATACGTGAAGCAGTGTCATGCAAAGCCTTGTGTTGCTGCTACATACGACTGTCGACTGATACGTTTTTGTTTCATTTTTCTTATCCTAGGAAATATTTTCCAGCTGGACACACAAGACGGAACACTTTGCAAGAATTCACAGTAGGACAAATACACAGAAATGCTTTTCTTTGACGACGAAGATAGGAATTTAAAGCGGTAAAATATTTACACTATCTCATTTCTAGGTTTCCTTTTACAAATTGTTGTTTATGTTTGCTATATATTGTTCCTACGCGGTGAAACTTTCAGTTTTGTGCATTATGTTTATCGGTTTAAATTGCAGACTAAAAACATGGGGGTCACGAGCATTCTCGTGGGGAATGGAGTTAATCAGCAGGCGTTTCGTCAAGGTCTGACAGAGTTTTCTCAGAAGTCGAGCTCGCCGGGGAAAGCAGGGCCATCTGGAAAAGGAAAGAGCAAGTAATACTACAAATAGACACCTCAATACAACAATGCAATCGATACATTTCCAATGACACATAGTACGCCGACAGGCGACAGCTCTGAACAAATTAGATGTTTGTTACAGCTACTGATTTCTTTCTCGTAATGGTGATCGATCAACGCGTGCTGCAATTTCCTTCCTGATATGCTTTAGCTCAGAGCATTAACTTTGCCTGAAATAATTTCTACGTCTAACACGAGTGTAAAATCGTGAGCAGAATTCTGCATCATTTTTGCCAACATTCCATCCAATTCAACATCTTGCACGCAAAGGTCACCAAATTGCTCGTAGACTCCTTCGATGAGCACAAGCAAGCTTTCTCTTTCGGAGGACAAACTATAAGTGTTCCAAATTAAAAAAAAAAAATGAAATTATTGTTTTCCGGATCGGATACGGATACGGATATCCGAAAAATAAAAAATTAATATCCGTATCCGATCAGATATCCGAAAACTTCGGATTCGGATATTTGATCCAAAAAAATTTTCGGATTGGATATCCAAATTTTTGAAACGGATTCTAATCGAATATGGATCGGTTCGGATATTTGGATTCGGTCCTCCACAAATTCTCATTTTAGACCACTATACCCGTCTTAAGCTTAAGACGGGTCGGGTCAATCTGTTTTTATTTTTATTTTTTTTTCTAAATTTTTTTTTAATTTTTTTTTCAAGACCCAAAATTTATTTTTAAAAACTTTTGTCGAAAATCGTGTTTATAGGGTTATTGAAAATGGTAACAAAGTAATGTAAAATAGTAACATATTATATTATATTTGTAACATACTTCGTATTATGAAACATAGAAAATAAAAAATTGTCATAACATTTGTTTAATATGTTACCATAATTGTATAATATGTTACCAAAATAGGTTAATATTAAATGATAAAATGTTATACTTTAATGTAACATATTTGTATTTTGCATTTTCATACTAAAAAACGATAACAATTCATTAATAAATGATAACATAATATATTATCATCCAAACATAATAAATTTATATTCGTAATATGTATTATGTTTTAACTTTTTGAGAATATGTCACCAATATAATATAGTATGTTACCATTTTTATCAATATTATTACTATTTAAAATTTGTGTTTTTTTCGTTATTTGAGTTAAGTTAAAAAAAAAAAAAAAAAGGTTTTAAAAAAATTTGGAAAAAAAATAAAAATAAAAAATGGCCAAAACGGGTGATATTTGACCCGTCTTAAGCTTAAGACGGGTATAGTAGTCTTAAGCAAGACTTTCTGATTTTCCTCAGCCCTAATTAGATAAATACTTCGTATTAGACTTAAACGGAGAACTAGAAAACCTAGAAACCCTAGAAAACCTAAAGGCGTTTAAAATTTACTTCTATATCCCGGCTAATTGGAAACCCTAGTTTTTGTCCCCAAATCAATTGAAATGGACGAAATAACTGTTAAATGGGTAATTGAATTTCTGTTACGCCAACAAATCGACGAAACGATCATCAACAGCCTAATTTCGTCACTCCCTACAATTCACAACGATTATCGTTTGAAAAAGACGATGCTTTTACGAAGAATCG
The DNA here is from genome assembly GCA_023091065.1 of Dianthus caryophyllus. NCBI lineage: Eukaryota > Viridiplantae > Streptophyta > Magnoliopsida > Caryophyllales > Caryophyllaceae > Dianthus > Dianthus caryophyllus. Next base: position 6,485,035 of record CM041519.1, read on the forward strand.
AAATCGAAACCTCAAATGGTTTCGTCTCTGAGAATATTCTCGAATTAATCGAAATAATCGAGGAATTAGACCATGAAGAAGCCATTAATTCGTCGAATTTGATGAAGGATGCGTATTGTTTGGTTGCAGTGGACTGTACAGTGCGATTTTTGGAGGAAAATCACGAGGAAAACTCGAAGTATATGGAGATGGTGGATAGTGTGTGGAATAATAGGGTTTGTAAGTCGGAACGATTGAGCTCAGATGCATCGAAGCGTTGGTTTTCCGATATCGAGGCTGCAGTGGAGAATTCTGAGGTGTATAAGAAGATTTGGCTGATCAATACTAGAAACGAGGCGTTGAAAGCTGTGAAAATGTACTTGAAAGAGGCGTGGGATTGTTTGGGACCGCCGTTTCTCAATTCAATGGCTACCAAATGGAGTAACGAATCAAGCAAATTTTACAGCGGTGTGATGTTTTCGGGTAATCTCTGTTTTTGTTTAGGTTATGCCAATGTAGTTCTGTTTGTTTGTTTGATCACTTTGCTGGTGAAATTTTATTGCTGTAAGTGATCTGAAAGTCACCGTGTTATCTGATGTCGATAAATGTACAACGTACCTTCAGTTGACGTGATTTTTGCTGATAACCGATGACGTTATAGGGTACTAAATTGAAAGATAGAGGAATGAAATGGATGTTTTGTGTTTATGATTTGAGAATGTTTATAGTACATTGATGCTGTTTTTGTTGATTGTGGTTCGAGTGTACTGTTCATTAGTGATTCGGGATGTGGTGTGCTTTTATGGTTTTGTTTTCGCGGAAGATAAAGTGTCGGATATGATACTGTCGTTAACTGTTAGGAGGGTTCCTTCTGTTTCAGTTTTGGTTGCTAGTTCCGATGCCTGATTACCAGCAATTTGTGATCTATGTTTGTTATATGTGTTCGTTATAAAGATTATATCTTGTCATAGATTAGATGTGCTGAATGATTTATCGCTTCCGTGAAGTAAATTTTAATGAAATCCGAATTATCTGCGTTCCGCCCATAGGGTTATTGAATTGTGAATGCTCTTGAAATTCGTTTGATATTGCATGTGCTGCGATTTGTGGAAGATGCTACGCCGTGGTTTGCAAATTGCAATCGATTTTTGTTTACTTTTTGCAGATCCCGAGAAAAGTGGAGCTTCAATTAGGCGAAAACATGTTGCAGTGAAGAGCAGAAGCGACAGAGGTGTAAAATTTTCAGATGTTGACGAGGATGCTATGAAGAAAGCTGGTGATGCCACTGCAGAAACGGTAGAAGCAGAAAAAGCGACCCCTAAAGTGAAGGGACCAAATAATGGAACACGATCTAACACCAAAAAACCACTTCTGGCTGATCATCTTTCTGACGGTGTTCAAACAGCTCAGAATTCGTCATCGACAGGACCATGTAGCGACAATAGTGCTCTAGAAGCTGAACAGATGACACCAAAAAATGTTGAAAGACGTAAAGTGGCAAGAGTGAAAAGATCACGCACAAGCAAAACAAAAGAACTGCATACTGCTGCTAGTGATCCTCTTCCCGAGGCTTTGTCCGTAACAAAAAACCTCGACACAGTGACTCAAAACCAGACGAAACCAGATACACCGATGGTTCCTGAGGCAGAGAGGTTGCAGAAAGGACAAGAGTGCAAACAAAATACTGAGACAGACATCAGGAATGATGCAGAAACAAAAATGGATACACTGAAAGGGTCCAGTGAGACTCGCGGAGAAAATTACTGGACACAAAAAAGTGTGCGCAAGCGAAGTTTGATGGACCCTAATGGCAGGAGTTATACGTTAGAGTGGGACGACGATATTGAAAATGTGAATTTGAGGTCCCCTTCTAGCCCTAGATTAGTCAACCCAAAGGCAATTCCAAATTCTTCCCCATTAAAAATATCTGAAAACGGAAACTCTCATAAACGGAGAGCGCGGAAAAGGTGGTCCCCTCTGGAAGAGGACACATTAAGGGAAGGCGTACACAAGTATGGCAGAGGAAGCTGGAAAGCAATACTTATGGATGAAGATTTCGCGCAAGTATTTCAGGGTAGGACTGAAGTCGATTTGAAAGATAAATGGCGTAACATGACAAAGTATACTTGGTGGGACCCAAGTACGACCACAAAGGGCACCAAAACTTCCTTATAAAATCAGTGCCTCTGCATGTTTGGAAGCTTGGAACTCGAAACGTCTAGTTATCCTGGCGAGCATTGCGCCAGATGTCTTCACGTAATGTCTATTTTTATCTAAGAAAAATTTGTGCAGTAGTCTTTGGTGTAAATTTGTTCATCCAATCGCTAGCCTCTATGTTATTACCTACGCTCTTTGACACGGCGTCCTGTTCATGTCCGAGTTTCGGACATGGCTATTTTGCTCAAAATTTTCAGCTTTTTGGTCCTAAATGAAGGTTGGAAGTGTCACGTCGTGCAGGTCTGACACGAGACACGACAGCTTAGTGAAGTATCGTGACAGAGTTACATAGTCTTAACTCTACAATCTGTAGACTGGGCTATGTAGAATCGTAATGTACATGTATGTATGTAATGATGTAAAGTTAGGAATTATAATAATAGACGTCATCATTTGATATATTTCGAATGTTTTGGGATACTGAATATATCTGCAGAATTTATGCAGCACATTATACACTTTATTCTGCAACATTCTGTCATACAAGGGGAGAAAATAGATTATATTTCAATTTTCCACCTAAAAAAAAAAAAACTGCATTCCTTTGAAATCTTGCAACAAAAGTGTGTACTTGATGATGATGCTGAAAATCTGAAACATGAACGCAAACATCAGTAACACCATAAAAATATACTAATAATATTTTCATTAAAAAAAAAAAAAAAAAAGACTTTTAAATGCCAACTAATTCAACACTAACCTCTTCAAAGAAGAATTAGCCAAAACAAAGTTTCATCATCATCATCATCATCATCATCATCATCATCATCATCATCTGTGTTTCTTGTATGTACAACCTGCTGTACAGTCACGTGTAAATTACGAAATTCTTTATCGTCTTCATTTCACATACCAGAACAAAAACGACAGTTTGGGAAAATTGTTCTACAGGTTGGGGATGTTTTCATTCAACAACTTGAGAATAGCTCTAGACGCGATTTTGTTGGCCAAAGCTTTGTCCTTCGCAGTGCAAGTGTGCTTGTATATCAACCCATTTGCTTCGACCTCAAGCGTGATGGATGGCACACCATTTTCAACAGATCGAACGGGTTTTCCCAAATTATAATGGTGTTTCTGACAGAGATCGTGTAGTTCTCTGACAGGATGAAGCTTCAGAGTTTCGGGAGTGACGAGGGGTTCCAAAAGAGGCACTATACTCTTGGCTACTGCTGCTTTGTCGTATCCAGAATCAACAAAGATCGCTCCAGCTAACGATTCTATGATATCTGCCAGCACCTGTGAGGAACAAAGCAGAAGAACTAAAAAAAAACTGAAATCTAAAACGAAGAAACTTCGACATGGTCATTAAACAATATCTTCATGAAGCTGTATGGAAAGCACAGACAGGCTGTTTGTCAGAGTGAATGTTCGTCAGCGTTTGAATTTACGGACGATCAGTTCATGAAAGTAAGAAGCACACAGTTTGCTATCCAAATTTGCTATATTCAACAAACTCGAAACATAAAACAGAAGTGTGCTTTTGAGTTCTCGTCGTGCTTAGAAGCGAAAATATTCTACCTACCTTAGGAAAAGTTATATCCAATTCCCATCCAAATGTTGATTTCGAGGATAATTCTTCGAAGTGAGCAATCGTAGCTGACAGTTGCCGGTGAAGAACTTGTGAAGCGTGTAGAATATGCTTGTAAAGCTCAGCTCGGATAGCTGACTGAGCGTAACAATCATTGTTCACTGAAGCTGATCTTAAATCGGTGAGTAGCCCAGGGGTCATTCCAGGATATTCTGTGTATAGATGAATAGTTATGATATGATCCAATACTGCGTCTCCAAGAAATTCCAAGCGCTGCAAAAATTTACAATCTTACGATTAAGTTCTTCGTATTTGAATCGACAACAATATATGGAGTAAATGCTTAATATATAATGAAGTTCAGTGTTTAATTAGTTAGGGGTAATGAAAAAAAAAGTCCTAAAATATGTTGAAAAGGGATTTTGTGAAATATAGAACTCACTTGATAGCACCTCGGAATTTCAGGTAACATGTAAGATCCATGCGTTAATGCCTCGACTAACAAAGACGGGTCCTTAAATGAGTAATTAAGAATGGACTCAAGGCGGCTGATGTTTACATGCTTATGAGGATCAATGTTGAAGGTTCTCGGGTACATTAGACACGAAAGTTCCACCTCTATCCCGAGCCAATTCATAAACAATAACGCTGCTGCTTCATCGGCTGAAGTAAGGAATGCACCAATAAGCGCTTCAACAACATCGGCAACTCTTTTGCTTTTCATTTTACGAGTTGCTTTTTTATAAATCTTTCTTCCGACGGAGAGACAGTCTTCTTCGAGTTCATCGTTCCCAGAAAGATCACCCGGAATGGTCCAATTTTTCGGATCAAAAGATTCAAAGCGTACAAAACCCTACATAAACGAGATCCAAATCAAATAAAACACAAAAATTTGTAGTTCATTCATGAATTAGTTTGGAAGGGTTTGAAAGAAAACTCATTACCGAGATCTTTTTTTGGCACCCTAGCTTGCAAAGGGCAAAATTTGAAACAATTTTGCTCTTTTTGATACTAAGCAGACCTTCGTGATTGTTTTGGAAATTATTGAACAGCTGCTGGCAGACAGCGTATTTCAGAAACGAATCCCCGAGCATCTCGAGAGATTCCAAATGAAATCCCTCCTGGCAATGTTTGGTCGTAATTGCTTCAAGGACCTACCAAAGTAAAATCGTAAGAAATATTAAAAGAAAAGTACCGACAGGAAATAGCATAGATGTTTTCCTTATTGTTATCATGGAACAGCTGCACCATTAGTAATTTTGAACAGTTGCTGAATGTAAAGATAAGCCGTAACTTCGCTCAGTGCAGAAATAACAATGAATGAGAATAAAAGCAAAATAATAAATATGATGTACCTTGGGGGCTGGAATAAAAACATTCTGCAGGTACCCACCGAAAATAATCCGTCTTAAGTTGGTACTTAACAGCAGAGATTCAACTCGGTGCATAATTGACGGAATAAACGAGAAGGTATAAAAAGTAGAAACTGATATAGGAGACATGAGCACATGACATAGCTCAGGAGGCAGTTCAACAGAAGCATTGCTTGCCTCTGCAAATCATACAAACCGACAGATGTTACTCAAATACCCTTAACAGTACAGATCAACGTGATGTTAGAAATTAATTTTGAAAAAATGCTTATATATAGATATACATAGTACACACCCTGCTCCCTATTCTGCCGGCAACTGAGAAGATAATTTTGAGGTCGGAAAACCTGCCTCCCAGAAAGCAAGGCTTGCTTCTCATAAACCAGATCAATCCCGTGCCTGCACAAAATCATACATTCATGTACGTAATTGCAAGAAGACCTGGGAAATGGATCAAAAGGGCTGGGTGCGGGTCAGGCTAATTTGGGTCGGGTACTGTCGGGCCGGGTCATTTTACGTCAGTTATTATCAACGTCTTCTATAGATACGATTAAGTATACGACTAAAAACAATTGGGTTAAGTCGAACAGGGTCTGGTCATTACGGTCATTACGGTCTGGTCGAACAGGGTCTGTTCATTCAGGTGCAGGCCAGGTTATATGAGTCGGATCAATCGGGTAGGATCAATTTTGCTTGTCGAATTGCACGCAAGTGCAGCATACATAGAAGAAGCATCTATACGAGAAATCGAAAACAGATATACGAACCGCTCTTTGTAGTATTTTCTGTAAGACATAGTTTCATCGTCTCCCACACTCAACAGCGAATTACCGTTCATGCCATCCAGGAATCCATACACGCAATAGAAATAACCGTTGTGGGGTGTACAAACCAAACAGTTTTGCAGAACACTGGGTTGAACAAAACCGTTTTTCGTGTACACATTCTTCAGAAGAAGATCGTCTGGATTATTTAAGTAAGAGGCGGACAAAATACATTCCCAATCAACGGATGAAGTGTGATGACAGCAAGGGAGAAGAAGATAATCGTAATGACAACCATGTGTGTCACCACTCTTTTCCCACTTAAACAATCCTTCCACCGAGTCTTTCAGCTTGTTCGCATTTCGGTATTTAAGAATTCTGAGGATAGCAACCTGAAACCGTCTACAGAAACCTACCTACACAGATGAGATATAGTGATCAGTCATGGATAGACTTGGTTTGTTTCGTTGATATTGTCCACATTTCCTATATGGGAGACGTAAAAAAAGGTATTATTATACCTAATGAACTTACTCGTGTTTCTAAATTCCAAGGTATATTTGTGTTTCTAGAGCTATCGAAGAAACACAGGAAGTATAGTTTATCAGCAACATTAATAGCATTTTCATTAGTGTTACCTGATAATCAGTCAAGTTTATTGTTCCTGCGTACATCATGTTTACTGACAGGCTACCCCAGTCAACGTTCAAGTCAAATTTAATGTTCCCAAAATCAGCTTCAAGTTCATCTCTTACGGCAACAATAATATTGTGCAGAGGGATGTCGGAAAAGAAATCTTGGTCGAGCTGCATTAAGTAGCAATGGTACACAGCAGCGTCGCTTCTGAAACCATCACTAACAAATTCAGGTGGGATGTAACTTGGTTGGTCATCGTCGTAGGGTTCATTCTCTGCATCATAATGCAAATTAAAGGGACAATAAGGACTTGTTCTCTTCGATTTAAGGTGTTCAAAGTTTTAAGTCTGATGTTTAGTGTTTTTTAAGGAGTGCTTTTGCTTAAGTTTGCCTAAATTATCTGAATTTTGATAGTGTTTGATAACCTACGAAAACATAAGACGAGGAGAACGGGTTTTTACACTGTTCAAATCAATGTGCCGGGAATTTTGAAAAGAGTGAGTTTATTCCGGATGGAGGAATTATAAACGAAGTTATTATTGAAATGTATCAAAAACGTGTAGAAGAAAGCAATACCTACCTAGTGCTTGTACAAGACGCTCCTCCGAGACAATATCCGGAACAAGTGTGTCAGTAAGAGCGCCATTTTCGTGGAGCTGCTTACATGCTTCCAAACAGACAAAGTGCTTCATCATTTTTCGCTTGATCATCACACCATCACCTTTGATAGTAACCGACGGTATAGGGCAACTATTGGGAAATTGTAAGGTACAAGTCGCCGAATCCTCGTCAATGACACAGCGGGGAGTCGGTTTGAAGTATCTAAGCAAGACAAAAAGCGATTTTAAGAATTATGTATTAAAAATAGACGGCAATAGTTTTAAGTATCGACAACATATACTATACTCTCAAGCATACCCGTCAGAAGGAAGCCTTGAGCAATAGAAGTGTATCAAACTAACGCTAGAGTTGAGGGTCACCATTGCGCCTGTGCTCGGAACACAGTAGTAGATTTCATCATACTCGTCAAACTCAACAGGCTGACACGGTAGTGACGCATGGCTCAATGATTCCTTCCGCATTATTTCACCACTACAGAGATAGTTCTCCACTCGAGAGAGTTCAGAAGCATCTCCACTGTCCAAATCATAGGAATCGGTCTTAAAGGTTATTGGTCATATACTAATCTACAAAAATAGTCCAATTTTAAAATCGCCTTCACATAACGTCTGCATTCTGTATTTTTTACTTGCCTTTCTTAAGGAGTTAATGATACATCTAACCCACTATAATCTTTTGTGATATCCATGAAGTGTTGTTCTTTTAACAGTGACGTACGGTTTCTTCTAAACATGCAAAATACTTTTACTACTGATAGACACGTTAAAAATCAGGTATGCAAGAATTTTACCTTTTCACCATCAAAACAAAATCAGAATTCTGCATTCTAGCACGGCCTCTTGACTGAATGAAACTGCACACATTGAACGAGAGATCAAAACGAACAACCAAGTTGCAGCTTTGAACATCAAGCCCCTCTTCAAGAATAGAGGTAGCAACTAGAATGTGAACCTGTGAAGTATCACGTAGATATTAGTATCAAATCACACACCGTAACCAATATTATTCTCTAATTTTACAAATTAAAAGTAGCATAGAAAAAAAGAACAGAAATTTTCAAGTGAATGGGAAGGTGAAGGAACCGACAATGCCATTACGGAAATCTTGAACAATATTATTCTGCTCCTTTCGACTTTGAGGCTTCAGTGCAGACTGATTTCCGGCTATATACTTTGTCTTCCAACCGCTAGTGGAAACAAGCAGATCATCCAAAATTGCTTCGAGAACCATCGCCGTGACTACCCTTTCGACGAATATAATGCACCTTAGCTCTTTCAAAGTTCTGCAAACAAAGACAAAATCACATGTAGTTAAGCCAGAATCAATGGAAAGGTGCAGCATGTAGCTTCATTAGGGTTTACCAAATAGGAAACTCTTCAGAAGGGTGGCGTAACTTTCTAAAGCGGTGAAAAGAAGAGACTGTCAATACGTTTCAAGTCTTTCATGCAAACAAATTGCCATAGCATTACCATTTAACTCTATGTTGTAAATACAAATCTTCATTGCCGTCCCTCACCTGTATTGAAGAAGAGATTCGGCTAAACATATCACTTTAGACGTGAGAAGTTTGATCTCCATGTTGGCCTTTACTTCCAAAATAGACCATCTGATTCCTATTCATACGAAAAATAAATGAGAAACCTGAGTAAGTTACGCTCTGGCCACGATTATAAAGCGAAAAGAATAAGCATCGTGAAAATCAAGAGTTATCAGAATACCAGACGATATAAAGGCAGACAACTCCTTCTGAACATCTGAAATGAAAGCTTTAATGGTAGTTTTACCATAAATATCTAACGTATTCCAGATGATATCATCAGAATCACCGAGAGACAAAACATTTGTGGCCTACAATAAAAGCATAGCATTACGTTACAATGCCTTGGTCATAATTCCGATTAACATAGAAGTGTGCGACAAGAGCATGTTACCTTTAATGCTGCCCATAAACCGAGCTCACTCAAACAATACTGAAATGTTAATGACAGCTTTTTCAATTTATGCGTCAGAGACTCTTTCACGGATTCTTCAATTCCTGAATCTTTCAGACCATTTACGTGCTGAGGAAGTTTTCAAGTTAGTATTCATAGATATGTAGATATATGGTCTCCATAGGAAAAAAAATCCCTCAAAAACTTTCGTCAAGAAATATGATAAATGGTAAAATAAAATCATAACTGGTTGCGAAAAGAAATATGAAACCAACAAAGTCTATTACTCCTACGCAAACCAACCACAAAGCAAATAAGTATGACGTAGAATATAGGTCACCTTATCTTTCAGTGACTTGACACGCTCTATCAGAAAGTCCTGTATTTTATTAGGCAGATCTTCATCATAATGTTGAATCTTTGAGTTCGGGAATGGAATATACTTGGCCAACACAGCCTCACTCTCACAAGTGTAGACCTTCATTAAGCACGAATTTTTCAAATGGATTAAAAGAACTACAAGTACGATTGAAGCCTGAGTAATAAAACCGAAACACCTACATCAATAATAGTCATCAAAACCAAAAACTTATGAGAATGACCTTAGCATTCATGAGACTTTCGAGGGCACTAATATTCTTCCAATAAGAGACATCCTCATCAGAACCTGCATCAAAGTAGAAAGAAACCAAGTGAGATATCCATAGGAGTATGGAACCGACAATGCATAGAGCCAAATGAAAAAAATGCCCTCTGACGTAAGTAAAGACGAGATACGAGAATTCACCTTTGGCTTTAGCTTTCACGGGAGAAGCCGTCATGCCAAAAATCCTAGGAACTTCGTTAGTATGCAACTGACGATGATAGAACTCCTGCAATATACAAGTAGCCAAAGTTTCATAGACAATGATGTAAGCCTCATTTGCACAACTTGGCGTGCACATATCAGTTTTAGCAAGCAATTTCCATTCAGCCATATCTCCACTTTTTCAGTAGGTGAGATTTGATAAACGGAGCTAATGAAAAAAAAAATGGAGGTAGTACCAAAGATGCAGAAAATATAATCAATGAAGAGACATATGTTACCTTCATAATGCAAACATATGGATCTTTTCCAATGGCATTGTGGCACTCGTCAAATATAAGAACCTTTATTGTTTCAAATTTGATGCGAGTATGTCTAAGCGCGTCAAGCAAGATCTGCGGCGTCATCACAAGGACCTAAAAACATTTTGAATAAGATTCGGTTACTTAAGATGGCACAAATCAAAACAATGTGCATTTTCCAGATCACGTGAACTTAGAACTTCATTAATACGACGAAGATGCTGACGACAATGCTAGGAGCAAATGCATCGGACAGCAGAATACGCATATCACAGTACAGTGATATGTTTTTAAATCACCATAGTCCTAACAGTTGCTTGTTCCTCAACATTCTATTTTAGTTTTCTCATCCAATTAAACGTGCTAGAATAACACTGACGGATGAAAAAAAAAAAAACACCTCGTGCTTCTCTTGTTCCACCTTCCATATAGCAGCATCCCAATAATCGACGCCCATATCTCCCCAATATTTTCCAACTTTCAGGTCAGTGGATTTCTCAATGGCTTCCGCTTGCTAATCCAAAAACCAGTGAAATAGAACATTAAATACCATCCTTCAAAATGAACATTTCCTTTAAGTTTCAACTATTGTCTTACATTAACTTTCAAATATGCTAATGACTAAATATATATAGTATCGTACTTGAGTCACCAAAACAACTTTAGGCACTAAAAACACTGCTATGTTTGACTGAGCAGGCCTTCGCAGTAAGTACGCAAAACTGCGGATAAGCATGATCGAAATCAGCGTTTTTCCAGAGCCAGTCTCCAAGAACGCAATAGTGTTCTGCTTCATTGCTTGCTCGAAAGCCTCAATTTGATAGCTGCAGTAGCATTGTATAAAACAAATTTTAAATTCAAATTTAAAAAAAGAAACAGTCCCAACTAAAAAAATAAATTAAGACCTCCATTTATCATCGTATAGGGTTTATGATATGATAGTCACATTTGATGAATCATAACATTTCGAAAAAGTCATTTTTAAGGAAATAATAATATGGAATCGACCCTCTTAAGAAAATTCTAAGAGTGAGGCCATCTTAAGGAAATAATAATACTCCCTCTGTCCCAATCATTTGTTTACAGTTTGATTTTTTTCCCCTCACAAAAAAGTCAAACTGTAAACAATTCACTGAAACGGAGGGAGTACAAATAACGTAAACGCAAAGACAAACCAAAAAACAACGAGTTCGTACGAGTATCATTTATGTGGAAAGTCTCAAAGGGTTATACAAAAATAACAAATACAATGAAAACGAAAATGCGATTAGAAAGGACATTTTCAACTCATAGAGTCGAAAACAGGTGGAGCATTCATCAGTATCATTACCTAGATGCTCGTACTCGTCAGCATTAATAATAACTATACTTTTGAAAGGACGAAAATGCAGCTAGAAATTATACTCCGTATATTGACTTTACCGGTGTCAAACACATCATCGTTATCATTACCCTAAGAAATCCACATTATCAATACTACTACTATTACAACAAATTGCGGGTTAGGGGGATCACCGGATCAGATATAAGTCAGCCTAACCCTAAAAAGCACAAAGAGGCTGATTCCAAATGATCCAATGTAAATATTACGTCGATAATCAAAATTAAATTAACTGATTGGTACTTTAATTTATAAAACGAAGCACAAGCAATTTAGTAAGACATTTTGCTTTATTCCACCATATGAGGAACCGAAACACAGCAAGTATCTGGTTCCTTCTCAATGACTTGAATGCAAATATTGAAAAGAAAAAGTTGAGTCAAGTATCAGTCATTATCATTACCCCAGCGCCACTAGAGACGCTCGTAAACTAGAAAAAAGGGTACAAATTCTTAAAAAGAAAAACTGAAAAAAAATACCTTCTAGCAAAAGGAAGATGAGCAGTTGAATCATTTTCATTGTCCGACATCCCCACATTAATTGTTTTCGTCATCACACCCTCACTTTAAAAACTCTGCAACAGCAACAACAACAAAAGTTGTCACAATTGGAACCATCTATAAATAATACTCCGTACGAGGTAATCAAATAACTAAAATGCGATAACCCAACAAATTTACGGAGTATTGTCTAAAAATCACCAAAAACTCTGCATCAACAACAACAACAACAAAAACGTTACATTTGGAACCGTCTATAAACAATACTCCATATGAAGTAATCGAATAACTAAAATGCGATAACCCAACACACTTATCATCTAAAAATCACCAAAAACTCTGCAGCAACAACAACAACAACAAAATACGTTACATTTGGAACCGTCTATAAACAATACGGCATACGAAATAATCAAATAACTAAAATGCGATAACCCAACAAACTTATCATCTAAAAATCACCAAAAACTCTGCAACAACAACAACAACAACAACAAAAATGGTTATATTTGGAACCGTCTACAAACAATACACCATACGAAATAATGGAATAACTAAAATGCGATAACCCAACAAACTTATCATCTAAAAATCACCAAAAAAAACTCTGCAATAACAACAAAAATCGTTACATTTGGAACCATCTACAAATAATACTCCGTACGAAGTAATCGAATATCTAAAATGCGATAATAACCCAACAAACTTATTACTTAAAAATCACTAAATTTCAAACCAATGTTCAGAAATCAAAACTAAATTCATTCCCAACACATCATAAATAGATGTGACATTGATACTTTTCAACACAAGCTATTATTTTTGTGATCTACTGACCAATAAATACCAATATTTGGACTAATAAATTCAAAAAAAAAATTATATTTAATTGCATGCGCAAGAAGTCAAGAACCCATGTAAAAGATCAAATTTTGTTATCAGTCTCGTAAAAGACAGTCTTTCAAAATCGATTATACACGTCAAAAAAAAAAAAAACCAGAATAAACTAAAAAAATGTGATGAAATTTAAAAAAGTTCATACCTTTAATTGAAATTTTCAGTATGAAACTGAAAAATTGAAAATTTCCACTGTTATTTTGTTTGTTTTAATAGAAAAATGTCACTGCAAGTGTGTGAGGTTTATAAATTGAATTGCAAGTGTGTGAGGTTTATATATATGATAAAAAAACTTCTTGAGTAAGGAATTTGAAAGGACAGTTAGTTCACATCATTTGTTAAGTGTGCTTTTTTTTTAATTCAAAAATAAAAGCATAAATGTTGTGGGGAAAATATTAACATCACTTTTTATTTATTGTACGGAATGGTATCGTACTCCCTCCATTCCACAATCTTCTATTCACTTTCTCTAAGCACAAATTCTTGTTTAAGACCAACATACCCGTTATAAGCTTAAAACGGGTCAAGTACCCTCCACTTGCACATAAAAAACAAATTTATGGCATCTTTCTAACCCCACTTGTCTTTTGTCTTATTCTTAGTACTTGACCCGTCTTAACTTAAAACTAGTTGACCCGTTTTAAGACAGACTAATTGTTCTCTAAAAGGAAATTCCACTATCTTTTTCTCATTTCTATTTTTGTCAAATTTCAACTAATCTTACTTGTTCAATCTTTCTATTTTAATCTCACCCACACAATTCACTCACCTAAATTTTTGAGCCAAACTAAAAGGGGAAGAACATTGTGGAAGGAAAGGAGTACTATAGTATAGAGCTGATCATGAGCGGGCTTGGGATGGACATGGACGGGCTTATGATACCAAAATTTGTCCGGCGGGCAAAATTTTTGTGTCCATGTCCGCTATAGCGGGCCTCAAATGATTGTCCATATCCGTTTAAAATAGTTTGGCGGGCTTTATAATGCGTTTAATGGACAAAGTAAATAAAATATTCGCCAAAATTCAAAGTTCATATACTCAACATAGTTTCGTTGTTGAAACTTAAAAAGTAGAATCTAAAATGGTCATCAATACATATTTATACTACTTACTACGGAGTATATTTTACTTAAACGGGCTTGGCGGGCCTGCCATAAACAAAAAAAATTTGTCCATATCCGCCCATTAATTTAGCGGGCCTAATAACTTTTGTCCGATACCCATTAAAATTTTAAGTTTTAGTGACCAAACCCGCTTTTATAGCGGGCCTATTGGACGGGCCAAATGGGTTTACCCGTCCATGAACAGCTCTACTATAGTACTATGTGCGTCACATTCTTTAGTGTCGTGGAAGTTTTGTTAGCCCATCCCCATTTAGAAAAGGGAAATGATAATACTAGTAGGGTTTTGTGCATCACCAATCACCATTCTTTTGTGTCGTGGAATTTTTGTTAGACCATCCCCATTTAAAAAAGGGAAATGATAATACCAGTAGAGTTTTAAACTCGGGCACGGGGAGTAGTATAGAAAAAGCGGGCTCACATTAAAAAATGATGCATATATTAGAGTGGAAGGGTTTAAACTTTGCGTGCATATATTTTTAAATTTAATTATCAGTTGAAAGTGAAATATATTAAAATCATTGCTATATAACGTATAAAATCCAGTCGATTTTATGTTACGAGTTTTAATCTAGGGATATTTAAAGTCTTATCGACTTTGGCGGATTCTGCATAGTGCACGTGTGATATTTGTTCACATAGTGCACTAAACTTTGTGAATATGTGCAATATCGTTTGTGACGGAAAACTTGACGACGTTAAGTTTATGGAAGAAGACACCAATTATGAGTTTAGGGTACATTTACACCCACATTATTCCTCAATTAAATGCTATTATTTGTACTCTAATCAACAAAATTTACACTAATTAATCAACTCATAATAGCATTTAATTGAGTAATAATGTGGGTTTAATTGTACCCTAAACTCATAATTGGTGCATTTTTCCTTAAACTTAACGTCGTTAAGTTTTCCGTCACAAAATGGGCATATTGGGCACACACTTACAAAATTTAGGGGTATCATGTGAACAAACCTCACACACGTGCACTACGCAGACCCATCAAGCTCGAGGCATCTACGAAATATTCCTAAAATATATGTGAAATTCCTACGGGTGTCAGGACTATACCTAATAAATCTCGAGCCTATCGCCCCGATAAAAATGGTGTCTAATCTGGCGTATTTGGTTTGCATGCTATCATGCACGCTCTGGAGTTTACCCAATTGTTGCACAGAAATTTTAATGTGTTTGTGTACACCAAAGCTAGCGGCTGCGATACCCCCATATTACGTTATTAAAAAAAAAAAAATTGGTAAAACAAAATACCCTCTTTTTACTCAAAAACCTGGGACAAAACCGTCAATTAAAGCCGGAAATTGTGAAAGAGGGTTTATCAATCAATGTAAAACCCAGATAATTGATCACATTTCGGTGAAATTAAAAAGATATAGAATCTGCTTAACAGTCAAAGGAGCTTCGAAAATGATGGTAAAATGTGGATAATAATTGGTTTTCAATTGTATTTCGCATGGTAATTTGTCGTAAGACCATCTCAGAAATGATTAATTATAGTAATTCTGTGGAATTGAATTTTTTTGTACTAAAATTATGTTCATTGTTGCACAGAAATCTTACTGTGTTTCCATATTTTGTGTTCGTGACAATTTATTTGAAAAATTCAAATGTTGGTGATCAAATGAACAATATTTCTTCATATTTGAATCTAGATTTAGTGCGCCAAATTAAAAATCAAGAGTCTAAAAATGATAAATCATGAATGATTGTTTAATTAAGTTTTTTCGTTCACATTCTGTATCGATTTTAGCTCTACCCTCGGTTTTTCGAGGACAATTATGTCGATTAATGGGTAGTTATCTTGTCAATTCTTATACAGGGTAATTTTACAGTAGGAGAGTTTGGATTTGTTTTGGGACTTTTGGTTGCTTAGTGTATACTACGAGATCGATTTTAGCGCAGTCATATACGATATGAATGAATGGCTGAAATTTCCGTTTACGTCTGTAGCGTCATAGACATCTAACCCATGTGTCGACTTGGGTAATGTTTAAGGTTATTTATTTCTTCAGCAGCATCACATTTGCGTCTAATCGATGTGCAGTCTGATTAAAATCTGGACTTATTTGAGGTTGTGTGTTGAAGTTGGTTGCTGTGTTAAGTGAATCTCATTCGTCGATTTACTGATTACCACTGCTGCACCTTAAAATGTACTACTGTGTATTTAGTCGGAGCTATGTCGACCTCCACCTCTTAGTCTATGGGTACGAGAGACTATCGCCTCTACGGTCTACTCATTCTTGTCTTCGATGGCGATTTATGAAGTATATTTTAGACCAGTGCCCCATGCCTTCAGAAAATGGTTTCATGTGTCGCGTGATTAGTGGACGAACCCTCAGGTTTACGAGATGATTGTGCTAGTCTTACTTGATTCGAACTTTTTTAATAATAAGTGGAAGTTTTTTTTTTTTTTTTTAGGGATATTTCGCTGGAGCATTCAGCCAAAGCAGATTCACGAAATTAAGGATCTGTTAGACGAAAGGATGCACGATCTGTCAAAATTAAGAGGAGCAAGGACGTTTCCGAGTTCAAGGTTCGCTGCTCCAAGTACCTTTACATACTTTGCGTCCAGGACTCGGAGAAAGCGGACAAGTTGAACCAATCCCTGACCCCCAGGTAATTTTATACACTAAATGCGTTTCAATTTAGTACTCATAAAATCGAAGAACTTTGTTTCTGATTTTCAAGTTATTTTTGGTTTTATGGTCTTCATAACCTATAAATAAATATGAAATACTTTGATCCAACTAGAAATATCAATTGAAAGACGGAAGCCGCCAAAGAAATTGACTTGAATTCACCCGATGTAACCCGTAAATTAGTAGACCTGTGTCATAAAATAATGTTGATCTTAACCAGTAAATTTGTCGTCCATCGTTGTGCAGCTGTTTAACCTGGCAATGTCGATTGTCGGTATCGATATTATATTTGCATATGGGATATGGTGGTATAATAATTAGTGGAGTATTTATTATAAATTATAATTATAATTGGTCGGAAAATTAATTTTTTTTATTGATAGAAAGTAAAAGATGGCATGCCTGCTCAGATCTCACCTACTACAGCAAGTGCACAAGAATAAAGAACTCGTTGTTAAAATGATTGCATAAGAAAAACATGTGGAAATGTGAATTAAAATGAATAGAATATAGAAATGACTTACCCTTTATGAATCTGTTTAATTTTATAAGTATTTAAGTGAATTCAACAGCAAAATCCAGACAAACATCCACTTTGTCTTTAGGAATATGTGTTTTTTTTTTCTTCTGTTTTCCTCCAATCATAACTTAAATTTCAAGAGTTTAGGTAAAGTTATAATCTCTGTTTTTTTTTTTTTTTTTTTTTTTTTTTTGGTGAGAATGAAATCAATGAATAATATGGCATACAGTAGAAAACCTTTGATGATGTTAGTGTCATGTGTTCTTATTATTGTCATTGGTTTTAGTAGTACTGTATGTGCTGTAAGTTTGAGCTCAGATGAGCAAGCTTTGGTTTCCATATTTAGCAGATGGAAAGCTCCCATATCATTAAAATCTATGTGGAATTCATCCCGAATTGTCCCGTGTTCATGGAAAGTTGTTACATGTGACAAAAATCGTAATGTCGTTTCTCTGAACTTGTCTAGTTTAGGCGTTTCTGGTAGTTTGGGACCTGAAATCGGTCAATTGGGTTATTTAGGGACACTTGATCTGAGTTCAAACAATCTTTCTGGGTCGATTCCTGTCGAGATTACTGACTGTGGTCGTCTTGAGTACGTAGACCTTTCAAGCAATAGTTTCAGTGGCGAAATCCCGAAGAAGTTTGGAAATTTGCAGAAGTTACAGTACCTTAATTTTTACTTGAATTCATTGGTTGGGCCGATTCCTGAAACCTTGTTTTACATTTCGAGCCTTCAGAACGTGTTCCTCGCCAGAAACAGTCTTAACGGATCTATTCCTTCAAATATAGGGAATGCAACACAACTTGTAGATTTCGAGGTGAATAATAATAGGTTAACTGGCAGTATACCATCTTCCTTGAGTAATTGTTCAGCATTACAATATTTGTATTTGCATGGCAATTACTTTGTTGGTTCATTACCTCAAGGTCTAAACAATCTCGAGAATTTGATCGAATTACATGCCAACGAAAGTGGACTTGAAGGTAGTATTCCTCTAGGTTCTGGTAGCTGTAAGAATTTGCAATATCTCGATTTGTCGTATAACAGATTTCAAGGGGTTCTTCCGTCAGGCTTCGGTAATTGTACTAACTTGATAAAATTTTCTGTTGTGAGCAACAATTTAATCGGGAAAATCCCGTCTTCTTTTGGCCAGCTCAAGAAACTCTCAGAGCTTTACCTTGATCAGAATTGGTTGTCAGGAAATATTCCGTCAGAGCTTGGGAACTTCAAGTCTTTGACTGGATTGGGTCTTAGCGACAATAACCTCGAGGGTGAAATTCCTGTTGAGTTGGGGAAGTTGACCCAATTGACCCGCCTTCAGTTATATAACAATAGCTTGACTGGTGAAGTTCCCCTTGATATTTGGAAGATTCGTAGCCTCGAGTATGCTCTACTGTACAGTAACCGCTTACATGGGGAGTTACCCCTTGAAATAACCGAGCTCAGGAAGCTCAAGAATCTCACTATATCCGATAACCTGTTTACTGGGGAAATTCCTCAGAGTTTGGGAATCAATAGTAGTTTGGAAGTGATCGACTTCACGAATAATAAATTCACGGGTCAAATCCCTCCCTACCTTTGCTCGAGTAAAAGATTATTGAAGTTGGTTCTGGGTTCTAATATGCTTACTGGAAGCATACCACCTAGTCTCGGAAATTGCTCGAGTTTGATAAGGTTAAGGTTCGAAAATAATAAACTTACAGGGGTGCTTCCTGAGTTTAGAGACAATCCTGCCCTCAATTTCATAGACCTGAGCGTAAATAACATTAATGGAAAACTGCCTTCGAGCCTCTGGAATTGTCCGAAACTATCTTCGATCAATTTGACCATGAATGAGCTTTCTGGCTCTTTACCTCCAGAACTTGGGAAGCTGACTGAGCTCGGGTATCTTAATTTGTCACGTAACCGTCTGTCGGGGTCTTTGCCCTCGGAACTCAGCCGTTGTCAAAAGTTGCTGAAACTAGACTTGTCTCGGAATTCACTGAATGGATTGATTCCGACAATTTTGAGAGATTTAACTGCTTTATTGGTCATGGATTTGAGGGAGAATCGTCTCACTGGAGGAATACCACTATTCCTTTTCGAACTAGGAAGCCTTGACAGTCTTCTACTTGGGGGGAACATTTTAGGAGGAACGATTCCGTTTGTTGTTTCATCAATGATCTCTACTTTGGATCTTAGTAACAACGGTTTGGTAGGCGAGTTACCTGTCATGTCGAATTTCCACAACTTACAGCACCTGGACATTTCACGAAACCGTTTGACAGGGTCCTTGGATTCGTTGCGTGATATGAAAAGTTTCTTAACAGTCAATATCTCATATAATCTCTTTTCCGGTGCTATACCCCCGAATTTGTTGACTCTTTTCAGCAACTCGACATCGTCAGATCTTGGGAACCCTGGACTTTGTGTCGACTGCCGCTTCTCCACTTGCCCCAAGAGCGGATCCATCAAAGTGTGCAGTGTTAAACGAGACAGTCGCAAGAATCTGCTACGCAACATTAAAATTGCTGCGATTGTTTTCAGCGCAACTCTTCTTACAGTGGTTGTTGCATTGTTTTTATGCTATGCATTTGTCAAGTACCAAAGAAGGTCCAAAAACGACGCTGAAGCATCCAACGACGAAAGCTCTTCTGGAAAGGTCAAAAGAATAATGGAGTGTACAGGTAATTTCGATGACATGTATGTCATCGGGAAAGGAGCCCATGGAACCGTTTACAAAGCAGCCATAGGCCCGGAAGAAGTTTACGCTGTTAAGAAGCTTATGTTTGGCAGGCAAAGAGGCGTAAATAAGAGTATGATTCGAGAAATCCAGACACTCGGAACTATCAAACACAGGAACTTGGTTAAAATCGAAGACTTTTGCTTCAGGAATAATTACGGCCTAATAATGTATGAATACATGGAGAATCGAAGCCTCGGGTACATTCTGCATCGAGCAGATCCTCCGACGACATTAAAATGGGATGTGCGATACAATATCGCTCTTGGAACAGCACAAGGATTAGCATATCTTCACTTTGACTGTGATCCTGCTGTTTTGCACCGCGACATAAAGCCCGAGAACATACTGTTGGACGCAGAAATGGAGCCTCACATCTCGGATTTTGGCATTGCTAAGCTTATGAGTCAGACATCTTCTGCAACACAATCGATTGCAGTTCCTGGGACGATAGGCTACATTGCGCCAGGTATAACCGTTTTCTTGGAACTCGCCTTTTTTGTTTCGGCATTGCTAAGCTTATGAGTCATTTTGCTTTATACGCCATCATATACAAAAACAGATGAATAATGCGACTACATGTTTCGTGGAACAGAAAACGCATTTGCGACTACATGGACCAAGGAGTCAGATGTGTACAGCTACGGAGTAGTTTTGCTCGAGTTGTTGACGAGAAAGAAAGTTGTTGACCCGTCTTTTGCAGACGGAGTAGACTTAGTCAGATGGGTCGGGTCGGAGTGGAACCGATCAGAAGGTGTCGATAAGGTGGTCGATGCAGCGTTGCTTGAGGAGTTTCAAAGTAGTCATGTAATGAAGCAAGTGTGTGACGTGCTTTTGATAGCCTTAAGTTGCACAGAGAGAGATCCGAAAAGAAGGCCAAACATGAGAGATGTTGTGAAGCAGTTGGAAGATGTGAATCGTAGTATGATCTCACAATGAACGAGACGGTTTTACAATTAAATTATTGTTAAATCTTTCGTATAAGATGGTTCTTGACTAAAGTGCACATTATACAAGTGTTTTTCTAGCATTTTCAATTTATGTTAACACATATGTTATGTGTACTGTGTATAACATACGCATGACACAATATTCTTTAGATTGGAAAAAAAAAACCATTAAAATAGTTTTATGTCGTGTGAAAATTAACATGATCTTCGTTCGTTCTATGACTGTTAGTGGCAAAATCTATAGTGCTGCATTTACTTGCTAGCATTCATTCTTGTGTCCAACCAAACTTCGGAAAAGTAAATTTGCTGCAGCGTGTGTTTCTCATTCAAGTTGGGTTGAATGCTGAATAAAATGCAGACATCTTAGGACCTGTTTCTCTCGTTTTAGTTTTTCTGAAGTTTTTTTGAAGTGTAGTGTCTTTTAAATAGTTCTGTTTTCTGAAGTGATTTGAATCATCTCGGTAGTCGCTCGAGTTTACAACATGCAGTCTGGAACTCTTGCTTCTGTTCTCGAAGCGTCTATGCCTTGCCTTGGAATTTTGTAGCCTTCGAGGACCCAAATCCCAAGCGATATTGGTTGCAAATAGAAGCAGTCGACATCAGTGGAATATCGACCGTAACTGATCTAAGGCCATTTTCAATAAACGGTGTTGGCGCCTTGGCGGCTCTCTAACGTGGATGTGGAAGGAATTTAAGGTTATGGGCTGTCAATGGGACGCATTATATCTGCCGATACTCTGGCTTTGTATCAGGTGTTTCCCTGTCGTTCTTCTCATCCCGGTTGACGGTTGTAATTACCACTTTCTCCTCTAAACAATACACATTGCAGAACTTCATCATCAATAAAGGTTTCCTAAACGGTCTTGGATTTGTCGTAACACAATTATACAATTTCCGTGACGTATGGTTCGGAATTTTAGGCTACTTTCTCTACCTTGTCATATGTCCATGGTTATCTGGAATCGTGTTTACTGATGGCGGTGAGAAAGGCTACATGACATACAAAGGTTTGGTTGTCGCTCATCCAAACATGAGCGGAAAATTGGGAGTAAATGCATTCCAATTTCCAGTACATGTAGCCTCTCTCATCTTTGATTCTCGTAAATGCATTATAAATCTTTGTATATCATCTGATTTCCCTTAAAATTGTTGTCAATTGCAGAATTGCAGAGCTCTGATGAAAGAGTACGAGATGAATCCATTCCTGCATTTTCCAGTTTACAGTCTGTGGATACCGCTGCTGTTGACATACGCCATCTACAGAACGCGCAGAGCCTAGTCTTGTCGACTATCTTTCTGCTGACTATAATTCCGATTCTTGGTTTTTGTCGAGGTGCTCGGTTTTCATGGCATGAAGCGCCTAACCCATCAATTGACTGCGCTGGTTATTCCGTCATCTAACAGCTAAGAGATTAGCTTCTTCATCTTCCACTTGGTTCACGATCAACAAGATGAGCAAATCTATTTTTAATCTTGTCGAAAATTCTCTGTACAAGTATAGTCAATTCTTTTTATATCTTCGGCTTTCATCGATCTCTATACAAGTATAGTTAAATACCGTAGTTTTATTACGAAGGAAGAAAACCGCCTTAATGGATAAAAAAAGCGGAACCGATCTCTAAACAAGTATAGTTACGTAGGTTTTATTTAGATGAAAACGTCGAACAATCGGAAACTCAAAGAAGTAACAAAACCGCCTAAATGGATACAAATGTTAAAAATTGGAGGCTCGAGGGAATTGAACCTCGTAAGAGAAACCTATCTCTAAACGAGTGTAGTTAAAATAGGATTAGTTTTTGTTTTTTAAAAAGAAAGGGAAAAAAAGCGGTTTTTATTTAGATGAAAAAAAAGGGGAAATGTCGAACATTCGGAAACTCAAAGAAGTAACAAAACTGCTTAAATGGACGCAAAATGTTGAAAATTGGAGGCTCGAGGGATTTGAACCTCGTAAGAGAAACCTATCTCTAAACAAGTGTAGTTAAAATAGGATAGTTTTGTGGCAAAAGGAAATTGGAGGTGCGGGGAATCGAACCCCGTGCCTCTCGCATGCGAAGCGAGCGCTCTACCATATGAGCTACACCCCCATTGTTGATTTTAGTTTAAGCATGTTAAACTAGTATTGACATTAGCAAGTGTTTTGCTAAAATAATACGGAGTACAAAATACTTCTACCATTTCAATCAGTTATATACATGTACTTTTTGAATATTATTAAAATTTAAAAAGAATTTTAATTTTAATATAAGATTAAAAATAGTTATATGAAATCTTATTCTAATAGTCTTAACGACTGCATTATGAATATCAGATTTTTATAATTTTTGGTAATATATATATACTCCAAAACAATGCGAAATGATTTGAATAAAGTATGTACATGAAACATTAACATTTAGTTAACGTATATTTGAAAAGATACCAATTTAAACAATCTTTTTGCTCTATGTGACAATGTCGTCGAGGTCCATCAACGTTTACCTTTAGCATTAGTCAACTCACAAACCGATCATTAACCCACACTCTCCACCATACACTACCAATTCAACGAATTATCGTGTTTCAGTCACAGACTCTTTTTAAAAACCCAAATTGATCCATCAAACATTTTCCTAAGCCGACAGTAAATCTTCTGCAAAACCGTTTCGCCCTTTCGGTATTTTGAGATCGGGTATTCGGGCCAAATACAATCAAATCAACAAATTAGGGTTAGCTAATAAAATGAACGTTTCCTTCGATTCTCCGAAACTCTCTTAACTACACTCTACACCTCTAATATTCTCCTCACCTGCCCAAAAAAATCACACGATAAATCCCAGCAAAACCCTAGAAATTATTCGGACAATCAAAGCTTTAAATCGACAAAATCAGCTGATTTGGTATGTCGTTTATCTCTCTTCTGTACAAATTCAAATCTGCAACGTCTCTTTTTTGATTTAGTGTTAATTTACAGTTGTATGAGTTGATTTGTGCTTAATCTTGTTTTATTTTGTGATTATGGTGCTTTTGATGTCGCATTGATTTCAATGAATTGGGGAATTTGATGATTATGTTCGTGTAATATTTTTATAGTCTCATAAGAGTAATTAAAAATTCATCCAACATAATTAGCATGCTTAATTGCAGTAATTAGTTGAATTGGAGTTATTTGTGTGATACTGTGATTTTGACTTCTAGTTGACCTAAATTTGTAGTGGACTTCAAAATTTATGTTAATTAAGAAGTGTTTAAGATGGATGAACATTTGTTTGGGTTTTATCTTCGTTTTGCTATCGTAGGTGCGTACTTGTATGATAATCGTCATTCTATCTCATTTATATTGCACATTTTGGATTTTGATGGTCAAACGATTTCATTTCTAAGTTGCGCGGAAAAAAGTTAGTTTTGTGTGAAGTAGTTGTGCGCTTACAATCGAGATATTAACGCTACTATGAAAAGGTCTATGCGATGATCGCAGAAGAGCCTTATTGCTTCGTATATGCGATTTGTGGAATTTGTTTTTCATATACTTCGTATAATGGATGGATAAAAACCGTGACTTGTGAGAGCTTGTTAGTTGTCATTAATTGACTGAAATTGAAGTCCTAATATAAATGGGTTTGAGTATTGAAGTAAAAATTTGATCGGGAACGGTTGAATTTGACGAAAACGAATGTTTAAGGGAAAAAGTAGACCAAGGATAGCTGAGCTTAATAATGTATGTGTGCTTTGAGGAAAGTCTGAGATTAGGACGATATTAATCTTTGAGATAGGTATCTAATGAAGAATTATGCAAGGAGGTGAAGTTTTTCGTGGATTACTATACAATTTATTCGCTTAAATGGTCGTGTGCGCACCTGATCCCTTCGTAAAATATTCTCCTAGCATTACGCCATTGGTGAAGAAATGAAAAACCCACAATAATTAATGGTGAAAAGTTAAAATGAACTGTGAGATGAATAGGGAAAAAGAGATGTGATAGAGTAGCATGATATGATTAGGTGTTTTTTCTTACGTAAAAATTTTGGTTGCAGAGTGTCAGTGTCTTTCCACCACTTGGTTGTTGCTATAAGAATGGACATATTTCAATCTCTCAAGTAGATCTCATGATTTTTACCGTCAATTCTTACCGGTAAAGCACCTATTGTTTCCCGTTTCTACCACTTCTCTCTTGTTTCTTGAACGTTGTCTTTTCCCTTGGGAATTCGTAGTCATATGAGTTTAACAGAGGCTATGCCGAAGACTTTTTTGGCACCTTTGTGGTCGCATCCTTTCTCCCGCAAGTTGTGTTTTTGTATTCCTCTTCTTTTGTGGCATGCCTTCATTGACTGTTAATAATAGATCTTCCATGATACGGATTTATATATAATTTCACTTGGGTACGAGTAAGACCTGTTATTAGTGAGTGTATATATGTTTATACCTGTCATCTCCTCTTTCTTAGTCTTTTTTCTGAAAGTAATAATGTTTTGCTTTGTTTATTTTCAGAAATTGCTTGCGGAACTTTACAAATAAGTGCAAATTCTCTCAAAGGTAAACATACTTTTTTCAAGTCGTGTTATACGTTTGCTATATCCATTTCGTTTATTCTTTGCTGATCTGAAATCATTAAAGCTGTTACGAACATGTTCATTGCATGTATGTTGCATGTGTATTCTCAATTCCTATAACTTGTGAGGCCAAAAATGTTCTAAGTCCAATGTTACCCGGAACGGGATACGATACGATACTAGGGACGAAACATAATTATTTTATTGATTTAGTATCAAAAGTTCAAAACACCTCTTTTTTCTGGATCTACATTAAAAAAAAAAAAAAAAAAAAAAAAAAAAAAAAAAAAACAGAAAACATAAATTACTGTGATATTATTGGGTTTCATTGTGTCATGGAAATTTTGTATAAAAAGATGTGGGCCCTGTTGAACATATAATGTACTCATATGTAATTTCAACGGACTGATAAAATCTATTCAAAGGGCCATCCCTTAAGAAAAGGCCCAAAAGAAAAAGGAGACACTGTAAACTGTGAAGTACAAAAGTAATTGTGACCAAAACCCTACTACTATCATCTTCTTTACTTCCATAGAAAAACATGTAAGTTGTTTTTTTTTTTTTTTTTTTTTTTTTTTAACCCACCCCTTTCCTCCCTGTCTTTCTCTCTTTTTCCAAAGAGCCACGTAACCAAATCGGTACATCACCAATTTCGTCCGGTACGAGTTTCTACCACGTTAGGGAACGAAGTTTTCGGTCCGGGAAACGGGGCAACGTCCCACATTCCTGATAACTATGGTTCTAACCTTTACATTAATCGCTTTAAAAGTGAATGGCTCCTCTCCTTACTTTGTGGCTGGAATTGGTACAATGGTACTTGCATTATTATTTGCAATTTCTGTTAAGAGTTTCTTCCTATTGGCTAATGAAATTCTTTAACTTTTATGTTAATCACTTTAAAAGTTAATGGCTAATTATATTCTCCAGATTCTATTATGTTGTAAGGAAGATGAGTTCATGTTATAGCCCTTTCCTTTAAAATTTTAGTGCGGATGAGCCCTTCCACGTTATTATGCTGCACCATTCAGTAAGCTTGTCGGCCCGTGTCATTTATTCTGTGTGTATGCAGTGGTCGCATATTTTCAATTCAATTTCTTTTTGTAAGGAAGATAAATTCTTGTCTATTATTTGGAAGTACTTTACTGATCTGATGATTCTCTGTTTGATAGTTGATGTTTGATATGTTTAGTACTGTTGTGTACAATGTTCTAGACTTCTAGTTATTTACCTTTTAAACTAAGGAAGAGGCCTCACATGTTAATTTGGCTTTTTCGTTCGTAGTTTCTGTAGTATTTCAAGCGACATGGCAGAAGGCAATAAAAGCTTTGCTCGGAGGGATAAGCTTCTGGAGATAGAGTCAAAGGTCCGCTGTTGGTGGGACGAGCATAACGTTTTTGTTGCCCAGCCTGGAGATCATCCACCTGGTCCCGGAGAAAAGTTTTTCGGAAACTTTCCATTTCCGTATATGAATGGCTATCTGCATCTTGGACATGCATTCTCCGTTTCTAAGGTGGAATTTGCTGCTGCGTTTCACAGATTAAAGGGGGCCAATGTACTGTTTCCATTTGGTTTTCATTGCACTGGCATGCCCATCAAGGCTGCGGCTGATAAACTTGCTAGGGAAATTCAACTGTTTGGAGACCCACCTGTGTTCCCAGCTGCAGTTCAGGAAGTAGAAAAACCGCTGGTGGAGGAACCTGACGCAAATGCAGGGTCACAAGCTCCGTCATATAAGGGGAAAAAATCGAAGGTTGCATCAAAGACTGGCACTCAGCTTTACCAGTGGGAGATCATGCGTAGCTTTGGACTGTCTGATGAGGAGATCTCTGGGTTTCAAGATCCATGCAAATGGCTTACCTATTTTCCTCCGCTTGCTGTCGAAGACTTGAAAGCCTTGGGATTAGGTGTCGACTGGAGGCGCTCTTTTGTCACAACAGACATAAATCCTTTTTTCGACTCCTTTGTGAGGTGGCAGATGAGGAAGCTTAAAGCGGATGGTAAGATTGTGAAAGACCTAAGATACGCGATCTTCTCACCTTTAGACGGGCAACCTTGTGCAGATCATGATAGAGCTTCTGGAGAAGGTGTCCAACCCCAGGAATACACCATCATCAAGATGGAAGTTGTTCCACCTTTCCCGGGAAAATTGAGTGCTTTGGAAGGGAAAAAAGTATTTCTGGCTGCTGCAACATTGAGGCCTGAGACCATGTATGGGCAAACAAGTGCGTGGGTCTTACCTGATGGGGAATATGGAGCATTTGAAATTAACGATGATGAGGTTTTCATCGTTACTGAGAGAGCAGCTCGTAATCTTGCATATCAGCGCTACTCCAGGATCCCTGAGAAGCCGACTTCCTTGGTTGAACTAACTGGTCATGACTTGATCGGTTTGCCTTTGAAGTCGCCACTTTCATTTAATGAAATAATTTACGCTCTTCCCATGTTAACGATCTTGACCGACAAAGGTACTGGTATTGTTACCAGTGTCCCTAGTGATGCACCTGATGATTATATGGCTATGCATGATCTGAAGGCAAAGCCAGCTCTGCGGGCGAAATATGGCGTGAAAGACGAATGGATACTTCCGTTTGATATTATACCCATCATTAATATCCCTGGGTTTGGCGATAAGCCTGCTGAGAAGGTCTGCACTGATTTAAAGATCAAGAGTCAAAATGAAAAAGATAAGCTTGCGGAAGCAAAGCGGCAGACATATCTAAAGGGTTTCACTGATGGTATAATGCTTGTCGGGCAATTTGCTGGAGAGAAGGTACAAGACGCGAAGCCTAAAGTCCGACAAATACTTTTAGAAGACGGTCAAGCCATTATGTATAGTGAGCCCGAGAAAAAGGTGATGTCTAGATCTGGTGATGAATGTGTCGTGGCTCTAACAGATCAGTGGTACATTACATATGGTGAACCTGAATGGAAAAAACTAGCAGAAGAATGTTTGGCCAACATGAATTGCTTCGCCGATGAGACACGTCATGGGTTTGAACACACGTTAGGCTGGTTGAATCAATGGGCGTGCTCTAGGTCATTTGGACTTGGTACTCGCATTCCTTGGGACGAACAGTTCCTCGTAGAGTCTCTTTCTGATTCAACCATATACATGGCGTATTACACTGTTGCTCACTTCTTTCAAAATGGGGACATGTATGGGTCAAACGCTAGTTCTATTAAAGCGGAACATCTTACCGATGAGGTTTGGGATTTTCTGTTCTGTGGGGGTCCACACCCGCAGTCATCAGCTATTGACCCAACTATTCTTGCCTCGATGAAGCGCGAATTTGAGTACTGGTATCCATTTGATCTTCGTGTGTCTGGTAAAGACCTTATTCAGAATCATCTGACATTTAGCATCTATAATCACACAGCAATAATGGACAAACGACACTGGCCTCGAGGGTTCAGATGTAACGGCCATATTTTGCTGAATTCGGAAAAGATGTCGAAGTCTACAGGGAATTTCAGAACCCTCCGCCAGGCAATTGAAGAATTCTCCGCTGATGCAACACGATTTGCTCTTGCTGATGCTGGTGACGGCGTGGACGATGCAAATTTCGTGTTTGAAACTGCAAATGCTGCAATTCTTCGCCTCACAAAGGAAATTGCATGGATGGAAGAAGTTATCGCCTCGGAAAGTTCTTTAAGATCAGGCCCTTCATCGACATACGCTGATCGAGTGTTCCAAAATGAGATTAACTTGGCTATCAAATCGACCGAGCTGCACTATCAGAACTATATGTTCAGAGAAGCTCTGAAAACCGGCTTTTACGACCTTCAAGCAGCTAGAGACGAGTACAGGTTCTCTTGTGGCGTTGGGGGCATGAACCGAGATTTGGTCTGGCAGTTTATGGACATTCAAACTCGACTTATCACTCCGATTTGTCCACACTACGGAGAATTTGTGTGGAGGGAGCTTCTGAAAAAGGAAGGGTTTGCGATCAAAGCAGGTTGGCCTGCCGCTAATGCACCCGACTTAACCCTAAAAAGCGCCAACAAATATCTTCAAGATTCCATCGTTCTTATGAGGAAGCTTCTTCAAAAGCAAACTATGGGTTCGAAGAAAGGTAACAAGAAAGGACCTCCTGTTGTAACTCCAAGTACTACCGAGGAAAAGCACTTAACTGGGCTAATTTACGTGAACGAGAAGTATGATGGTTGGAAAGAAGAGTGCTTGAAGATACTCCAAAGCAAATTTAACTCAGAAACTGGTACATTTGCTCCAGACGGTGAAATTATGGCAGCGTTACAGCAGAGTGAAATCGGAAAGGCGGCCAATTTCAAGCAGATCCAAAAGATGTGTATGCCTTTTTTGAGGTTCAAGAAGGACGAGACGCTTTCACTCGGTCCCCATGCCTTGGAGTTGAAGCTTCCGTTTGGCGAAATCGAAGTTCTTTCCGAGAACAAGGAACTCATTAAGAGGCAGCTTGGGCTTGAAGAGGTCGAGATTCTGTCGTTCACGGACCCCGAGGCGGTTTCGAAAGCTGGAACTTTAGCGTCGGTGCTAAATCAAAATCTTCCGTCGCCGGGTAACCCAACCGCCTTATTCGTGCCTCGGTCTTGAAGTTGTTGGTTTTCCTGCTGTGTTCTTGTATTCGTCTTTGGTCGTTTTTGCGTTGCATTTTCAACGGTGACACCTTTTTGGTTCTGTTCTTATTTACTTCGTAGTTGCTATGTAACTGATTACTACGGAGTACATCTCAACTATTTCATTTCACATTCAAATGTCCGTTGTCTTGGTACTTTTGAATTTTTTTGGATATTTTTAGAGCTAATTTGGTTTGAATTAAAGGAATAAAATTATATTGAATAGTTAAACTGAGTTGAGAAAAATGCGAAATTGAATTAAATTGATAGGAGTACTTGAGTTAAACTTAGTTGAGAAATATCCGAAATCCGAAAATTTTAATCCGATATCCGATTCGTTTTTTTGGATATTCGATCCGATTTTTTAAAAAATTTGGATATTCGTATCCGAAGTTTATGGATATTGGATATCCGTTGGATATTTAGTTTTGAAATTTTGGATATCCGATATCCGAAAAATATCCGAAAATTAGGGTTCGGGACCTTGTGGCTGAATTTAAAATGTAGAGAACTAATAGTTATATAAGCAATATAATGTGATATGTGAAGATATTAATACAATCATACTTTAAAGTACATTATCGAACTTAATAGAAAAAAAATAGGAAAAAAATGAACGGATATAACGATAAATTTAACAATAAATCAACATTTTATTTATGCAATAACGTTATATGGATATCCGAATGGATATCCGCCTCTGATCCGAAATATTTTGGATATCCGAACATTGGATATCCGAAATATTTGGATCGGATATGGATATTAAAATTTAGAAATTTTGAGTTTGGATATCCGATCCGAACTACCTGTTTGGATCGGATATCCGATCCTTGCTCACCCCTTAGTATCATGTAGGTTGAATCCAAAGAAGATAGTGAATTGGTGCCAGATTACAAAACTTAACACGCAGACAATTTTACAGATGATTTGTCGATGAAAATAAATTCAAATAGCGTCACCATTGACCAATTACTTTAACGTTATTAGAATATATTTACCCTAAATGGCTAAAATTATTCAACTAAAAATTATCCATTTTCTTTTTATAATTTGTCGGGCATTTCTTTTTATAAATTATGAGAAAGCTAGGGTAGGGCAAAATGGACAAAAAATGGCGGGCATTTCTCTAAATTAAATTGCGTTTTTGTAATCTCAAACTTCATTTCTCTCTCTTACCTAACTTCTTTTTTCTTCTTCTCCTTAAAACTCTGTTAACTAAGATCTGATGATACTAACAACATCAACAACAATTTGTTTAATCATCGATTATAATTGAAACGTAACAAAATGAATTCAATTGCTGGAAAACCTAAACCTATTGGCTGCTATAATGCTTCTCTTCAGGTGTCGATTTCATTTTTTCCGTTTAATTGTTCGTTTTTACTGTATTTTATTCGTATTTTTGTTGATTTTTAGCTGTTATTTTGCGTAATTACTGTGCATTGATTGTCAAAATATGTCTGTAATTAGTTCAGTATTTAGTGAGTCGTTATGAAGTTGTCGTGATACTGCTGTAGATTCATGCTGTTTTTGATTGATTTGTATGGACATTTCAGTGTTTCGGTAATTAAATTCTGGTTTTTGTTATTTCAATGCATTTCTTTGGTGTAGAATTCAAAATTTGGGATTTCTGGAGAATTATTGATGTTTTGGTTGAAATATGGGGGAGAAATTAATCTGATTAATGTTGTTGTGAATATTTAGCCGATGTTACTTTGTTAGGCCATGAGTCGTTATGATTTATGAAGGCATGATGATACTGATTGCGGTTTTCGTTTTGTGTTTTTCCGAGTTGATTTTTGTAATATTATCATTTTGATGCTTTCGATAGTGTAGAATTCGAGTTTAGAATTCACAGAGTAGTACTTCTGATCAATTTTTTGTTGCAAATTGAGTTGATGTTACTTCGTTTATTTGTTATTTCATGATTCGTTATGAAGGTATGATGATGCTGCATTAGGTTTTCATTTTTTGATTTTTCGAACTATTTCTGTGCACATTTCAGTATTATCAGTAACTGATTAACAGCTGTAACTCATCAATTTGATGAAGTGTCATAGTGTACAATTTAGAATTCACGCTGCGTGCAGTTTTTGGTTAGAAATTTAGAGTAGTATTGATCCGATGATATTGTTACGAGTTGAGTTGATGTTTCCCAATTCCCATAATAGATTCTTTTGCTGCTTGAACTGTGTAGGAACTCATTGTCATCGATGATCTTCTTTCTGCTTTGGTTGGAATTGAAGGACGTTATATTTCAATTGAAAGTATTGATAAGAATGCCGGAAAATATACTTTTCATGTTGACGCGTCTATGGATTTAGCTCTTCAGGTCAGTGCACGCTGCCTGGGCTAGTTTATTCTTTCGATTTTTTTGTTGAGCAATGCAATGCTACTATTTTTGTGTATTAGAGTACTACTCGTCTACTCCCCAGTGAAACCGTCTTATTGTATGCTTAGTTTAAGAAAGGGCTTCTCAAGCTTGCTTCAAACCTAGGGTTTGCGAGGCACTAGCCAAAAGCTAGGGATTACTACTTACTAGTGCTATGCAAGTTCGTTTTGATTGTACGCTTATACTCGTATTATTTTGTCCAATTTTCTTAGCCAAGCTACGGTGTAAGGTGTTGTTGCACCATATTTTATTATGAAACTGCAAATTTGTCTACAAAACTTGTACTTGTCGCGTGCATGACGTGCAAACCTTCAGTCTGCACCTTCCGCATAATCACTCGGGCTTTCGTTGTA
The DNA here is from genome assembly GCA_023091065.1 of Dianthus caryophyllus. NCBI lineage: Eukaryota > Viridiplantae > Streptophyta > Magnoliopsida > Caryophyllales > Caryophyllaceae > Dianthus > Dianthus caryophyllus. The sequence continues at coordinate 6,517,808 of CM041519.1, forward strand.
TTGATGCGCTACATGCCTTTGAAAGTTAAGATTTTATGAAACTACTCAAAAGCATCATCATCGTTGAACCTATGTTTTGAAGAGATAAATGCAATTTCCTTTGCGTGGATTGTTAGTAGTTTCAGACGTAATAAAGTATCCATTTTCCCTAGTACAAGGCAGATTAATATCCTTCTAATATAAGAATGATATGGAAGGAAAACATCATATTCCCTTCTCCTTCTTCCTTTTCCTTCCCTCTCACCATTTAATCAAACTTCAATCGTATGGTTACAGACTTCATAATAATAATGGAAAGTCTTGATGTTAAGGATTGTTACTATCAGTTTCGCGTATTAATTTATAATTTACGCTATGAGACAGTCACAGTCTAATAATCAAACTATATCTGTAGAAAAGTTTTCTTATTAGCTGTTTTACCACCTTCTTATATGCGATTTCAGTGACCTCTTGTTATCTGTATCACAGTGACCTATAGGATCTCATAGTTTCAAGCATAGTATTAAATCTTGGTACTGCGCATGGTCATGGTATAGGATGTAGTGGCCCGATCACAATGCAGCCATTATCTCTTCAAAACGTGGGAAAACATGGTTGCTGTGATATTTAAAACCATTACTCCGATATGGTTGTGTTTTCGTGGCGCAACATTGATTGAAAACCATGATTTTTGAGCATCATAGCAGATTGAATGAGGACATTTTTCATTCTTGTACACCTGAAAAGTCTATTTATTACAGATATTTATTACAGATATGTAGAGCATAGTTAAGGCCTGATTTGCAAGGGCTTTAATGATATTAAGCTTCAGTTCTTGTAACTGTTTAGTGATGTGCTGCAGGAGTTGGCTAAACGTGTTTTCCCTTTATGCGAGAGCTATTTATTAATTGACCAGTTTGTGGAATCAAGGTCACAGTTCAAGAAAGGACTAGTTAACCACGCCTTTGCTGCAGCACTAAGAGCATTTCTTCTGGTAGGTTCATTGATATTACACTAACTTTTATCAGTGACATTGTTACTTTTTTTCCTACACGTCTGTGTTTGCTTTGTTATCTGGTCATTGTTAATACTTCTAATTGCTCCAAATGAAAGAATGCGTAGCATTACCCTTCACATTTGATTGTTTTGAGTGTTTGTCTATAAATTGTTTGTGTTCGGGATAGTTTTACGAGATTGATTATGAATATTGTATGTATGAACCACAAGTTATGAATGACTTTCTTCTCATGATGAAGTCTTTAAAATTTACTTTGATGATATGTTTTCCAGGATTTCCAGGCTATGGTGGCTCAGCTTGAACATCAATTTCGACTTGGTAGACTTTCACTTCAAGGACTGTGGTTTTACTGTCAGGTTTGAGCTTTTTCAAAATTAAGCATGCCTCATTCTTTGGTTCTATTTCATGTAATTTTTTGGTTTATTTCTTGTAGCCAAGAATGGGGTCAATGAAAGCTATGTCTTCTGTGATCCAGATAGCTTCAACTAATGATTGTGTAGGTGTCGACGTTCTTAACCTTCTTCAAAGCCAGGTATAATTATCCTCACGGCTAGTCCCAGGGAAAAAAAAAAAAACTGTTGTGCTCTTCTCTTCATGTCTTTATATCCATTCTGCTACTTGGCTCTTAGTGATTCTGTTATTTTCAGGCTAAAGCTATGGCTGGTGATCATGTTGTAAGATCTCTTCTAGAAAAGATGGCACATTGTGCAAGTGCTGCGTACCTTGAGATACTACAAAGGTGAGGTGTCACATGGTATATAATAACATTACATCATCAGAAGACAACATCTTTAATTATTCCTCGAATTTCTTGTTATTAAGGAGGTGGCATTTGGACTCGGTTACGGGGTTACGTCATATCATGTTCAGTTGTGCGTTTATTACCAAGTTCCTTCTTAATTTTCAACTGCTACTGTTGGCACTGCGCAAGAAACATTTTTTTTTTCGTCGTCAAAATTGCTTTTTTTACTCGTCGATTCCATACCAATGAATTATCTGAATTTGGGCTTTTCTCGGCTTCTGCCGACTATGTGATATCAATCAAATATCCATTTTTCCCTTATATTAACTGCTTTCCTAACTTAGGCTGTACTTTTCCGTACTGGAACATTATAGGTGGGTGTATGAAGGGGTGATTGATGATCCATATGGTGAGTTCTTCATAGCAGAAAACAGTTCTTTACAGAAGGTACACAATTGTACAGAAGAATAAGTGAAATTTTCCTGCAAATTAATAATTGGCCCTACTAATCCTTGTTTCTATCAGGAAAGTCTCACCCAAGATTATGATGCAAAATACTGGAAGCACAGATATAGCCTAAAAAAAAGTATTCCAAGTTTCCTTGAAGATGTTGCAGGGACAATTTTGACTACTGGAAAATATTTAAATGTCATGAGAGAATGTGGCCATAATGTCCAGGTTATCTGGTTGCAGTCCTTTGTTTTTATTGAGTCAATACGAGTTTTTCCTGATCTTTTATATTTAATCCCGTTGACATATGTGCTCCTGCAGGTCCGAGCATCTGAACATGCTAAATTGCAGAGTTTTGGTTCTAACTATCAAAACCTTGAGTGTATAAAAACTGCTTATGAATTTGCCAGTGGAGAACTGTTAAATCTCGTAAGAGATAAGGTGCATCTCTGGCTCTTAATAGTGGCTCCTTAGTAGATTGTTTGTCAGCTATGTGACTGTCTTTGTTGAAAATATCAATAAATTAATCGATCTCTCTTTTTTTTTTTTTAAATTGCTACAGTATGATTTGATGGGGAAGCTGCGATCTATAAAGCATTACCTTCTTCTCGACCAGGTACTTATTCGTGTATATTTTACGACGTATGTTCTATACACCCTCAACCCTAAGCGATCTGTTACTATCGTTACTTAGGTCTGTCTTCATGAATGATGCATTGCAAGGATTGTTTAACTAGATGCTCTTTGTATGCAAGAGCCATCTTGTTCTGATCAGTTGCAGAGATGCCGTTAAAAGATGACTGACATCAATGTCTGAAAATTCTTTTACTTTAAAGAACATTGGGCCGAAACACAGGACTGCCAGTTTTAAATGGCTTAGCTAGGTTTGTGGGAAGACTGACAAGGAAACTCAATGTGTGTAGATTCTTGCGATAACTTGTCAATGAAATCGCGGAGAGCATGTTTAACTTAGCTGAAGATTGCCTATATTATAAAATTTTAAGAACAAATAAACTTTATTTTATGGATGTGAAATTCTCTCCATTGCTTTCGTATTTATTTTGAATGGTGGTCTCGTATATGTTTATCCAGATTTTGATATAAGTGTTTTATGACACTGCAGGGGGATTTCCTAGTACACTTCATGGATATTGCTCGAGAAGAGCTGACTAAAAAACCTGAAGAGGTTTCAGTGGAGAAACTGCAGGTCTTTCCTGTAGCTATGTTTTATTCCCTTTTGGTTCAGTGTCATATCATTAGATACGTTTACACATTATTTTTGAGTAGGCGAAATATGAAGCTGATGTACTATATTTTTTTTCAGTCTCTTTTGGATCTTGCCTTGCGCTCTACTGCGGCTGCAGCTGATCCCCGTCATGAAGACTTGACTTGCTGTGTGGTATGCTCGTACTCCCCTACCGTCTTGCTCCATGTTTAAACGTCCTTTTAATAGTACCCAACTCTCCAATTTCAATTTCAAGCTGATATTTTGTCATGTAGGAAAGATCTACTTTGCTTAAAAGGTTAAGCATGCTCAAAGATCTCGAAATTAGTAAAGCTCTTTCCGAGAAAGATCATCCTGAAGAACCAGCAAGTATAACTGGTTTGGAGACATTTTCTTTGAGTTACAAGGTAATGAAGATTTTCTCGCATTGATTGATTGTTTATAGATTCCTTCTCTATGTTGGTGAAGCCGGTAGAGTATCTGGTTCTATGCTCTTTCGACCTATTTATTTGATGTATTTGGCCCACGTATTGATATACTGTTAGAGACATTGAACTCCTACATGTAGTTCGACGGTTCTATTAACGGTTTATACAGGTTGGACTATAGATCATGTGTTTCCGACTTCAATGCACTCATTATCAATCATGATTGCTTTCAAATATCGACAGTGTGATGTTTTTAGTCTTGTGAGCTGGGCTCAGGTACAATGGCCACTGTCTCTTGTTATATCAAGAAAAGCCTTGACTAAGTATCAGTTGATTTTCCGCTTCTTGTTTCACTGTAAACATGTTAGCCGGCAGCTCTGTGGGGCATGGCAAGTGCATCAAGTACGTTGTTTTCTCTATCGATCAATTTAGTCTGTCATGCAAGGCTTTTAGATGCTATTTTTTTAATGCTAATATTAAGATACGACTCGTGATTTAGGGAGTTCGTGCTGCCAACATCAAAGGGACTGCTATATCCCGTTCTTCACTTCTTTGTAGAAGCATGCTGAAGTTTATGAACAGCCTTCTACATTACTTAACTTTTGAGGTGAATTACAAGGATTTCAAACTACTATCTATATTGTTCAAAAATGAACTCTAATTTTTCATCGACACTTATTGTTTCATATCTTCCTGCCTATTTTACCCTTTAGCATATAAATATCATTTTAATGCTATCTGCGGCGACATTCCTACTCCTAATTGTTATTTTGTTCTGCTTTATAGAATTCGTCAAGTACGTAGCTAATTTGCTTCATCCAATGCTCATTTTCGAAAAAACTGGGTAGCTGAGTTTTTCTGATTGTTTATGAACAACATTCTTTTCTGCTTCTTTCAGGTCCTTGAACCGAATTGGCATGTCATGAACAACAGTTTGCAGTCAGCAAAAAGCATAGATGAGGTATGTGTACCGTGTACATCTCTGAGAACTCGGTGTCCATGTTATTTTATCGGGCAAGGAAAAAGTTTTCTTGTAAAAAGTCTTTCGTCAACGACCGTCCCTCATTGGTTGCCCGCGAATTCCATTATAAATTACCGGTAGAGCAATACAGGACACGAGTTTCTCACTGCCGCGCTTTCACAGTAGAGGTAATTTGTTCTGATGGCGCAACTGATTTTGTCAATTTTGCTCTAACAGGTTATTCAGTATCACGATTCATTTCTTCAAAAATGTCTCAAAGAATGCATGCTTCTCCTACCTGAACTTCTCAAGGTCGACTTTCTTCCGCCTTATTAACCCTTATTTTGGTTTGTTCGAGCCGTAGTTTTTCTTTTTCTAAAATCTAGTTTGATTATATCATTGTAAAACTACCCCGTGAATAGCATCATATCTAAGTGTCGAGTATTCAAAAACTGTTCTAAGATAACCCAAACATGTCCTCTCTTTTTACTAGCTGTGAGCTAACTCTCAACATAATGTGTTACATTATGCAGAAAATGGAGAAATTGAAGCTTATATGTCTTCAATATGCAGCAGCCACTCAGTGGCTAATATCGTCGTCTATTGAACTAACCGAGCCATCATCTGGTACTGCATCAAAGGCGCTGAAGTTCACGGAAAATACAGCTGTTACAGATTCCGTCCGGTAAATCAACTACTACTTCCCCATCACATCTATCCAATGTTCTCCTGTGTCTTACAGTAGACCAAAAAAAATGCAGGAAATTCGAAGATGAGTTTAATACTGAACTTCAAAGCCTTGGACCAATTTTAAGCAACCGTTCTCAGGCAGAACCATATTTGACACATCTTGCACAGTGGATTCTCGGCGTTGGACATGAAAAGTAAGGTTTTATACTGACGAATGTAATATAGTCGTGCCTCTTAGCCTCCGTTGCTTGCTCGTGAATTGTTTGGCTTTACTCGTGGGCGCTTCGGCGCTTCTTAGCTTCCATTGCTTGTGCTTGAGTTTGCTTGGATGTTAACTGAGTGTTGCGTGTATTTATTGTGTTGCAACTTTTGACTGCCTTCTTTGAAGATATGAATTATATATACTTTTGCAAGCAAAATAGTCCTTTCTTCTTGCAGTTCACACAACTTGCTCAAAGCAGGTAAGAAAGCATCATTCGATTACAAGGTACGATCATTGAATTTGTAGTTTGTAATTCGTGCTCGAGTGCTCTATCATATAATGATTCTAAATTGTTGGAAAGCATCCAAATGGTGTCCCTTTGTTCGGGTATAATAACTAATAACCCAATTTCAAATATGCACAAGTGTCATCATCGTCTTTCCTCCATTGACCATGACACGAGTAATCTTAGGTGTTTTGCGATTAGGTGACAACAAACCTGTCTCCCGTATAACGGTCCCAAAATACCAAAATGGGAGATGCTAACACTGGTACAATTATAATGACTAGGAATATTCATAAGTTTACAAAACAGTTTTACACTATTACACAATCCACATGAGGCATCCGCCTTCAGCTAAATAATACAAAGCGTTCCATGAAATGTCGGCTATAATACAAAAGCTAGACATATCAGGCGGAACTATATATACATCGGATTTAATATTATTACAACACGGGTGACACAAACCCAGGACCTCTCACCAGATCCCACCCCTGTTATACGTTCGTTGTGTTAACTTGGTTACGATCTCTCTGTTCAAATGCCACAACATGAATAAGTCGGGTTGTGGTAATTATCAGGCGTATGTCTCTCGGATTCATGAACAAATAAGGTTCATCTTCGGTTATGACACATCTGACAAACGGTGGTCGACTTAACGTTGGCAAATGTGCAGTGTTCACAAGACCAGTGGGTTGAATCATCGACATTTCTACTAGAACTACCTGATTTCGACGACGTCCCACCCTTGGTCCTCCCGCTTCGGCTCCTGCTCCCGCCTAGGCTCTTTGAGCTTGCGGTTCGACTGGTTGTACCGTGTGAATCCACGTCCGACAACCCATTTTCTAGGGCTCTGACTAGGTTCTCAAAATAATTTCGGGTCACACTGCCACCAAATTTATGAGGTTAATATCATCATTAAGCCATGTTACGGTGATAGAAGACGAACAAATACACTCATATTAGTGTGTTGACATTTGTATTTCAGACGCTTGATTCGAATTTTTGGGCTTTTATTCTTTTCGGTCGGAGCTATAATATTAGACCGACCATAAGAGAGATTACTGGGTACAACTACAAGTGATATTACCTTGTAAGGCCAGCGAGCTTCGTACGAAACTCATTAAAGTCTTTTGACAGGCCTTCGGAATTAAGATAAACTTGCAGCTCCTTCTCCGCACATTGATGAAGCCGTTCCAAACCAGCCTCCGCTTCGCCTGCAGAATAAACAATTAAATTACCTCAGTGAAGCAACAAGACTGTTTTCCAACATCTATACCCGCAGTATAACTGAGGAATATGTTCCAACATCCATTCCAACGAGGATTTTTCGAGATTCAATAAACAAAAAAAGACAAGTACCTTGTAAATACTCGAAAAACTGTCTCTTTGCATGTTCATGCTCAGGTAAATAATAACCGTAAGCGTATGTCCATTTAAGGACACGCCTACATTCAACGATCTGTGACCATGCTTCAATTATAAACTTCAGCTGCGACTCTGGCTGACACTGTATGTCGCTCAGCTTTTCTAGCTGCAAAATACAGAATCGCAGTAGTGAGTTTAATGTTATCGTTCGAAGTCATTCAGAAGTCAGGCAACGGTGCAATACTTCGCTAAAACCATCCAAAAAAGCACTCTTCAAACATCAATTATAATGGAAACTTACATGCACGTTTTGCATCTGCTGAAGGTCGGCAAGTGCCTTCTGTCTAGACTGCAAGAGAGAAGCCAAACAATAATCAGAGAACAACGAAGGTATGGAAAAGTCACTTTGAAGTTATGAAAAAGGTAAATAGATGAACGTAATTAGATGAGACTGGGCATCTAGGGTTTATCAAGAACAAATGATTAGCTGGGAACGATACTTATCGACATGGCATCACAAATTAAATGTCTTGGGTTATACTGTATTAATCAAGGCAGGAAAGAGCAAATGAAAGAACTTCTCATGGAATGCCTTACGGTCGACCTTATATTTATAGTCGGGTGACTGCTTGGCAGTAAAAAGAACATTGGTTTATCGGAATCACAACAAAATCAACAATAAATTAATTAGAGATTAAAAGAGTTCGGAGGGTACATACTGATTGATTTGTTGCCCAGCGTTCATAATAATGAGTGTATCTCTCTAAGGAATTCTTGGCCATCTCTCTACGTTTCTCGGCCTCATCATACTGCAATCAAGTTATTAACCAGTAAGTTACAGAGTACCGTAGTATTTACTTAATATAAGGCTCATCCAGAGAACAGGTTTAAGAAACTAAGTGCATCAAACAAAACTTAAAAACTGAAAAACGTACCACTCCCTCTTGCTTGGCGGTTTCATATCGATTACATGCATAGAAACCGCCAGTTCTCTCACCATGGTCTGTCCAAGCACCAAGACAAAGCCTGCATGTATATACGATCAGAACTCGTGCTCGAAACACGTGACACTCCTTCGGGGTTGAATTGTTATCTTTTACTAAAACTAAAGAAGAGATAAGAAAACAATACTCCTACGACATTACCCTAATGCTTAAGCAAAAGAAATAGCATAGGAATTGTACTCTGTAAAGCGTCATGAAGATCAATGTGATAAGGTCTAAAACTGGTAGATAAAAGTTTAAAAACATGAAGGTTTGCAAAAATATTGCTAACGTTTGATTTACCATGGCATGAAATGGTTCACACTAAAGTTGCTCCTGTAATTAAACAAACACGCAGGTTGTACAAGTAAATGGAGGGATACGGTTACGTATCATAAGTCATAACTATAGTTTTGAGTATTATGTCTGGCCTTTCCTAAGCTTTCTTTAAGAGATAAATGAAATCTAACGTTATCTTCAGGAAGCACCAATTATGAGTGTCACATGAAAGTTCAAGACGTTTTTTGTTCTGATTCATCTCTCAAAATTCGAAGCATAAAGGAGTGTGTTGAATGTCATATATAAGAACACATAATAGCAACGCAATCCGTCTTTTTCTCATCAACTATTACATATATATAAGAATTAGACTACCCGAGTCGGCACAAATAAGAAGACGGTAGAAGTATAATAACAGGAAGACACAGGCATGTGTACGAGCACGAAGGATCGACTTACCAGCAAAATTCAAATTTACAAGGAGGCGTACACGTGATATGCATGCAGCCTTGATTTTTCTCAATAGGCCGCTTGCACTTCGGGCATGGCTTTGAATTAGCCAGTATCCTACGAAAAAAACACTTTCAGCTACCCTTAAGACAACAAACAATTCAATATTGAAAACAATTTGAGCTAACAAACCAGTTCATGTTTTCAGATTCTGCGCTATTTTTCATAATCCATTTAGCCACGGTGCCACAGTCAACAGGTCGATGAGCTTCTTCAGTACACTGCAATATATTAAAATTCTTTCACCAAAAACCCAAGACGAGAACAGAGAAACTGCAGAATACAAATCATACATATCCCCATTCTCCCATCCACTCAAAAGAACAAAAAGACAAATAAAAGGAAGACGAAACATTTAATTAATCCCAGCTTAATTAGACCACAGTACCACACTATGATAAGACGGTCGTTCTATCTATCAAAAAAAGAGGCCTGAGAAAGTGGAAAGGTAAATACGTTATATATTCTATATCCGACACATGATAATTTGAGGGCATTGCTATTTGAAAATTTCATTATCAAAAGTATACAAATAGAATATTGAATAGCACTTTGTTCGGAGAAAATCATGAGATAGTGTGGCAATAAAACAAATGACAGTGGTTTGATCTTGATAGTTAATACACCAAGTACCACATGTCCGCATTTATCAAACAGATGGAACGGGGATCAGATGAGTTCATCTTGTAATGAAACAAGACAGACACTCGTTTCAGACGACGCAAAAGAAATATTGTGATCTAGTTTGCATCGACTACTGCATTGCAACCAAAGAAAGAACAAACAACCAAACTAAATATTGCGAGAATTTATCCCCTGAATCATAAGAGCCCCTAGTGTAAACTGAATGAAAAGAGTATATAGAAGGCACAAAGTAAATAATCAATGGTTTTAAAAATGCCTCTCAGAGAATGAAGCAGGGAGATCTAGGAAGAAAATGGGCTCATTTGTTGCCCAACTTCAGTCCAAAGCACAATTGTGAGCAAATAATGAAAAAAAAAAAAAAAAAAAAAAAAAAAAAAAAAGAAGTAAATCTAGAGGAAAAAAATCATTTGTATATGCAAAAATCCATAGAATACTCTTCCTACACCTTCCACAAAGGCAATGCTTGGACGTCATTACTCTTCATCTTAGTATCTCAACATGAATCTTCGACAAAGACGGGAAAGTAAAGGGAAGCGGATAACTGAGTAAGAATAATTAGCAATTCTCTCTCTGCCACTATCTTGACTAATAAATTACTTCACAAAGTTACCACATAACCAGTCAAGCTTTTTTAAAATAAAGAAACAAACAGACCGTAGAAGAAACCAATATAAGACATCGACACGAGTAATAAAAGTCGAAAATGTCACTTACATTCCAACAAAAGCTATGTGAGCACCGACAAGATACATCGTAGTTTCCACTGCCAACAACAAAATCGACAGCATAATCGCACCCTGGAGCTGGGCACCATTTGGCCTACACAAATCCCAGTAAACATTCAGCAACGGCTGATAAATGAAAATGCATATATCACAAGATGACGTACGAAGAATCTTGAAGACAGCCAGGAGGACAACCAACGTTATTATAAACCTAGCAATCACAAACAAAGCACTTCAATAACACTGCAATCTAGTAAACAGATTGACAAATTATGACGTGAGTAACAGTTCCCATCGTTGGACCATGTTTAAGAATCACACAAGCTAAGCAAATGACTACAAAAGAAACAAATGGCCGGAAATCCGAAATACACCAAATTCACAAGTCTAAAGTATTTGAGGGCGAAGGCCCGTTCAAAAAATTCGCAACATCAAGCAAACAAGTTCATTTTATTTCCTCTCTTGTACGAGTACCAAATATCTTACATTCAGGAGTTTTGATTGAGAAAATAGTGTTTGGTGATTCATCAAACATTCTAACGGAAAGTTACTGCTGAAGTTCATCCGTGCATACCTTCCTATTATCTTCAATGTATGACCGGAGAAAATAACGTGCATACTTCTCCATGTCTTCCTTCGAAGCCACCTTATTTATCATGTCATGTCCCACAGCAGCATCACATGATGGATCAGGGCATCGCAATGTTAGGCACCCGGGACCATCATTTATGGCTGTACCAATGTAACCTAAAAACAAGAAACGAGTGTCAAACAAACAGATGAGATGTGACCAAGTTCTCTTCATCTAACCTTAATTCAAGACAGAAGAGAGTGACCAAATACTATCAAATTTTTTTAGCATGTCGATTAATATCAAATTCTAAAGAACCATCATACCAAACGAAACACACGTTTTGTCAATTCTTAATCCTTATTTAAGAAGGATGCATTACATATCACAGAACCATGTAGAAAAGAACAAAGAAGTCTGCGAGCTCCAAATATTACATATGACTCTACATTTCTACAATAGTTTCAAACAGGTGTTTGAGCTCACAAGTCACAACAAAGATACAAAATATACCAGGGAATACAGTTAGAAAACAAACAAAAAAAAACCTAAAGCCGACTCACATTTGACTAACAAGAGACACCATTTGGATAAATAGCAGCAGTAGGCTTGTATTACCCTATCATCATTTGTTTCAATTCTACTAAGAGCCAATGTTTAGAATAGCTTCATCATGCAAAAATAAATGCAGGAAGGTGGCACAATCGAAGTAAAACGGATCATGAACCCAAAGATGGATCAAAAGCAATTTTTGAATTCTCAACTTTTCTTTAAGCACATTTTATGATTGAATTAAGACTATCCGGCTTGCAAATTAAACGATTGGATACAGTAGGTCAGTCAACACACAAAGCTTGTTACAATGACAAGCGCATTAAACAAGCGTATACAACATAACAAAACAAACCTGCCCAGCATGAATTGCAAAACGGGTGACCACAGGCAGCAGAGCTCATCATACTTCTTGGAAAGTCTTCAAAGCAGATTCCACAGGTCATCTATTCCACGGAAAGGCGAAGCAATAAGCTACTTTTTCATAAATAAAATGAACTAATAATGACAAAAACTTCTGCAATAATTACTTCTCTAGCATTAGAAAATGCAACAGGCCTTTCCAACAGACCAACAATCTTTCGAACTTTCTCTTCGTCAGCAAACCATTCATCGTGCACTTTGCTTACGCTCCTACAAGGCCAAACATGTATTATTGCAGCGAACAAACGGAATATAAAGGGGCCTCATCCATGTAAAACATGACACAGCAAGGATAAAGGTGTGTAGGTTGAGCCACAACTTTTACTTGAAACCCAACACTTCAACAAAAAAAAGTGAGTGAATGATTGACATGACAATGTTGGAGAAGACTAAGTGCAACAGAACATGACGTTTCACCCACTCAAGCCTCCGTTTTTTCAGTCAAATTTTCAAACTTTGTCTTATGGCTTGGGTGAATTATGGATAAATATTAAATATTTCATAGCGTATAAGTGTCAAAACAAAGGGAAAGGCAAGCCTTAGTTTGAAAAGGCACACCGATGCATCAAGGGGCCGAGGCGATAAGGCGCAAAGCGCAAGGCGAAGGCCCGAGCTTTTTACACGCGAGGAGCCCTATTTTATTAGTAATTTTTTAGGCAAAAATACATTTTTCATGAGTACTCAAGCTAACAAACAAGTAAAGGAATAAAAATTGAGAATAATGGGAGAAAGGAGCGGCATAAGTAAAGATCTAGTTACGAATGTTATAGCCAGTACATACTAGTGTGTCGGTTAAGTGAGCCTTGTCCAAAAGGCGCACCTAAAATGCACCGAGGCGTTTTGGATCATCCAAGGCGCGCCTTAGGCGCATTTGAATCGCGCCTTTTTAAACCAAGGGCGAGACACTCTGCCTACGATCTTGCCCTTCACTCATCACCACCACAACTTCTAAAACCACCGCTACTACCACCTCTACTCACATAATTATATTCATAAATCCATTGCTAAATCAATATCAAATAATCACGTATGAAAAAAAAAAAAAAAAACTCACCAATTATAATGGCGGAGAAGGATACTAGCTTCAACATGAGAAATAGAAAGCACCGTTGATATCTTCATAATATCGTCTTCTTGACGTTGGCGAATATCAGCTTCACTCAAGATGGTATAGTTTTGCTACGCAGATAGATGAAACAGATTTAGGAACACGGCAAAATGAATTATATCCGCAAAAAATGATAAAATCAAACAATTTCAGTTAAAACATACGGAGTAACTAATAGTTACCTTACTCTACTTTCAATCACTCAGCTCGTCAATAGACAAAATACATATAAAATACGGAGTATATAGAGTAATTAATATCATAGTTTTGAACACCGAAATTTCACAGGTTCATTTATCATAACCTCTGCATCTCATGAATAGCAACAACAAGAACATTTCACGACATTATCGCGTTACTCATTCATTATTAACTAATTGTAATCGATAACAGTTTATTTTGAGTACAAATTTCCTCAATACTCACTATTAAAACAAAAATCTCTATACAAAACTAGCAAAACACAAGCGAATTTCCTCATTATCGACATAGAAAATCATAAATGAGTTCAAAAATTCAACAACAGCAGCACATTACGATCACGAAAGTGCGAACATACAATTAAACGTATCGAAAATCAACCACAAATTTAAAAACACGCATCAAATTAACCAATCAAAACACAAAAAAAACAGCTAAAAAAACTCGGAAAATACAAAAATTAATCAACAAAAACCTGATTACGATGAGAGGTAAAATCCTCATAATCATCATCAGAATCATTATCAACGAATTCATAATCAGCATCACCAGCACCACCAGCAGCATCAGAATCACCGCTGTAGAAATCCTCCAACGATTCGACATCGTTTGCGTCATGCATGTCGTCTTCCGATTCCATTAATTTAAACTCAAAAATTCACGCAAAAAAAAAAAATTAAAAAAATTAAATTATCTTACAGTTTCAATTGATACCGCCACAGTATCGATGATAAAATTACAACAACAAAAATAATGTAAAAAGTTCGAAAAATCAAAAGAGGGAAAAAGAAACCCTAGAAATTAGGGTTGTAAGATTTGGAGGTACCAAAAAAAAAATGGAGAAATGAAAGAATATGAAATGAAAATGAAGGAGAGAGAGAGAGAGAGAGAGAGGGGAAAGGGAGAGGTGGGTGGTTTGCTTTTTGTAAAGGTGATCGAATTTGGGGAAGAAATACAACTCACTTAATTAATTTTTTTTTTTATTTGGTTAATGAAAAATTTGTAAAAAATAAATAAATTAATTAATTAATTAAAATTTGATCATCCGCTAGAGTATAGTAAGAACTAAGAAATTTTAACATGAATAATTCAAACCATATCTATTCTCCTCGAATTAATACAAATTGTATGAGTAATCCAGCAACAATTGTCACTATTTTATACGGAGTACTAAATACGACACATATCAACCGAAATCGTGATTTGAGAAGAAAATTTGAGTTCTAGAAAAGATGATGACGATAATAGAGTGAAGGCAAGTTTTTCAAATGAAGTCGTGGTTTTAATACTTCGATTTACCCTCTCTTAAGAATGAGTTAGTTTCTATAAATAAATAGTACCAAATGAAGAGTTGACAAAAAGTTATACTTTTTGGTTAATTAATTAATTATTTTTAATTAATTATTTACCCTCTCTTAATGAAGAGTTGACAAAAAGTTATATTTTAATTAATTATTTTTATTTTTGTTTATTTCCTTTACTGTATTTATTTACTTTTTGGTTAATGAAAATTTTGTAAAAAATAAATAAATAAATTAATTAATTCACTTCAACAATAATAATAATAATTAATTAAAATTTTGATCATCTGTTGGAGTATTGTAAGAAACTTTAACATGAATAATTCAAACCATGTCTATTCTCCTCGAATTAATACAAACTACTTCCTCCGTTCTAGTGAATTATTTATAGTTTGATTTTTTATGAGAGAGATTAGAGAAAAGTGTAAATAAATGACTGAAACATAGGGAGTATAATAATTCATACGAGTACATAATTGCAGCTATTTTATACTACTCCGTAAGTACTAACATATCAACTGAAATAGTGATTTGGGAAGAAAATTTGAGTTCTAGAAAAGATGATGACGATATTATTTCATAGGCTGAAATTTTTGTGAAGGGAAAGAAAAAGAGTGAAGGCAAGTTTTTCAAATGAAGTCGTGGTTTTAATACTTCGATTTATCCCCTCTTAAAAATGAGTTACGGAGTATTTTCTATAAATAAAAAGAGTACCAAATGAAGAGTTGACAAAAAGTTATACTTCTAAACTTTACTTTTCCACTTTTTATTATCTTTTATTCCTCAACAAAAAATTCATATGCCATCGAAAGCGTACATGTAAAGGAAATAAAAACGATTTTCAGTTAATTTAAATACTCCGAATATGTATACAAAATTGTAACATCTACTCGACGATTGAGATGACTTGTATGAACAATATTCGTCATCATACTCATTTTAATTTCTATACATTTGATACTAAGATTTCCAATATTCCAAATATGTGGAAAATAATGTAGTTAAAGTACATAAAAATGTGATTTTTATGACAAATCTTGAATCACATGAAATGAAATGAACAGCTTTTAAAAAAGCAATATAATGATCAGACAGTTGCAGCCTTGAGAGAAAGAAAGTCTGAAATTTTGCTGGTGTAGAAATCTGGTTGAATGCTGTTACTTGGATGTTGTAGTGTCTCCAAACTTGTCACACCTAACATTCACACGTACAAATACAACCAAATCAACTCACTACATCTACGACAACCGAATCGGTTTTGAACTTGTATATAATAGTCGACATTTCACTTTTAGACGCGTGGTTTGTCGCCGCCATTGACATGATCATTCAAAAATCGAAACTTAATTTTTCGTGCACGAAATATATAGGCGCGTCCAATACAAAGAGACGCGAGTACGCGACGAATAGTTGGGAGGTGGTTTGTGTTAAAGGTATACTATTCGTATAACAGTCTCACTCATCAGCGTCACAACACATCCAATATAATTTGGCTGTTCACATTTGGGGCCCATTTTGTCCGCACTGAAACCCAAAATACGATGCTTTGTTACTGAGTTGGTAGGTGAAATCTTTTACTATATACATAACACTCTTCATTTCCATGACGTGAGACATCCAAACCTCAAAAAGGGATGTTCATGGTCCATGGATTACAATAGGGGCATAGAGCCATAGACACGGCTTCAATAATGTCGGTTCAATATGAAATCAACGATGTTAAAAGTTAAAATTACGAAAATAATCATATGATATGCTTGATACACCACTTCTCATCCTTTAAATTCATCATGCATATTGTGTCGAACACGGGGTATGATTATAAATGAGTTAAGCAGCAAGGTAGTTGTTGTTACCTGATAGAACAAGAAGCGTTTTGCAGCCGCCATTTTGTCCGAAAAGAATGTCAGTGTCCAGTCTGTCCCCTACCATACATATCTGGGATTTGAGGATACCGAACCTGTCAACAAACAACATTAGACGCGTGAAACAAATGAGGACAATAATTATCCATTAAAACGAACAAATAAATAGGTTGTTTGTTAAGTGTTGTACTTGTCAGCTAGATAATCCATCATAAAAGTCGACGGCTTCCCAACGACAAGAGGCTCAATCTTAGTCGACCCATAGAGAGCTCCGACCATTGAACCACCACCTGAAATCGATGATTCAATATGAGATACGGAGTAGTAATTTAACTGAGGTAGGAAATGATTCAAGGAACACATTAAGTTCGTTTCTGTTACGTGATGGTTTAAACATCAGAAACATTATTATTATTATTCTGCCGAATGAAAATCTAAACAGATAATATAAGAAGTATGTAA
This sequence comes from Dianthus caryophyllus, assembly GCA_023091065.1. Classification (NCBI taxonomy): domain Eukaryota; kingdom Viridiplantae; phylum Streptophyta; class Magnoliopsida; order Caryophyllales; family Caryophyllaceae; genus Dianthus; species Dianthus caryophyllus. Next base: position 6,534,779 of record CM041519.1, read on the forward strand.
CAAAATTGTTAACCTGCCCATTCTTGAGCGTCTGTGAGATGAGTAACAGCATCACGATTCGTAGCGATGAACAGACATCCAGGGTTTTCACGGATGCATAGTGTTCCATACCTGATGACCAGAGAATCAGAAAGTTATCATTAACTAATTAGTAAATATAACTGCTGATAACGTGCTCAGAATAACGACGACGACGTAAACAATATTGAGTCAATGTCAGCCCAACGCCACAAAAACAACTGTTACCGGAAAAATGTCAGAGCAACATGCTAAAACATGATTCAGCTCACAGGAGAACAGTACATTTCACGAAGTGGATCTTACAATAATTGAAGAAAAGAAGCAACTTAACTGGATTTTATAGTAATTGAAGTATCGATCAAAACCTACAACCACGGCACCAACCTATATCGCAAGATTACGTTAAAAAAAAAAAGACTTCAGAAGATGATTGAAGCAGGATGTATTGATATGTTATTCATATGATTATGTGACTGCTTGGACAAATCTAGAAGATGGGATTTACGCTGTGGTCATGTTCCATCAGATAACCAGGCTTCAGTTCAATTTTCTTGTCACCATCTTCCTGCACGAGAAAGTTATGATCAGTCATCTTATATGCATGAGCTACCCTACAGAACAACACTGACTGATAGGAAATCAAAAGTTGTCATTTCGATTTTAAATGTAGGGCATATTTCTCAATGTTTTCGGTGTAACCAAAATTATACTCCGTATCAATATTTTCTAGAGTATACGTTAAGCTATGCAAAGTGAAGTACTCCGTAATGAACTATACCGGCCCACCAACGTACTGAAATCCAGCAAGCTCAAGCTCCTTCAAGATTCCATCCTCACCAATTACATAGACCTGCGCAGCGATTTTATTCATCCAACAACATTGTAACATTAATTGATTAATCCAAGGCTAGGAGATTTAACTTTGGTGTCCAGTAAAATAGCCTATACTCACGAGTCGCCAATCTCAAATCAATAACTTCAACAATTACCATACCTTTTTATCTTTGGGGAAATTTATGGATTGGAGGTACGCAGCAGCAGCAAAAGATGAAGCGAAAATTTCCTCCTGAGAAACGTCGATCACAACTTATTAGAAAACTTATCTTATTAGAAAACTTGTTCTCCTCAACTTATTTTCTCTTAACTATCGAACACTTTAGAAAACTTCATTATACTTCAAACAAACTTCAGGATATGGATTACTTAGAAAACACTATACTTCAAACAGCGGTAAAGATGTCTTAATACTTCAAAGAACTCCAGACTTCTAACAAATTTAGAGCAAGAGATAGACATAATAGAAGAATCCAACATGCAATTACATCGAATGCTAACCTCATTGACGGTAAGCCCAAGTGACTCAAACTTCTTCCCGTATTGCTTTCTAGACTTGGTCGAGTTGTTGGTCACAAACACCAGCCTTTTCCCCTAAACAAATTGAACAATGAAACAAGTACGCCAAGACAAAGAAGACGAGTTAACTTCTGAAATCAGTAGCGCACTTATATGTTCATTATCAGATACTTGAAACACGAGTGCAAGCTCAACTCAACCGCTATAAGAACATACGAACCTTTGACCGAAGCATATCCAACGTATCTGGAACTCCATCAATAAGCTTATCTCCTTTCCATATGACACCTACAACACATTAATGCATCAAAAATCCGCCGAACTACAAACACTCCTCAACGTACACCCGCTTTGTTAAGTGAAAAGACGACGACGTTTGAGAATAGCTTGATTACAGCCAATGTACCGATACATTAACTCTAATTTCATCCAATTGACTTAAGTGGTCAAACCATGTCAATAATAGACCAAACTTTGCCATACAAATTATGCCAATTCAACTAACCTTAGGTACCCTAAACTGTTAGAATCACGAAACAGGTCTAGCCTAACCCGAGTGGAGAGAGAGCGAACCCACCTCAAAAGTCCAAGAGCAATCCACATTTACCAAAACCAATTGGCAATGGGAGGAGGACCCTTAGACGTTACAAAACACACAAACCTCTCTTCCACGATCAATGTGGGACTCTCACCTGTGGGGCATATATTCCAACATAAACTCACTAAATTCGGCCAATATCATTTCAAAATGCGGTGATCTCCAAACCCTTTATAATACAGTCGTGTTTTCATGTCGCGACCTTGAGATAAAACCCATGATTTTACCCTTATCTACCAAAAGATTAGAACTTCAACATATTTCCTCATAAATACATCATAATTTATCATACCCATTAAAATGAGCAACATTGAATTCCAAATAAACATACAAGAACATAAATTTGACAAAACATTTCATGCAAAATCATTCATAACAGTCAAAATGAAAACAACTTTTAAACCAAAAAACAAAACATAAAATCTCACCATCACAGTCAAAAATGAAAGTCTCAACAGAATCAATGAGTTCATCAGGGTTCTGCAACTGCTGAGCAGAAGCAGAAGCACGTGGGGAAAAACTTGTAGACATTCTACTACAATTTCTACTGAAATTACAGCATTTAAGGGTGATAAACTGCACAAAATTGTTGGAAAAACAAGAAATATTTCTGGGTTTGTTGACAAATTTGGAGAAAAGGGTGATTGAAGTTGAAGGAATACAATATGGAGTGACAGAAATAGAAGATTTAATGTTGCACAGCATTTCTTGTGTAAAGTTGTTTTTTTTTTTTTTTTTTTTTTTTTTTTTCAGAAATTCACAGAAATGTCAGAGAGTTTTTGTGTAGTGATGTTAAAGCAAGTTTTGTGAGTGGCTGCATTGTAAAGAGAGTTTTATCTTCTATGGACCTACTAACCCAATCCTATAGCCAAGTATTTTGTGTGATTTGTAATTCGAGAAAGATTTGCATAAAACCGTCTCACGTGTATGGTGAAATTTTAGGATTAAAATGTGATTATTTTAATGTTTAAAGTGATCAATTTAACGCTGAATATGATCACTTAAAAATCCCATAAAATGGTCACTTCAAACGTTAAATTAGATATTTTAAATCTTAAAGTAGGCACATTTTAATTGTAAATACTCTGTCGCACACATGATACGGTTTTATATGAGCATTTGTGTTTCAATGATTTAGTCTCATATTTGCACGAGTATTAATGAGGTAGAGCAAAAGCACAACAGGTTGAAAAAGGGGAAAAAAAAAAAAAAGTCTTTTTCTCTAAGGATGTGAAATACCAATTTTTTTAATGTATTAAAAATGATCATATTTAGTCTAACGGTGTCAAAGATTGAGTTAATTGTGACCATGTATAAAAGTGGTCACATTTTAGTTAATAATAATCCGTCATAAATAGGTAAATATAGGTTAAATGTGATGTCATGTTATGTATCAAAAAACCGTTTTTTACTTTGTTAGTGAAAGACGGTCTTTTCAACTATTTGCTAAAAAAGAAAAAAGAGGGTAAGTTAAAAAAAAAAAAATGAGATTAATTGGCCAAATTTTTATCGTTAATGAGACTTGTTGGAAAGGATGGAAAAAAATATTTAATTTATCTCTATGTTCAAATTCATTCGTTCGTATCGCTTTTAATTTATCTCTATGATATGAGGATTGGGGTTGTTAATGGGGTGGGGCGAATGCTTGAGAATGGTACCCCCACACTCACATTCACCAATAAAAATCGATCTTCACACCCACTTCATCACCCGTTGTGGATGATTATCTACCCTCCACCACCCACCTAGTGTTTTCGACCCTGCCCATCACCCGCCATATAATCACCACTCGGCCCAGACATGATATCCGCACCTATCAAATCCACATTCGCACAATGTATACTAAATAATTCTTTAACGAAAAATTTCAATGTATACAACAAAGATACACGAAACAAACTTAGCATTATATCAATTTAAAGTATTGTAATCGTCGAAATAACATATTTTATTATTTAAATTATTAAAATAAGTCATGTGTGGCGAGTATAGATAAGGCGGGTGCGAGACAAAGTTTAGTGAAATTCACATCCACTCTACTACTCATGACAAGCGATATATTGGTATCCATCCCTACTCCTTACCCATCAAACCATCCCCATATCCACCCTAATTGAGCCAATGCAAAGTTGTACTCGTATTTACTATTTATCCATCCCACTGATATTCCTAATGAGGATAATTCTACAGATAAATCCTACTCCGTAGTTATTAAAAGTGTCACCTCTTAGAACTTGATTAATGTGATTAAAAATAACTAGTACATAGTACTCCCTCTATCTCAAAATAACTGTCCCCTTTTTATGGAAATATTTCCCAAAATAAGTGTATCTTTTCTAATTTTGGTAAGTTTTAACAAATGATTCTTGATATTCTTCAATTTTTATTCACACCTCTTAAATTCTCCCAAAATAGAAAGGAGACACTTATTTTAGGATGGATGGAGTACATGTTTATGTGCTAAATTTTGTCATTTATAAGGTTTGTAGTAATGAAGGGTAATTATGAGAATGACGGGGTCATTACTGTCTAGTAAACAAAGATGAAAATTAACCATTTGTTTACTCGGTACTAAGATAATACAATAATAGATTTTTCGCATAATCTAACATATTACAATACGTGCAACACTTCTTTAGTTTTTAACTTTTACCCTTTCACGACCGTAAATTAACAGTTACCATCAATTTAATTCTTAAGTTGACCACCCATTATCCTAAAAGTAATTACCCTTTTACTTTTTCTTGAACCATTTACCGTTCCTTTTTTAGCCATTAACATTTTAGCAATGAAGAAAGATGTGAATAGTCGTGAAAAATTATTCTAACGTTGATGCATGACCATAAACGAAGGCTTCATCTGCACCTTTTGTGATGGTTTAGAGCCCAATAATCCATGGGCTGTTTAAACAACAATGCTTCGTTGTTCCAAGGCCTCCTACAAAAAAACATGTACCCACTACTATTATAAAGTTCTCCCGTCACCGTTAAATATTTCGAAAATACAGTAGATCACATGTGAGACTGTAAAATACTATCAAAACAATTGAATAATTATGTTCTTGTATGGAAAGTCTTATAATAAATCTATCGTGAAACAGTATAAAATTTTACCTTGAAAATAAATGTAAATCCATTGAAGAATGTTACAATCTATATGGAGTACAACTATGACATCCGATAATACGTGCATAGGCTACTTTGTATGCACGCTTATAACGTGCGTGTACATTTTGCCTTATTTCGTGCATATACACATATTTTAGTAAGGAATAATGATACATATATAACTCGTCCAATGGTCTCACTCGCAATTTAAAATTCAATGGAAAAGAAAAACAAACAAACTTCATACTCCGTATTAATCTTTGTCAAAATTTCATTTATCTCAGATTATTTCATACTTATACGCTAATTATACAGATTATACAGATTATTTCATTTATAACGTGCGTGTACGTTATTGTCATAACGTGCTTATAACGTGCGTGTACGTTATTGTCATACTTATACGCTAATTATACAGATTATTTCATTTATCTCAAATTAAACTTCATACTCCGTATTAATCTTTATCAAAATTTCAGTTGCTTTATTATTTATTATTTATTATTTATTTTTTTTTCTTTATATAAAAACTAGTTTAATATTTTGCGGACGAAGGCACTTATGAAGCATTAAATTGCGACTCTAGAGAGTATAAAGTGAAGGAAGGTGAATTTACCACCTTCGTCCACCGGAACCACCCTCCCTTTGGCAATTGTAATAGACGGCGGAGACGGGCAAACCGAGATTGTAAAGTTCAGCAAAATCACGAGTGTAGAAGTTTTGACGCCATCCTGGTGCATACACAGTTTCCCTGCCAAGTTGCCTGAACAACACGAATATGAAGCGATGTATCCCTATCGAAGGTCGTGGGTTCTCGTAACAAACTACTTCATGCCCTGTACACATAGGTTCATGTAAAATCGTCACACACCGTACATACAAGGTTTGTAAACACATACTCGGTACATAACATTAATATATACCTTTTAAATTCATAGGATAATTAGACTTTTATATTATTAGACTTATTTTAAGATATACATTAAACTCATTTTAGTTCAGTTCATATAAGTACCGCTTAGAAAGTAACTTTATAAATTTACTCATGTTTCATGACTTTCATCTAATTTGCCTAGCTAGGGGATAATATCTTCAAGAGTCCTCTTCCTTAACTCGTAAAGAGTATCATACACAATCTTACTCGTACTATTCTGTACATTATAACAGTATATCGAGTGAACAAAAGCCTTTTCTAAAGAACAAAAATTATGATAGAATGACAAAAATACGTCCTCAAGTGTAAGAAATATATACTAGGATGTGAGGAAAATGAAAATGACAAAATGATATTCCCTAATGACAAAAATACTCACTCTGTTTAAAGTTCATGGGTAAAACAGCACAATTATTAAGCAAAAATGTGATTTGGGTGAAATATGAAAGCTGAAAAAAATTGTGGGATCACAGTTAATAATAACTGTAAATTATTGATAAAAAGGGATAAGAACTTTAAATATGAATGGATGAAAAAGAAAAGTATAAATTTTAAGAGTGGATAGATGTAGTATTGATAAGATTTATAATAGAGAGAGATTTCATAAGGAGTAATTATTATTGATAGTTGTTGTTGAATTACATGAGATATGTGAACTATTTATAATAATAGTTCACAAGATTAGGAAAACCTAGATCTACCTAATTCTAACTTATTCCCTAAGATAATAATATATCATAACATATATGGTATATTCTAATAATATACCATATCATTTATTTTCCCTAATACCCTCCCTCAAACTTATGGTAAGTCACCGACTTATCATAAGTTTGGAAATTAAAATACAATACTTTAATAAGAAAAAAATATCGACTTTCTTTGTCTTCACAATCTTCTTCATCTTCGGTTTTCATCTCCATCTTCGCAAGGTTGGTAAAATAAGTGCGTATAGGACTCGCCAGACAATTTTTAAATGCGTATAGGACTCGCCAGACAACAATAATGCGTATAGGACTCGCCAGACAACTTCAATTGCGTAACTCGCCAGTAAATTTAATTTCAATGCGTAACTCGCCAGTAAATTTCATTGCGTAACTCGCCAGTAAAGTCATACCACCAAGAACTCAATGAAAGATATAAATCAAAGAAAAGAGAATTTAATATGGGGGGATTTTATTTGCGTAAATTAACATAAAGTTTTTTTTTTTTTTTTTTTTTTTTGAGTTTTATTAAAAGTTTTGTGCATTCTTTCAACAAGTTCCCGCCGGTGGGCGACATCGACAGTTTGCCCACCGGCAGGGTGGCGGATTTTGTAGGTAGGTCCTCAGAAGCCGATTGGCTCTGATACCATGATAAGATTTATAATAGAGAGAGATTTCATAAGGAGTAATTATTATTGATAGTTGTTGTTGAATTACATGAGATATGTGAACTATTTATAATAATAGTTCACAAGATTAGGAAAACCTAGATCTACCTAATTCTAACTTATTCCCTAAGATAATAATATATCATAACATATATGGTATATTCTAATAATATACCATATCATTTATTTTCCCTAATAAGTATGTAAATAATTTTTTAATTATTACTACTTCGTATTTTTTTTTTTATGTAATTTTTTAACCCATAAAAATCAAACAAAAGGGAGTACTGCTAGTGCAGTAAGATGAGAACCCATGAGGAAACTTTGCGATGATTTTATAAAAATTTTAAAAAATAATGCGTAGATTTATAAAAAAAAAATAAAAAAAAATACGAGTATTTCTTCAATTTTATCATTTTCTTTTACTTTTTGACAAAAAAAAAAAAAAATATGTTCCCTTAAGTTCCATTCTTTATTATACATTTAAACATGGCATAAGTATAAAAGAATATACATTGTATTGATAACTTAAGGGTATTGATTTTTCATATACGGATTTTATTCAAATTATATACTTTTTTCATTATTTTTCCGCATCTTACCCTTTTTACTCCAAGAATATACAAAATTCTCTCTTTTTCATTTTTCTAACAAATCATAAATCAATTCATTCAAGTTTCTAACTTTTCAATCATGAACTCGGTAAAATAAATTCAATGAAATAATAATCGTCTTTTAATTTCAATTTTGTATTTAAATTATCGAATTTTTAATTTTTAATAAATTTAAATCTATAATTAGAGTTTGTGAAATCCATGAAAGCGCATGTACGTGGGTAGATTTACCAGCGGCCATTATGCTTAATTTTTTGACGAGTCGGTGATCAAATGCCAAGCTATTTAGACGATTAAACGCACCATGTTTACAATGGACAATGTTAAAAGTGATTTCTTTTCAAACCATATTGGAACAATGATGTTAATTTGTTAATCCTAAGATACAAGACTAGTGCAACACTCGACGAAGATTCAAGAAATAGTGTGCATAACATTTCCAATTGCATTGAGTTTTCAACTAACCCATATGATAATATTTTTCAAAAAATTAAGAACGAAAATAAGTCATCTGTCAATGTAAATCTATGATGAGATGCAAATTGAATATAACTTTTAATGAAAATTTATTAAAAATTAATAAAATTCAATAATTTGAAAAGTTAGAAATTTGAATGAAATTGATTTAAGATTTATTAAAAAATGAAAAAGAGAGAATTCTGTATATTCTTGAAGTAAAAAAGGGTACGGTAGGAAAAAATAATGAAAAAAAGTATATAACTTGAGTAAAATCCGTATATGAAAAATCAATTACGTAACTTAAAACCTACGGTAAACAAACTCAAGTACATTGGGTGAATAAAATTTATGAAAAATTTGACAAATTTTTACAAATGAAAAAATTGGTGAAACTTTTTTTCATAATGTGTTTGGCAACATGAAACTGCAATTCAATTTCAAAATTGAATCAATTACAATGTTTAAAAAATTCTTAGTAATTGAAATTGAATTTGCTCAATTCAATCACAATTGATGTTACTTCAATTTAACGTCATCTCAAATTATATAATATGGAGTAGTAGGATAATTATTTGAATTCTCCATTTTAATTTTTTCACACTTACAATTAAAAATATTCTAAAAGTCTGTGATTGAAATATTTGCAATGTTTATTTTATACTCCATATATTAAAGACCATATTTTTGGAAAGGTATAGTTTATAATGTCTACTTGTTTTCCAATTGAGATAAATACATTTATATTACGTGAACAAATAATTTTGGGATCTATAAATTTATAATTTGTAATATATACATTTATAATTTAGAAATAGTTTATTCTTTGCGTCTTAATTATTTGTACGTTTATCTTTTTATTTCGAGAATCGACACCAATTGAAGATTTTCTTTGTATTATATATATACGGCGTAATACAAGTTGGTCTAAAATGATTTCTAAATTAAAAGTATATCGGTTATGGCTGAACATGTATGTATGTTTGAGCAACATATGATTAACTTTTAGTTTTATATAAAGAAAACCGTTTATTCACTTCACTTACAAAATCAAAAAGTACACAAGTGACTAAAATAGAGGCAATATAGACTTAAAAATCTAACTTAATCGAACATTATCAATTGATTAATGGAAAGTATTTCAGCCCAAAATTTATTAAAAAGGTGTTTGATCGAGAACCTATATTTCGTTTAAAATTTTGCATTTTAAATTCAACATTTGGAATGATTTTTTTTTTAAATGACATGGTATGTGGCTATTGTGGGTATCTTTTGAAATGCCAAAATTTTGTGAATCATTGGATTGTATTTGGATTTAAATTAAATTCAAATTCAAATTCTTGAGTTTTTCAAAAAGTTATTTTTTTTTATATCCGAATTTCCAAATGAAATTATGATTCTCAAATTAAACGTACTCTTTGTGAATTAAATTTCGAATGACTATTGTTTGAAATGTATACTCAATTTTTGATAATTTCAAGAAACTCCCGTATTCTTAACCTACTAATTCAATTAAAGCCTTCGAACCATAAAAATAGAAAACTAAAAACACGTTTTTTTTATCAGGTGCTACTTAGTACCTAAATTTTACTCAATTTATAATACGACTACCTAACATTTCTTAATTTAATAATAAGTACCTATATTTTTGAATTTTTTGTTAACAACTACCAAAAGCCAAATTTCGATAAAATTAGTCAAACGTTAACGTTGACCCCCTCCTAGACACATGACATATCATGTGTGGGTTTGAACATATGGGTGTTTTTAATCGGAATTTGGTTTTTGGTAGTTATTAATAAAAAGTTCAAAAATATAGGTAGTTATGATTAAATTAGAAAATGTTAACATTCGTTTGACAAATGGCGTAAAGTTTAGATAGTAATTAAAAAACAGGGTTAATTGAACATAACCCCCTTTTACAATATTTTTTTTCAAAATAACCCCCTTATATGTTTGTTTTATAACATAAACCCCTTTTAAAATATTTTGTTTCGAAATCACCTTCAACGTCGAAATATACAACTTAAAAAAAATGAATATTCACACTCATAAATAGATTTTTCTCAAGAGATTTCAACATATTTTAGTTATTCATGGTAGTATCTTGAAGGGGGTGTAGCATAAAATGTCTTTAGTTGTCATTTTTAAGTACAGTAACAAAATTCGACTTTGGAAGTGATTTTGAAGCAAAAATGTCATAAAAGGGGTTATGTTATAAAATAAACATATAAGGGGGTTATTTCGAAAAAAAAGTGTTAAACGCGAAAGTAGTAATTAAACACCTTTACTTTAGCCAATTGTTCGTACCAAAAAAAAAAAAAAACTTTAGCCAATTGTGAAATTAAGCCCCTTAAGTTTCAATTGGAGTGATTAAGCCCCTTAACTTACATAAAAAGTGAAAATTAGCCCTATTCTTAAAATATGATGAGAAATTGTATATCTCAAATCCAATTTTACAAAGATTAAAAATAAATCTAACTAAAACATACTAAATAAATACAAATAATAAAAGAATAATATTTTCTTTAAAAAAAAAAAAAAAACCCTCGTAATGAGAAAAAATTAATAAAAATTTGATAAGAAAAAATTAATTTTCAAAACATTAAAAAAATTATTATGTAAGGGTATTTCGTATGTTATATACTACAACTACAAGCCATACTTTTTTTTATACGAAGTTCGTTTATTTTTGCCAAAATATTTAAACCTTAAAACGAATATTTGTCCGCCAAAATATTGTGCTGCATATATTGTAAGGATTTTTTTTTATTTTTTTTTTTAAGTTTTTGACATTTATTTATTTATTTATTTTACCATTTTTCAATCGCAAAAAAAAAAAAAAAATAAAAATAAAAAAAATAAAAAAAAATATTAATCTCATTATTTATGAAATAAAAAGTTTTACAAAGAATAAAGTTTTTTTTTCTTTTCAAAACTCTTATGTCTAAATTAGTTTTAAATATATATAGATATATTTTTACTTTACTTATTTTAATTTAGTCTAAATTATCAAATTTTGAATTAAAATTACTTAAAACTATAGTATATTTTTTTATCTAGATAAAATTATGTATTAATTTGGATATTTTTATGTTTGCACATATGTTAAATACAATTTCTCATGAGATATTGAGAAAGGGAGTTAATTTCACCTATTATCTAAGTTAAGGGGCCTAATCATTCCAATTGAAACTTAATTAAGTGGTATAATATCAAGATTAGACAAAGTAAAGGGGTTCGATTACCACTTTCGCGCGCGGCCATATTTAATTAACCAAAAAAAAAAAAAAAATACTCCATACATGCCTCGTTTGTTTATCAGCCTGCTTAAACATCACAAAAAATTGACAGTAAACAAATCACGGAGAGTAATAAAAATGACCAAACATGTATTTACAGCCATAGCAAATAGAGTGAGCAAATTAAGGTCAAGAGTAAAGAGAGAGAACTTACCAAAGGTTACACCAGCAGTTCCTGGAATATTAGTCACCAACCTTCAGTCCATACAAACAATTGCATCAAATTAGAAGCCACCAAATACATATATTATCTCTAATTCTACTTACTCTCCAATCATTTCGAGTATAATACTGTTTAAAGGAACATATATATAAAGAAAAGGTAAATAATATTGTTTCTTATTCGCACTTTAAATTTTACTCATATCGGAGAAATGAGTACTATTAATAATTTAGTATAATTAATTTCCAAATTCCAATATGTAGAGTAGTTTACGTCTATTTTAGAATATTAGAAAAAATGTCAAATATATTGCATAAAATATGATCATATACGAGATCATTAGTACATAAAAAATATACAGTATATGAATTTATACGTACTACTCCGTATTATATACCTCAAGATATATTACGGAGTAATATACACTAAGATCGAAAAACGGATATTGACAAACATATAATTAAATAAAAGCTAACGCAAACAATTGATTGGAACAAAAAAAAAAGAATAATCGATATTAAAATGAACGAAGAAGGGGGAAAAATATCGAGTAACAGCATAGATATGTTTGAAAAAAAAGGTCGGTAGTGCGTGAAAGACGATAAAGTGAGATAAAATAATGAAAAATATCCAAAAGCAAGTCGTAATCGTAGAGTATTACTTGCATGTCGAAAGATAGATCGATGGGGCCACTTTACGTACACATTGACTACTCCCTCCGTTTCAGTGAATTATTTAGGTTTGAAACTTTTTATGAGGCGAAAAAGTCAAATCAGAATAACGACGAGACGGAGAGATTTACATTTGTTGTTGATAATTAAGATGCATACTATCTTCAACATTCATAGACTTATTTTCCAACACCATACGTACGTAATGTTTCATATATATACTCCGTATATATATATACATACTCCCTCCACTCATATAAATTTTTAAGTTATTCCGACGCTTTGAATTACTATCTGATTGTTTATTACCGTGTGTCTGATTATAAGCGTGTCACGATAATCATGATATTTTGACTAGCTCGATAAGACCAAAAAATTATTCCTTCTACTTATAGTTTAGTTACTTGTTTACCTTTCTGGAAAGAAGCGAAAATTAACGTTTTTATTTTATATACCCCTCCGACCCGGTCATTTGTTTACACATTCCTTTTATGGGTGTACCGGTCATTTGTTTACACTTTCCATAAATGTATTTGGTGACCTATGTGTGGAGTGGACTCAACTATATATTTTAAAACAAGTAGGATCTCATTTGTACTTATATTATTATTTTTTTAGTTTTTTATCTCTCTCCTCACATAAATAAATGTGTAGAAAGTAAATGTAAACAAATCACCGAAACGGAGGGAGTACAAATAATTTCTAAACCAATTCTCTAGCAAAATCACCTTGCTACAGCTATTATCCGTTTCTATCTCATCGATTTTTGAGTATTAAAAATTATTTTATGGGAAGAAAACGGTCACTTTGTGTACCTTTCATAAATTGAAAGGTAACCAAATGATTAAATCAAAGGGAGTAAAACTCTACACAAAGTAATCGTGTCCTATATATTATGACGCGTGTTAGGCACGACACCGTATCCTCGGGAAGTCAGAATAACATAGAATTTCGAACGATTTGTCAAAACTTTTCAAAAGCTTTGTTGACATGTTTGAAATGAAGAGACTATAAAAAAAGAGTACATGTTAAGGTGCTAACTGATAAAAAATCGAAACGAAAGGGTTTCACGTACCAATGAAGATATTCTCTTAGAGTTGGATCACTTGGGCTAGGAGCATCTGGATCAACCATCACCTACATATAAGAAATGCACAAACATGAAATTAACTTGGCTCCTCATTTATAACCTACCTATATATGGAGTAAATTTAAAAGCTAAGGTAATTTAATCAGCAAAACTAAGACACATAGACATGTTCAAAATATGACATAAATGCACGGTACGTAGTCGATCTCGATTACGATTGTCGCAGCTTAATCTCGCTAAACACGACATAATTACGACAAAGAAAATTCTAAAAAATTAAGGATATCGATCTTATGCTGTAAGACCAACAATAAATAAAGGTATATCAAATAAGTTGATTGCCGAGCTGCAAGATTCATCAGTCTTACACGTACAATTCGTAACTTAAAACCGTCTTTTTTTTTTTTTTCGAGACGACTTACCAAAGTGTAGAAAGCCCTGAGATCATCACCACCAACTTCAACCGTAGGTTGAGTAACAACTTGAGAAGGCCTAAACTCACAACCATTGTTGACATCCCTACCACTATAGCTAACCCTCAAAGTAACGGACCTCGTAAAGGGTTCCAAAACATCCCCAATCACTCTTCCAACAACTAGAGGATCTCTCGAGCTCGTTGCTCGAGGCGGCATGTTTCACAAAATCACAGTTAAAAGAAACGGTCTTACACGCGCGCACACACAGACACACAGAGAGAGAACTAAAACCTAATTGAGAGAGAAATGGTGTGAGAAAACAAGATTATGATAGCGAAGGCTTTATATAGAGGCATAGAGGACAATTTTGCATTGTCATGTTGCCTCTCAATATATATAGCATATGTTCAGTGTATGCCCTTTTATTTTTGTTTTTCTAGGGTAACAAAAGAAAATAAAAAATCTAAAAAAGGGATAAAAATATAAGGTGGACCCCACTTAGGCACTTACTTTAAGTTTTCAAGTGGTCTAGGGCATATAGGTGGGCCCCTGCACATAAATTTCAACCAATAGAGATATAGATCAGGATACTTCTTACTTCTTAGACAAGTATTTTGGATGAAAAAGTCTCACTTGAGTTGAAGGAATGAAGCCATGGACAAAAATATAACACAAGTAGCAAACTTCATGAAAATGGCGTTTTTCATCTTTGAGTTTCTAATATTTGGTAGAGTTCATTCCTACATATTGGATTACGCTGCGCTGACTCGATCGCTTATTTAGTTAAAAGTTTTAAATTCCACATATCGACAAATTTTAGTACTATACTGACACAAACCAACTCGATCTGTCAAATGATTGGAAGATGCAAGACCAGTTTGATATCTTGTCACAAATCAATTCAATCAAAAGTTTAAAATGAAGGCATAAGGACTAAGATTGATTTTATATTCTAACAAATACGATGTGAATTGCTTTTTATCAAGCGTGGAGGGTTTACTGTATACAGAAACGATGTAATACAAAAGTTACTTTGATCAATTTTGTAACAATCGGGAACTTCGAGATATCGTAGGAGCTTGCACGTACTAAGCTCAATTTGCCTACCAAAGCGGCATGGTAGGAGCTTGCACTAAGCTCAATTGGTCAGTTTTCAACATGGACAACAATTACATGTTTGTATAGAGATTTAAAAATCCTTCGTAACAGTGAAAAACACTTCATCAGTGGAAGTTACAACGCCAATATTACGTGCTACAATGTGGCTCTGTAAGTCGCAACGCCCTCAACGAAATTTAAAATGGCTAAATAATCTAGACTGTTACAGTGGATCAATGAAAGACGAGAAAAAACCATAAAGATTGCACAAAGCACAGACAAATAGATTTACGTGGTCTACTATCGATGTATTATATGTAAAATATATATATATATATATATATATATATATATAGAAATATATATATATATATATATATATATATATATATATTAGATGCGAGACCCCATGATAGTCCTCCGAAGTGATAACTAATAGATTCAAGGATGTATCCAACATAAACATAAGATACGAGTTACAAAGACACAAAATAAAGCACAATAAGACTCCTTTCCACAAACATTATCAGAGTAACATATGGTAATCTCATTGGATTGTTAACTGGGGATCATTACAAGTTGCAACATAAAACAAAATAAGGGCAATCATTTCCAAACTAACTAAGTGGTATAGGGACATGTGTAAATTTTAGGAAAAACCGTCTTTCACAAAGAAAGTTGAAGATCCGTTTCCAAATTCATAAAAAGCGACTGGTGTGTGGTGAGTGATGAGATTTGAACCCGTTTAATCTTTGGTCACAAAGCTCTAAACCTCTAATATCATGTCAAGAACCAACTCAACCAAAAGCTTAACCTAATGGTTGGAAGTCCAAGATCAATTCGCTTAGTTCCTAACTTTAGCAAAAGATTAAGCTGATGGTTGAAAATTTAAGACCAGTTTTATATTGCTATAAATTCCACTTTGATATGGAGGGGTGGTGAGTGATGAGATTTGAACCCGTGTAATCTTTGGTCACACTACAGCTCTAATATCATGTCAAGAACCAAGTCAACCAGAAGCTTAAGTTAATGGTTGGAAGCCCAAGATCAATTTTATACTTTAATAGTTTGAACTCGTACGTAACTTCAGGTAACAAAGCCCTGGTATCATGTCAAAAAACAACTCAACTAAAAAGTTAAACCGATTATTGGACGTTCGAGAACAATTTTATACTCTAGCGTTGATGTTCATAGAAATGGTCAAATGACGTCTTACAGCAAAAATCAAGAAAAAGTTTATACTATAGTGAAAATGAAGGAATAATATTTTTTTCAAATTCAATTTTTCTTCCTATCAAATTTTCAAAAATCTTAACCGTAATTGTGTTAAAAGTTACTCCATAAAAAACAATCTTAATAAAATGAAAATATATTTATAGTTCTTATAGAATATTTTTCATAAAATTACAACACCGTTGTCGTACTAATACGAAAAGCATGGTCAATATAGTTCGTATAAAACTTTTAAAAGTAATTGAAAGTATTCTAGACAATTTAATACGGAGTACTTAGAAAAGAAACCCTGAGATTCAATAAGTATTATTTTCAACTTACAAGAGCTAATTCATAGAAGTTGAATTTATAGGAGTTGAACTGAACTTGTATACGAGTTAAGATGAATATATTGCAGGTTAAGAGAACTTTCTGTCTGAAAATTTTTGCTTGTTACGTTGGAGGTGAGTAAAAATTATAAGAGTTGAGCTAAATCTATAAAAATATTGCCAAACTAATTAAAATTTCAGCAAGTCTTACTTAAGACGAGTTATCCGTCTTAAGCTTAAGACGGATCAAGTACTCTCATACTTGCACATAAAAAACAAATCTATTACTCCCCCCATCCCAAAATATAATAATTGTCCCCTTTTACCTAAACTTTGGATTTATAGTGTGTTCGGATAGGTGGATTTGATTTGAAATTTTGGATTTGATCCAAATAACTTGTTTGGCAAAATACAAATATTTGGATTTGAATTTGAACAAAATTCATCCCTACATCCATCTAAGCTTAAATATAGAGATTTCAAATTCAACCCCCACATGAGGCCACACCATGTTATTTGTAAATTCCACATTTCATAATCTAGATTTGAAATGAGAATTTTCAAATGAAATCATGGTTCCCAAACGCTACCTTAATGAATTTAGAAAAATGTTACTCTCCTCTCTTAATCTTGACAATATTTTCTTATAATTCCAATTTTACCCTTAAACTAATATGGTTGAGAAAACTTGAACAAATAAATACATATTCCCACAATGAGGATGACCTAAGGGTAATTTAGTAACTTTTCCAAAGGGGACAATTATTTTGGGATGAAAGGAGTACGTCGTTTCTATCCACTTGTCTGTCGTCTTATTCGCAGTGGCGGCCCCAAGGGGGGGCCAATGGGGGCACGGGCCCCCCTACTATCCAAAAATAAATACAATTTGGTGCGTTAAGTTACACTAAGATTGTGTAGCACAGTTGGTAACCTTTATCATTTTTGAGTTAGAGTACAAGGGTTCGATTCTCCTTGAGGGCATTTTCATTTTTCAATTTTGCATCACATATTTTTGCAAATGCTATGGTCCAAGATCTACTAATTGAATGGCCCAATAATAGTACTCCCTCCTATCCATCCATTTGTTTGCACTTTCCTTTTTCGGAATGTTCATTCATTTGTTTGCATTTCTTTTTATGGAAAATATTTTATCTTTCAAAACCAACTTTATCTTCACTTTTTACTCACATTACACTCTTATGTGTATGTTTCTTAAAAACCGTGCAAAAAGTGATGCAAAGAAATGAATGGATAGGAGGGAGTATTTATTTATTGCCCACTATCTTTAACATACATTTTTTTAATGTTTTAAAAGTATCAAATACGGAGTACTTTTTTTGGAGGTAAAAAGTGTATATATATAATTTTGTTATTTACTCCGTATTTATTTATTTACTTAAATTTGACTATTATAATTGTCTCCTAAAAGCAGTATAATTGTTTATTTTAATTTTTATATATAGGAGTATGGTTTATACTTTTATTTGTTTTTTGTAGCTATTTGGCTTTATTGATTGTAATTGTTTGAAATCTTGTATTTTGTATATTATGGTATATTAATAATTTTTATGTGAAATATCTCAATCTAACCAACAAAAATATTTTTAGCAAAGTATTCAATATTTAAAGTTATACAAATTTCATACTATTTATATCACCAAAGTCTTCCAAAAAATTTCACCGCATTGATATGTTTTCGTAGGACTTGTAAAAAAAAAAAAAAAAAAAAAAAAAATCAAAATTGTGCCCCCCCAACTCCTTAAATCCTGGGTCCGCCACTGCTTATTCGTAATACTTGACCCGTCTTAATTTAAGACGGATATACCCGTCTTAAATAAGAATTTATGTTAAACTTTATATTAATATTAATTTTAACTTTTTTTTTAATTTCATGCCAAATAAAATGTATTTCCTACCCCACGTGTAACTAGTATCTACTTGTCCTTTTCATAAGAAAAGAGTAAAATTTCAGGAATGAGGAGATACATGAGAAATTATTACGCAAGAATCTTATTCCAAGGGAAGGAATAATAGGGTCATCAGTTGAAGGATTTTTAAGCAAAGAGGCTATTTATAAACCCACTAGTCACTAGTAATTTCCACGGGATTTATATAAGAAGCCAAATAAAAAACATCACTTTATTTTTATTTACGGAGTAATTATTAAAGAGAGTTTGGTCTTGTCTAACTCTAAAAACACCGTATTGTACTTGTATATGGCTATATGCCTTTCAAAATCACCAGTTTCACACGCAAATAATTACTCCCCTACACTTTATATCGAGTTGAAATTCTTTGTCCCGTTTTGTGTTTCATCTTGTGTCCCACTACGTTCTTCTTTCGACACATCATCAGCTAATCATGCATCGTTAGTATTTTGTTCATCATTCTTATTATGTGTCAAAAGATTAACTGAATGGGACACAAGATGGAACACCAAAGTAGGACAGATCGAATCTGAACTCCTCTATGTCATCAAAGTCATAGTTACTCAGACTCTTTGATACGCTGTCGTGTTTGACACGTGTCGGAGTGTCGGACACGGCTATATTCCGTGAAATTTTCAATTTTTTGGTCTAAAATGAAGTACCGAAGTGTCGTGTCGTGTCGGACACGACACGTGTCTGACACGCGACATGGTAGCTAAGTGAAGTGTCGGAGTAACTATGATCAAAGTCATCAACCATAACTTTCCTTCATTACGTAGAAAAGAGTACTAAAATCAACTTTCATACGTGTATAAAAAAACAGAAATTAAAAAAAAAACGAAATTTTTATAAATTTAAAATCCCGAAATATAAAAAAAAAAACGAAAAAAAATAGGGGAAAAAAAGAGATAATTAAAAAAAAAAAAAAAAAAAAACAATCTAATATTCACAATTTCTCATTCTAACATAAACATAAACAAATATAATAAATTCGAGAAGGGTTTTTTGTTAACAACTACCTAAAGTTTACGTCATTTGTCATACGACTACCTAAAAATTTAATCATAACTACCTAAACTTTGTTATTTTTTGTCAGACAACTACCAAAATGAAAAAATCCGATATTTGGAGTCAAACTCCGGCGTTGACTAATCTTTCACACGTGAGAACTTCCAGCAGCACTGATATAAACCTCTCCCCCATCTACTTCTCATTTATTTACACTCATTCATCAAAAACATTCATAAATTAAAATTCCTTATTTTACCCTAATTTTTCTAATTCAACATTTATCTACATGAAAATCAATTAATCAAAATATTTTACGATGCCAAGTAGCTCTTTGTTGTCAAATAGTTCGAGTGCGACTATAATTTTGGGATGTTTTGTGGTAATTTTGGGATGTTTTGTGGGTTTATGAAGTAATAAGGTAATGTTTGAATCAATCTTTTGGGAGTAATGTTTTTTTTTTTTTTACTGTATAAGAGGGTTTAATGAAATTCTCACGTTGAAAGGTTAGTCAACGCCGGAGTTTGACTCCAAATATCGGATTTTTTCACTTTGGTAGTTGTCTGACAAAAGGAAACAAAGTTTAGGTAGTTATGATTAAATTTTAAAATGTTAGGCAGTCGTATGACAAATGGCGTAAACTTTAGGTAGTTGTTGACAAAAAACCCATTCGAGAAAGTGCCAACAAAAAACAATAAAATTGACATAAAATTGAATTATTGAAAATAAGATTAAAATGGTGGATTTAATTAAAATATTGATGAGAAAGAGAAGATTAATAGAGATTAATTGAGGATGATTTAGGTTTTTTTAAGATCTAGAATTTCTAGATCTAAAACTGTAAAATTTGGGGGAGATTGCGCGATTTGGACGTTTGGGACTTTGGGGGAGAGAAAGTTTTAAGGTTTTCTGAATTAGTGTGGTATGTCACTAATGTCACTATGTCAGTATGTGTGTGATGTGCGCAGTGCGTGTGACTTGTTTTAATTTTTTTTTTTAATAAAACCGTATCAAACCGTATATACAAATTGTAGAAAATACCGATACGGATACAGTACGATTTTAATTGTATATACGGAATCCGTATATACGAAACTGATCTGATACGGAATTTCGTATATTTAAAAACGTATACCGTATCGTATTCGTATATTTACACTCATGGAATGGCTAGTTGTCAACCTTTTCATTAATCAATCAAGCCCTAAACTTCTCATATAATAACATTAAATTAAATTAAACTCACTCCACAATGTAGCACCATTGTGGTTAGATACCCCACTTCTCTTACTACTCCCTCTGTCTTAGTCATTTGTTTACAGTTCGATTTTTTTTCCCCTTACAGAAAAGTCAAACTGTAAACAATTTACTGAAACGGAGGGAGTACATTATTCAAGAGCAAAACGACTAAATTGTCATATAGGTCCTATGTTGATAATGAAATTTTGTGGTTAGGGTAATATCCATTCGAAATCACATATCATGTCTTACATTTAATTTCACTGACGTTTTAAAAGTGTTCGATTCTAACAAATTAAATCATGTTATAACACACCTATCACATTCATCAACTCATCCAAAAATAGAACGAAAATCACTCCGTAGCATAACAATTAACAAGTGAATGTGTAAAACAATCCAAATTATGATAAAAAAAAATTAAAAAGATCAAGAGAATTGTACCTGTGAATGATGAACACATGTCGTAACTTAAAAATTTTCAGTGTAACACAGCTTCAACATTATATTTGCTGAGATGACAAATACGCCAAACAAAATTCGATTAATTATAGAATATAATTATAAACATTTCACGCTAAAATTATTTCAATATGATTTATCAAACACGAACTGACGAACTCATCATACAAATCATAGATTTTAACGCATTAATTATGTCGAGGAGATGATCAGATAACGTAAAAATAAATAAATAAATAAATCAAGAAAACATAAAATTAAACACAATATTGCTTCAAATTTACATCATACTTTAATATCATGAAATTAAGAAATTAAACAAACCTTAAAATATCATGAATCTTACCAAATTTAGCTGCAAAATCGCAGTTTTTGTGATGAAATTGCCGCCGAAATCAGTGTTGTACGATCATCTAGGGTTTCAAAATACAATCAAAACCAAAAAAAAAAAAAAAGTCAAAACAATTTTTAGAGGATATAAATTGTATGTCACGAAAAATAGTTACGAAGCGCGCATTTAAGTTAAAATTTAGAAGGAACGTAAAATAAAATATTCAGTGTTTAGCATTCAATGTTGCATAGGTTTATCGTTTATATTAGAAGGGGTATTGTAGGGAGGAAAAAAAAAATCTAAGATCTTTTGATAGAAATAAAGTTTTTTTTTTTTTTAGGAGGAATAATTCCAACATTTTTACAGCTAATCTATGAGCAACATATTACTTTTATTTCTTGAAAAATCTAGAGAATTGATCTCTGAAAAATCTGAAATTTGCAGGATAAAATGGTGTAAGTGCATACATGCAATTTTATTAACACACTTTGTTTGGGTAAATAGTTTTATGAATTATGATTATGATTACTATATTTGGAAATTTGGACATGAACTTTAAGTTTTGTGAACAAATTCACTAAATATATATTGTACGAGTATGTACGTATTTCTTCTGTCTCAGTCATTTGTTTACACTTCTCTCAAATTTCCTTACAAAAATGTCAAAGTGTAAACAAATTATTTGGACGGGGGGAGTAATATTTTAGATTGATTTTCCAATAAACTATACTCCAGTTTGGAACGTAAGATTATAACTTATAAGTTGAAAGACTACCGAATATAATGATGATGTGTAAATATAAAAATAATATTGTAATTGTATAATCGCATTATATACTATATACATGTCTTGCAACGAGTATAATGATGAGTTTTAAAAGATACGCATACTTGCAATTACATCTATCAAAACCTTTTACCAAATCGTTTCTTAACCTAGAGCTATGCAAGGTTTATAATTATACATTTATACCTTGCACCAAACATGGCACTAGCTATGTAACAAACCGTCAATAAATTCTCTACGGTATGTAGTCAAAGTTACATCTAATATTGACCGAAAATATTTTCTTATAATGACAAGTTGAAAATATATCAAATTATATAACCCTGATTTAAATTTTTTTCTCTTATTGTTGCATTTATGTAACACCTCTTGAAATAACGAACATAGATCTAAATATATGCCCTGCATATATAAGTCATCAAACATAGATATATATATATATATATGGCAATAATCAATAATGTCATCAAATACGACGAGGGCACAAGAATTGCATTTGAAAATCAGCACCATTATTTGCACTTCGTCTTTAGTTCAACATTGAATTGCCCTATACAAAGGAGCATTTCAAAGTGTCAAATAATGATTTGATTGCACCAAAGAATTTATATGTGCAATTGCACACATATGATAGTAAATCTAATGAAAAAACTTAACAATCAACTCAATAGAATAATGTCTTCAATGGTAAGATAATGAAGAAACTTTAAAGACAAAATGTTGGACGTGCTTGTTAACTAAGAAAATTACCTAGCGAGGATGTCTTAGCCAAGCGGTTAAGGTTGAGGTACCAGTGATGATAAGTCAAATATTCGAATCTTCCTTCTCGTTTTTGTTGTATTGCATTTGTGAACCTACGAAAACCCAAGAATTTGTGATAAATGTACAATCAGATAACTAACAATATATGTTAACTATTAAGTTGGAGTTCACCGCCCACGTCAAAAAATCGTCAATATAACCTCAATATCAAAACTACAATAGCCTCATTATCGGCACAAGCCATGAACCTCCTCTTTTAACTAATGGTGTGTTTGGGAACAAGAATTTGATTTTAAATGTCGGATTTGGCCTAAATTAGGTGTTTGGGAACTTGGAGAATTTGGATTTGTATTTTAGTCAAATTCAACCCAAATTCATCCCTTAAGAAAACTAGCCAATATCAAATGACACCTTTTAGGGTGTCATTTCCAAATCCTAACTCACACAACTAGTGATTTGATTTTAAAACTTTCTATTTCAAATGTCTAATTCTAAATCCTAAATTTGAAATCAAATTTGAGTTTCCAAACGCTACCTAATAGATATTCATTACAACATGCTCAAAATTCCTCCAAATTGACTTATAAAAACTTGCTGAACACCTTAACATGAGAGGAGATAAAAACATATAAAAATTTGAAAATAATATGATAGACCAAATTTGAAACGATCCTAATGAAAAATAATTCGATAGATAAAACATGGCTAGATATTTAAGAGACGGATGGAAGTTTTACCTCCGATCAAATCTCGTCTCGTCTATGCTAGAAGGATGACAAAATGGCTTAAAAGATAGAAATGAGAACCAATCTGCTCTTTGCCTACACTCCAAATTGCTTAATCTTTTATACGCTAACTTAATAATAAATATTGCGCTTCTCTTTTTCTCTTTACTTTTTTTCTCTGCAATACGTTTAATTCAAACATAGCTATTAATATGATTAATTTAAGTCAATATATTGCCTAAAATGATTCAAGACAACTCAATTGATACCATCCAAATACTCCAGATAACTTCTATTCCAAAATGAATCGATCTAAAGACGTTCGATTCAATTCAACTTAAACTATTAATTTACCAGGTCTACACATTCGATTAATGGTTCAGAGCATATAACATGTCAGGTAAAAAGTATATATTACGGAGTAGTTTTTTAGCCAAAGGTAAAAAAAAAAAAAAAAAAGTAGCTCTAGTGTAGAGTTTGAAAAGAAGCCAATATACCTAGTAGATGTTGCAATCCCCGGAAACACCATCAAGTCATTTTCACTCCTTCAAACACTCTGGACCTCAAGACCAAATGCAAACTACACAAGAATTCGCAAATATACAAATAATATAGCTATACATTTCATTTACTATTATTTGCTTCATTTCATTGTACTTCCTCCGTTTCAGTGATTTGCTTACAATTTGACTTTTTTGTGAGAAAAAATTTGAGAGAAGTGTAAACAAATGAACAAATGACTGAGAAATAGAGCACCTAACAACGCATCTTCACAGACCAAGAGACAGAGGGAGTAAAAGTCTCATATCATTGACCCATTTTTTATTAGGGAAAAAGTGATACTATAGGAAAAATTCAATAATGTTGGTATACAAGCTTGAGGAAGCTAGTTACAAACAAGTCAAAGTTTGTTATGGTCAAGTCAAAGTTTGTTATAGTCAAAAGAGTTTGTTTAGAAAGTTGTTAGAAGTTTGTTAGGCTCATCATTATTTGTATATAAATAAACCCTCCTATGTACAGGATTCATTCATTCATTCAATACATACAAACTATTCATATTTACTCTTCTCTCATTTTTGTTCTGCTTTTCTTCTTCGTTGAACATACATTGAAAGCTTCATCGTCTTCATCAATGGCGTCTTCTAAGGTTGAATACCATGCAAGTGATCACATGTGTTCAGATTTGAAATTGTTTGCTGACATAAGAACTGTGGATATACCTTACACCATACTCTTACCAAACAATCATATTGAAACCATAACCTCTATAGGATCACCCAAATTTTACTCCCGACATACGATTTTTGATGTCCTCTATGTTCCTTCCTTCAAATTTAACCTTTTATCAGTAGCTAAACTTGTTAAACAATTAACTTCAAACCTTCTAATGCAACTCCCTCATATTATTACTACACAACCTTAGTTTCTTCTTATTTTTCATCCTTTAGCAACAACACCACGATGTCACTCACCTCGGAAAAAAAAATGCAAATACTCCGTGTAACTTATAATTATGAAATATCCATGAAATAATTTTTTCTTTAATGAAAAGCACAAATAAATGAAAATATACGATCAGCAAATCATTGCAAAGACTACCCAAAACCAGATTACTTTTAGTGTACACAAAAGGAATATCAGATAATTTTATCATCAATAATGTTTTCACGCATGCGACGGCATTTTTATGAGTAAAATGCGACTATTTTACTGTTTAAACTGATCACTTTAACACTAAATGTGACCACTTTAAAACTCCATAAAATGGTCACTTTAAACGTTAAAATAGTCATTTTAAACTTTAAAATAGACATTTTATTGTTTCATGTTTTCATAAATGAAAATAGACATTTAATATGGTTAAAATGAGGTTTTGGTGAGAAATTTTGAGAAAATGTTTATAAAAGGTGGAAAATTTTAAAAAAAAGTTAAAAAAGGTGGGAGATTTTAAAAGTGTGTTTATAAAAGGTGAAAAATACCAATTAATCCTAAAAACGATATTATATATATATAAAAAGGATGAGAAAATTCCAAGAGCCTCCAGCCCAAGCCGAGTTCAGGGGTGCCTCAAAGCCTGCAATGGCAGGAATTGAGAGGTCCTGGGTTCGACTCCCTGGGTGGGCAATGGCTTGCGGATACCTGCTATCCTACGGGAGGCCCGGGGGGAACCAACCCCTCGTTACCAAAAAAAAATATGAGAAAAAAAGTGGGTATGTGAAACTCATCCTCTACAATTTTGCACAAAAATGTTGTGCATGTGATACAACACAAATTCTCATATGAAGCAGTAACTGCTTGTGAAAACGGTCAAATATTAAGCAAAAGACAAAGGACAAGTGGGGAAGAAAGATGTTCTTCCCCACTTGTCCTTTGTCTTTGCTAATATTTCAATTGCTTTCTCACAAAGAACGGCAATCTGCTTCACACAAGACTTACACGTGATACAAATGCTTTGCATGATTCACAAAACTAGTACATGTGGGAGTGTGGGACCCATAACAATTAATTCAACATATTTAATTATTATCAATTTATCAGTAAATATTGTTAAATTAGTTATAGGATCCATCGAATAACTAGTAAGAACTTAATGCATTGGTAATATTATATGTTCTTACGTTAAAGTTTATTCTTTGATGATGTGACTATGATCGGCAAAAAAAGGAAAAAAAAAAAAACTCATTGCATTGTTATTACTCAAAGTTTCTACTTGTTAATTTTAAAACATGCTCGAATCAGTTACTTTGAATAGTATATTGTAGTACATACAGAGTAATTTGAGTATTATTTAAAGTTTAAACAAGAAAATGAAAGAGTACTTAACAATAAATATGGAGTATACAATACGGTTAGTAACAAGAAATAATATACTCCCTCCATTTACTTCCATTTGCATCAAAGAGAGAAAACCCACTATTCATTCAAGTGGGTAATTTTCGGAATTTCTCACAACGTATTAAATAAAATATAGTCACATGATCTTGTTTGATAGGTTTTAATGAGTACAATAAAAATATATAATTTTTAAAAACGTAAAACTCTACATATTTCAAGGCTCCCAACATTATTAGCGTTGCAGAACGTAGAAAAGCGAAATGACGAATGCAGTTGAGGAGGGAGTATACCCTACTAATTCCATCATTTTTTTAAAGGTCAATAAAACATACACGTAGAAAGGTGTGCAAAATATGTAGTGACATAATGGAGTTTGCATGCACCAATGACCAACAGTTGAACTTTTCAAGAAGACAAGAATTGAACAAACAAACATTACCAAATCTTAGGAGGAGCCTTTTGAATCTGATTAGTCAATAATTAAGTCAACATTCTTCATATTAACTTGAATATTCTCCAAATATGTGATGGGATTAAACTTGAATATTCAGCTACTTTTGTGGTCTCGTGCTTTTCTGGTCACTATGATAAATCCTTTTTCATGGTAATCCTTTGATAGAGGTATGTGTGTTAGAATCATGAAACGGGCCTCAAAACCCAAGTGAAGAGAATGAATCTGGCATGCTCCAAGCAGATCCACATTTCTCAAAACCAATCAAGAATGAGAGTGAGCTCCTTAGACTTTATAAACCACACCAAACTCTCTTCCACAATCAATGTGGGACTTCTCACATGTGGGCAATAACACTCCAACAATGTGATCATACAACACAAGTTTACCCTAAAAACAAAAAATTAAGAGTGAAAAAAAAAAAAATTGTAAACAAATAGTATATCATGTGAGACAGAAGTTAAACCTCTTTTATCACTTGGTATAACACTTATTTTCATATTCATTCAATTCAGTTCAATTTACATAAGTTATTCACTCGAGTACATCAAAAGTTTACACTAAATGAAGTTTCATTCAATTCAAAATAAGTCAAGTTAAATTCAGGAAAAGTTAACCCAGAAGAACATAGCGTAAGTTACCGATTTTACAAACTTCTCATTCGAAATAAAACAGGGTTCAAAATCAATTTTGTAATTTTGTAATAATTAAACACATATTACTTATTTTATCCTATTTGTTTGTTTACTTTGTTATTTTAAAAATAAGCGCATAACTTATATATTTGTCGAAGAAATATATTTAATTTTGATCAACGCATCATCCAAATTATTATCCCTAATCAACTTCCTATTTTGAGCATTTTTTCATCTAAATACACTCTCATATATTTAAAAAAGGGTGTCATCTACCGTCTATTTTGAAAAGAAAAAAGAAATATATAGGTGATTAATATAATGTGAGTAATATACAGAAACTTTAAAGTTTATACGGAGTATTTCTTTCTCTTGTTAAAATGTTAAGACATAATTTATCATTAGAGGATACTGCTGAAAATTTAACACTTAGTTTTCAAATAAGCAAAAGACACAAAAAAGGACGATCTTTCACGTGATTTATCATTAACATGCTAATTAGACGCTTAAAAACCGTTAACTCCACATCTATACGAAAGTATGAAATCTACATCAAAGGTTAAAAAAATTTACCTTAGTTTGTAGAGAAATTG
The DNA here is from genome assembly GCA_023091065.1 of Dianthus caryophyllus. NCBI lineage: Eukaryota > Viridiplantae > Streptophyta > Magnoliopsida > Caryophyllales > Caryophyllaceae > Dianthus > Dianthus caryophyllus. The sequence goes on from CM041519.1 coordinate 6,563,271, forward strand.
ACTTGAAGATTCAATCACATAGTCACGATATGAGTAACATGCACCTTCATCTGTAAAAATAAAACAAAATGTTAAGGTGGTATATGATCCTTGTTCTTGCAGTAAAATATCACCTACGAAAGTAAAAACTTTTGAGCAAGTGAACAATGACGTCATCAAGTAAACTTTTGACTTGTTGACTAAAATCAGAATAACTTTATGACTATAATTTGTGATATTTTCATTACTCGTATTTTCCAGTGATTAAAGTATTAATTAAACAATGACATCTACATGGAGTAGTAGATATTTTACAGTGGTTATCAACTAGCTAGTACGGAGTACGGAGTATATATTATCCTTTATTTGTGACAAATAAATGAATAAGAAAGTCATTTTAGCATGATTTGTACTCCGTAGTATAAATTATACTCCGTAAGAAATTTTGTTTGATTTGTAGTTTCTATATTTTCTAATAATGTAAAAATTACGGAGTATAAATTATATTACAATACGGAGTACTAACCTCCATTGCTTTTGATCTTCCGTCTTGTTTATTAAATGAGTTTATTATTTTAATCAAGTGGGAAAATCAAAGAAAATGGGAGGGAGTACATATCTCGGTAATTATAAAGAGAAAAATGTAGCAAAACTAAATAAATGGTGACAATATATAAAATGAACTACGGAGTATATCAAGTTTCACTAATATTCTTCTAGCATGAGTCAATAGTGTACACTTGAAATACGATAAATTGCAACAATATACTCTTATACGCTTATATCACAAACTTTTAAATAAGATATTTGTATTCAAACAGTGAAAATTGTAACTACAAGTAGTATTTAATATAAAGGGTGCTATCAATAGTTTTTTGTGCAATCAGTTTATAGTCTCTCAATTCCACTCACAACGAAGGTAAAAATGAGAAGAGTAAAAATGAGAAGGGTGCTATCAATAGTTTTTTATAAAGTTTAATTTTAATCATTATATAGAGCCAAACACATAAATATCACATGCAGTACAGTTCAAGTACTCCGTACAACATAAGATGATATGAGGATAATTTATTGTGAGGTTTTTCATACAATTAGTTTTTTTTTTTTTTTCTTCGGTAGTTTTTTTTTTTTATTAAACTTTACCTAAATACGGAGTAGTGGCTAAATCCCATGTAATGAGACGGTTTTATAGTAAATAATATATTACGACCAAAATATCGATTTATCATTCACATAATTAGTGTCTATTTAACTAATCAAAAATTAGTAGCTTAGCAGGCACACCAAAACCCTAATAAACAGAATCTTCCAATTAAAAACAACAAAAAAAACAATGACTTTTATCTTTTCAAATCAACATCAACAGTATATGAACACAGATCTTCATGAAATGACAGAAAATTTTAACAAAAACCGCAAAAATGTCGATCAAACAACCAAATTATGAAGAAAATGAGCTTCATTACTATTAAAAAAGATCAAAAATAGATAATCAACGTGAAGAATAACATCATTATTTGTCGTACAAAAGTAAGATCTTCATCTCTCCCAACAAAACACTGTAATAAAACCCTAACTATCATCTGTGATATCATAAATCACCAAAAAAAATACCAGAAAAATCGAAAATTAATGAAGAAATCAATAATATACACCAAACAAAAACCTAAAATTACTGTAGAAGTAGAGTTTATACCGCATAATAATATCATACGATCATCGTAAATTTACAGATTAATCGAAATTAACGAAGCACAAAATCATACTTAACCTCCGTAATTAAATTAACAAGCAAAAATCATAATATACACCAGAAAATCGAAAAAAAAATTACTAAAATTACTGCGAAAGTAGAGTTCATACCTTCGCAAAAAATTGAGAAACATACTCCATGATTCACATCATTTGATGAGTTTTCGCAACAAAAATTCGAAGAAGTATCAAAAAGAAATTAATGAGGTTAAAAATTAATTAATGAGTTACGAAATTGGAGAGCAAAAAAAAGTTTGTGCTGAGAAGTTGAGGTTACTATTTATGTTATGGGGTGAGGGTTTTGTTTTGGTAAAAAAAGGAATGAAAGTTGGTAAAGACATTGTATTATCAAAATGGATCCTCTCCATTTCTTTTCTCTCCATTTCCTCTCACAACACATTATTTTATTATATATTTTAATCTTCTTAATTTACCTTTTTATTTCTAAGTAAATCCACAACCCTCCGATCGAACTCAAACTTAATCAGAGCCATCCATAAGTAATGGACCCTCCATTTCTTTTGAGAAATGGAGAGGATCCTTACTCTTGTATTATTGGGTGGGAACTGGGAAGTATCCGGATATTTTGGATTGGATAGTTTCGGATCTGTCTAATCACTTACGATAATATCTTTTTTTTTCCTTTTTTTTGTCCTTTTTATTTAAAATTTAAAATGATTTTTGATGTTGATAAATATCTATTTCTAGGTATACTCGTGTACCACTTGACAGCTTGACTGGATGGTTGATACTCTTTCTTCCCTTTCTTCCATCTCACCCTCTTCACTTTTTCACAATTATTAAAAAAAAGTGAAAAATATTGGGCAAGATGAAAATAAAGTACGGAGTATAATAGTTTAATACTTTCTCCAGGCCATTCTAATAGGTTCTATACGTTTGCTTTATGCACGTACATCAATACTCGTTTTGTTTCGTTCATATATTTGGTTTCGTATTTTTGAAAATTTTAAAATTTTGATATTAATAACGTTTTCGATAAGACAATTAAAACAATATCACACTTGATTGTATTTTTATTTGTATGTTAAAAGTTATATCGAAAATTTTACACACTTATGAATAGTGTCCAAAAAGTGAAACGTATAAAACTTATTGGAATAAATATTAAGATTAAATATTAAGATTTACTTCCCACTAGTTGTCCTTTTAATATTATAAAACCGTTTTCTTTAAAACTTGTGTATAAAAAGCATACGTGCAATTTCATTTTGAATGGAGGGAGTAATATATAAAAGTTTATAAATAAGAGTAAATAAATTGGAGGAAATAAACAAAATAGAACCAAATAGTCCTTTGGTTTATGTCGGTACTCAATCCTTGGGATTTGAGATATTTTTTGTTGTAAGCTTCTCCCACACACTTGTTAATTTCACTTGACCTTATTCCTCCTTCATTTCATTTACATTGGAATTTGGATAAACAAATCTAAAAATTCTCCTCCGACCACCGGAGTTCAGTCCATGTACTGTCGAAACCACACTGCTTGAGAGTCTCGACCACCCCTCGGTTCTGCCGCTTCAGATGTTGGTCAACCACCTTGGGCCAACAACACCGTGACATCTATCACGGTGAGCCCTTTTCGTTTTTAATCATTTTGACCTTTATTTAATCTCGACAACCTATTCGATTTCACTCCTATATTTAATTCCGCTAAATACTTGTTAACGATTCTCAAACTCTCCATCCTTTGTGTTGTTTGTTTTGGCCTTTGGGACGAATACGCTGCCGTTCACGTGTTACGATGTCACTGTTGACAACCCGAGGTGCTGCTATTCTCTTTCGGCTTCATCGCTTTTCGGGTCTATGAGGAAACGGGTTAGTTATGGGTCTTGGGCCGACAAAATCATGGATCCAGTCGAGCTAAGATAATTCGTACCGAGCTAACCTAAGGTGCTCCCGCACACTAGTTTAATTTATGTATTTAGAATATATAATTTTTGTGTTCATGTGATATATAAATAATTTATGTGATTTTGGGAATTTTGATGTATGTTATTTTGGTTATAATATGATGTTGAATTGAATTGTGAAATATGTATGTGATATTTATGTGATATTTATGTGATAAATATGTATGATATTTATGTGATTTTATGATAATATGTTTTAAGTGAAAAATATGCGTTGTTGAATTATTGTTGAATTTATATGAAATTTTATCATATTGAAATTATATGTTATGTGTAAAGTGTTGACCATATTAAATATAAGTATCACCAGTATAAACAAGTATGAGCCAGGATTTTAACTCGGGGGGGGCGGACCGTCATGGGGCTAAGCAACAAGTTTGTATTTCAAAAAAAATTAGAACGTAAACTACAAATAATAACTAATTAAGGATAAATTTAGAAAAAAATGCAATTTATAAATTTGAAATGATAAAATTACCTGGAGAAACATGGTACAAATCACTCCTTGGTCTTTGAAATCTTTAACAATGATCGGCGATTCTTCTTAGAAGCAAAATCGACAATTATCGAATCAATGTCAAACTCCTTGGCAATCCCTTTCTACATACACTATTAATGAATCATTAAATAATCATCCTCCATGCGATTACGAAGTGCGCCTTAATCAATTTCATTCTTTAAAAGCACGCTCTGCTGTCTTTGTACACGAGTAGAGTTAAGACTAATCGAATTAATCGATCGATAAGATAATATATCTCCCTTTTTTCAGTTTCCGCAAGCCATCGACAAAGATCAGATATAGATTTTAACCTATCTAATTGAGGGTGCTCCTTCATTTCAAGCAAGAAGAGGTCTAATTGATATTGAAGATTCAACTTCTCTTGCTCAGTAAAATCTGCTGGATAAAACTTTGAAACAAGCTTGTGAATATCATCGGCCTTGAAATTTTGAAATTTTCTCTTCGGGTCAAGAGATGAACTCAGAGAAAGCAATTCAATCATGTCATCATTGAACCTATAATCTAGCTCATATAGTTGAGAATCTATGGCAGCATTAAAGACTTCGTAATGAAAATAATGTAAGTTAGAGATACGATGTTTTGGTTGTCTGAATCTTCCTCCCCCATGAATATAATGATCATCCATGTTTGGCACTTCGATCTCATGGTTGTTGCAAAATAATAACACTTCTTGTAACAAATTCTCCCACCCATCATCTCTTTGCTTTTGTAACAACATCTTTGTATTACACACGAGATGCATAGCGTTTAATATATCCTGTGATTTTCTTTGCAATGCTTGACAAAGATCATTTGTTATCCTCAAAATCGTAATCATAACGCAAGACAAGAACAAACTCAAAGGAAGTCATGTCATCGTAAGCCTTATCTCGCTTCTCCTTTGTGCACCTTTTCCTTCCTTAATTACTGGCCGCAACACCGAACATGAAGCATTATACATATTTAAGAAGCTAGTAAGTGATCCCAAGTGTGAACCCCATCGTGTATCTCCTGCTCGTTTAACCGTGCCTAATTGATTTAGTCCTTTCCCAGTTATGAAGCAAACAAAATTTGTAATCATATTTACGAAGCATACCAAAAGAATAGCAGGAAATTATGAAGCAAAACTCTACAATTATGAAGATAATCCATAAGTTACGAAAGAGCGGACGATGGCTTAACATTCAATCAAATAGATTAACTAATCATTCAATCTAATAGATTAACTAATCATTCAATCTAAACTACTACAAATTTAAAAAAACACAAATAGATTAACAAACTAATAACAATATAACATCAATTACATAATTAACCAAACATTCAATCAAATATTCAATAATTAAATTTGGAGAAAATTTGGGGAAAAAATTAATAACTTACCGAGAATTGATCAGAGTAATGAAAGAGCGCATTTAAACTCGAAAGCAAATGATGTAATGGAGGCTAGGGACGGTGACACGACACGTTCGGACTTCGGAGAAGATGAAGGGTTAAGGCCCTTAAGGGTTTTACTCTTTTACTTGTTTTGGTGTATACGTAAACGTAATACGTTCCCGCCTTTTGTTTTTGTATATGGGTTATGACTTATGAAGCTTATGAAGTCAGAGTCAAATATTTTGGGTTTCTTTTGTTTATTTTTTTTTTTTTATTCATAGTATTTTTTTTTTTTTAAAATTATTTTTTTAATACTCATCCTACTATTAAAAAAAATTACGTTATTGTGGGGCGATCGCCTCGCTAGCCCCCTAGTTCCGCTTAATCGAGTATAAAATAAGACTAAAATATTATTAATCGACTGAAGTAAATAAACTAAATAAATGTAAAAATATTTATAGTCGTAAAAATATTTATAACTACTAAAAATTTACCAAGTATAATTATACAAAAAGCTAAATTTATGTTTTAATATATGGGTTAACTAATAAACTAATTTTTAAACTAGTAATGAACTTAAAATATAAATTTCAACTATTTGCTAAAAAAAGAAAAAAGAGGGTAAGTCATACTTTCTCCGTATTTACTCATGAGTGAAAAAAGTGGAATAATGTAAAAAAATAAAATAAATAAATAAATAAATAAAAAGGTCAAAGGAAAATGAGATTAATCGGCCAAATTTTTGATCGTTAATGAGACTTGTTGGAAAGGATGGAAAAAAGTATTTAATTTATCTCTATGTTCAAATTATTCATTCATTCGTATCATTTTTACATATTGTGTTTAATGTATAAGTGGAAATATATTCATTTGTGATATGATATTGTTTGATTTCTCTTTTTAAATACAAAAAAATAAGTACTAATTCTATTGTATGTAATTCGTAACCAAAGAATATACTATCGTTAATGCGACTTGAACTTTACAATTTAATTTAATTTAATTAATAAAACTTAAGTGATATTTATAGTGTATACGTTAAACTGAAAACTAAACTAATACAGAGTATATATTCGGAGAAATTAAAAAAAAATAAAAAAAAATCGACTAAACAAGTGCTCAATTTTAGCATAGGTGTATTATTCATGTACGGAGTATAGTTTCACTCATATACTCCGTATTTATAACATATCACTTTGTTTGACACTTTATCTAGTTCAAATCACTAAAAATTTCAAATGATATGAGGATTAGAGTTGTCAATGGGGTGGGGTGAATGCTTGGGAATGGTACTCCCATACTCACATTCACCAATAAAAATCGACCTTCAACCAACTTCATCACTCGTTGTGGGTGATTATCTACCCTCCACCGCCCACCTAGTGTTTTCGACCTTGCCCATCTCCCGCCATATAATCACCACTCGCCCCAGACATGATACCCGCACCTATCAAATCAATGTATACTAAATAATTATTTTAACGAAAATTTTCAATGTATACAACAAAAATACACAAAACAAGCTTAGCATTATATCAATTTAGAGTATTGTAATCATATAATTAACATATTTTATTATTAAAATTATTAAAGTAAGACATGTGTGGCGAGTATAGATAAGAGACTAAAAGTAGATAAAGTTTTAGTGAAATTCAATCCGCTTCACTACTTATGACAAGTGATATATTGATACCCATCCCTGCTCCTTACCCACCAAACCATCCCCATATCCACCCTAATTGAGCCAATGCAAAGTTGTACTCGTATTCATCCATCCCAATCGATATTCCTAATGAGAATAATTATACAGACAAATCTTATTCTGTAGTTATTAAAAGTGTCACCTCTTAGAACTTGATTAATGTGATTAGAAGTACCTAGTACATAGTATTTCATCCATCCCAAAATAAGTGTCCCATTTCCATTGTACACTATTCACGTTAAGACCTTCAATTTTAATTTTCTCTCGATATATAAGTGTTAATATATTCATATGTGATCTTGTTTGATTAAATCTTTATGAGTTGATAATTAAAATCTAATTTTTACTTTTTCAATAACCGTAGCTAACGATATTTAACGCAAGAAGCGCGTTGGCAAAGTGAAAAAGAACTGCATTTTGGAGTTGAATGGAGGGAGTATTTTCCAAAATAAGTGTCCCTTTCATTCTAATTTTGATAAGTTTTAACAAATGATTCTTAATATTTTTTTAATTTTTATTCACACCTCTTAAATCCTCCCAAAATAGAAAGAAGACACTTATTTTAGAATGGATGGAGTATATGTTTATGTGCTCGATTTTGTCATTTATAAGGTTTGTAATAATGAAGGGTAATTATGAGAATGAGTTCGTCATTACTGTCTTGTAAACAAAGATAAAAATTAACCATTTGTTTACTCGGTACTAAGATAATACAATAATAGATTTTTCGCATAATCTAACAGATTACAATACGCCAGAACACTTCTTTAGTTTTTAACTTTTAACCTTTCACGACCGTAAATTAACGGTTACCATCAATTTAATTCTTAAGTTGACTACCCATTATCCTAAAAGTGCCGAGCCTTTTACTTTTTCTTGAAACCATTTACCGTTCCTTTTTTAACCATTAACATTTTAGCAATGAAGAAAGACGTGAATAGTCGTGAAAAATTATTCTAACGTTGATGCATGACCATAAACGAGGGCTTCATCTGCACCTTTTGTGATGGTTTATAGCCCAATAATCCATGGCCTGTTTAAACAACAATGCTTCGTTGTTCCAAGGCCTCCTACAAAAAAACATGTACCCACTACTATTATAAAGTTCTCCCGTCACCGTAAAACATTTCGAAAATACAGTCGATCACATGTGAGACTGTAGAATATTACCAAAACAATTGAATAATTATATTTTTGTGTGAAATGTCTTATAATAAATCTATCGTGAAACCGTATAAAATTTTATCTTGAAAAGAAATGTAAATCCACAATTTATTGAAATATTGAAGAGTGATACGGAGTACAATCTACTCCGTATATTACAACTATCACATCCGATAATACGTGCATAGGCTACTTTGTATGCACGCTTATGACGTGCGTATACATTTTGCCTTATTTCGTGCATATACATATATTTAGTAATGAATAATGATACATATATAACTCGTCCGATGGCGTCACTCGCAATTTAAAATTCAATGGAAAAGAAAAACAAACAAACGTTATTGTCATACTTATATGCTAATTATACAGATTATTTCATTTATCTCAAATTAAACTTCATATTAATCTTTATCAAAATTTCAGTTGCTTTATTTAATTTTTTTTTTAATTTTTTTTTTATCTTTATATAAAAACTAGTTTAATATTTTGTGGACGAAGGCACTTATGAAGAGCATTAAATTGCGACTCTAGAGAGTATAAAGTGAAGGAAGGTGAATTTACCACCTTCGTCCACCGGAACCACCCTCCCTTTGGCAATTGTAATAGACGGCGGAGACAGGCAAACCAAGATTGTAAAGTTCAAAGAAAATCTCGAGTGATGAAGTTTTGACGCCATCCCTGCATACACAGCTTTTGCTGTAAGTTGCTTGAACAACACGAATATGAAGCGATGTATCCCTATCGAAGGTCGTGGGTTCTCGTGAATAAACTACTTCATGCCCTGTACACATAGGTTCATGTAGAATCGCCACACACGGTACATACAGTGGTTTGTAAACACATACTCGGTACATAACATTAATATGTACCGCTTAAATTCATAGGATAATTACACTTTTATACTTTTATACTTATTTAGGATACATTAAACTCATTTTAGTCCATTTCATATTGGTACTAAAGTACTATTCAGAAAGTAGCTTTATAAATTTACTCATACTGTAATTTGCCTAGGGGATAATATCTTCAAGAGTCCCCTTCCTCAACTCGCCCTTGCCTTTAATTTTCAGTTCAATTCAAGAAAGACAAGTTTCATTAAATATTTATTTTACAAAATTTACACCAAATTAAGTTTCATTTCTTTGAAATAATTTCAATTTAGATCAACAAAATTAAGTAAAAAAGAACAAGACCGAGTTCGGTAAAAGTATCATATGCATACAAAGTATATTATGATATTCGCTTTATGTATTCTTTCATTCGCATGCGATATAACAGTATATCGAGTGAACAAAAGAATTTTTTAAAGAACGAAAATTATGATAGAATGACAACAATACGTCCTCAAGTGTAAGAGATATATACTTGGATGTGAGGAAAATGGAAATGACAAAATGGAATTCCCTTTGATTCACAAGGTTTTTATCATATTTCTTATCGGAATGATTTTTCAATTCTTATTATTTTCTTTTTTAGTCATCTTTTTACCCACAAAAATCAGACAAAATGTAGATCCTAATCTTTTATCCAACTACTCCTTAATAATTGTGCCAAAAACAAATAAAAAGAATATGGTAAATCAAAAAGAGTAAATATTAACAAATTTTTTTTTTTTTTTTTTTGTACTTTTAAATTCATTCCATTTTATTCTATATTAAGTGTGCTCTTTTACTTCCTATTATTAGCAATAATTTCAATACTCTATACGTAACTACGTAGTACTCCTTAGTTAAACATCTCGTCTCCCTTGCGACGGCTCTTTTTAGTCGCAAGTTGCAAAAAAGCACCCAACATTAATTTTGTGTGAAGACTAAAACAACGTCCAAAAAAGCACCCAACATTAAAACAAGACGACTTTACTTGGAATATAATATTGATTCGACGTTGTGTGTCCATTGTCCACCCAAAAATGTTGGATCATTTATGGTAAATTGATGTGTTCATTTTAGGTAATTGATTCAACTATTTCACAAGTGTCGTAGATTCGTAGAATCAACTATTCTTATCTAACCTTATCACTATGACACTATGGTTATGATCAGTACATGACTGAATGAGTAAAACCAAGTTTGTGAAACATTCATTGTACTAGGCATTACTAAGGTTCCGTTCTTTTCGATTTTGTAGAGCTGAATTTATAGGAACTGAACTAAACTTATAAAAACTGAACTTACAAGAGCTAAAATCAGTGTAAATTAAAGCTTAAAGAGACTTATAGAAGCTGGACTTTTAAAGCTGAAATTATAGAGCTAAACTGAACTTATAGGAGTTGAGCTGAACTAAACTTATAAGAGTTGAAATTTGAATTATAAGAAATTCTAAATTGCTCTCAAAATAACAGGGCCTAAAACCATCTTTATTGGTGAACTGTTGCAATTCACAACGCAAATAAAAAAGTCATTTGCTTTTTGCAGTCGACTGATTACTTCGCGCAGTCGACTTTTCTTTTCACTAATTACACTTAGCGATTTTCATAATTAATTTTTTTTATGTTATAATATTATTTTGAAAGTTTTGAATTTCAAATTTAAAAATTTTGATATTTTCATAAATTTCGTGAATTGTATTGTCGTTACATTTAGGTGATTATTTAATTTTTTGTAGTTACGCTTAAGAAAAATGAAATCCAAGGTTTTGTGTGTAAAAGTTATAAATTTAAAATAAAAGGTTAAAGATTAATAATTACGCACATAAAATGTAAGGTTTTAAACAATATCGAAATTAAAAAAAAAATGTGGACTTCCCCAAGAGACCCTCACTTTCTCCTGGACATCCCCAAGGGACCCTCCGCCTTCTCCCTGGACATCCCAAGGGACCCTCCGTCTTCTACCTGGACATCCCCAAGAGACCTGCGCCTTCTCTATGGACATCCCCGCCCGCCCCCACGCCATGTTTTTTTTTTCATTAGACGATTTTTAATTTCTATAAAAAATGTTATAGTTTTTCAAATGTCGAAATTTAAATCTTTCTATTATCAAATACACTATAAAAAACACAAATATATATAAAAGTATAAAAATTACCTCGCTCTCATCGCTTAATTCGTGGGACATTTAAAAAAAAAAAAATAAGTTTTTAGAATTTTTGGGCAGTGAGTGGATTTGTTTGAAGTGTAAATGAGTGGTGGGTGAAAAGATAAGGTTATATTGTATTTTTACTATTTCACTAATAACGTGTTTAAAATTACACGATTTTTCGTAAAAGTTTTAAAATTTTCAAAATAATAATTCGAAACTTAATAGATATTAATAACCTAAATAAATAATTATTCATTAAAAGCCTTAAGTGTAATTAGTGAAAATAAAGTTGATCAAGGCTAAGTAATCTGATCACAGAAAGCACATCCCGTATTTTTAAAAGTGGATAGAAGTAGTATTTAAATAATTTTTCAATTATTAGTACCCCGTATTTTTTTATGTAACTTTTTAACCCATAAAAATCAAATAAAAGGTGAATCTCACCACTTTACTCAATCACTCCTAATTGTGTCATTACAAACGATAAAAAGGATAAATCGGAGGGAGCACTACTAGTGCACTAAGATGAGAACCCATGAGGAAACTTTGCGATGATTTTATAAAAATTTAAAAAACTAATGTGTAAATTTATAAAAAATAAATAAAAAGAAAATACGAGTATTTCTTCAAATTTATCATTTCTTTTACTTTTTGAAAAAAAAAAATAATAAAATTATGTCCCCTTAAGTTCCATTTTTTATTATCCATTTAAACATGGCACAAGTATAAAAGAATATAAATTGTATTGATAACTTAAAAATCTAATGTAAAACGGCAAACTCAAATAAATTGCATGAATAAAATTTATGAAAATTTTGACAAATTTTTACAAATGAAAAAATTAGTGAAACTTTTTTTCATAATGTGTTTGGCAACATGAAACTGCAATTCAATTTTGAAATTGAGACAATTTCAATGTTTGAAAAATTCTTAGTAATTGAAATTGAATTTGCTCAATTCAATCACAATTGATGTTACTTCAATTTAACACCATCTCAAATTATATAATACGGAGTAGTTGGATAATTTTTTGAATTCTCCATTTTAATTTTTTCACACTTACAAGTTACAATAAAAAATATTCTAAAAGTCTATGATTGAAATATTTGCTATGTTTATTTTATAATACGTATCTTTATTCTACTAAATGAGAGTTTTTGCTGACATCATCGATGCCACATGTCACAATTCTATGCATTATTTTCCCGCCAAAATCTAATGCTTACATCATCCTTCATATTATATGTTTTTAGGTCTAAATTCATTATTTACGATTATTACTTCTTAATAATTATGCTCACACTTATATTATGCATGAAAAATAAATTGTTAACTTTATCAAGAATATATTTATACTAAATTAATTATTTACTTATTTTAGTATTTTAATTTTTGTTTAATTGCAATAAAATAGACAACTAAGTAAGTTAACCTTATTATTTTGTTTCTAATGCCATCTCTAAATATTCTAAATAAGTACTCCGTAATATATAAACTTTAAACTATACTATGAAATATTAAATCTATACACTATATAAAAAGAAGAAAAAAAAAATCATCTTTTCAATCAAAAATAAGTGTTGGGCATATATTTTACCTATAAAGTCTATAAATATAAAATATAATCACTTTATATATTTTAGTTTTTTTTTTAAGAGAATATTTATTTTTTCTATTGTTATATGAATATCTTAAATTAATTATTGTATTATTTTTCAATTAATTTATTACTAATATTTTTATTAATTAGAAGTAATATAATATCTATAAAAACCGTGCATTTATGCACGAGATCTAAACTAGTTATATATTAAAGACCATATTCTTGGAAAAGTATAGTACGTATATAGAGTAATTTTATTATGAGGCCGCCTCATAGACACATTATTATTCAATAATATAAACCCTAATTTAATTAAATGTCTTTCTTTTATCTAATTTTTAATTTTTTCTTACCTCTCAACCATTAATGTTTGTCACATGATTTATCTAACACATGTTTATATCATGTTTGACCATATTTTCATCTAACCATTAACCATTATATATTGTCGTCGATCTACAAGTATTTTGTTCAAACGTAATTGCATTACATATGAAAAATAACGTAATTATTCATCAAAAGTAACTATGAAGTCATTGTTTCATACTATGAAACGGCTTCACTATAGAATTTGTATAGTATGAATGTCAAACTTGTTTTCTAATTGAGATAAATACTTTTATATTACGTGAACAAATAATTTTGGGATCTATAAAATTATATTTTGGGATAAATACATTTATAATTTAGAAACAATTTATTCTTTGCGTGTTAATTATTTGTTTATCTTTTTATTTCGAGAATCGACACCAATTTGTTGGATTATTATGATCCAAAATATAAATTAAAATAGTAGTCAAATGGTTGTTTTATAATTATTAGTTAATAGCTATAAATTCCTAATAAATATAATGTAGTTAATATGTCATTTAGTGTTTACGAATATATTTAGTCTACTAAGTTGCTCTATACATCTTAGGCTATATAAAGACTTAGTTGTATATTTATCACTTGAGCAAGTTTAATATAATTAACTTCTCCCTTTTCTCACTAATTATATTCCCCCTTAAAATTCTACATGGTATCAAAGCTATCTTAAGTCGAGAAGGTTGACATAATCGTCACCTCCGCTTAAGTAGCCAGGTTCGATTCGAAAATGGGGCGTTAAAAAAATGGTGAGAAAAGTCTCTATGAGAGAAATGAAAAAAAATAAAAATTGAGAGATAGAGAGATGTGCTCTATTAAATTTGGTAGAGGTGAAATGGCTCTACACAATGTTTGGTGAAGAGATGTGCTTCACAAGTATGGTGAGAAGTGCACCATAAATAAAGAGGTGCAGAAAAGGGCTCCATCGATAATCAGTTTTTGGAGAGACGTACTCCAAATGAGAGTTGGTTATAATGCGCACCAACAAGAAAGTGACGAGAAGTGCGTCACAAAGTGAGTGACGAGAAGTGCGTCACAAAGTGAAGATAAGGGCTTTACAAATTTGATCGAGCAATATATGTATTTTAGAGTCCATGCAAGGAGGCTCAATTTTTAGTCTCGAAAGGAGACTATGGTTAAAGTTGGGTGTGGAGCCTAACATGTGCGGGTGCGAGAAGGATTGCATACCGTTTAATGGTAGATTGCTCATCGACGGAGAAAGCAAGAAATTGGCAAAGGTCGTCGAAACGACTAGTATAATTTGACATGGCTGAAAGTCGAACGAAGATCCGATATATTTTGGATCAAGGGGGTGTGTTGGATTATTATGATCCAAAATATAAATTAAAATAGTAGTCAAATGGTTGTTTTATAATTATTAGTTAATAGCTATAAATTCCTAATAAATATAATGTAGTTAATATGTCATTTAGTGTTTACGAATATATTTAGTCTACTAAGTTGCTCTATACATCTTAGGCTATATAAAGACTTAGTTGTATATTTATCATTTGAGCAAGTTTAATATAATTAACTTCTCCCTTTTCTCACTAATTATATTCCCCCTTAAAATTTTATTTGTATTAACAAAAAGTTCAAAAATATAGATAGTTATGATTAAATTAGAAAATGTTAGGCAGTCGTTTGCCAAATGGTGTAAAGTTTAGATAGTAATTAAAAAAAAAAACTAAGAAAAAAACCAATTCAGTGTGAGTCACAATAAGCTTATAAGTTGTGTAAGTCAGCTTTATTTGTACTTAATTATATATTTTTTGTACCATTTTAGTAATAATAATTATTAATCGTAATAACTGAATTTTTTTTAGAACTCGATTTTTTTCATGTTTTTGTACACTTTTAACTACAATTTATACTCTGGTCTTACATTAATTTAGTGTAAGGCTAGTCTAACATGAGACTTATGGTAAGAAAAAGGACCAAACATGTATTTACAGCCATAGCAAATAGACTGAGCAAAGCTCAAGATTAAAGAGAGAAAACTTACCAAAGGTTACACCAGTAGTTCCTGGAATATTAGTCACCAACCTTCAGTCCATACAAACAATTGCATCAAATTAGAAGCCACCAAATACATATATTATCTCTAATTCTACTTACTCTCCAATCATTTCGAGTATATATACTATAACTGTCGTGTCAACTTCTTCCATACATCTTTTAAAAATAAAAAAATTTCGTGAAATTTATAGTATGAGAAGTACTCCATACTATGATTGACCGGAAGTCAACTGTGACAAATATACACAAAGTAATGTTTTACATTATTGCGATAAAAGGAACATATATACGGAGTATAAAGAAAAGGTAAATAATTTCTTATTTGCACTTTAAATTTTACTCATATCGGAGAAATGAGTACTATTAATAATTTAGTATAATTAATTTCCAAATTCCAAAATAGTACTCACTTGGTCCAAGTATATATAGAGTAGTTTACGTCTGGTTTAGAATATTAGAAAAAATGCCAAATATATCGCATAAAATATGATCATACGAGATCATTAGTACATTAAAAATATACAGTATATCAAACATTAAGAATTTATACGTAATATTCCGTATTATATACCTCAAGATCGAAAAACGGATATTGGCTAACATATACTCCCTCTATTCAATTCCATTCATGGCATTACACTATTTGGCACTATTTGAAAGTTTGAGGAATCTTTGAAATTATGTGAAATACATAAATGAAAATATTACCATGTATGATCTTGTTTAATCCGTCTTCGTAAATACAATAAGTATATCAAAAATTTATAATTTTTTATCAAGTACAACTAAAGATTTCGAATTTACAAAACGTGCGTTGGCAAATGTGTCTTGACATCATGCCCTGGATGGCATTGACTGAAGGGAGTAATTAATTAAAAGCTAACGCAAACAATCGATTGGAACAAAAAAAAAAAAAGAATAATACTCCCTCCATTCAATTCGATTCACAACATTTCACTTTTTAGGCAAATGTCGGAACGAAAATATCTACAATTTCACTTGATAAAAAAAATCTAAAAATTGGATATAATATTGTACCCATAAAGACGAATCAAACAAGATCACACACGACTATATTTTCATTTATATCATTTTAATTTCAAAGATTCCCGACATAGTTGAATAGTGTCAATAAAGCAAATGTAGTGTATGGAGTTGAATGAAAGGAATAGATATTAAAATGAACGAAGAAGAGGGAAAAATATCGAGTAACAGCATAGATATGTTTGAAAAAAAGGTCGGTAGTGCGTGAAAGACGATAAAGTGAGATAAAATAATGAAAAATATCCAAATTAAAAGCAAGTCGTAATCGTAGAGTATTACTTGCATGTCGAAAGATAGATCGATGGGGCCACTTTACGTACACACTGACTACTACATTTGTTGTTGATAATTAAGATGCATACTCTCTTCAACATACATAGACTTATTTTCCAACACCATACGTACGTAATGTTTCATATATACTCCCTCCACTCATATAAATTTTTAAGTTATTCCGACGCTTTGAATTACTATCTGATTGTTTATTATTGTGTGTCTGATTATTATAAGCGTGTCACGATAATCATGATACTTTGACTAAATTTCGATAAGACAAAAAAATTATTCCTTCTAGTTTAGTTACTTGTTTACCTTTCTGGAAATAAGCGAAAATCGACGTTTTTTATTTTATATACTCCATCTGTCCCGGTCATTTGTTTGCACTTTTCATTTATGGTTGTACGGGTCATTTGTTTACCCTTTCCATTTATAGGTGCATTTTGGTCATTTGTTTATGAAGTACTTTTTATAAAGAGTAAATTGACGATTACATCCATGGTTTATTATCAACTTGAAACTTACATCCACATTGTTTTTGACTTTGTAACTACTACCACTATGTTTGGTTCGGTTAATGATTAATTACTACCATGTACGGACCCGAAGCTATGAAGATTGAATCTGAGCCGTTGATCTTTGTAGGGGCTCTTAAATGATTAATTTACTTCCCAATTTACCCCTGACTTACCATTTTCCATCCTTTATGTTTATGTGTTTTTTTCTCAATTGAAGGTAAACTAAACTATATAAAGTGTAAATTAACCTAATTTAAAGCTACAATAAATCGTTTTTCAAAATTGGGGACGAAAACAGAAAACCACCACTAAAATTCATCAAAAAAGCATGAAATTGACATACCTTCTCGAGATATGAACAATACCCACGATTTGTCGACAGCTAATTCATGAAGAAATTCGTGGTGGATGTAAATAAGTTCATTAATTTTGTGGTGGATGTAAATAATTATTTGTTAAAATTAACAAATAATGAGGAAGGAAGGGAGAGTAAAAGGAGGGCAGGTGAAAGTAAAGGTATTTTAGACTTTTCAAGTGGTTTTTTAGGTTCGGATTAAATATGGTAGTAATCATTAACCGAACCAAACATAGTGGTAGTAGTTACAAAGTCGAAAACAATGTGGATGTAAGTTTCAAGTTGGCAATAAACCATATATGTAATCGTCAATTTACTCTTTTATAAATGTATTTGGTGACCCATGTGTGGAGTGGACCCAACTATCTATTTTAGCCATTTGCTTTACGCAGTTGGCTAATTACTTCGCGCAGTCGGCTTTTCTTTTCACTAATTATTACACTTAGCGATTTTCATAATTAATTTTTTTTATGTTAGTAATACTATTTAAAAGGTTTTGAATTACAAATTTAAAAATTTTGATATTTTCATAAAATCCGTAAATTTTATTGTCGTTATACTTTGGTGATTGTTTTATTTTTTTTGAGTTACTCTTAAGAAAAATGAAATCCCTTGTTTTGTATTTTTCATTAATTGCAATAAATTGATATTTTTTTTAAAAAAAAAGTAAACTACGACTAATTTTAAAGTCGGAAAACAAAACGGTCTAAATAAATTAAACCAAAAGTGGAAACCCTCACCTCACCTCACCAAATACACACTCATGGACATCACCAAGGGATCCCATGCCAGGACATCACCAAGGGATCCCACGCCATCTCCAGGGACATTACCAAGGGATCACACGCATTCTCCAAGGACATCACCAAGGGGTCTCACGCCTACACCATGGATTACCCCACCCGCCCCACGCCATGTCCCATATTCGTTTTTTTTTTTCTTCTTCGTCGATTCTCATTTCTAAAAAAAAAATAATCGTTTCTCCGGTGTCGAAATTAAAAACTTTCTATTATTAAATACACTATAAAAAAAATACAAATATATATATAACTATATAAGTATAAAAACTACCTCGCTTAATTCGTCGGACATTTTTCAAAAAATTAGTTTTTAGTTTTTGGGTATTGAGTGAAGTTTTTGAAGAGTAAATGAGTTGTGGGTGAAAAGATAAGATTATATTGTATTTTTACTATTTCGCTGATACCGTGTTTAAATTACACGATTTTCCGTAAAAGTTTTAAAATTTTCAAAATAATAATTCGAAACTAAATAATTGATATTAGTAACCTAAATAAATAATTATTCATTTAAATCCTTAAGTGTAATTAGTGAAAATAAAACTCGACCGCGTGAAGTAATTAGCCGACTGCGTAAAGCACATCCCCTATTTTAAAGCAAGTCGAACCTCATCTGTACTTATATTATTACGAGTATTATTTTTAGTTTTTTTCTTTTATCTCTCTTCTCACTTAGATAAATGTGTAGAAAGTAAACGTAAACAAATCACTGAAACAATGGGAGTACAAATAATTTCTAAACCAATTCTTTAGCAAAATCACCTAGCTACAGCTATTATCCCTTTCTATCTCATCGATTTTTGAGTATTAAAAATTATTTTATAGGAAGAAACGGTCACTTTGTGTACCTTTTATAAATTGAAAGGTAACCAAATGATTAAATCAAATGGAGTAAAACCCTACACAAAGTAATCGTGTCCTATATATTCTCTCACGTGTTAGGCACGACAATGTATCCTCGATAAGTCAGAATAACACATAATTTCGAACGATTTGTCAACTTTTCAAAAACTTTGTTGACATGTTTGAAATGAGGAGAGTATAAAAAAAGAGTACATGTTACGGTGCTAACTGATAACAATCCGAATTCCGAAACGAAAGGGTTTCACGTACCAATGAAGATATTCTCTTAGAGTTGGATCACTTGGGCTAGGAGCATCAGGATCAACCATCACCTACATAAGAAATGCACAAACATGAAATTAACTTGGCTCATCATTTATAACCTACCTATATATGGAGTAAATTTAAAAGCTAAGGTAATTTAATCAGCAAAACTAAGACACATAGACATGTTCAAAATATGACATAAATGCATGGTACGTAGTCGATCTCGATTACGATTGTCGCAGCTTAATCTCGCTAAACACGACATAATTACGACAAAGAAAATTCTAAAAAATTAAGGATATCGATCTTATGCTGTAAGACCAACAATAAATAAAGGTATATCAAATAAGTTGATTGCCGAGCTGCAAGATTCATCAGTCTTACACGTACAATTCGTAACTTAAAACCGTCTTTTTTTTTTTTTTCGAGACGACTTACCAAAGTGTAGAAAGCCCTGAGATCATCACCACCAACTTCAACCGTAGGTTGAGTAACAACTTGAGAAGGCCTAAACTCACAACCATTGTTGACATCCCTACCACTATAGCTAACCCTCAAAGTAACGGACCTCGTAAAGGGTTCCAAAACATCCCCAATCACTCTTCCAACAACTAGAGGATCTCTCGAGCTCGTTGCTCGAGGCGGCATGTTTCACAAAATCACAGTTAAAAGAAACGGTCTTACACGCGCGCACACACAGACACACAGAGAGAGAACTAAAACCTAATTGAGAGAGAAATGGTGTGAGAAAACAAGATTATGATAGCGAAGGCTTTATATAGAGGCATAGAGGACAATTTTGCATTGTCATGTTGCCTCTCAATATATATAGCATATGTTCAGTGTATGCCCTTTTATTTTTGTTTTTCTAGGGTAACAAAAGAAAATAAAAAATCTAAAAAAGGGATAAAAATATAAGGTGGACCCCACTTAGGCACTTACTTTAAGTTTTCAAGTGGTCTAGGGCATATAGGTGGGCCCAGGGTTCAAAATCTCGGCCGTGACGTCTCGTCTCGGCCGATAAGTATCGGACTCGGACGCCGGCGAGACGAGATTGGCCGAGATTTAACGGGTACTTTCAAAAGACGCCAAAATCGGCCGAGATCACCGAGTCAACTCGGGAATCGGTAGTCTCGTCCGATATGACCGAGATTCGACAGCACCATCTTTAATTTTTTTTTTTTTCTGACAAAGTTTCAATAATAGAAAAACAACAAAAAAACTTTAAAAAAGCTTTCAAAACTGAAATCATTGCAATGTATTATTTTGTTCGATTTCTTCTATAAAAGCGTCAAATAAATCATATTAACACCATCAAAATTAATAAACAAAAACATAAAAATTACCTTATTATTTCAGTGATCTTTTCCATATTATTCTTGAAGATTATTAAGGTACTTTGTTCTAAGTTTTTCATTTATTTTGCAGGGATGATTTGGGAAGGATTAATTTTTTTTTTTTTGATTTAATGGAGAATTGGGAAGATGAAGTGAAGAAGACGAATGTGCATTGTGGGAATGGGGTCATGGGGTGTTAATTAGAAACATGTGATGTGTCAGTAACTTTTTTGTTTTAAATTTATTATTGTTAATTGTTAATTTATTATTGTTAATAAATTAAAACATGTGGTGTGAATGTGTGATAAAAATAACGTGGCTCCTTGGTGAACTCATAATTTTTTTTGTTTTTTAATTTATTATTGTCTATTGTCTATTTGTGTTAAACTGTTAATTATTGTGTTAGTGAATTTATTTGATTAATAGTTAATTAGTTATAGTTATTTTTTCTTAATAATTACTCCGTATTATCACTATTTGTTACGTAATAATTATAATGGTTATTAATATTATTATTATTATTATTGTTATTATTATTATTATTATCAAAGTATCAAACTAATGAAAGAAAATTACTTATAACGAATTAACAATAATAAATTTGATAAATATTTGTATCATTTTATATAATTTTATGCTAATGATAAAAAAAACTACTTGCTAAGTTATAACGAATGATAAAAAAAAAAAACTTCTATAGTATTATTATCTTTAATCAACCAATAGAAATTAAAAGACGATATAATAACATGTCGAATTTTTAAATGTATGTGTAATTATTAATTTATTCTTTTGAAATTTTTCATAAGATGGTTAACAATGAAGACGTTGCATGGCAATTTGGAACTAAACTTGATCCGGCGGGTCGAAGAAGTCAATGTTTATTTTGCGATAAAAAAATAAGTGGAGGGGTTACAAGGTTAAAGGAACATTTGGCTCACAAGACAGGAAATGTTACCGCTTGTCGTAAAGTTTCTCCCGATGTTCGAAAAGAAATGTGGAATCTCCTGAATGATTTCAAAGCAACAAAGAAAGACAAAGAAAAACGTGTTAGAGAATTTGAAGAAGAATTAGTAAGTTCATATCGTGGTAATGAAGATGACGATGACGATGACGATGACGACCTGCAATTAGAACATGCTAGGCATCAAAGTCGAATGCAGCATCAAATTGACCAACGTCGTCAATACGAACAAAATGTCGTTGGTGCCGGAGGGAGTAGATTAAACCCACAACTTCGTCGAGCAGGATCAGTCCAAGAAACAACTATGAGGAGGGGTGGTAAGTTTGAGCCTAGTAATACCCCGACATCTAGATTACTGGCAAAGTCATTGACCTTGAGAAAGACTGTCAAAGCGTAAACAATCAAAGATTAGCAATCGATGGTTGAAATAGGCGAAGAAGAAATTGATCAAAGCTTGGGGGAATTTTATGATTGATACAAATATTCCATTTAGAGCTGTAGAGTCTCCATATGCAAATCCATTGATGCAAACAATACGTGAAGTTGGTGATGGAGTACGAGCTCCTACAGCGTATGACATAGCTGAGGTATTTCTAATTTGAACATCTATCTTTATAATTCTAATGCTATGATTTCGTATTTAATTTAATTTTTCAACCAGGTATATCTTCCGGAAGCTTACAATAGTATGAAAAAATACATTGAGACCCTTGTTCCAATATGGGATGAAAGAGGTGTAACAATAATGTGTGATGGTTGGACAGGCCCAACCAACATGCACATTATTAACTTTTTAGTGTACTCAGTACGTGGCACCGTCTTTCATAAATCTATTGATGCTTCTCATGTTTTGCGTAAGGATGCAAACTACTACTTCAAACTTATGAAAGATGTAGTAGAAGAAATTGGTCCGCGTAGAGTGATTCATATAGTTACAGATAATGAGGCTTCTGTTAAAGCGGGTGGCAAAAAGTTAATGGAAGCCTATCCACACATATATTGGACAGCTTGTGTAGCTCATTGTCTTGATCTTCTTTTAGAAGATTTGGGTAAGAGGAAAAACATTCATATAGTGATTGAACAAGCTAAAAAGGTAAGTAGATTTGTTTACCATTATAAGTGGGTATCTAATTACATGAAAACATTTACCGGAGGAAGGGAGTTACTACGCCCAAATGTTGACTCGGTTTGCTACAAATTTCATTATGTTAGAAAGTCTTGTAGAGCACAAGATTGCATTGCAAAATATGTTTAATTCACCCGGTTGGCTAAATACTAGATATTATGATATTGATGACAATGCCGTGGAAATCCGTGAGTTGTTCTCTAGAAGTCCATCACCTGAAGTAGCTAAATTTTGGGAGAAAGCGGATGAAATTATAAAAATTCAAGCACCCATTGTCCGGGTATTAAGGTTAGTTGATGGAGATCATCAACCCACGATGGGGTTTATCTACGAGGCGATGGAACGATGCAAGTTAGCTATTAGGGATACTTGTTCTAGTTATAGGCAATATTGGGCTATGATCGATAAAAGATGGGAGTTTCAACTTCACCAAGATCTACATGCTGCAGGTAATATGTCGTATTTATTAGTTAGATATTTAGATATTTAATTATTATTGATTGGTTTATTTATGTTTATGTGAAGGATGCTACTTTAATCCCCAATTCTTGTATGGAGTAACTACAATTGCAACAGACAAAGAAATAAAGAAAGGGGTTAAGAACGTCATTGAAAAACTGGCGCCGGATGTTGACAGTCAAATTAGAGCATCAACCGAGGTTAGTTAATCAATAATATCTGATGATGAATGTTTCCTATAGTGTGTGTTTTTTCACTAATTTAAGAATTTTAATATTTTATAGTTGTTCATATACGAGCAAAAGATGGATAGTTTTGGAAGTAATGTGGCTGAGAGAGCTGTAAAGCAAATGGATCCAGGTACTAATTTGTTTTGAAAATCAAATAATCTATAAATTATATCTGAATTTAATTGTTATGAATTTTTTTTAAATGCAGCTACATGGTGGTCAATGTACGGTGATAGTGCTCCTACTCTTCAGGCAATAGCTGTTAAGGTGTTAAGTCAAACCACATCATCTTCTAATTGTGAAAGAAATTGGAGTATGTGGAGTTTGGTTCACACTAAAACAAGAAATCGTTTGAAGTACAAAAAACTTCACCAGATTGTGTACTTGCGGTACAATATGTGGTTACAAAGAAAACAACAAATGAGGCGAAGCGAAAAAGAGATTGCCGCAAGTTTTGATCCGATAAACCTTGATAATATATATGATTGTTCCGATCCACTGAATACTTGGTACGAAGAAGAGCCATTCAGTCAAAGTGAAGGAACATCATGGATATATGTCAGTGATGATGAGAATGATGTCGGTTATCGGGAGGCTGGTGAAGGAAGTAGTAGAGTCATTGGTCCACCATTCACATATCATAACAAGGGTACACGTTCTAGCAAATCTGTGAATCCTCTGAGCAGTGTCGATGTAGATGAGGATGACGATGAAGGTGGTGATGACAGTGGAGGTGGGGACGACACTGGAGGTGGTGGCGGTGGTGAGTATATGGACTCATACGGGGGTCAACTTAATCAATTTTCAAATTTTGACGACCATCCTCCTGGTTTTACAGAGCACCTTCAAATGGCACATCAAGGGTATGGCCTTCAACGAAAAGGGAAAGGTGTTGTCAATGACTCGAATACTAATGATTTCTCTTGGCAAGAACTATCTAGAAATGCTGTACCAAATGAGTCAGTAGGTTCAAACATGAGCAATTATTTTCCATATTATCCAAATTTTGAACCACCGAGATATGAATCATCTAGTGGGTATGACTCGACAACCAACTCCCAGGGAATAAATATCTATAATCATGGCAACATCAATTACGGGGATACGCATTATCATAATGCCTCTTTCTATGGTTCAGATACTAATTCGACCCGTAGTGGTTGGGAGAGCCAATGGAATCCAAATGAGTCATCAAGAGGAATGAATACTGGTTCATTTTTTAATGAAAATCAAGATCATAGATATGATGAAGGAATAGAAAAACCACGTCACTCATTTTTTTATTGATATTATCCCCAAGTAGCAGTTGCTGAGATCACGGTTTTTATTGTTTAATTAATTATTATTTTGTCTTTCTAGGGTAGTATTGTACGAAGACTTGAAATTTGTACGTCATTTAATAAATTGTAATAATAAAAGTACAACTTTTATCTATTTTCGGTGTAATAGAGGACGTCTTTGTGAATTTATTGTGAAATCTTTAATTTTCTTTTTAAACTCAAAGATAACTACTTCCTCCATTCCGTTTGATTCTATACGTTTGACCAAAACACGGTAATTAAGGTAGAAGAAAATCAAGTGGGGTAGATAATGGAATTACTTAAATACCCCTACTTTATTGTTTGCAAGTGGGTTGAGTGGGTATTAGTGAAGGGTATATTGGTCTTTTAGTTTAATAAAGTAAAGACTAAAATAGAAATGTATAGAATTGATTGGAATTTCCGAAAAAGGAATATGTATAGAATCAAATGGAATGGAGGAAGTATGTCTATACACACGACATCAGATAAAAGTCTACTTTAATAGTGTAATAGAGGACATCAGAGGGCCCCAAAAAAAGTAAAGTGCTTCACAATCAAATCAAGTTCATTGCATGACTCGTGCGTAAGTCATTTACTCATTTGGTCAACAAACAATGATTACGGTTCGATTTCCCAGTCGTTAACGTTTACCCTTTACTGGTAGATGACTAGACGGTCTAAAAATATCACTGCAGAGTACTCCCAATATAATTTTAGAGGACAACTACTGATTTATTTGGGTCTACTTTCACTTATTTCCTCTTTCCATTTTCATAAGGGGCCAATTACTCCAATCTAAATTCTTTCACCATTTGAACGCCTATACGCATAAATTGTACCGACCGAGATTTTCATCCGACTCTCAAAAACGTTGTTCTATACATATTTAGACATAATATGACATTATAAATACATGTATATAAAAATATCATTAAAAAACCTTCTAAAACAAAAATCAACCGCGACGAGCGAGTTACAGTCCGAGACAAGCGATTCAAGGCCGATACCGAGACACCGCGACCGCAACCGCGATCGCGACCGATACCGAGATTTAAAACCCTGGGTGGGCCCCTGCACATAAATTTCAACCAATAGAGATATAGATCAGGATACTTCTTACTTCTTAGACAAGTATTTTGGATGAAAAAGTCTCACTTGAGTTGAAGGAATGAAGCCATGGACAAAAATATAACACAAGTAGCAAACTTCATGAAAATGGCGTTTTTCATCTTTGAGTTTCTAATATTTGGTAGAGTTCATTCCTACATATTGGATTACGCTGCGCTGACTCGATCGCTTATTTAGTTAAAAGTTTTAAATTCCACATATCGACAAATTTTAGTACTATACTGACACAAACCAACTCGATCTGTCAAATGATTGGAAGATGCAAGACCAGTTTGATATCTTGTCACAAATCAATTCAATCAAAAGTTTAAAATGAAGGCATAAGGACTAAGATTGATTTTATATTCTAACAAATACGATGTGAATTGCTTTTTATCAAGCGTGGAGGGTTTACTGTATACAGAAACGATGTAATACAAAAGTTACTTTGATCAATTTTGTAACAATCGGGAACTTCGAGATATCGTAGGAGCTTGCACGTACTAAGCTCAATTTGCCTACCAAAGCGGCATGGTAGGAGCTTGCACTAAGCTCAATTGGTCAGTTTTCAACATGGACAACAATTACATGTTTGTATAGAGATTTAAAAATCCTTCGTAACAGTGAAAAACACTTCATCAGTGGAAGTTACAACGCCAATATTACGTGCTACAATGTGGCTCTGTAAGTCGCAACGCCCTCAACGAAATTTAAAATGGCTAAATAATCTAGACTGTTACAGTGGATCAATGAAAGACGAGAAAAAACCATAAAGATTGCACAAAGCACAGACAAATAGATTTACGTGGTCTACTATCGATGTATTATATGTAAAATATATATATATATATATATATATATATATATAGAAATATATATATATATATATATATATATATATATATATTAGATGCGAGACCCCATGATAGTCCTCCGAAGTGATAACTAATAGATTCAAGGATGTATCCAACATAAACATAAGATACGAGTTACAAAGACACAAAATAAAGCACAATAAGACTCCTTTCCACAAACATTATCAGAGTAACATATGGTAATCTCATTGGATTGTTAACTGGGGATCATTACAAGTTGCAACATAAAACAAAATAAGGGCAATCATTTCCAAACTAACTAAGTGGTATAGGGACATGTGTAAATTTTAGGAAAAACCGTCTTTCACAAAGAAAGTTGAAGATCCGTTTCCAAATTCATAAAAAGCGACTGGTGTGTGGTGAGTGATGAGATTTGAACCCGTTTAATCTTTGGTCACAAAGCTCTAAACCTCTAATATCATGTCAAGAACCAACTCAACCAAAAGCTTAACCTAATGGTTGGAAGTCCAAGATCAATTCGCTTAGTTCCTAACTTTAGCAAAAGATTAAGCTGATGGTTGAAAATTTAAGACCAGTTTTATATTGCTATAAATTCCACTTTGATATGGAGGGGTGGTGAGTGATGAGATTTGAACCCGTGTAATCTTTGGTCACACTACAGCTCTAATATCATGTCAAGAACCAAGTCAACCAGAAGCTTAAGTTAATGGTTGGAAGCCCAAGATCAATTTTATACTTTAATAGTTTGAACTCGTACGTAACTTCAGGTAACAAAGCCCTGGTATCATGTCAAAAAACAACTCAACTAAAAAGTTAAACCGATTATTGGACGTTCGAGAACAATTTTATACTCTAGCGTTGATGTTCATAGAAATGGTCAAATGACGTCTTACAGCAAAAATCAAGAAAAAGTTTATACTATAGTGAAAATGAAGGAATAATATTTTTTTCAAATTCAATTTTTCTTCCTATCAAATTTTCAAAAATCTTAACCGTAATTGTGTTAAAAGTTACTCCATAAAAACAATCTTAATAAAATGAAAATATATTTATAGTTCTTATAGAATATTTTTCATAAAATTACAACACCGCTGTCGTACTATCTGAAAAGCATGGTCAATATAGTTCGTATAAAACTTTTAAAAGTAATTGAAAGTATTCTAGACAATTTAATACGGAGTACTTAGAAAAGAAACCCTGAGATTCAATAAGTATTATTTTCAACTTACAAGAGCTAATTCATAGAAGTTGAATTTATAGGAGTTGAACTGAACTTGTATACGAGTTAAGATGAATATATTGCAGGTTAAGAGAACTTTCTGTCTGAAAATTTTTGCTTGTTACGTTGGAGGTGAGTAAAAATTATAAGAGTTGAGCTAAATCTATAAAAATATTGCCAAACTAATTAAAATTTCAGCAAGTCTTACTTAAGACGAGTTATCCGTCTTAAGCTTAAGACGGATCAAGTACTCTCATACTTGCACATAAAAAACAAATCTATTACTCCCCCCATCCCAAAATATAATAATTGTCCCCTTTTACCTAAACTTTGGATTTATAGTGTGTTCGGATAGGTGGATTTGATTTGAAATTTTGGATTTGATCCAAATAACTTGTTTGGCAAAATACAAATATTTGGATTTGAATTTGAACAAAATTCATCCCTACATCCATCTAAGCTTAAATATAGAGATTTCAAATTCAACCCCCACATGAGGCCACACCA
The DNA here is from genome assembly GCA_023091065.1 of Dianthus caryophyllus. Taxonomy (NCBI): domain Eukaryota; kingdom Viridiplantae; phylum Streptophyta; class Magnoliopsida; order Caryophyllales; family Caryophyllaceae; genus Dianthus; species Dianthus caryophyllus. The sequence goes on from CM041519.1 coordinate 6,591,869, forward strand.
TGTTATTTGTAAATTCCACATTTCATAATCTAGATTTGAAATGAGAATTTTCAAATGAAATCATGGTTCCCAAACGCTACCTTAATGAATTTAGAAAAATGTTACTCTCCTCTCTTAATCTTGACAATATTTTCTTATAATTCCAATTTTACCCTTAAACTAATATGGTTGAGAAAACTTGAACAAATAAATACATATTCCCACAATGAGGATGACCTAAGGGTAATTTAGTAACTTTTCCAAAGGGGACAATTATTTTGGGATGAAAGGAGTACGTCGTTTCTATCCACTTGTCTGTCGTCTTATTCGCAGTGGCGGCCCCAAGGGGGGGCCAATGGGGGCACGGGCCCCCCTACTATCCAAAAATAAATACAATTTGGTGCGTTAAGTTACACTAAGATTGTGTAGCACAGTTGGTAACCTTTATCATTTTTGAGTTAGAGTACAAGGGTTCGATTCTCCTTGAGGGCATTTTCATTTTTCAATTTTGCATCACATATTTTTGCAAATGCTATGGTCCAAGATCTACTAATTGAATGGCCCAATAATAGTACTCCCTCCTATCCATCCATTTGTTTGCACTTTCCTTTTTCGGAATGTTCATTCATTTGTTTGCATTTCTTTTTATGGAAAATATTTTATCTTTCAAAACCAACTTTATCTTCACTTTTTACTCACATTACACTCTTATGTGTATGTTTCTTAAAAACCGTGCAAAAAGTGATGCAAAGAAATGAATGGATAGGAGGGAGTATTTATTTATTGCCCACTATCTTTAACATACATTTTTTTAATGTTTTAAAAGTATCAAATACGGAGTACTTTTTTTGGAGGTAAAAAGTGTATATATATAATTTTGTTATTTACTCCGTATTTATTTATTTACTTAAATTTGACTATTATAATTGTCTCCTAAAAGCAGTATAATTGTTTATTTTAATTTTTATATATAGGAGTATGGTTTATACTTTTATTTGTTTTTTGTAGCTATTTGGCTTTATTGATTGTAATTGTTTGAAATCTTGTATTTTGTATATTATGGTATATTAATAATTTTTATGTGAAATATCTCAATCTAACCAACAAAAATATTTTTAGCAAAGTATTCAATATTTAAAGTTATACAAATTTCATACTATTTATATCACCAAAGTCTTCCGAAAAATTTCACCGCATTGATATGTTTTCGTAGGACTTGTAAAAAAAAAAAAAAATCGAAATTGTGCCCCCCCAACTCCTTAAATCCTGGGTCCGCCACTGCTTATTCGTAATACTTGACCCGTCTTAATTTAAGACGGATATACCCGTCTTAAATAAGAATTTATGTTAAACTTTATATTAATATTAATTTTAACTTTTTTTTTAATTTCATGCCAAATAAAATGTATTTCCTACCCCACGTGTAACTAGTATCTACTTGTCCTTTTCATAAGAAAAGAGTAAAATTTCAGGAATGAGGAGATACATGAGAAATTATTACGCAAGAATCTTATTCCAAGGGAAGGAATAATAGGGTCATCAGTTGAAGGATTTTTAAGCAAAGAGGCTATTTATAAACCCACTAGTCACTAGTAATTTCCACGGGATTTATATAAGAAGCCAAATAAAAAACATCACTTTATTTTTATTTACGGAGTAATTATTAAAGAGAGTTTGGTCTTGTCTAACTCTAAAAACACCGTATTGTACTTGTATATGGCTATATGCCTTTCAAAATCACCAGTTTCACACGCAAATAATTACTCCCCTACACTTTATATCGAGTTGAAATTCTTTGTCCCGATTTGTGTTTCATCTTGTGTCCCACTACGTTCTTCTTTCGACACATCATCAGCTAATCATGCATCGTTAGTATTTTGTTCATCATTCTTATTATGTGTCAAAAGATTAACTGAATGGGACACAAGATGGAACACCAAAGTAGGACAGATCGAATCTGAACTCCTCTATGTCATCAAAGTCATAGTTACTCAGACTCTTTGATACGCTGTCGTGTTTGACACGTGTCGGAGTGTCGGACACGGCTATATTCCGTGAAATTTTCAATTTTTTGGTCTAAAATGAAGTACCGAAGTGTCGTGTCGTGTCGGACACGACACGTGTCTGACACGCGACATGGTAGCTAAGTGAAGTGTCGGAGTAACTATGATCAAAGTCATCAACCATAACTTTCCTTCATTACGTAGAAAAGAGTACTAAAATCAACTTTCATACGTGTATAAAAAAACAGAAATTAAAAAAAAAACGAAATTTTTATAAATTTAAAATCCCGAAATATAAAAAAAAAAACGAAAAAAAATAGGGGAAAAAAAGAGATAATTAAAAAAAAAAAAAAAAAAAAACAATCTAATATTCACAATTTCTCATTCTAACATAAACATAAACAAATATAATAAATTCGAGAAGGGTTTTTTGTTAACAACTACCTAAAGTTTACGTCATTTGTCATACGACTACCTAAAAATTTAATCATAACTACCTAAACTTTGTTATTTTTTGTCAGACAACTACCAAAATGAAAAAATCCGATATTTGGAGTCAAACTCCGGCGTTGACTAATCTTTCACACGTGAGAACTTCCAGCAGCACTGATATAAACCTCTCCCCCATCTACTTCTCATTTATTTACACTCATTCATCAAAAACATTCATAAATTAAAATTCCTTATTTTACTCCTAATTTTTCTAATTCAACATTTATCTACATGAAAATCAATTAATCAAAATATTTTACGATGCCAAGTAGCTCTTTGTTGTCAAATAGTTCGAGAGTCGACTATATTTTTGGGATGTTTTGTGGTAATTTTGGGATGTTTTGTGGGTTTATGAAGTAATAAGGTAATGTTTGAATCAATCTTTTGGGAGTAATGTTTTTTTTTTTTTTACTGTATAAGAGGGTTTAATGAAATTCTCACGTTGAAAGGTTAGTCAACGCCGGAGTTTGACTCCAAATATCGGATTTTTCACTTTGGTAGTTGTCAGACAAAAGGAAACAAAGTTTAGGTAGTTATGATTAAATTTTAAAATGTTAGGCAGTCGTATGACAAATGGCGTAAACTTTAGGTAGTTGTTGACAAAAAACCCATTCGAGAAAGTGCCAACAAAAAACAATAAAATTGACATAAAATTGAATTATTGAAAATAAGATTAAAATGGTGGATTTAATTAAAATATTGATGAGAAAGAGAAGATTAATAGAGATTAATTGAGGATGATTTAGGTTTTTTTAAGATCTAGAATTTCTAGATCTAAAACTGTAAAATTTGGGGGAGATTGCGCGATTTGGACGTTTGGGACTTTGGGGGAGAGAAAGTTTTAAGGTTTTCTGAATTAGTGTGGTATGTCACTAATGTCACTATGTCAGTATGTGTGTGATGTGCGCAGTGCGTGTGACTTGTTTTAATTTTTTTTAATAAAACCGTATCAAACCGTATATACAAATTGTAGAAAATACCGATACGGATACAGTACGATTTTAATTGTATATACGGAATCCGTATATACGAAACTGATCTGATACGGAATTTCGTATATTTAAAAACGTATACCGTATCGTATTCGTATATTTACACTCATGGAATGGCTAGTTGTCAACCTTTTCATTAATCAATCAAGCCCTAAACTTCTCATATAATAACATTAAATTAAATTAAACTCACTCCACAATGTAGCACCATTGTGGTTAGATACCCCACTTCTCTTACTACTCCCTCTGTTTTACGTTTGTTTACGCTCGATTTTTTCCTCTTACAGTAAAAGTCAAATCAGAAACAATTTATCAAACTAGGAAAGACATTATTCAAGAGCAAAACGACTAAATTGTCATATAGGTCCTATGTTGATAATGAAATTTTGTGGTTAGGGTAATATCCATTCGAAATCACATATCATGTCTTACATTTAATTTCACTGACGTTTTAAAAGTGTTCGATTCTAACAAATTAAATCATGTTATAACACACCTATCACATTCATCAACTCATCCAAAAATAGAACGAAAATCACTCCGTAGCATAACAATTAACAAGTGAATGTGTAAAACAATCCAAATTATGATAAAAAAAAATTAAAAAGATCAAGAGAATTGTACCTGTGAATGATGAACACATGTCGTAACTTAAAAATTTTCAGTGTAACACAGCTTCAACATTATATTTGCTGAGATGACAAATACGCCAAACAAAATTCGATTAATTATAGAATATAATTATAAACATTTCACGCTAAAATTATTTCAATATGATTTATCAAACACGAACTGACGAACTCATCATACAAATCATAGATTTTAACGCATTAATTATGTCGAGGAGATGATCAGATAACGTAAAAATAAATAAATAAATAAATCAAGAAAACATAAAATTAAACACAATATTGCTTCAAATTTACATCATACTTTAATATCATGAAATTAAGAAATTAAACAAACCTTAAAATATCATGAATCTTACCAAATTTAGCTGCAAAATCGCAGTTTTGTGATGAAATTGCCGCCGAAATCAGTGTTGTACGATCATCTAGGGTTTCAAAATACAATCAAAACCAAAAAAAAAAAAAAAGTCAAAACAATTTTTAGAGGATATAAATTGTATGTCACGAAAAATAGTTACGAAGCGCGCATTTAAGTTAAAATTTAGAAGGAACGTAAAATAAAATATTCAGTGTTTAGCATTCAATGTTGCATAGGTTTATCGTTTATATTAGAAGGGGTATTGTAGGGAGGATAAAAAAAATCTAAGATCTTTTGATAGAAATAAAGTTTTTTTTTTTTTTAGGAGGAATAATTCCAACATTTTTACAGCTAATCTATGAGCAACATATTACTTTTATTTCTTGAAAAATCTAGAGAATTGATCTCTGAAAAATCTGAAATTTGCAGGATAAAATGGTGTAAGTGCATACATGCAATTTTATTAACACACTTTGTTTGGGTAAATAGTTTTATGAATTATGATTATGATTACTATATTTGGAAATTTGGACATGAACTTTAAGTTTTGTGAACAAATTCACTAAATATATATTGTACGAGTATGTACGTATTTCTTCTGTCTCAGTCATTTGTTTACACTTCTCTCAAATTTCCTTACAAAAATGTCAAAGTGTAAACAAATTATTTGGACGGGGGGAGTAATATTTTAGATTGATTTTCCAATAAACTATACTCCAGATTTGGAACGTAAGATTATAACTTATAAGTTGAAAGACTACTGAATATAATGATGATGTGTAAATATAAAAATAATATTGTAATTGTATAATCGCATTATATACTATATACATGTCTTGCAACGAGTATAATGATGAGTTTTAAAAGATACGCATACTTGCGCAATTACATCTATCAAAACCTTTTACCAAATCGTTTCTTAACCTAGAGCTATGCAAGGTTTATAATTATACATTTATACCTTGCACCAAACATGGCACTAGCTATGTAACAAACCGTCAATAAATTCTCTACGGTATGTAGTCAAAGTTACATCTAATATTGACCGAAAATATTTTCTTATAATGACAAGTTGAAAATATATCAAATTATATAACCCTGATTTAAATTTTTTTCTCTTATTGTTGCATTTATGTAACACCTCTTGAAATAACGAACATAGATCTAAATATATGCCCTGCATATATAAGTCATCAAACATAGATATATATATATATATATGGCAATAATCAATAATGTCATCAAATACGACGAGGGCACAAGAATTGCATTTGAAAATCAGCACCATTATTTGCACTTCGTCTTTAGTTCAACATTGAATTGCCCTATACAAAGGAGCATTTCAAAGTGTCAAATAATGATTTGATTGCACCAAAGAATTTATATGTGCAATTGCACACATATGATAGTAAATCTAATAAGAAAACTTAACAATCAACTCAATAGAATAATCTCTTCAATGGTAAGATAATGAAGAAACTTTAAAGACAAAATGTTGGACGTGCTTGTTAACTAAGAAAATTACCTAGCGAGGATGTCTTAGCCAAGCGGTTAAGGTTGAGTGCAGGTGATGATAAGTCAAATATTCGAATCTTCCTTCTCGTTTTTGTTGTATTGCATTTGTGAACCTAGGGAAACCCAAGAATTTGTGATAAATGTACAATCAGATAACTAACAATATATGTTAACTATTAAGTTGGAGTTCACCGCCCACGTCAAAAAATCGTCAATATAACCTCAATATCAAAACTACAATAGCCTCATTATCGGCACAAGCCATGAACCTCCTCTTTTAACTAATGGTGTGTTTGGGAACAAGAATTTGATTTTAAATGTCGGATTTGGCCTAAATTAGGTGTTTGGGAACTTGGAGAATTTGGATTTGTATTTTAGTCAAATTCAACCCAAATTCATCCCTTAAGAAAACTAGCCAATATCAAATGACACCTTTTAGGGTGTCATTTCCAAATCCTAACTCACACAACTAGTGATTTGATTTTAAAACTTTCTATTTCAAATGTCTAATTCTAAATCCTAAATTTGAAATCAAATTTGAGTTTCCAAACGCTACCTAATAGATATTCATTACAACATGCTCAAAATTCCCTCCAAATTGACTTATAAAAACTTGCCTGAACACGGAACATGAGAGGAGATAAAAACATATAAAAATTTGAAAATAATATGATAGACCAAATTTGAAACGATCCTAGCTGAAAAATAATTCGATAGATAAAACATGGCTAGATATTTAAGAGACGGATGGAAGTTTTACCTCCGATCAAATCTCGTCTCGTCTATGCTAGAAGGATGACAAAATGGCTTAAAAGATAGAAATGAGAACCAATCTGCTCTTTGCCTACACTCCAAATTGCTTAATCTTTTATACGCTAACTTAATAATAAATATTGCGCTTCTCTTTTTCTCTTTACTTTTTTTCTCTGCAATACGTTTAATTCAAACATAGCTATTAATATGATTAATTTAAGTCAATATATTGCCTAAAATGATTCAAGACAACTCAATTGATACCATCCAAATACTCCAGATAACTTCTATTCCAAAATGAATCGATCTAAAGACGTTCGATTCAATTCAACTTAAACTATTAATTTACCAGGTCTACACATTCGATTAATGGTTCAGAGCATATAACATGTCAGGTAAAAAGTATATATTACGGAGTAGTTTTTTAGCCAAAGGTAAAAAAAAAAAAAAAAAAGTAGCTCTAGTGTAGAGTTTGAAAAGAAGCCAATATACCTAGTAGATGTTGCAATCCCCGGAAACACCATCAAGTCATTTTCACTCCTTCAAACACTCTGGACCTCAAGACCAAATGCAAACTACACAAGAATTCGCAAATATACAAATAATATAGCTATACATTTCATTTACTATTATTTGCTTCATTTCATTGTACTTCCTCCGTTTCAGAGATTTGCTTACAATTTGACTTTTTTGTAAGAAAAATTTGAGAGAAGTGTAAACAAATGAACAAATGATCGAGAAATAGAGCACCTAACAACGCATCTTCACGGACCAAGAGACAGAGGGAGTAAAGCCTCATATCATTGACCCATTTTTTATTAGGGAAAAAGTGATACTATAGGAAAAATTCAATAATGTTGGTATACAAGCTTGAGGAAGCTAGTTACAAACAAGTCAAAGTTTGTTATGGTCAAGTCAAAGTTTGTTATAGTCAAAAGAGTTTGTTTAGAAAGTTGTTAGAAGTTTGTTAGGCTCATCATTATTTGTATATAAATAAACCCTCCTATGTACAGGATTCATTCATTCATTCAATACATACAAACTATTCATATTTACTCTTCTCTCATTTTTGTTCTGCTTTTCTTCTTCGTTGAACATACATTGAAAGCTTCATCGTCTTCATCAATGGCGTCTTCTAAGGTTGAATACCATGCAAGTGATCACATGTGTTCAGATTTGAAATTGTTTGCTGACATAAGAACTGTGGATATACCTTACACCATACTCTTACCAAACAATCATATTGAAACCATAACCTCTATAGGATCAGTCCAGCTTACTCCTGACATACGTATTTTTGATGTCCTCTATGTTCCTTCCTTCAAATTTAACCTTTTATCAGTAGCTAAACTTGTTAAACAATTAACTTCAAACCTTCTAATGCAACTCCCTCATATTATTACTACACAACCTTAGTTTCTTCTTATTTTTCATCCTTTAGCAACAACACCACGATGTCACTCACCTCGGAAAAAAAAAAATGCAAATACTCCGTGTAACTTATAATTATGAAATATCCATGAAATAATTTTTTCTTTAATGAAAAGCACAAATAAATGAAAATATACGATCAGCAAATCATTGCAAAGACTACCCAAAACCAGATTACTTTTAGTGTACACAAAAGGAATATCAGATAATTTTATCATCAATAATGTTTTCACGCATGCGACGGCATTTTTATGAGTAAAATGCGACTATTTTACTGTTTAAAGTGATCACTTTAACACTAAATGTGACCACTTTAAAACTCCATAAAATGGTCACTTTAAACGTTAAAATAGTCATTTTAAACTTTAAAATAGACATTTTATTGTTTCATGTTTTCATAAATGAAAATAGACATTTAATATGGTTAAAATGAGGTTTTGGTGAGAAATTTTGAGAAAATGTTTATAAAAGGTGGAAAATTTTAAAAAAAAGTTAAAAAAGGTGGGAGATTTTAAAAGTGTGTTTATAAAAGGTGAAAAATACCAATTAATCCTAAAAACGATATTATATATATATAAAAAGGATGAGAAAATTCCAAGAGCCTCCAGCCCAAGCCGAGTTCAGGGGTGCCTCAAAGCCTGCAATGGCAGGAATTGAGAGGTCCTGGGTTCGACTCCCTGGGTGGGCAATGGCTTGCGGATACCTGCTATCCTACGGGAGGCCCGGGGGGAACCAACCCCTCGTTACCAAAAAAAAATATGAGAAAAAAAGTGGGTATGTGAAACTCATCCTCTACAATTTTGCACAAAAATGTTGTGCATGTGATACAACACAAATTCTCATATGAAACGGGTAACCCGTTTCTTGTGAAAAACGGGTCAAATATTAAGCAAAAGACAAAGGACAAGTGGGGAAGAAAGATGTTCTTCCCCACTTGTCCTTTGTCTTTTTGCTTAATATTTGACCCGTTTCTCACAAGAAACGGGTTACCCGTTTCACACAAGACTTACACGTGATACAAATGCTTTGCATGATTCACAAAACTAGTACATGTGGGAGTGTGGGACCCATAACAATTAATTCAACATATTTAATTATTATCAATTTATCAGTAAATATTGTTAAATTAGTTATAGGATCCATCGAATAACTAGTAAGAACTTAATGCATTGGTAATATTATATGTTCTTACGTTAAAGTTTATTCTTTGATGATGTGACTATGATCGGCAAAAAAAGGAAAAAAAAAAAAACTCATTGCATTGTTATTACTCAAAGTTTCTACTTGTTAATTTTAAAACATGCTCGAATCAGTTACTTTGAATAGTATATTGTAGTACATACAGAGTACGGAGTATTATTTAAAGTTTAAACAAGAAAATGAAAGAGTACTTAACAATAAATATGGAGTATACAATACGGTTAGTAACAAGAAATAATATACTCCCTCCATTTACTTCCATTTGCATCAAAGAGAGAAAACCCACTATTCATTCAAGTGGGTAATTTTCGGAATTTCTCACAACGTATTAAATAAAATATAGTCATGTGTGATCTTGTTTGATAGGTTTTAATGAGTACAATAAAAATATATAATTTTTAAAAACGTAAAACTCTACATATTTGTGTCCCAACATTATTAGCGTTGGCAAACGTAGAAAAGCAAATGATGCAAATGCAGTTGAGGAGAGGGAGTATACCCTACTAATTCCATCATTTTTTTAAAGGTCAATAAAAACATACACGTAGAAAGGTGTGCAAAATATGTAGTGACATAATGGAGTTTGCATGCACCAATGACCAACAGTTGAACTTTTCAAGAAGACAAGAATTGAACAAACAAACATTACCAAATCTTAGGAGGAGCCTTTTGAATCTGATTAGTCAATAATTAAGTCAACATTCTTCATATTAACTTGAATATTCTCCAAATATGTGATGGGATTAAACTTGAATATTCAGCTACTTTTGTGGTCTCGTGCTTTTCTGGTCACTATGATAAATCCTTTTTCATGGTAATCCTTTGATAGAGGTATGTGTGTTAGAATCATGAAACGGGCCTGGCCAAACCCAAGTGGAAGAGAGCGAGCCCGGTTTACAAGTCCAAGGGTATCCACATTTCTCAAAACCAATTGGCAATGAGAGGAGTTCCCTTAGACTTTATAAACCACACCAAACTCTCTTCCACAATCAATGTGGGACTTCTCACATGTGGGCAATAACACTCCAACAATGTGATCATACAACACAAGTTTACCCTAAAAACAAAAAATTAAGAGTGAAAAAAAAAAAAATTGTAAACAAATAGTATATCATGTGAGACAGAAGTTAAACCTCTTTTATCACTTGGTATAACACTTATTTTCATATTCATTCAATTCAGTTCAATTTACATAAGTTATTCACTCGAGTACATCAAAAGTTTACACTAAATGAAGTTTCATTCAATTCAAAATAAGTCAAGTTAAATTCAGGAAAAGTTAACCCAGAAGAACATAGCGTAAGTTACCGATTTTACAAACTTCTCATTCGAAATAAAACAGGGTTCAAAATCAATTTTGTAATTTTGTAATAATTAAACACATATTACTTATTTTATCCTATTTGTTTGTTTACTTTGTTATTTTAAAAATAAGCGCATAACTTATATATTTGTCGAAGAAATATATTTAATTTTGATCAACGCATCATCCAAATTATTATCCCTAATCAACTTCCTATTTTGAGCATTTTTTCATCTAAATACACTCTCATATATTTAAAAAAGGGTGTCATCTACCGTCTATTTTGAAAAGAAAAAAGAAATATATAGGTGATTAATATAATGTGAGTAATATACAGAAACTTTAAAGTTTATACGGAGTATTTCTTTCTCTTGTTAAAATGTTAAGACATAATTTATCATTAGAGGATACTGCTGAAAATTTAACACTTAGTTTTCAAATAAGCAAAAGACACAAAAAAGGACGATCTTTCACGTGATTTATCATTAACATGCTAATTAGGCGGCTTAAAACCGTTAACTCCACATCTATACGAAAGTATGAAATCTACATCAAAGGTTAAAAAAATTTACCTTAGTTTGTAGAGAAATTGACTTGAAGATTCAATCACATAGTCACGATATGAGTAACATGCACCTTCATCTGTAAAAATAAAACAAAATGTTAAGGTGGTATATGATCCTTGTTCTTGCAGTAAAATATCACCTACGAAAGTAAAAACTTTTGAGCAAGTGAACAATGACGTCATCAAGTAAACTTTTGACTTGTTGACTAAAATCAGAATAACTTTATGACTATAATTTGTGATATTTTCATTACTCGTATTTTCCAGTGATTAAAGTATTAATTAAACAATGACATCTACATGGAGTAGTAGATATTTTACAGTGGTTATCAACTAGCTAGTACGGAGTACGGAGTATATATTATCCTTTATTTGTGACAAATAAATGAATAAGAAAGTCATTTTAGCATGATTTGTACTCCGTAGTATAAATTATACTCCGTAAGAAATTTTGTTTGATTTGTAGTTTCTATATTTTCTAATAATGTAAAAATTACGGAGTATAAATTATATTACAATACGGAGTACTAACCTCCCATTTCTTTTGATCTTCCGACTTGTTTATTAAATGAGTTTATTATTTTAATCAAGTGGGAAAATCAAAGAAAATGGGAGGGAGTACATATCTCGGTAATTATAAAGAGAAAAATGTAGCAAAACTAAATAAATGGTGACAATATATAAAATGAACTACGGAGTATATCGTTTCACGAATATTCTTCTAGCATGAGTCAATAGTGTACACTTGAAATACGCATAAATTGCAACAATATACTCTTATACAGTTATATCACAAACTTTTAAATAAGATATTTGTATTCAAACAGTGAAAATTGTAACTACAAGTAGTATTTAATATAAAGGGTGCTATCAATAGTTTTTTGTGCAATCAGTTTATAGTCTCTCAATTCCACTCACAACGAAGGTAAAAATGAGAAGAGTAAAAATGAGAAGGGTGCTATCAATAGTTTTTTATAAAGTTTAATTTTAATCATTATATAGAGCAAAAAACATAAATATCACATGCAGTACAGTTCAAGTACTCCGTACAACATAAGATGATATGAGGATAATTTATTGTGAGGTTTTTCATACAATTAGTTTTTTTTTTTTTTTCTTCGGTAGTTTTTTTTTTTTATTAAACTTTACCTAAATACGGAGTAGTGGCTAAATCCCATGTAATGAGACGGTTTTATAGTAAATAATATATTACGACCAAAATATCGATTTATCATTCACATAATTAGTGTCTATTTAACTAATCAAAAATTAGTAGCTTAGCAGGCACACCAAAACCCTAATAAACAGAATCTTCCAATTAAAAACAACAAAAAAAACAATGACTTTTATCTTTTCAAATCAACATCAACAGTATATGAACACAGATCTTCATGAAATGACAGAAAATTTTAACAAAAACCGCAAAAATGTCGATCAAACAACCAAATTATGAAGAAAATGAGCTTCATTACTATTAAAAAAGATCAAAAATAGATAATCAACGTGAAGAATAACATCATTATTTGTCGTACAAAAGTAAGATCTTCATCTCTCCCAACAAAACACTGTAATAAAACCCTAACTATCATCTGTGATATCATAAATCACCAAAAAAAATACCAGAAAAATCGAAAATTAATGAAGAAATCAATAATATACACCAAACAAAAACCTAAAATTACTGTAGAAGTAGAGTTTATACCGCATAATAATATCATACGATCATCGTAAATTTACAGATTAATCGAAATTAACGAAGCACAAAATCATACTTAACCTCCGTAATTAAATTAACAAGCAAAAATCATAATATACACCAGAAAATCGAAAAAAAAATTACTAAAATTACTGCGAAAGTAGAGTTCATACCTTCGCAAAAAATTGAGAAACATACTCCATGATTCACATCATTTGATGAGTTTTCGCAACAAAAAATTCGAAGAAGTATCAAAAAGAAATTAATGAGGTTAAAAATTAATTAATGAGTTACGAAATTGGAGAGCAAAAAAAAGTTTGTGCTGAGAAGTTGAGGTTACTATTTATGTTATGGGGTGAGGGTTTTGTTTTGGTAAAAAAAGGAATGAAAGTTGGTAAAGACATTGTATTATCAAAATGGATCCTCTCCATTTCTTTTCTCTCCATTTCCTCTCACAACACATTATTTTATTATATATTTTAATCTTCTTAATTTACCTTTTTATTTCTAAGTAAATCCACAACCCTCCGATCGAACTCAAACTTAATCAGAGCCATCCATAAGTAATGGACCCTCCATTTCTTTTGAGAAATGGAGAGGATCCTTACTCTTGTATTATTGGGTGGGAACTGGGAAGTATCCGGATATTTTGGATTGGATAGTTTCGGATCTGTCTAATCACTTACGATAATATCTTTTTTTTTCCTTTTTTTTGTCCTTTTTATTTAAAATTTAAAATGATTTTTGATGTTGATAAATATCTATTTCTAGGTATACTCGTGTACCACTTGACAGCTTGACTGGATGGTTGATACTCTTTCTTCCCTTTCTTCCATCTCACCCTCTTCACTTTTTCACAATTATTAAAAAAAAGTGAAAAATATTGGGCAAGATGAAAATAAAGTACGGAGTATAATAGTTTAATACTTTCTCCAGGCCATTCTAATAGGTTCTATACGTTTGCTTTATGCACGTACATCAATACTCGTTTTGTTTCGTTCATATATTTGGTTTCGTATTTTTGAAAATTTTAAAATTTTGATATTAATAACGTTTTCGATAAGACAATTAAAACAATATCACACTTGACTGTTTTTTTTTCTTTGTATGTTAAAAGTTATATCGAAAATTTTACACACTTATGAATAGTGTCCAAAAAGTGAAACGTATAAAACTTATTGGAATAAATATTAAGATTAAATATTAAGATTTACTTCCCACTAGTTGTCCTTTTAATATTATAAAACCGTTTTCTTTAAAACTTGTGTATAAAAAGCATACGTGCAATTTCATTTTGAATGGAGGGAGTAATATATAAAAGTTTATAAATAAGAGTAAATAAATTGGAGGAAATAAACAAAATAGAACCAAATAGTCCTTTGGTTTATGTCGGTACTCAATCCTTGGGATTTGAGATATTTTTTGTTGTAAGCTTCTCCCACACACTTGTTAATTTCACTTGACCTTATTCCTCCTTCATTTCATTTACATTGGAATTTGGATAAACAAATCTAAAAATTCTCCTCCGACCACCGGAGTTCAGTCCATGTACTGTCGAAACCACCGCCTGCTTGCCGGAGCTCCGACCACCCCCTCGGTTCTGCCGCCTTCGTATGTTGGTCAACCACCTTGGGCCAACAACACCGTGACATCTATCACGGTGAGCCCTTTTCGTTTTTAATCATTTTGACCTTTATTTAATCTCGACAACCTATTCGATTTCACTCCTATATTTAATTCCGCTAAATACTTGTTAACGATTCTCAAACTCTCCATCCTTTGTGTTGTTTGTTTTGGCCTTTGGGACGAATACGCTGCCGTTCACGTGTTACGATGTCACTGTTGACAACCCGAGGTGCTGCTATTCTCTTTCGGCTTCATCGCTTTTCGGGTCTATGAGGAAACGGGTTAGTTATGGGTCTTGGGCCGACAAAATCATGGATCCAGACGAGCTAAGATAATTCGTACCGAGCTAACCTAAGGTGCTCCCGCACACTAGTTTAATTTATGTATTTAGAATATATAATTTTTGTGTTCATGTGATATATAAATAATTTATGTGATTTTGGGAATTTTGATGTATGTTATTTTGGTTATAATATGATGTTGAATTGAATTGTGAAATATGTATGTGATATTTATGTGATATTTATGTGATAAATATGTATGATATTTATGTGATTTTATGATAATATGTTTTAAGTGAAAAATATGCGTTGTTGAATTATTGTTGAATTTATATGAAATTTTATCATATTGAAATTATATGTTATGTGTAAAGTGTTGACCATATTAAATATAAGTATCACCAGTATAAACAGTGGCGGAGCCAGGATTTTAACTCAGGGGGGGCGGACCGTCATCGGGCTAAGCAACAAGTTTGTATTTCAAAAAAAATTAGAACGTAAACTACAAATAATAACTAATTAAGGATAAATTTAGAAAAAAATGCAATTTATAAATTTGAAATGATAAAATTACCTGGAGAAACATGGTACAAATCACTCCTTGGTCTTTGAAATCTTTAACAATGATCGGCGATTCTTCTTAGAAGCAAAATCGTCAATTATCGAATCAATGTCAAACTCCTTGGCAATCCCTTTCTCTACATACACTATTAATGAATCTGTTAAATAATCATCCTCCATGCGATTACGAAGTGCAGTCTTAATCAATTTCATTGCTGAAAAAGCACGCTCTGCAGTTGCTGTCGACACAGGTAGAGTTAAGACTAATCGAATTAATCGATCGATAAGATAATATATCTCCCTTTTTTCAGTTTCCGCAAGCCATCGACAAAGATCAGATATAGATTTTAACCTATCTAATTGAGGGTGCTCCTTCATTTCAAGCAAGAAGAGGTCTAATTGATATTGAAGATTCAACTTCTCTTGCTCAGTAAAATCTGCTGGATAAAACTTTGAAACAAGCTTGTGAATATCATCGGCCTTGAAATTTTGAAATTTTCTCTTCGGGTCAAGAGATGAACTCAGAGAAAGCAATTCAATCATGTCATCATTGAACCTATAATCTAGCTCATATAGTTGAGAATCTATGGCAGCATTAAAGACTTCGTAATGAAAATAATGTAAGTTAGAGATACGATGTTTTGGTTGTCTGAATCTTCCTCCCCCATGAATATAATGATCATCCATGTTTGGCACTTCGATCTCATGGTTGTTGCAAAATAATAACACTTCTTGTAACAAATTCTCCCACCCATCATCTCTTTGCTTTTGTAACAACATCTTTGTATTACACACGAGATGCATAGCGTTTAATATATCCTGTGATTTTCTTTGCAATGCTTGACAAAGATCATTTGTTATCCTCAAAATCAGAATCATAACGTGCAAGACAAGAACAAACTCAAAGGAAGTCATGTCATCGTAAGCCTTATCTGCTTCTCCTCTTTGTGCACCTTTTCCTTCCTTAATTACGGTCTGCAACACTGAACATGAAGCATTATACATATTTAAGAAGCTAGTAAGTGATCCCAAGTGTGAACCCCATCGTGTATCTCCTGCTCGTTTAACCGTGCCTAATTGATTTAGTCCTTTCCCAGTTATGAAGCAAACAAAATTTGTAATCATATTTACGAAGCATACCAAAAGAATAGCAGGAAATTATGAAGCAAAACTCTACAATTATGAAGATAATCCATAAGTTACGAAAGAGCGGACGATGGCTTAACATTCAATCAAATAGATTAACTAATCATTCAATCTAATAGATTAACTAATCATTCAATCTAAACTACTACAAATTTAAAAAAACACAAATAGATTAACAAACTAATAACAATATAACATCAATTACATAATTAACCAAACATTCAATCAAATATTCAATAATTAAATTTGGAGAAAATTTGGGGAAAAAATTAATAACTTAATGAATTGATCGAGTAATGAAAGAGCAGACGAAACTCGAAAGCAGCGACAGAATGGAGGCTAGGGACGGTGACACGACACGTTCGGACTTCGGAGAAGATGAAGGGTTAAGGCCCTTAAGGGTTTTACTCTTTTACTTGTTTTGGTGTATACGTAAACGCATGTCGTTCCGCCTTTTGTTTTTGTATATGGGTTATGACTTATGAAGCTTATGAAGTCGAGTCAAATATTTTGGGTTTCTTTTGTTTATTTTTTTTTATTCATAGTATTTTTTTTTAAAATTATTTTTTAATACTCATCCTACTATTAAAAAAATTACGTTTTTAAATCGAGGCGACAGCCTTGTAGCCCCTAGTTCCGCCACTGAGTATAAAATAAGACTAAAATATTATTAATCGACTGAAGTAAATAAACTAAATAAATGTAAAAATATTTATAGTCGTAAAAATATTTATAACTACTAAAAATTTACCAAGTATAATTATACAAAAAGCTAAATTTATGTTTTAATATATGGGTTAACTAATAAACTAATTTTTAAACTAGTAATGAACTTAAAATATAAATTTCAACTATTTGCTAAAAAAAGAAAAAAGAGGGTAAGTCATACTTTCTCCGTATTTACTCATGAGTGAAAAAAGTGGAATAATGTAAAAAAATAAAATAAATAAATAAATAAATAAAAAGGTCAAAGGAAAATGAGATTAATCGGCCAAATTTTTGATCGTTAATGAGACTTGTTGGAAAGGATGGAAAAAAGTATTTAATTTATCTCTATGTTCAAATTATTCATTCATTCGTATCATTTTTACATATTGTGTTTAATGTATAAGTGGAAATATATTCATTTGTGATATGATATTGTTTGATTTCTCTTTTTAAATACAAAAAAATAAGTACTAATTCTATTGTATGTAATTCGTAACCAAAGAATATACTATCGTTAATGCGACTTGAACTTTACAATTTAATTTAATTTAATTAATAAAACTTAAGTGATATTTATAGTGTATACGTTAAACTGAAAACTAAACTAATACAGAGTATATATTCGGAGAAATTAAAAAAAAATAAAAAAAAATCGACTAAACAAGTGCTCAATTTTAGCATAGGTGTATTATTCATGTACGGAGTATAGTTTCACTCATATACTCCGTATTTATAACATATCACTTTGTTTGACACTTTATCTAGTTCAAATCACTAAAAATTTCAAATGATATGAGGATTAGAGTTGTCAATGGGGTGGGGTGAATGCTTGGGAATGGTACTCCCATACTCACATTCACCAATAAAAATCGACCTTCAACCAACTTCATCACTCGTTGTGGGTGATTATCTACCCTCCACCGCCCACCTAGTGTTTTCGACCTTGCCCATCTCCCGCCATATAATCACCACTCGCCCCAGACATGATACCCGCACCTATCAAATCAATGTATACTAAATAATTATTTTAACGAAAATTTTCAATGTATACAACAAAAATACACAAAACAAGCTTAGCATTATATCAATTTAGAGTATTGTAATCATATAATTAACATATTTTATTATTAAAATTATTAAAGTAAGACATGTGTGGCGAGTATAGATAAGACGGGTGCGAGATAAAGTTTTAGTGAAATTCAATCCGCTTCACTACTTATGACAAGTGATATATTGGTACCCATCCCTGCTCCTTACCCACCAAACCATCCCCATATCCACCCTAATTGAGCCAATGCAAAGTTGTACTCGTATTCATCCATCCCACTGATATTCCTAATGAGAATAATTATACAGACAAATCTTATTCTGTAGTTATTAAAAGTGTCACCTCTTAGAACTTGATTAATGTGATTAGAAGTACCTAGTACATAGTATTTCATCCATCCCAAAATAAGTGTCCCATTTCCATTGTACACTATTCACGTTAAGACCTTCAATTTTAATTTTCTCTCGATATATAAGTGTTAATATATTCATATGTGATCTTGTTTGATTCGTCTTTATGAGTTGATAATTAAAATCTAATTTTTACTTTTTTCAATAACCGTAGCTAACGATATTTAACGCGCAAAAGGCGCGTTGGCAAGTGTGAAAAAGCAAACTTGCAATTTGGAGTTGAATGGAGGGAGTATTTTCCAAAATAAGTGTCCCTTTCATTCTAATTTTGATAAGTTTTAACAAATGATTCTTAATATTTTTTTAATTTTTATTCACACCTCTTAAATCCTCCCAAAATAGAAAGAAGACACTTATTTTAGAATGGATGGAGTATATGTTTATGTGCTCGATTTTGTCATTTATAAGGTTTGTAATAATGAAGGGTAATTATGAGAATGAGTTCGTCATTACTGTCTTGTAAACAAAGATAAAAATTAACCATTTGTTTACTCGGTACTAAGATAATACAATAATAGATTTTTCGCATAATCTAACAGATTACAATACGCGTAACACTTCTTTAGTTTTTAACTTTTAACCTTTCACGACCGTAAATTAACGGTTACCATCAATTTAATTCTTAAGTTGACTACCCATTATCCTAAAAGTGCCGAGCCTTTTACTTTTTCTTGAAACCATTTACCGTTCCTTTTTTAACCATTAACATTTTAGCAATGAAGAAAGACGTGAATAGTCGTGAAAAATTATTCTAACGTTGATGCATGACCATAAACGAGGGCTTCATCTGCACCTTTTGTGATGGTTTATAGCCCAATAATCCATGGCCTGTTTAAACAACAATGCTTCGTTGTTCCAAGGCCTCCTACAAAAAAACATGTACCCACTACTATTATAAAGTTCTCCCGTCACCGTAAAACATTTCGAAAATACAGTCGATCACATGTGAGACTGTAGAATATTACCAAAACAATTGAATAATTATATTTTTGTGTGAAATGTCTTATAATAAATCTATCGTGAAACCGTATAAAATTTTATCTTGAAAAGAAATGTAAATCCACAATTTATTGAAATATTGAAGAGTGATACGAGTACAATCTACTCCGTATATTACAACTATCACATCCGATAATACGTGCATAGGCTACTTTGTATGCACGCTTATGACGTGCGTATACATTTTGCCTTATTTCGTGCATATACATATATTTAGTAATGAATAATGATACATATATAACTCGTCCGATGGCGTCACTCGCAATTTAAAATTCAATGGAAAAGAAAAACAAACAAACGTTATTGTCATACTTATATGCTAATTATACAGATTATTTCATTTATCTCAAATTAAACTTCATATTAATCTTTATCAAAATTTCAGTTGCTTTATTTAATTTTTTTTTTAATTTTTTTTTTATCTTTATATAAAAACTAGTTTAATATTTTGTGGACGAAGGCACTTATGAAGAGCATTAAATTGCGACTCTAGAGAGTATAAAGTGAAGGAAGGTGAATTTACCACCTTCGTCCACCGGAACCACCCTCCCTTTGGCAATTGTAATAGACGGCGGAGACAGGCAAACCAAGATTGTAAAGTTCAGCAAAATCTCGAGTGATGAAGTTTTGACGCCATCCCGGTGCATACACAGTTTGCCTGCCGAGTTGCTTGAACAACACGAATATGAAGCGATGTATCCCTATCGAAGGTCGTGGGTTCTCGTAACAAACTACTTCATGCCCTGTACACATAGGTTCATGTAGAATCGTCACACACGGTACATACAGGGTTTGTAAACACATACTCGGTACATAACATTAATATGTACCGTTTAAATTCATAGGATAATTACACTTTTATACTTTTATACTTATTTAGGATACATTAAACTCATTTTAGTCCATTTCATATAGGTACTAAAGTACTATTCAGAAAGTAGCTTTATAAATTTACTCATACTGTAATTTGCCTAGGGGATAATATCTTCAAGAGTCCCCTTCCTCAACTAGCCCTTGCTTTTAATTTTCAGTTCAATTCAGTAAAGACAAGTTTCATTAAATATTTATTTTACAAAATTTACACCAAATTAAGTTTCATTTCTTTGAAATAATTTCAATTTAGATCAACAAAATTAAGTAAAAAAAAGAACAAGACCGAGTTCGGTAAAAGTATCATATGCATACAGTATATTATGATATTCGTTTTATGTATTCTTCATTCTGTACGATATAACAGTATATCGAGTGAACAAAAGAATTTTTTAAAGAACGAAAATTATGATAGAATGACAACAATACGTCCTCAAGTGTAAGAGATATATACTTGGATGTGAGGAAAATGGAAATGACAAAATGGAATTCCCTTTGATTCACAAGGTTTTTATCATATTTCTTATCGGAATGATTTTTCAATTCTTATTATTTTCTTTTTTAGTCATCTTTTTACCCACAAAAATCAGACAAAATGTAGATCCTAATCTTTTATCCAACTACTCCTTAATAATTGTGCCAAAAACAAATAAAAAGAATATGGTAAATCAAAAAGAGTAAATATTAACAAATTTTTTTTTTTTTTTTTTGTACTTTTAAATTCATTCCATTTTATTCTATATTAAGTGTGCTCTTTTACTTCCTATTATTAGCAATAATTTCAATACTCTATACGTAACTACGTAGTACTCCTTAGTTAAACATCTCGTCTCCCTTGCGACGGCTCTTTTTAGTCGCAAGTTGCAAAAAAGCACCCAACATTAATTTTGTGTGAAGACTAAAACAACGTCCAAAAAAGCACCCAACATTAAAACAAGACGACTTTACTTGGAATATAATATTGATTCGACGTTGTGTGTCCATTGTCCACCCAAAAATGTTGGATCATTTATGGTAAATTGATGTGTTCATTTTAGGTAATTGATTCAACTATTTCACAAGTGTCGTAGATTCGTAGAATCAACTATTCTTATCTAACCTTATCACTATGACACTATGGTTATGATCAGTACATGACTGAATGAGTAAAACCAAGTTTGTGAAACATTCATTGTACTAGGCATTACTAAGGTTCCGTTCTTTTCGATTTTGTAGAGCTGAATTTATAGGAACTGAACTAAACTTATAAAAACTGAACTTACAAGAGCTAAAATCAGTGTAAATTAAAGCTTAAAGAGACTTATAGAAGCTGGACTTTTAAAGCTGAAATTATAGAGCTAAACTGAACTTATAGGAGTTGAGCTGAACTAAACTTATAAGAGTTGAGCTGAATTATAAGAGCTGAAATTAAGCTCAAAATAACAGGGCCTAAAACCATCTTTATTGGTGAACTTTTGCAATTCACAACCCAAATAAAAAAGTCATTTGCTTTTTGCAGTCGTCTAATTACTTCGCGCAGTCGACTTTTCTTTTCACTAATTACACTTAGCGATTTTCATAATTAATTTTTTTTATGTTATAATATTATTTTGAAAGTTTTGAATTTCAAATTTAAAAATTTTGATATTTTCATAAATTTCGTGAATTGTATTGTCGTTACATTTAGGTGATTATTTAATTTTTTGTAGTTACGCTTAAGAAAAATGAAATCCAAGGTTTTGTGTGTAAAAGTTATAAATTTAAAATAAAAGGTTAAAGATTAATAATTACGCACATAAAATGTAAGGTTTTAAACAATATCGAAATTAAAAAAAAAATGTGGACTTCCCCAAGAGACCCTCCGCCTTCTCCCTGGACATCCCCAAGGGACCCTCCGCCTTCTCCCTGGACATCCCAAGGGACCCTCCGTCTTCTACCTGGACATCCCCAAGAGACCTGCGCCTTCTCTATGGACATCCCCGCCCGCCCCCACGCCATGTTTTTTTTTTCATTAGACGATTTTTAATTTCTATAAAAAATGTTATAGTTTTTCAAATGTCGAAATTTAAATCTTTCTATTATCAAATACACTATAAAAAACACAAATATATATAAAAGTATAAAAATTACCTCGCTCTCATCGCTTAATTCGTCGGACATTTTAAAAAAAAAAAATAAGTTTTTAGAATTTTTGGGCAGTGAGTGGATTTGTTTGAAGTGTAAATGAGTGGTGGGTGAAAAGATAAGGTTATATTGTATTTTTACTATTTCACTAATAACGTGTTTAAAATTACACGATTTTTCGTAAAAGTTTTAAAATTTTCAAAATAATAATTCGAAACTTAATAGATATTAATAACCTAAATAAATAATTATTCATTAAAAGCCTTAAGTGTAATTAGTGAAAATAAAGTTGACTGCGCGAAGTAATCTGCCGACTGCGTAAAGCACATCCCGTATTTTTAAAAGTGGATAGAAGTAGTATTTAAATAATTTTTCAATTATTAGTACCCCGTATTTTTTTATGTAACTTTTTAACCCATAAAAATCAAATAAAAGGTGAATCTCACCACTTTACTCAATCACTCCTAATTGTGTCATTACAAACGATAAAAAGGATAAATCGGAGGGAGCACTACTAGTGCACTAAGATGAGAACCCATGAGGAAACTTTGCGATGATTTTATAAAAATTTAAAAAACTAATGTGTAAATTTATAAAAAATAAATAAAAAGAAAATACGAGTATTTCTTCAAATTTATCATTTCTTTTACTTTTTGAAAAAAAAAAATAATAAAATTATGTCCCCTTAAGTTCCATTTTTTATTATCCATTTAAACATGGCACAAGTATAAAAGAATATAAATTGTATTGATAACTTAAAAATCTAATGTAAAACGGCAAACTCAAATAAATTGCATGAATAAAATTTATGAAAATTTTGACAAATTTTTACAAATGAAAAAATTAGTGAAACTTTTTTTCATAATGTGTTTGGCAACATGAAACTGCAATTCAATTTTGAAATTGAGACAATTTCAATGTTTGAAAAATTCTTAGTAATTGAAATTGAATTTGCTCAATTCAATCACAATTGATGTTACTTCAATTTAACACCATCTCAAATTATATAATACGGAGTAGTTGGATAATTTTTTGAATTCTCCATTTTAATTTTTTCACACTTACAAGTTACAATAAAAAATATTCTAAAAGTCTATGATTGAAATATTTGCTATGTTTATTTTATAATACGTATCTTTATTCTACTAAATGAGAGTTTTTGCTGACATCATCGATGCCACATGTCACAATTCTATGCATTATTTTCCCGCCAAAATCTAATGCTTACATCATCCTTCATATTATATGTTTTTAGGTCTAAATTCATTATTTACGATTATTACTTCTTAATAATTATGCTCACACTTATATTATGCATGAAAAATAAATTGTTAACTTTATCAAGAATATATTTATACTAAATTAATTATTTACTTATTTTAGTATTTTAATTTTTGTTTAATTGCAATAAAATAGACAACTAAGTAAGTTAACCTTATTATTTTGTTTCTAATGCCATCTCTAAATATTCTAAATAAGTACTCCGTAATATATAAACTTTAAACTATACTATGAAATATTAAATCTATACACTATATAAAAAGAAGAAAAAAAAAATCATCTTTTCAATCAAAAATAAGTGTTGGGCATATATTTTACCTATAAAGTCTATAAATATAAAATATAATCACTTTATATATTTTAGTTTTTTTTTTAAGAGAATATTTATTTTTTCTATTGTTATATGAATATCTTAAATTAATTATTGTATTATTTTTCAATTAATTTATTACTAATATTTTTATTAATTAGAAGTAATATAATATCTATAAAAACCGTGCATTTATGCACGAGATCTAAACTAGTTATATATTAAAGACCATATTCTTGGAAAAGTATAGTACGTATATAGAGTAATTTTATTATGAGGCCGCCTCATAGACACATTATTATTCAATAATATAAACCCTAATTTAATTAAATGTCTTTCTTTTATCTAATTTTTAATTTTTTCTTACCTCTCAACCATTAATGTTTGTCACATGATTTATCTAACACATGTTTATATCATGTTTGACCATATTTTCATCTAACCATTAACCATTATATATTGTCGTCGATCTACAAGTATTTTGTTCAAACGTAATTGCATTACATATGAAAAATAACGTAATTATTCATCAAAAGTAACTATGAAGTCATTGTTTCATACTATGAAACGGCTTCACTATAGAATTTGTATAGTATGAATGTCAAACTTGTTTTCTAATTGAGATAAATACTTTTATATTACGTGAACAAATAATTTTGGGATCTATAAAATTATATTTTGGGATAAATACATTTATAATTTAGAAACAATTTATTCTTTGCGTGTTAATTATTTGTTTATCTTTTTATTTCGAGAATCGACACCAATTTGTTGGATTATTATGATCCAAAATATAAATTAAAATAGTAGTCAAATGGTTGTTTTATAATTATTAGTTAATAGCTATAAATTCCTAATAAATATAATGTAGTTAATATGTCATTTAGTGTTTACGAATATATTTAGTCTACTAAGTTGCTCTATACATCTTAGGCTATATAAAGACTTAGTTGTATATTTATCACTTGAGCAAGTTTAATATAATTAACTTCTCCCTTTTCTCACTAATTATATTCCCCCTTAAAATTCTACATGGTATCAAAGCTATCTTAAGTCGAGAAGGTTGACATAATCGTCACCTCCGCTTAAGTAGCCAGGTTCGATTCGAAAATGGGGCGTTAAAAAAATGGTGAGAAAAGTCTCTATGAGAGAAATGAAAAAAAATAAAAATTGAGAGATAGAGAGATGTGCTCTATTAAATTTGGTAGAGGTGAAATGGCTCTACACAATGTTTGGTGAAGAGATGTGCTTCACAAGTATGGTGAGAAGTGCACCATAAATAAAGAGGTGCAGAAAAGGGCTCCATCGATAATCAGTTTTTGGAGAGACGTACTCCAAATGAGAGTTGGTTATAATGCGCACCAACAAGAAAGTGACGAGAAGTGCGTCACAAAGTGAGTGACGAGAAGTGCGTCACAAAGTGAAGATAAGGGCTTTACAAATTTGATCGAGCAATATATGTATTTTAGAGTCCATGCAAGGAGGCTCAATTTTTAGTCTCGAAAGGAGACTATGGTTAAAGTTGGGTGTGGAGCCTAACATGTGCGGGTGCGAGAAGGATTGCATACCGTTTAATGGTAGATTGCTCATCGACGGAGAAAGCAAGAAATTGGCAAAGGTCGTCGAAACGACTAGTATAATTTGACATGGCTGAAAGTCGAACGAAGATCCGATATATTTTGGATCAAGGGGGTGTGTTGGATTATTATGATCCAAAATATAAATTAAAATAGTAGTCAAATGGTTGTTTTATAATTATTAGTTAATAGCTATAAATTCCTAATAAATATAATGTAGTTAATATGTCATTTAGTGTTTACGAATATATTTAGTCTACTAAGTTGCTCTATACATCTTAGGCTATATAAAGACTTAGTTGTATATTTATCATTTGAGCAAGTTTAATATAATTAACTTCTCCCTTTTCTCACTAATTATATTCCCCCTTAAAATTTTATTTGTATTAACAAAAAGTTCAAAAATATAGATAGTTATGATTAAATTAGAAAATGTTAGGCAGTCGTTTGCCAAATGGTGTAAAGTTTAGATAGTAATTAAAAAAAAAAACTAAGAAAAACACCAATTCTTGTGTGAGTCAAGTCTCACAATAAGTTATTGTAAGTCAGCTTTATTTGTACTTAATTATATATTTTTTGTACCATTTTAGTAATAATAATTATTAATCGTAATAACTGAATTTTTTTTAGAACTCGATTTTTTTCATGTTTTTGTACACTTTTAACTACAATTTATACTCTGGTCTTACATTAATTTAGTGTAAGGCTAGTCTAACATGAGACTTATGGTAAGAAAAAGGACCAAACATGTATTTACAGCCATAGCAAATAGACTGAGCAAAGCTCAAGATTAAAGAGAGAAAACTTACCAAAGGTTACACCAGTAGTTCCTGGAATATTAGTCACCAACCTTCAGTCCATACAAACAATTGCATCAAATTAGAAGCCACCAAATACATATATTATCTCTAATTCTACTTACTCTCCAATCATTTCGAGTATATATACTATAACTGTCGTGTCAACTTCTTCCATACATCTTTTAAAAATAAAAAAATTTCGTGAAATTTATAGTATGAGAAGTACTCCATACTATGATTGACCGGAAGTCAACTGTGACAAATATACACAAAGTAATGTTTTACATTATTGCGATAAAAGGAACATATATACGGAGTATAAAGAAAAGGTAAATAATTTCTTATTTGCACTTTAAATTTTACTCATATCGGAGAAATGAGTACTATTAATAATTTAGTATAATTAATTTCCAAATTCCAAAATAGTACTCACTTGGTCCAAGTATATATAGAGTAGTTTACGTCTGTTTTAGAATATTAGAAAAAATGCCAAATATATCGCATAAAATATGATCATACGAGATCATTAGTACATTAAAAATATACAGTATATCAAACATTAAGAATTTATACGTAATATTCCGTATTATATACCTCAAGATCGAAAAACGGATATTGGCTAACATATACTCCCTCTATTCAATTCCATTCATGGCATTACACTATTTGGCACTATTTGAAAGTTTGAGGAATCTTTGAAATTATGTGAAATACATAAATGAAAATATTACCATGTATGATCTTGTTTAATCCGTCTTCGTAAATACAATAAGTATATCAAAAATTTATAATTTTTTATCAAGTACAACTAAAGATTTCGAATTTACAAAACGTGCGTTGGCAAATGTGTCTTGACATCATGCCCTGAATGGAATTGAATGAAGGGAGTAATTAATTAAAAGCTAACGCAAACAATCGATTGGAACAAAAAAAAAAAAAGAATAATACTCCCTCCATTCAATTCGATTCACAACATTTCACTTTTTAGGCAAATGTCGGAACGAAAATATCTACAATTTCACTTGATAAAAAAAATCTAAAAATTGGATATAATATTGTACCCATAAAGACGAATCAAACAAGATCACACACGACTATATTTTCATTTATAGATTGTCGGGAATTTCAAAGATTCCCGACATAGTTGAATAGTGTCAATAAAGCAAATGTAGTGTATGGAGTTGAATGAAAGGAATAGATATTAAAATGAACGAAGAAGAGGGAAAAATATCGAGTAACAGCATAGATATGTTTGAAAAAAAGGTCGGTAGTGCGTGAAAGACGATAAAGTGAGATAAAATAATGAAAAATATCCAAATTAAAAGCAAGTCGTAATCGTAGAGTATTACTTGCATGTCGAAAGATAGATCGATGGGGCCACTTTACGTACACACTGACTACTACATTTGTTGTTGATAATTAAGATGCATACTCTCTTCAACATACATAGACTTATTTTCCAACACCATACGTACGTAATGTTTCATATATACTCCCTCCACTCATATAAATTTTTAAGTTATTCCGACGCTTTGAATTACTATCTGATTGTTTATTATTGTGTGTCTGATTATTATAAGCGTGTCACGATAATCATGATACTTTGACTAGCTCGATAAGACAAAAAAATTATTCCTTCTAGTTTAGTTACTTGTTTACCTTTCTGGAAATAAGCGAAAATCGACGTTTTTTATTTTATATACTCCATCTGTCCCGGTCATTTGTTTGCACTTTTCATTTATGGTTGTACGGGTCATTTGTTTACCCTTTCCATTTATAGGTGTACGGGTCATTTGTTTATGAAGTACTTTTTATAAAGAGTAAATTGACGATTACATCCATGGTTTATTATCAACTTGAAACTTACATCCACATTGTTTTTGACTTTGTAACTACTACCACTATGTTTGGTTCGGTTAATGATTAATTACTACCATGTACGGACCTTTATGAAGATTGAATCAGTAGTTGATCTTTGTAGGGGCTCTTAAATGATTAATTTACTTCCCAATTTACCCCTGACTTACCATTTTCCATCCTTTATGTTTATGTGTTTTTTTCTCAATTGAAGGTAAACTAAACTATATAAAGTGTAAATTAACCTAATTTAAAGCTACAATAAATCGTTTTTCAAAATTGGGGACGAAAACAGAAAACCACCACTAAAATTCATCAAAAAAGCATGAAATTGACATACCTTCTCGAGATATGAACAATACCCACGATTTGTCGACAGCTAATTCATGAAGAAATTCGTGGTGGATGTAAATAAGTTCATTAATTTTGTGGTGGATGTAAATAATTATTTGTTAAAATTAACAAATAATGAGGAAGGAAGGGAGAGTAAAAGGAGGGCAGGTGAAAGTAAAGGTATTTTAGACTTTTCAAGTGGTTTTTTAGGTTCGGATTAAATATGGTAGTAATCATTAACCGAACCAAACATAGTGGTAGTAGTTACAAAGTCGAAAACAATGTGGATGTAAGTTTCAAGTTGGCAATAAACCATATATGTAATCGTCAATTTACTCTTTTATAAATGTATTTGGTGACCCATGTGTGGAGTGGACCCAACTATCTATTTTAGCCATTTGCTTTACGCAGTTGGCTAATTACTTCGCGCAGTCGGCTTTTCTTTTCACTAATTATTACACTTAGCGATTTTCATAATTAATTTTTTTTATGTTAGTAATACTAT
The DNA here is from genome assembly GCA_023091065.1 of Dianthus caryophyllus. Taxonomy (NCBI): domain Eukaryota; kingdom Viridiplantae; phylum Streptophyta; class Magnoliopsida; order Caryophyllales; family Caryophyllaceae; genus Dianthus; species Dianthus caryophyllus. The sequence goes on from CM041519.1 coordinate 6,621,200, forward strand.
TTAAAAGGTTTTGAATTACAAATTTAAAAATTTTGATATTTTCATAAAATCCGTAAATTTTATTGTCGTTATACTTTGGTGATTGTTTTATTTTTTTTGAGTTACTCTTAAGAAAAATGAAATCCCTTGTTTTGTATTTTTCATTAATTGCAATAAATTGATATTTTTTTTAAAAAAAAAGTAAACTACGACTAATTTTAAAGTCGGAAAACAAAACGGTCTAAATAAATTAAAACAAAAGTGGAAACCCTCACCTCACCTCACCAAATACACACTCATGGACATCACCAAGGGATCCCATGCCAGGACATCACCAAGGGATCCCACGCCATCTCCAGGGACATTACCAAGGGATCACACGCATTCTCCAAGGACATCACCAAGGGATCTCACGCCTACACCATGGTTTACCCCACCCGCCCCCACGCCATGTCCCATATTCGTTTTTTTTTTTCGACGATTCTCATTTCTAAAAAAAAAAAATTAATCGTTTTTCGAGTGTCGAAATTAAAAACTTTCTATTATTAAATACACTATAAAAAAAATACAAATATATATATAACTATATAAGTATAAAAACTACCTCGCTTAATTCGTCGGACATTTTTCAAAAAATTAGTTTTTAGTTTTTGGGTATTGAGTGAAGTTTTTGAAGAGTAAATGAGTTGTGGGTGAAAAGATAAGATTATATTGTATTTTTACTATTTCGCTGATACCGTGTTTAAATTACACGATTTTCCGTAAAAGTTTTAAAATTTTCAAAATAATAATTCGAAACTAAATAATTGATATTAGTAACCTAAATAAATAATTATTCATTTAAATCCTTAAGTGTAATTAGTGAAAATAAAACTCGACCGCGTGAAGTAATTAGCCGACTGCGTAAAGCACATCCCCTATTTTAAAGCAAGTCGAACCTCATCTGTACTTATATTATTACGAGTATTATTTTTAGTTTTTTTCTTTTATCTCTTCTCACTTAGATAAATGTGTAGAAAGTAGACGTAAACAAATCACTGAAACAATGGGAGTACAAATAATTTCTAAACCAATTCTTTAGCAAAATCACCTAGCTACAGCTATTATCCCTTTCTATCTCATCGATTTTTGAGTATTAAAAATTATTTTATAGGAAGAAACGGTCACTTTGTGTACCTTTTATAAATTGAAAGGTAACCAAATGATTAAATCAAATGGAGTAAAACCCTACACAAAGTAATCGTGTCCTATATATTCTCTCACGTGTTAGGCACGACAATGTATCCTCGATAAGTCAGAATAACACATAATTTCGAACGATTTGTCAACTTTTCAAAAACTTTGTTGACATGTTTGAAATGAGGAGAGTATAAAAAAAGAGTACATGTTACGGTGCTAACTGATAACAATCCGAATTCCGAAACGAAAGGGTTTCACGTACCAATGAAGATATTCTCTTAGAGTTGGATCACTTGGGCTAGGAGCATCAGGATCAACCATCACCTACATAAGAAATGCACAAACATGAAATTAACTTGGCTCATCATTTATAACCTACCTATATATGGAGTAAATTTAAAAGCTAAGGTAATTTAATCAGCAAAACTAAGACACATAGACATGTTCAAAATATGACATAAATGCATGGTACGTAGTCGATCTCGATTACGATTGTCGCAGCTTAATCTCGCTAAACACGACATAATTACGACAAAGAAAATTCTAAAAAATTAAGGATATCGATCTTATGCTGTAAGACCAACAATAAATAAAGGTATATCAAATAAGTTGATTGCCGAGCTGCAAGATTCATCAGTCTTACACGTACAATTCGTAACTTAAAACCGTCTTTTTTTTTTTTTTTCGAGACGACTTACCAAAGTGTAGAAAGCCCTGAGATCATCACCACCAACTTCAACCGTAGGTTGAGTAACAACTTGAGAAGGCCTAAACTCACAACCATTGTTGACATCCCTACCACTATAGCTAACCCTCAAAGTAACGGACCTCGTAAAGGGTTCCAAAACATCCCCAATCACTCTTCCAACAACTAGAGGATCTCTCGAGCTCGTTGCTCGAGGCGGCATGTTTCACAAAATCACAGTTAAAAGAAACGGTCTTACGCGCGCGCACACAGACACAGAGAGAGAACTAAAACCTAATTGAGAGAGAGAAATGGTGTGAAAATACAAGATAATGATAGTGAAGGCTTTATATAGAGGCATAGAGGACAATTTTGCATGTCATGTTGCCTCTCAATACAGCATATGTTCCACCATATTTTGAGTGTATGTATGCCCTTTTATTTTTCTTTTCTAGGGTAACAAATTAAAAGAAAATAAAAAATCTAAAAAAAAGGGATAAAAATATAAGGTGGACCCCACTTAGGCACTTACTTTAAGTTTTCAAGTGGACTAGGGCATATAGGTGGGCCCCTGCACATAAATTTCAACCAATAGAGATATAGATCAGGATGCAACTAGAGTGAATCGTACAACTATACGACTTAGACAAGAATTTTGGATGGAAAAGTCTCACTTGAATTGAAGGTAGCCATGGACAAATATATAACACAAGTAGCAACAAACTTCATGAAAATGGCGTTTTTCATCTTTGCGTTTCTAATATTTGGTAGAGTTCATTCTTACAGATTGGATTATGCTGACTCGATCGCTTATTTAGTTAAAAGTTTTAAATTCCACATATCGACAAATTTTAGTACTTACACAAATAAACCAACTCGATCTGCCAAATGATTGGAAGACCAAGACCAGTTTGATATCATGTCACAAATCAATTCAATCAAAAGTTTAAAATGAAGGCATAAGGACTAAAATTGATTTTATATTCTGACAAATATGATATGGATTATTGCTTTTTATCAAGCATGGAGGGTTTACTCTATACAGAAACGATGTAATACAAAAGTTACTTTGATCAATTTTGTAACAATCGGGAAGTTCGAGATATCGTTGGAGCTTGCACGTACTAAGCTCAATTGGTCCGACCCAAGCATTGAAGCAACAATTTGCCTACCAAAGCAGCATGGTAGGAGCTTGCACTAAGCTCAATTGGTCAGTTTTCAACGTGGACAACAATTACATGTTTGTATAGATATTTAAAAATCCTTCGTAACAGTGAAAAACACTTCATCAGTGGAAGTTACAACGCCAATATTACGTGCTACAATGTGGCTCTGTAAGTCGCAATGCCCTCAACGAAATTTAAAATGGCTAATAGATTTATGTGGTCTACTATCGATGTATTATGTAAAAAAAATATATATATATATATTAGATGCGAGACCCCATGAAAGGCCTTCGAAGTGATAACTAATAGATTCAAGGATGTATCCAACATAAACATAAGATACGAGTTACAAAGACACAAAATAAAGCACAATAAGACTCCTTTCCACAAACATCAGAGTAACATATGGTAATCTCATTGGATTGTTAACTGGGGATCATTACAAGTTGCAACATAAAAAAAAATAAGGGCAATCATTTCCAAACTAAGTAGTATAGGGACATGTGTAAATTTTAAAAAAAAAACCGTATTTCACAAAGAAAGTTGAAGATCCGTCTCCAAATTCATAAAAAGTGACCGCTGTGTGGTGAGTAATGAGATTTGACCCGGTGTATTCTTTGGTCACAAAGCTCTAAACCTCTAATATCATGTCAAGAACCAAGTTAACCAAAAGTTTAAGCTAATGGTTGAAAGTCCAAGATCAATTAGCTTAGTTCCTAACTCTAGCAAAAGATTAAGCTGATAGTTGAAAATTTAAGACCAATTTTATATTGCTATAAGTTCCACTTTGAAATGGAGGGGTGGTGAGTGATGAGATTCGAACCTGTGTAATCTTTGGTCACAAAACTCTAATATCATGTCAAGAACTAAGTCAACCAAAAGCTTAAGATAATGGTTGGAAGCTCAAGATCAATTTTATACTTTAACAGTTTGAACTCGTAACTTCAGGTAACAAAGCTCTTATCATGTCAAAAAACAACTCAACTAAAAAGTTAAACCGATTGTTGGACGTTCAAGAACAATTTTGGTCAAATGCCGTCTTACACCAAAAACCAAGAAAAAGTTTATACAGTAGTGAAAATGAAGGAATAATATTTTTTCAAATTCGATTTTTCTTGCTATCAAATTTTCAAAAATCTTAACCGTAATTGTGTTAAAAATTACTCCATATAAAACAATCTGAATAAAATGAAAATATATTTATAGTTCTTATAGAATATTTTTCATGAAATTACAACACTGTTGTCGTATTAATACGAAAAGCATGGTCAATATAGTTCTTATAAAACATTTAAAAGTAATTGGAAGTATTCTAGACAATTCAATACTTAGAAAAAAAAAACCCTCATCGAGATCCTACAAGTATTATTTTCAACTTATAAGAGCTAATTTATAGAAGTTGAATTTATAGGAGTTGAGTTGAACTTGTATACGAGTTAAGATGAATATATTGCAGGTTAACAGAACTTTTTGTCTGAAAATTTGTGCTTCTAACGTTGGAGGTGAGTAAAATTATAGGAGTTGAACTAAATCTATAAAAATCATGCCAAACTAATTAAAATTTCAACAAGTATTACTTAAGACGGGTTAACCGTCTTAAGCTTAAGACGGGTCAAGTACTCTCACACTTGCACATAAAAAAACCAAATCTTATTAGGGAAGAAATAAATAATATGGTATATTATTAGAATAAGTTAGTATGAATAATTGTTTTGTCGAATTACATATGATATTTAAACTATTTATACTAATAGCTCACAATATTAGGAAAATTTAGATCTAACTAATACTAACTTATTCTCTATGATAATAATATTTCCTAATAATATTTGGTATATTCTAATAATATATCATATTATTTATTTCTTCCCTAATAAATCTATTAAATCTTTTCTATCCACTTGTCTTTTGTCTTATTTGTAATACTTAACCCGTCTTAATTTAAGACGGATATACCCATCTTAAATAAGAATTTGTGTTACGAGTAAAATTTATATTAATTTTAATTTTAACTCATTTTTTTTTCATGCCAAATATATTTCCTACCCCATGTGGCCACGTGTATCAAGTATCTACTTGTCCTTTTCATAAGAAAAGAGTAAAATTTCAGAAATGAGAAGTCGAGGAGTCGAGGAGATACATGAGAAATTATTACGCAAGAATCTTATTCCAAAGGAAGGAATAATTTCCACGGGATTTATATAAGAAGCCAAATATAAGATGGAACACCAAAGTAGGACAGAGGATCCAAACTCCTCTTTATCATCAAAGTCATAGTTACTCAGACTCTTTGACACACTGTCGTGTTTAACACGTGTCGGAGTGTCGGATACGGCTATATTCCGTGAAATTTTCAACTTTTTGGTCTAAAATGAAGTATCGAAGTGTCGCGTCGTGTCGAACACGACACGTGTCGAACACGACACGTGTCTGACACGCGACCTGTCAGCTAAGTGAAGTGTCGGAGTAACTGTGATCAAAGTCATCAACCATAACTTTCCTTCATTACGTAGAAAAGAGTACTAAAATCAACATTCATACGTGTATATATACTCTTTGTTGTGTGTATGAATCTACAAGTAGCATGCAATTTGAAATACAGAGGAAGGTAGATTTTGTCTTAATTATTATCGAAAATTAGTTTTATAAAGGAGATAAGGTTTAATGGTTTATATATAATGATGTTTGTAATAAATATTATGATGTCATTATTGTATGTCATCCATAAGAAATTCACTCGATAGTTTGTGCAGTTAGGATATTGTCAATGAAATGATAAAATCTATGGAGTAAATACTTGTACTACCTTTTATTCATATGAAATGTTGCACAATTACAAGTTTTTAACCATATGTAAAATCCATAGGATAAATATCATTATGCATATTTTATGAATATAACTTAATCTACATCATCTGTTTAAATAAAAATTTAGTATGGAGTAATATTTTTTTTGCATGCAAAACACTTGAGTTTTGACCCAGCTAATTTTAAGATTATAATAGTCTAATTTTATACTCCGTATTTGGCAAGAAAAACGCAAATATGACACTAATATAGCTAATATTAGCTTTTATACACTTCAATAACTTACACTCGTATATTTTATGGTGAACCAAGATTATCTTTACTACGCTTACTCTAATGAAATGCAAAAGAAACTCATCAATTTCCACTAGTATAAAATATACTATATTCATTTCTATAAGTGATACTTTCTTATCACATAGTGTAGATCCCGATTACTTTCGACAACCTACATCAAGAGATTTAATGTTGAAAAGAGAGTATTTTTTTTTTCTTTAACAGAATGGCCCAAAATAACAGATAAGAATAACATATATCAACTCTATAAAGATAAATATTTCAAAAGATTTTCAGAATATAAAATTGTCAAAAGTCACCCACATGAAATAATATTTTATTTAAAATCATGACACTTAAAATTTATAGATACTACTACTATTACTATTATTATTATTATTATTATTATTATTATTATTATTATTTCTCCTTTATTAACCAATAATGGAAGAGTTGAGGGAGGAATTCAAAATAAGAAAGAGCAATATTGTGTAAGCAAAGTAAAAAGGTATATCTACTTGCATTTTGGTCCATTAATTCCACTCGGCTCCCTAGATATATTCTCAAGTCATGAATGAATACGTTACTTTTTGGTTTGGTGGCGTAAATTCTAGGAGTATTTATTTATTTATTTATTTTTGGTGACTAATCATATTCTTATAAGTAATGACATAATGTTATTACGTTCAAGTAGCTAGCATATACGACTCAATACATGAGGCCCGTGTTGTCGCTTTCTAGGTTTTTTTAATTTCTTCCTTTGACTTCTCGGTATTTGCATCACCATATTTATTTGTTTACTACGACTCTGTTTTTCATTAACATAAATATGTGGTACATGTGTGGCAATGATTAACCACACATCTTATAAATTACTCCATCCATCCCAAATTAATTGTCCCCTTTTTATTTTGGGATGATTTAAGGGATGATAATGAAAATGAGAAAATTGTGAAAATCATTTGTTAAAACATACTTCCTCCGTTCCACAATGATAGTCCCACTTTGACTTTACGCGGTCTCCAACGCTCCTCTTCGACCATGTTTTTCATCGCTTATATACGATTTTTTTTGGTTGAAAATTAAATTTTGTAAAAGATATTTTGACAACAAATGTAAATATCTTATTATCGTATAACAATTATTTACATATTTTAAGTTATTTACGGTCAAAGTTTTAAAATTTTGACTTTCTAAAAGTGAAACGGGACTATCATTGTGGAACGGAGGAAGTACTAAATATAGAAACGGGCAATTAATTTGGGAAAAATTTTAGTGCAAAAAGGACAAGTAATTTGGGATGGAGGGAGTAAGAAGAAAAAGATAAAAATTATAATATGCATATGATTAAAACAAATATTATGGTAAAATCGTAAAAGCTTATACGGAATAAATCTATTTTCTAAGGGTTTTTTTTTTTTTTTTTTTTTTTTTTTTTTTTTTTTTTTCAGAATTTATTATTGTAAGTATGGACGGATGTAGGATACCGTGACAACTAGAACCAATTTAAATATATTAAAATAAGGTTTCAAAAGGTGAATGTGAGAGTAAATGAAGTCAAACTTTTAACAAACTGAGACTTACCTGAAAAGTTGAATATATACAGTTAAAATTATCAAATTTTTCAAAAATAAGAAAAACTAGTCACGCTATAAACTAATGCGGGAAAAAATTTAATATTTTCCCAAGGGAAATCGAACCAAAGGACCTTGTGGCACAAAGAAGAAGCATTTGGCCCAACGAAAAAAAAATTGGGTCAACATCAGTCATCAAACTAGTATCAGAGCTCAAAGTCAACTTGAGCTAGGTACAAAGGAAAAGCATTTGGCCCAAGACTTGAAGGTGGCCTAAAACCCCTAACTCGAGTTGAGCCTTGAGGAAGTTTGGTTCATGGTGAATGGATGAAGAAGACGTCATATATAGGTCAAGCCAGAAACCTTCTGTGTACTAGAACTATTGATCAGGTGGACCCTTACCTAGTTGGGTGCCACGGGATAGGATTATTGATCAACTGGACCCTTACTATATTGGGTGCCACAAGTCAGGTGGATTCTTCTATAGAGACCATTGTATTCTAGGAATCTGAAGTGATAGGCCCAATCCAGGGTATATTGGATGCAGAGGAGTTCGATATGTGGCCATTAAGGGTAGGCTATCAAGTCCTGCTGATGTCTAAAAGTTGGGGTTGCAAAGTGTGGGGGAGTTCTCCAAAGATGGCCATGGTCAGAGACTCAGAGTCATGATGATGGTCATTAGTTTGAGCCTTTGAGGGGATGATTGTTAGGGTGCAAATCTAAGTCCCACATCGGTGGAGAAAATATAAAAGTTCATCTTTATAAGTGTACAACAAATATAATAATATAAGGCATTTTGGTAATGAGCTCAAGAGTAAATCCGTGAGGGTTTGGCCCGATGCGGACAATATCGTACTATTATGGATCATGGACATCAGTGCGCAGATGCCCAACATCAGTCAAAATGTAAGAGTTTCCCTTCTCTTCCTTACACTACCCTCATCACCTTTGCGCTTTACTTTTTGGTATCCAAACATACTCTTAGGAAGAAAGAGAAAGATTACATGAAAAGAAATAAGAAAGGTAAATTAAAAGAAAAAAAATGCATTTTCTTTGATTTTCCTTATAGTTTATTTTGATAAGGAAATAAAAAAAGGTAAAAAGTTCACAAAATAAATAGGCCTGAGCACGAATCGGATATCCGATCCGAATTGGAGTTTCGGATAAGATATCCGTATCCGAAAATCTAGATTTTTGATATCCGATCCGAACAACTTCGGATATCCGATTTTTGATATCCGAAATTTACGGATCGGATATCCGGATATCCAACAAATATCTGAAAAAATTTAACCGTGAGGCAGAGCCGTGGTGGTTGCAATTAACAGTAGGCAAACGAGGTGGTAGGGATGGTGGCTGAGTGATGACGCAAGTTGTGACCCTTGTGGGCACGCTGGAACAGTGATGGCGAACGTCGCAGACCGTGAGGATGAGGCTGTGAGTGTCACAATCGCATGGTGTTTCTTTGTGGTACTCCGACGAGCAGGGCGACGGTGGTGACCACGGTAGTAGGACACGATAAAGGTGTGAAGAGTGGTGTAGGGCAGATCCGAGAGAGGGGAGGATCACGGTAGAGGAGCAAGGTAGCGATGATAGGCGGTTGTCGATGGAGCCTTTGGTGGTTTCAGGGGAACGGAAGGTTTGGTCGGAGTAATTAAGGAGATGAAGGAAGTAGGAGAGAGGTAAGTGAATGAGGAGATGTGTAGTGAAACAAAGGAGGCTGTGAAATGGTTTTGACTTTTGAGAGAGTTAGGTTTGTTTTTTTTAGTACTTCCCATGTGATTAAGGCAAGTAGCTAGTAGTTTTCGGATATTAGATATTGGATATCCGATATCCGCATCCGAAATTTTTGGATATTTTCGGATATCGGATATCCGAACTTTCAAATTTAAATATCCGATGGATATCCGATATCCGAAAATTTCGGATACGGATATCCGAATTTTTTAAAAAATCGGATCGGATATCGAAAAAATCGGATCGGATATCGGATAGAAAATTTCGGATTTCGGATATTTTGCTCAGCCCTAAACGAAATGATGACCAACCTCCAATATCCTACGTTGTCTACAATCGAAATATTCGTTCTCCGTCACCAATAAAGTTGTCCCGCGAGTCCTCTTAGTCGGTCGCGTAGTCGAGACATGGTCGACGATAGTCATCGAGGACTAAAAGGTGTCGACCAAGGTGGCGAAGGAGTCAAAACGGTGATTATGACCAACACCCTTATGATGTTCTGATGTTGGCAAGTCCTTCCAGTCGCCGGCATTGTAAGTGATTATGACCAACACCCTACCAATGGAGGTCGAAACCTCGTATATGCCATCGAATTGAAGGTAGTGAGGAAGATGTTAATAATAATGGTGGTTGTGGCCAACGGTCCTAAAGTTGTCTGATGTCGGTAACACCTTTCGGTTGTCGTTGATGGACAATGGCAATCTAATTACTGACCACGAAGGTGGTGCATGAGAGAGGCATCGACAATGGTAATTGCGTTGTTGATGTAGTGGCAGTAATAGTAATTCAGGTTAAAATTATTTGTGGTGAAATTCAAGAAATGTGGCGAAAAAAAGTTTAAAACTTAAAAGGGTAAGGTGAATGGAAAATAAAGGAACAAAAAGAGAGAAAGAGAATAAGAATTGTGTAACAAAAAGAATGAGTATAGTTCATGTTAAAGTGGGTCAATCATATTGTTAATATTTTTTGTAAATTCTAGTGGATAAATGCATGGCATAGAACAAGGTTAGTGTAGTAGGTTAATGCTTGCAAAGCAGTCTTACTATGGGTCAATCAAATGTGTGCATTATGTGTATCTGAAGGGTCCGCCTATATGAGACTATAATCTTGAGTCAATATTCTCCTTTAGTTCGTGCTTATTTTAGTTTTTTGATTTAATTGTTTGATCGATGTATTCAATCATTGTAACTGTGCTCAATTTGATCATGAGTAGTTATGTTGGTTAAAGTTTCATACAAGGTAAAGGATTTTATAAATTTATGTGATTAGGTGTTTGAATCGGTCTAAATTCTCTTACCTCAGCTCCTATTAATGTCTATTTACCATACTTTTTTGCCAGTGTGATTGATTTCTAATTTGAAAACCTCAACCAATGAGCGAGATCGAGTTTGTTTGGGGTTAGACTTGAGACCAATAATAGAACGACGTGTTAGCACATAACGACGAGAGTCCATCGAGTAAGCCCTTAATATCCAAACCATTTACACTCATGGAATGGCTAGTTGTCAACCTTTTCATTAATCAATCAAACCCTAAACGTCTCATATAATAACATTAAACTCACCCCACCCACAATTTAGCACCATTTTGGTTAGATACCCCACTTCTCTTACTACGTTATTCAAGAGCCGTACGACTAAATCATGTGGTTTAGGGTAATGTCCATTCGAAATCACATATCATGTCTTGCATTTAATTTCACCGACATTTTAAAAGTGTTCAATTCTAATTGGTTCCTAACATAACAAATCACACCAATCACATTCATCAACTCATCCAAAATAGAAGGAAAATCACTCCGTAGCATAACAATTAACAAGTGAATGAGTAAAACACTCCAAATTATGATAAAAAAAAAAAAAAAATTACAAAGATTCAAGAGAATTGTACCTGTGAATGATGAACACATGTCGTAACTTAAAAAATTTCAGTGTAACAATACAGCTTCAACATTTGCTGAAGATGACAAATACGCGAAACAAAATTCGATTAATTACACAACATTATAAACATTTCACGCTAAAATTAAACACAATATTGCTTCAAATTTACATCATACTTTAATATCATGAAATTAAGAAATTAAACAAACATTAAAATATCATGAATCTTACCAAAATTAGGTGCGAAATCGCAGTTTTTGTGATGAAATTGCCGCCGAAATCAGTGTCGTACGATCATCTAGGGTTTCACACTACACTCAAAAAATGATGTCAAACAAACCTCAGCTAAAATATCCAAAAAAAAAAAAAATAATCAAAACGAAAAAAAAAAAAAAAAAAAAAAAAAGTCAAACAATTTTTAGAGAAAATAAATTGTATGAATCTAAAAATAGTTACGAAGTGCGCATTTAAGTTAAAATTTAGAAGGAACGTAAAATAAAAAATATTCAGTGTTTTTTTTTTTTTAGAGAAAATAATTATTTGTAGGTGTGGTGTGTTGTTTATGTAGCATTCAATGTTGCATAGGTTTATCGTTTATATTAGAAGGATATTGAAGGGAGGAAAAAAAAAAATCTAAGATCTTTTGATAGAAATAAAGTGTTTTTTTTTTTTTTTTCTTTTTTTTTTTTTTTTTTTTTTTTTTTTATGGGGAATAATTCCAACATTTTTACAGCTAATCTATGAGCAACATATTACTTTTATGTCTTGAAAAATCTAAAGAATTGATCTCTGAAAAATCTGAAATTTGCAGGATAAAATGGTGTAAGTGCATACCATATACATGCAATTGTATTATACGGAGTAAGACACTTGTTTGGGTAAAATAGTTTTATGAATTATGATTATTATATTAGGAAATTTGGACATGAACTTTAAGTTTTTGTGAACAAATTCACTAAATATATATTGTATGTACTTCCAATGTCTCAGTCATTTGTTTACACTTCTCTCAAATTTCCCTCACAAAAATGTCAAACTGTAAACAAATCATTGGAACGATAGGAGTAATATTTTAGAATGATTTTCCAATAAACTATACTCCAGATTTGGAACGTAAGGTTATAACTTATAAGTTTAAAGAGTACCGAATATAATGATGATGTGTAAATATAAGAATAATATTGTATGATCGCATTATATGCATGTCTTGCAACGAGTATAATGAGTTTTAATTAAAAAGTACGCATACTTGCGCAATTACATCTATCAAAACTTTTTGCCAAATCGTTTCTAGCTTATATCTTGCACCGAGCAAGACTCTAACCGTATATGTCCTCTCATAGTCTCGTTCACTTAAATTGCGACATATATCGAGAACATTTCATTGTAATATCAATACTTATCACTCAAGACATTATACCCTACTATTTTTCTCTTCTCACACATACCCAACTATTTTCTTAACCTAACGCTATGCAAGGTTTATAATTATACATTTATACCTTGCACCAAACATGGCACTAGCTATGTAACAAACCGTCAATAAATTCTCTACGGTAGTCACAGTTACATCTAATATTGTTTTCTCTTATTGTTGCATTTATGTTATTTATGTAACACCTCTTGAAATAACGAACATAGATCTAAATATATGCCCTGCATATATAAGTCATCAAACATAGATATATATATATATGGCAATAATCAATAATGTCATCAAATACGATGAGGGATCAAGAATTGCATCTGAAACTCAGCACCACCATTTGCACTTCGTCTTTAGTTCAACATTGCCCTATGCAAAGGAGCATTTCAAGTGTCAAATAATGATTTGATTGCACCAAAGAATTTATATGTGCCAGCACGGGCGGACCCACCTAGTAGCAAGGGGTGGCAACCGCTACCCCATACACAAAAAAGTCAGTTTAATAAATGGATTTCCACTACTGCACCAAACATCGATGAAAAATATGTCATCCTGTATAATGAACAATAAATATACTTTTGCTACGCCAAACACTAATTCTTGAGTCCGCCCCATTGTGCAAGTGCACACATACGATAGTAAATCTAATGTCGTGCAGCAGATATGGCTTTGGATGGGAATTTGTCGACGTGTGCGAAGCTTGAAGTATGAGATTAAATTTGCGAGGCACCTATGCAGAGTACGAGGATGGAGAGCGCAGTGGTTTTGTTGTTCGCTTGTGGCTGTTGTTTACCACATCTGGCTGGAGCGTAATAGGCGTATTTTTTCTAGTGTGTTTTGTTCGTATAGCCAAGTTGTGCGAGATATTAAACATGAGGTGAGCATTCAAATGGTTCATTGTATGAGTGGAGGGGAGCGAGAGGATGTTGTAAATGCCCTAAACGGGTGAGACCCCCCTTTTGTAATTCTCAAGTTAAAATGAATGATATGAGCTAAATTCTTTCAAAATGAAGAAACTTTACAATCAATTTAAGGACAAAATGTTGGACGTGCTTGTTAACTAAGAAAATTACCTAGCTAGGATGTCTTAGCCAAGCGGTTAAGGTTGAAATACCAGTAACGATAAGTCAAATGTTCGAATCTCCCTTCTCGTTTTAGTTGTATTGCCTTTGTAACTCATATTGGACTAAACCTACGAAAACCCAAGAATTTGTGATAAATGTACAATCAGATAAATAACAATATATGTTAACTATTAAGTTGGAGTTCATCGCCCACGTCAAAAAATCGTCAATATAACCTCATTATCAAAACTACAATAGCCTCATTATCGGCACAAGCCATGAACCTCCTCTTTGAACTACTCCGTAATAGATATTCATTATAACATGCTCAAAATTCCACCAAAAGACCAAATAATATAAACAATGGAGCGCAAATATATGATTATTGTCATCGATTGTTCACAAACATATTATCGATTAGTTATATGTTAAAATTGATAAGTAAACGTATATTAATAAAAAAAAAAAAATTGAATTAGTAATACACTTATACAATACTTCGTGGTTGTTTGTTTCTTAAATAAAAAATTTTTGGATTATTAATGTATTAATGTAATTAAATGAATTGAATTGAATTGAATTGAATTGAATGAATGGGGTTGAAATGTTGAATGTATTAACGTATATGTGGGAATGAAGAAGTGAACTAAAATTAAAATAAAGAAAAATAAGTGGGAGCCATTACATAGTCAATGTATCACCACAATGTGACATGTGTCGTTGTGGTGATTGCATTGTAGATAATATTATTATCAGTTTACCAGGTCTACACATTCTATTAATGGTTCAAAGCATATAACATGTCAGGTAAAAATAAAAGTATTACGGAGTAGTTTTTTAGCCAAAGGTAATAATAATAATAATAATAATAATAATAGCTCTAGTGTAGAGTTTGAAAAGAAGCCAATATACCTAGTAGATGTTGCAATCCCCGAAAACACCATCAAGTCATTTTCACTCGTTCAAACATCCTGGACCTCAAGACCAAATGCAAACTACACAAGAATTCGCAAATATACAAATAATATAGCTATACATTTCGTTTACTATTATTTGTTTCATTTCATTGTATTTACTCTGTTCCAGTGATTTGTTTACAGTTTGATTTTTTTGTGAGGGAAATTTGAGAGAAGTGTAAACAAATGACTGTGACAAAGGGAGTAAAAGTCTCATTGATCCTTTTTTATTAGGGAAAAAGTGATACTATAGGAAAAATTCAATAAAATGAACAAAAGTACTCGGTAAAATGTAAACGCTATTATAAAAGTTTTGTACTCGTACATCAACATTACTAAAAATTGACTCGTGAAGCTACAAGGTTAATGAACTATTAAGATATAAATATATAATAATCCCTCCATTTCGCTATTTGCTTCTCATTTTAATATGGCGGCACATGGATTAAGAAATGTGAAGTGAATATTGCGTTCTCAAATTTGAATTTGGTCTTAAATTTTAATTTGATAAGCATAGAATTCGGAAATGAGTTCGAGCTAAACCAAAATAGTTTTGATAGAAATCGTTTTATAAGTGATCCAAATGACACCTCTTTAGCTCTATCATTTTAAAATTCATAATTTGACATTCCAAATTTTTAAATTAAAATTTACAAATAAAAGCAAAGTTTTCAAACAGTATCTAAATAAATTGTGTGAATAAAGTTGATAAAAATACTGATCAATATAAAAATCTGCAAGTGAAAAAAAAAAAATAAGATTTCCTTTTTAAAAAAGAGATACATATAACACAAAAAGAACAAGATGTCACAACGAATATAATAATCTAAAACCTCAGACAAAAAATACTATAGTTAAATGATAGAGACAAGAAACAACAACCTACACAAAGCAATCAAAACCATACAAAACCTCAAAATAGTGACAATTAATTAAGATAGTGTTAATAATAGTCATTTTATCTTCGTTATATATTTTAAATTTAGAAGGTGAAAAATTGAAATTACACGGAGTAAATGAAATAAAATGGGTTAGTTAATTTGAAATTCAAATTCAAATCTTTGAGCTCTCCCAAACATTTAATTTGATTCAAATCCTAATTTTTAATAAAATTCTCATATCAAAACAGACTATAATAGAAAATTAAATCCAATATATTAACCTTATGAACGCCATAGAAATCTATGTTCGCCCAAATAAACATACAATAGTTAGGATCTGTTCTTTCCAGCTTATTTTCAGCTCATTTCAATTCAGTTCATTCACTGGGATTCGATTCGATTCGATTCTGGGCTCCATTCGATTCGATTCGATTCGACACTTCGATTCAAAGACACTTGATTCGATTCGATTCGATTCGATTCGATTCAAAGACAACTATGTTATAAATTCGAACTTCATTCGATTCGATTCGATTATTCGATTGATTCGATTCAATTTAAAAAGTCCGAAAGAACAGGTCCTTAGTCTCTTTTAAAATAGATTGTCCATTTTAAACTTAAAGCGATAAAGTAATGGAGTATGTAAATAAATAAAACAAAACTTTTGCTATTATTTAGATATTTTATTTTTATTTTTATTTTTGACCAATTTTAAGTTTACAATGGATATTGGATGGATGACATGGATCCCTTGTAAACAATAATTTGTGAATAGAACAAAAATAATATTCTTTCCGTTTCAATTATTTGTTTAACTTCAATTTTAGCACAAATAATAAGGAAAGTCCACAAAAAACATACTCCGTATATACCTCTTGGATGATATGAGGTAGGAGTTTCCTGAATAGAAAAGGTAAACAAATGATTAACATACACAAAAATGAAATTAGTATACAAAAATTTGGGACAGAGAGGATAATCTATCCGTAAATATTTAATTGATTCTAAATTCTCACCTTTTATAATTATGATATTTAAAACTCCCACATACTTTAATTTACATACTACGTACGGAGTATTATATAATTTATAGTTGTGACCTACTTAATTACTCAGATGAAGCTTACTAGCTTTCACCACTTTTTCTCATCGTCTAATTATTACTCCATTTATATGATAATTTCAATTTATGTACAATAGATTTTTATGTGCATAAAATTTGGATCCACCCCATTTTTCCATTCACAATTCCAGCATCACATCAAAGCAATAAGATATCATAACCTAAAGTCATTTAATGGTAGCTAAATAACAACATATTTATAAGACACGAGAATATCAAAACATAATTATGAATAATAATTTAAATAATGAATAGCTAAAAAAACCAATAACACTTTTTTTTTTGAGCTAACCATTAACACTGAACTTTAATAAGAGAATTTCGTTCAATAATTGATACTAAACGGTTATAAATTGGAAGGTAAACGAAAAAAAAAAAAAAAAAAAAAAAAAACCTATAAAGTGGGAGCATTAGGGGTGTGCAAAAAAAACCGAACCGATAAACCGAACCGAAAAAATCGAGAACCGCACGTTTTATAGGTTCGGTGAACCGAACCGTTAAGAAATAATGGTTCGGCGCACCGAACCGTTAAAATTAACGGTTTACGGTTCGGTTTAGGTTCGGCATTTTGAGTTAACGGTTAACCGAACCGAACCGTTAAGAGCAAAAATATAAATAAATTATACTTATATATACAAACTAAAACATAAAGTTTAACTTTACAACTTTCATCAAATTTCAAATATCAATTATTTATTCTACCGCATTTTTCTAACAGTCAAAAGCCTCATTCTCGTAAAATAAAATCTCATATGCACCCTCTCGCTTCAATTTTAACATGTTTTTTGCTTTGTTATTGTTCAATACGCATTTTTGAGTTAAAACATTTATAAATTTTCTATTTACTACGTTGTATAATTAATTTAGTTGATAATGGTATATTAGATGTGACATTTGTAATTTGTCGTTTTTATTTTGGACCGTTAGTGTGTTGTTAAAGTGCGTCGTAATCAATAATTAACTTACAATTTTTTTTAATTTGACAGAGTAAACGGTTCGCGGTGAACCGCATAACCGAACCGTTAAAAATGTGAACCGAACCGTATAGTAACCGTTCTTAATGGTCGGTTTAGGTTCGGATTTTTCCCGAACCGAACCGTACACGAACCGTAAAAATTAACGGTTCGGTGCACCGAACCGTTAATGAACACCCCTAGGGAGCATGGAACTTGAAAAGAGAAATGAGATTAAGAGAAATGAAGGTCAATAGTACAATGAACCCAAACTATTATGGTTTTCATAAATTCACAAGTCATCCTCTTGAAAAGTGCATTATTCTTAAGAAGACCATGCAACTCGCAAACGAGAACAACATCGTACTAGATCTTGAAGAACAACGCAATTAATACTATTGTGATGCTTGATCAACATAACCATCAACCACAAGGATAACCATTTTAGGATCCATTTTTCGTTATCTAAGACTTGTTAAAATCTTTTCTAAAGATGAGAGATTGGAAAGAATAATGTCACAACTTCTCTCTCATTTAATCCACTCCTTTACCCTTTCATCTAGGGACGGACCCACATATAAAATTGGAGTGGCACGTGCTACACCAAAGAAAACAAAAACCCGTAATTTATAAAACACACAATTAATATAAAAATTGCAAAAAGGTGCACTTAGATAGCATAAAGGTGTACGTGCCACACGGAAGGTGTACGTGTCACATGAAAGCAAAGTTGTATACACGATATATTTCTACACCAAAGAAAAATTTTCGGGTCTGCCGCTGCTCTCATCCTTTTTCCCTCATTTTTTATATCCAAACACACGCTTAATTCTAATGATATTAAGCGAGTTCCTTCCTAAAGATTATACTTCAAAATCAACATCATGTCAATCACGACAAGCGACTGAAACAAAAAAAGGGAAACAAGAAGTTCTAAGAGTTTTAATATAAATGGTAAGCCAACCATTGAAATGATTCATGTCATCTTACCATGAATGACTTGTCATCAGATACTTTATTCCATAATATTATAAATGCTAAAACCTTATTTAAATTGCTAATTGGGAAACTCTGAAAGCAAGAAAATGGCGTCGTCGTCTCTACCCTCCATCAATGTCTATGATAAACAATATTGATGGTGGGTGAAAATTAAGTGGAAATGTTAAGCTCTTCACCCATTCTTATTCATTCTTTGCATACGTGACATTATTCAAAGAGAATGCATGGTGTCCTTGGAGGGTAAATGAAATGCAGAGATATTAAGGGTAAATTAATCGTACAGCTAAAAAAAAAAAAAAAAAAAAAAAAAAAAAAAAAGGTAAAATATTGAATATGGAACTGTTTTGTCCATCCTAATACTAACAAAGTGAGTGAATGTTTTTATTCATTTTTCTCTTTTCCTACCTCCTTATACCACACATTTTTCAAAAGTTCCAAAACAACAATGGTGTAGCACATGACTTATGCTAAGAAATTGTTACATCTTATTATCTTTTACACTTTTACCATTAAAAAAAAAAAAAAAAAAAAAAAAAAGGTAAACAGTTGGGTATGAAATAATTGTTTTGCCCAAATCGATACTAACAAAGTGACTTAATTATTTTATTCCTTTTATTTTTCTTTCTCTTCATCCTTATACCAAACATTCAAGTACCAAATAAAACAATATTGGCGTAGCACATTATTTAGCGACTTATGCTAAAAAAACTATAATATCTTACTTCCTCCATTTCTTTGAATTCTATACATTTGGTTTTTGGATACTATACACAAGTGGGGAGAATCTTCGATATATCGTCTAATATATGAAATAAAAAAGAGTCATGTGAGATCTTGTTTTAATTGTCTTTTCGAGAGCATTATTAATATTCAAATTTTATAATTTTCAGAATTATGTAACTAAAGATATAAACAAAAGAAAACGTGCATCGACGTACATGCAAAAACCAAATGTATAGAATTCAAATAAATAGAGGAAGTATTATCTTTTATTTTTATAAAGAAAAAGGCAAAAAATTGTACCAAATCGAATAATTGTTTTACCCATCGATAGTAACAAAGTGAATGAATGTTTTTATTCCTTTTCTCCTTTTTTTCTACATGCTTTTACCTAACATTCCTCAAATGTACCAAAACAACAATGGTGGCTTTAAGGTATTTAAAATACTCCGTAGTACACAACTAAAATTTAGTTATCTAGTTCCTAAGAACTTACGAATAATGGTGACATTGAGTGATGTAGATGATGATGACAATGTGTTAGTGGGTGATTGAAGGATAAAGTTAGGAATATTTTTAATTACAATATGAAAAGAAATTTAATCAATTAAAAGGTGCAAGGCGATAAGGTGAAATACGCGAGAAATAAATATATTTGATGTGGGAAATCTGAATCAATTACAGGTTCTATAAATAAAAATTTAGGGAACATTACTAATTTTGGGATTTTAATGTTGGTTGTTATTCACAAGGTAAAAAAAAATAAAAATTAGGCATCAGTAAAGACCAACGACATAACTAAATATTTAACTGCAATTGATATAAAAATTGCATAAAGGTGTATTTGGCTAGCATTTTCTTATATCTAAAATGCACACCTAAACTGAAGAGTCACCAAGTGTTTTGGCTAGTACTTCACCCGGTCGAGGTGCAATGAAAACGGGAATGTGGTCATTAACAATGGCTAACAATGGCCAACAATGGTGTGGTTGTGCTAGCTTAGCTAAGTAAGGTTACCTAGGAAAATTTTAACTTGGTTGGGGTTAGTGTTTATGTTACTATAATAAAGCATGCTTAAATTGGAAGATACAAACACGTTTCATAAGTCAATAATTGATTGATTTGGTTGGGGTTAGTGTCAGTAGCGGACCCAGGATTTATCACTAGGGGGACACTGCATGAATAAATTGGTTGCGAATTTATTTTTTTGCAAAAATTGTTTTTAAAATCATCGAAATCAATGAAACAACTTAAATATACTTTATTTACTGTAACAAGTACGGAGTATATATTATCTAGAAAATATAGTTGGAGAAAATTATGAGATTAAATGTATCATAAACCTCACTTTAATTATATTACATCCGTTTTGGGTAAATATTGTCAAAGTAAACAAATTTAATGAACTCCGAATTTTTTTTTCATAAATTCGTGTTAAAAGTTTAGAAAGACAAACAAATACTTGCCACTACTAGGTGTAGTTTCGTCATTAATTATTAATCTTCACGTCTCTAATACTCCATATATAGGTAACGATAAGATATAAAAATAAAAAATATAATTTCATGAATATATGAAAAATATTATAGGCCACCCTGACCACCACCACCACCTCCCGGTCCGCCCCTGGTTAGTGTTTATGTCTATGTTTTATAGTGTATGTTTACGTTGATATACATCAATACTTTAAGGTGGAACCTACCTCTTCGACACGCATTTAGTCATTTAATCATTTTTTTTAATACAAATGCCAAATGCAAATGAATTTAAGAGAAATAGTGAAAAAATTACTAATTAAAAATAAGGTATTAAAGTAATTTTTATTTAAAAAAAAAAAAAAAAAAGATTAAGAATTAAACTTCTCAAAAAAAAAATATGTTTTCCCCTTGCCCAATCTTTATTACTCCGTACTTCTTATGACTTGGACTGCAAAAGTTTATACTCCAATAGGTAAAAATTTTATCATGGAAAATTACATATTAAAATAATAACATACATAAAGATATTGTAACTTTATTGACTA
This sequence comes from Dianthus caryophyllus, assembly GCA_023091065.1. NCBI lineage: Eukaryota > Viridiplantae > Streptophyta > Magnoliopsida > Caryophyllales > Caryophyllaceae > Dianthus > Dianthus caryophyllus. Next base: position 6,642,632 of record CM041519.1, read on the forward strand.
AAGTTATGACAACTCACATAGTTTAATAATTTTCGTTATGACAGTGATACAAGGTTGTAATATTGTTGATGTTAACTTGTTAATTAAGTAGTTCAAGCTCAATATAACTTTCAATGCAAAATGGAAGTAAAGTTCTAATGATCAAATTTTAAATAAGTTTATAAAGAGTTAAACAAGTTTAAATAAACTCACACTTGGTCATATATAATGCACTAAGTTCCTTCAAAGTGTTGTGTGATACACTCAACATGTTTTAGTTTATACTCTCTTCCATTTTAGTCAAAAGATAAACATTCACCATTTTTTAATGATTAAATTTTAAAAATTGTTAAACCATATACTCCGTATATGTTAGAAGTATTAAACCTCGAAAAAAAAAAAAAGCAAATACTCCGTATACATTATAATTATGAAATATCCATAAAATAATATTTTATTTAATGAAAAGCACAAATAAATGAAAATATATGATCAGCAAATCGTTGCAAAGACTACCCAAAACCAGATTACTTTTGGTGTACACCAAAGGAATATCAGATAATTATATCATCAATAAAGCATATTTTACTAAATATAAAGGTGTCCACAAAGTCTTACTTCAACGGTTGCAAATAACCCATTTAAGTAATTTTGTGAAACGGATCTGAATACAACCCATTTTTGACCCACTTAAATCAATTAACCTAATAGTAAACTCTCTCCTCTTCTAATAAAAGGTGTCAATCTAATACGGAGTAATAATCTCTAACCTCTCTCCTAATTAATATAATAACTTCAATTTTATTTCACAATCATATCATTCATCTACACTTTATTGTTTTTGTACTCTCATATATTCATATGCAAATATCACCAACTTTACAACGAAATCTCCTTCTAAATTAGTGTCATCGTCTAAACTTCAAGCTTACATTTGTCGTATTCATTTTGTAACCACCTTATAGCCAGGCCCGGTTTTAAAGGTCGTTTGGAGGGGCGGTGAACTAAGGCTCAAGCTTAAAAGGGGCTCAATCTTCTAGCTTATCAAATATTAATAAATGTATGTTTATTAGTTGATGTTAGTTACTTACAATTTACATTGTTTGTGCATTGGTGTTATTACACTATTAATTTTACCTCCACCATCCAAGTTCAAATCCCCTTAGAAGCAAATTTTTTCCTCTTTTTTTTACCTTTTTAATTTTCTAGACACGTATAGCTGACTCTATAGTTAGTTAGAGCAAATTATTACTAACCTCCCATTTCTTTTGATCTTCCCACTTGTTTATTAAATGAGTGTATTATTTTAATCAAGTGGGAAGATCAAAGAAAATGGGAGGGAGTAATTAATTTTAATCAAGTGGGAAGATCAAAGAAAATGGGAGGGAAGATCAAAGAAAAAAGTAAAATGCAGACTCCCATTGTCTGCATTTTACTTTTTGTTTTATTTTTTCCTTTTGGTTTGGGCTTTTAATTTTCCAACATTAGTTTTTGTTTTGTTTTGTTTTTTTTTTTTTTTTTTGGTTTGGGCTTTCAAGTATTCAACATTAATTTATAAATCCGTATTGTTAAACTTTAAATAGGATTAAACTAATTTTTATCCTCTTTAACACACATAGTATATTATGATTGGGTTTTACTCTCACAACTTGTTAATTTTCTTCATCAATTTGTGGGGTGTTAGTTAAAATTTTAACCATAAAGATGTAGAAAAATATAAGATTTCAACATTAAATTAATCTTTTTACATTGAAAATTCAATAGTATTTGGAAAAATACTAATAATATAATACATATCCATGAAATATTATCAAAGCTCCACAGTTTATATCTAGAAAATTGAGAAAGCATATTTTAACAAACAAACTTCAAAATTTTGTCTCGCAAAATATATATTTAATTTTACGGCATCTCATAAGATTTTTTATATCTTGTCTAATTGTTTTCTATAAGTTTTTCAATTTATTTGTACTCCTCATACAATCAATACTTCAGATGATAACGAAAATACATCTAATATTCTGGATAATTTTTCAAAAAATTGAATCATCTTTATATAATATTGTTAAAAAAAATGTCAAAAATGTGCCCCCCAGTCTCCCACCCATTAATTCCTGGGTCCGCCACTGCTACTATATATCTTTTTTTTTTTAAACCACTATATAGCCTTTTTGTTACCAACATAAGCAAATTTGTTACTCGTACCATTTTAAGTTGGTCAAATTAAATAGTATAATACAGTTATTTTATTTTGTAATATGTACGGAGTATATATTTTTTTTACAATAATTATGTTTTTCACTTTTTTGTTACCAGATCAAGCAGTTTTGTTATCACGGTAAATTACTATAGCAAACAAAACTTTTAAAGTCAAAATATATACTTGGTAAATTCTAAATTTCTAACACCAAGTTACAAACACATTGCTACCTTCAAATATTTGTTGGGGAAGAACATTGTAACCATTAAAATAGGAGAGATCATAGATATTAGGAAATTTAAAATTAAAAAGTAGAATTAAATTTTATTGGGAGTAAATGGTATGTTCATATCCGTTTTAAGAATACAACGAATATTACCAATTTTAAGAGAGACTTACTAAAAGGTGTCATGCTCTCATTAAAAAATTCCCCTCCAACTACACTTTTCATACAGAATATAATACTCCATACTTATCTTAATGCATTTACATTTATTAAAATAAAGGTGAAACTCATCAAAATTTATTTAGGTGCGGCTACATTTTTTGATATACAATTAGAAAGGTTATTTAAAATACAGTTAAAAATATTTTAGCTTTTTATATGTGGTACTCTTATGTTTCTTTGGTTCTCCATGATGATAACTCTACGTTTTTAAAAATATTAGTGGTTTTCGTAAACTTTATTAAATGTTTTCAAAACATCTAAACTTTTAAACATCACATTATCGCTAGCACAACACATGTACACTTCACCTGCTTACTTCTTACGATATGCTGCTACCTCGACGTTAAACATTTAAGTTATGTAAATAAAATATGTTTATGATTGATTAAACGATATTTATGTTAATGGCAAGATAAATTATTGCCAAAGAATCAATTCAAAATGTATAAACCAAAAATTCAAGTGAATTGAAACCATTTTGGTCATTTAATAATTTTTCATCAAGTTTAGGGGTCCTAGTGATATTCTTGAAAAGGTAGAGGTACTAGATTAAATTCGATAAAGTGCAAGGAAATCAGTGTACCACAGAAAAATCCAAATATTTTTTGGTGAGCCAATATAGGAAATATGATCATTTCAATCTCTAGATGTAATAAAATATAAAATGTAATAAAGGTATTTTAAGGATGGATAAAAATAAATTGACAAAAAAATACTTTTTAAATAACGTATTTGACAACGAACATAAAAAATTTAGGTTAATAAAAAAAATTATATAAAAAGGGTGAGAAAAAAGTGGGAATGTGAAACTCATCCTCTACAGTTTTGCACAGAAATGTTGTGCATGTGATACAAATGCTTTACATGATTCACAAAACTAGTACATATGGGACCCATAACAATTAATTCAACATATTTAATCATTATCAATTTATCGGTAAATATTGTTAAATTAATAATAGTATCCATTTAATAGCTAGTAAGAAATTAATGCATTGTTAATATTATACGGAGTAGTTCTTACGTTACACAAATTCTTGTATAAAACGGGTAGTATCCGTTTCACACAAGAAACGGGTCAAATAATTGAATAAGACAAAAGTTAAAAGCCTTGAAATTAACAAAAGATTTGTCTTTTCTATTCAAATGTCTAACTATTTGACCCGTTTTACATATGAAACGGATAATCCGTTTTATGGGAGACTAACTCCTTACGTTAAAGTTTATTCTTTGATAATGTGGCTATGATCGAAAAAAAAAAACTCATTGCATTGTTATTACTCAAAGTTTCTAGTCCTTCTGTTTCAGTCATTTGTTAACCTTTACTTTATCTTCTCCTCACAAAATAAAGCAAACGTTAACAATTCACTGGAACGGAAAGAGTACTTGTTAATTTTAAAACATGCTCGAATCAATTACTCCGAAAAGTATATTGTAGTACATACTTCCTCCATTTCAATAGGTTCTTTACGTTTCACTTTTTTTTACACTATTCATAAGTGTGTAGAATTTTCGATATAACTTTTAACATACAAAATAAAAACAGTCATGTGTGATCTTGTTTTAATTGTCTTATCGAGTACATTATTAATATCAAAATTTTAAAATTTTTGAGAATACGAAACTAAAAATATAAACGAAACAAAACGAATATTAATGTACGTGCATAAAGCAAACGTATACAACCTATTGGAACGGAAAAAGTATCCATCATTTTAATAAAGGTCAATATAAACATACACGTACAAAGGTGTGCAAAATATGTACGGACATGATGGAGTTTGAATTGCATGCACCAATGACCAACAGTTGAAGAACGGCATTAAACTTTTCAATAAGACAAGAATTGAACAAACATCACCCCAAATTTTTAGGAGGAGCCTTTTGACTCTGATAGTCAATAATTAAGTCAACATTCATCATATTAACTTGAATATTCTCCAAAAATGTGATGGGATTAAACTTGAATAATATTCAGCTACTTTTGTGGTCTCATGCTTTTCTGGTCACTATGATAAATCCTTTTTCATGGTAATCCTTTGATCGAGCTACGTGGTCGTACAACACAAGTTTATCCTAAAAACAAAAAATTAAGAGTGAAAAAAAAAAATTGTAAACAAATAGTATATCATGTGAGATAGAAGTTAAGCCTCTTTTATCACTTGGTATAACATTTATTTTCATATTCATTCAATTCAATTCAATTTACATAAATTATTCATGATAATCCTTTGATCGAGCTATGTGATCTTAAAACACAAGTTTATCCTAAAAATAAGAAATTAAGAGTGAAAAAAAAAAAGCTCTAAACAAATAGTACATCATGTGAGATATAAGTTAAACCTCTTTTATCACTTAGTATAACACTTATTTTCATATTTATTCAATTCAGTTCAATTTACATAAGTTATTCACTCGAGTACATCAGAAGTTTACACTAAATGAAGTTTCATTCAATTCAATTAAAATAAGTTAAGTTAAATTCTGAACCTAAAAGAACATAGCTTAAGTTACCGATTTTACAAATTTCTCATTCGAAATAAAATAGAGTTCCAAATCAATTTTGTAATAATCAATCACATAGTACTTATTTTATTCTATTTGTTTGTTTGCTTTGTTATTTTAAAGTTAAGCGCATAACTTATATATTTGTCGAACAAATATATTTTGATCAACGCATCATTCAAATTATTATCCCTAATCAACTTCCTTTTCTAATTAAGCATTTTTTTCGTCTGACTACTCTCTCATATATATAAAGAAGCGTGTCATCTAAAGTTTATTTTGAAAAGAAAAAAGAAATATAGGTGATTAATACAATGTGAGTAACATACAGAAATTTCAAAGTCTATGTTTCTTCTCTTGTTAAAATGTAAATACATAATTTATCATTAGAGCATACTACTGAAAATTGAACACTTAGTTTTCAAATAAGCAAAAGCCAAAAAAAAAAAAAAAAAAAAAAAAAGGACGATCTTTCACATGATTTATCATTAACATGCCAATTAAACTCTTAGAAACTGTTAAGTCCACATCCATACGAAAGTATGAAATCGACATCAAAGGTTAAAAAAATTAACCTTAGTTTGTAGAGAAATTGACTTGAAGATTCAATCATATAGTCACGATATGAGTAACATGCACCTTCATCTGTAAAAATAAAAGAGAAATGTTAAGGTGGTATATATATGATCCTTCTTCTTGCAGTAAAATATCACCTACGAAAGTGAGCAAGTGAACAATGATGTCATCAAGTAAACTTTTGACTTGTTGACTAAAATCAGAATAACTTTATGACTAAATTTGGGATATTTTCATTATTTTCTCGTGATTAAAGTATTAATTAAACAGTGACATCTACAGAGTACGGAGTAGATATTTTAGAGTGGTTATCAACTAGCTAATATATTAACCTTTATTTGTGACAAATAAATGAATAAGAAAGTCATTTTACAGTGCTTATCATCAATTTTTTCAACACAAATGCTTACATAAAACCGTTTCACGCATTTAAACTGCAGATTTTAGAATTCAAAATGTCTACTTTAAGGTTTAAAGTGACTATTTTAACGTTTAAAGTGGCCATTTTATGGAGTTTTAAAGTGGTCACATTTAAAGTTAAAGTGGTCACTTTAACCATTAAAATGGTCACATTTTACTCAAAGAACTTCGTTTCACGCGTGAAACGGTTTTATGCAAGACTTATTGTTTTTTCAAACATTTGAGATTGAACTTTACAAGATTTGAAATAGGTTTATGTGAAATATCGTCATAATTTTAGTAATCACTAAAAAACTATAACAATTTATATTTACAATATTTAACATTAACACTATTCATATATTTGGAGAAATTTTAAAATTCCGTATAACATATAAGTAGTACTCCGTAATATAATCATAAGAAATTTGGTTTGATTTGTAGTTTCTATATTTTCTAATTATGTAAAAATTACGGAGTATAAATAATACGGAGTATTGCAATACATATCTCGGCAACTATAAAGAGATAAATGTAGCAAGACTAAATAAATGGTGACAATACATAAAATGAACAATATCGTTTCACGAATATTATTCTAGCATGAGTCAATATTGTACACTTGAAATACGTACAAGATACAACACTTTATTGTAAATCATAATTATGCTAGACATATATACTCTTATATCACAAACTTTTAAATAAGATATTTGTATTCAGACAGTGAAAATTGTGCAATCGGTTTTACCGTCTCTCAATTCCACTCACAACGAAGGTAAAAATGAGAAGGGTAAAAAACAAAACTCAAGTAATTTTTATAAAGTTTAATTTTAATCATTATAGAGCAAAAAGCATAAATATCACATGCAGTACAGTTCAAGTACAATATACGAGTAAGATGATATGAGGATAATTTATTGTGAGGTTTTTCACACAATTAGTTACTCGTATATTTTTTGTTTTTCTTCAATAGACTTTTATTAAACTTTACCTAAATCTCATGTAATGAGACGGTTTTAAAGTAAATACGAAATAATATATTACGACCAAAAATCTATTATCATTCACATAATTAGTGTCTAATTTAACTACTAATCAAAAATTAGTAGCTCTAAAATTTGAGAGCAGATCATCTGTCCCATTTGATGTCTCATTTAGTGTCCCATTACTTGATAAGGTAATAAATCCCTAGTATATATAATTATTTATTCATTAATCTTTTATACTCAATGAGATTTATTACCAGGTGTAGTAATGAGACACCAAGTCACTAGTAGAAAATATACCTAATGTGGCGTTTTTAAATAGCCAATTGTGGCGTTTTTGTACCGTCGTATATAGGGGCGCCACATTTAATTTGTGGCGGTTTTAAAACGCCACTAAAACATAAAATTTGTGGCGGTTTTTTCAAAAACCGCCACATATTCCTTCATATTTTGTGGCGTTTTTTCCTAGAACCGCCACAAAAAGTGTTTTTTTTTGTGGCGGTTTTATTTATAACCGCCACAAATTACATAAATTTTGTGGCGTTTTTTACAAAAAACCGCCACAATTCTTTATTAATTTTTTTTTTTTGCCAAAATTTTGGCAGTATTTCGCTATAAATTAATAATCCAAAATTTTAAAAATGAACCTCTGCAAATTAAAACGCAATCCATGATTTCATTGAATCCAAGTGTCACAACTGTACCCATCATCCATCGTGGCAAAACGTAGACGTAATACAAAGTCTCGTGATGACAAACATTCTACATTAATTAAAACTTACACTTCTAAACTACAAACAATTATTTGAAGTTACGCTCTTTTTCCTTATCACATCATGACAACACGCCCAGCTCACTTGTCGTCATCCTGTACAAGCAACCCACAATCATTTGAGTTGTAAATTCGAGACTATTTTGATGTATGTACTTGTAAGAACATAATTAGCTAGATATGTACTCGCGCAACAATCCTAAAGACAGGACGAAATGAATGACATTTTAGTTGCACAATAAACATATAACAAAGATAAGAAACTAACCTGAATGTTCTCTAAACATTTGTTAGCCCACATTTCTTTCATCTCATTAACCACATCAACCGTCATTGCAGCGACTGCTATATGCTACATTTAACAATTAGACGAATTCGTGAGTATGTCATAATAACATTGTATCAATAATGTACATAAATATGGTCCTGTTCTTCATTAACTTGATTCTTCTTTTTGTCGGTGACCGTTGTAATAGACTTGGCCTTAAATATAGACAAGCAAGTTATATAATCGCAATATCTATATTAAATTAGGATGATTTAGGCTATCGGCTATTTCAACTAAATAAATGTCTTGAACTTACTTTCTTTCGAAGTCTATTAGCCGACTCCTTTGTGTCTTTGGGCTTGTTAATTCTCCTCTGCTTTTCAATGTTACCCTTACACACCATAAAGAATGCTTTAGGGTTAACCCATGACAAAAAAAATGAGCCTGACAGTACTTGATACGAAAAAATAAAAATGAGCGTAATAATACTTGATAATAAAAATCACGTACCTCATTTGCTTCTAATAAAATCAAAGACTTCGGCCATTGTGCAAAACTACCTGTTGCATGACTAACAGTTGTGAATTCATCCCATGCACTAGTACAAAAATCACTTACGGCTACGGTTAAAAGGGACATACGGCTACGGTTGTACAACGGTTAAAAAGGACACTATGACACTATGAGACCCTCACTCAGTTCTTCTAATCTATGTCACTCTGACAGCTCATTAAGCTACTGTGTCGCTTCTTCAACATGACGCGATACTTCAATGACCAAATTGATACAAAGGTACTGATAGTTAGAACAACTCAAACACAAAAAAAGTGAATCACCTAATATCTATTCTTAACAATGCCTTGTTATCAAGCAAATGCTACAGAGAAGGGGTGAAGGATGGTGTACCTGACGGTTAGCAAACCATATTTGCCAAGATGTCCTCACTGAAAATCCAAGTGACTCAATGCAATCCTAATCCTGATGACCGACACCCTATCGTCTACATCTCCACTGTTTCAAGAACGGTAAGTCAATACCATATAATTAAGTGTCACACAAAACTATTGGTACATAATAATAATATGAAAATGTATATATGTTTCCAACAATAAACACAAGAGTATGGTTGACGGGTTGTGTATATTCAACCTGTCTTTATTCACATTGAAGGAAACATGTGGTTAATAGAGGCAAAAACAATACATTTTGTAGTTAATGTTTGAAACGGTTTTCATGTTACAACTAGGAGGTCTAATACTCATTTGCCAAATTTTACTAGGGTGCGGTGGTGTGAGTATTAGAGAGATTCTGTTTTGTCACAGTGCTGCGAATTGCCATGAGCAGCAGCCCAACATCAGCGGCAGCAGCAGGCCAACGGGCTCCAGTACGTCAACAGAAGTAGTCGCGCACTAAGACTAACCAAATGGCAGTAATGAACGCATTAAGGCTGTCTCAAATTCATTCAATTATCAAGAATCATCTTTGTTAATCTCAAACAATTCGACAAAGTTTAATCAAGTTCAAAAAGTCCACATCAAATGACATAAATCCACCTTAACTGTCAATAGAATTCATCAAGGAAACTTGATTTTTCTCCAAGTACATTATTAAATATGAATAAAAAGAGATGCAATTATACATTAATTAATCCGAGTGAATAAACCAAAAGAAGTGCACATTTTATTTGTCATAGAAGGGCACATTTTATTTGTCATAGAAATCAGAAGGGTGTGTTAAGGAAATAAGAAAGCTTAAAAGAGTGTAAGCAAGTAAAACTTACAGGTTAATATATTACTATGGCCCTTGTATTGCATTGCTGTTTGTTGAGAAGATAAAGTACAAAAAACTCTTGCCAGTGAATGTTGCATGTGATCCATAGAGTGCAATTACAATCACAGCCCTCTTAATATTTTGTAGCTCTAGACCCAGTCACGTGGGACTGTTCTTTGGCATTTCCCACTCCTTTGTGCATAACAAACAATTGAAAAGAATAATTAGATATACTCTTTGTACTCCATACACTATAAACATTAACAAAACAAAGACACAGCAGAAGAATAATTAGATAAGTAATACGATTACTAAGGTTTTGGTTGAGTTGGTTTTTGAAGATCACAGGTCACGGATTCGAATACGAAACTCGTCATCCCTCACAGTGCTGTAGAACAGCTATGGGCAGCAGCCCAACAGCAGCTGGTCGACAAGCACCAGTACGACAATAAGGTAGCCACGCACTAAGACTAACCAAATGGGGGTAATGAAGGCATTAAGCCTGTCTCAAACACGAGCAGGAGAGGCTAAGGCCAACTGTTGAGAGTCTATGATTTCAACATCAGCAAACTCATACAAAATGACATATAAAAAGACAGTTATTCCGTAACTAAATTGGAAAAGAAAGGAGCTGAATTACTTGAATAACTTGATATTATAAGAGATCAACAATCAAAGACTCTAAGCCTTGTATTCGAAGAAAAAGACTTATTTTAAATCGCTTTACCCTACGCTGTCGAACTACGACATGGAATATTAGATTAACCACTCCATAGAATAAATAAAGCGACTACGGGCAGCAGGGAGGCAGCAGCAAATAACAGTAGAACAACAGCCATTCTCGGCTGGAAAACGACAACCATTCTTGGCTATAATCAGTAGCTACTATAAACGACAACAACGTAGCAAGCCCACGGCCTAAATTCACATCAATCACTCGACTATAACTCCCATTACTTCTTATTATAAATTATAATACACACATACACCAACACATTCATTCTTCCAAACTTTTGCACACACTTCACAAATCAACTACAATCACATCCATTCAACAATTTCCACATACAAGTACACATACAAAACTAAGTAAGGGTTAGGCCCTTACCTTATGAAATCGCGCCGGAAACCACCGTTGAGAGTGAAGAATCATCCCTAATCCCTTCCACGAGCCCACGCTCTACAGATTACGTCAAAAACGTCAACTACTACACTAAACTTAAGTAATAGGTACATAAAATCAAGAAAGAAACGACCTTTAACCAAAAGCCCCAAATTCTAGGGTTAGGGTTTATTCGAAAATCAAATTAAAATGATTAGATACGAAGTATACCTCTAATTAGAAGTAGAATTACTCTAAAATTCGACAAACCCGACGACTTTAACCCAAATTCGAGCCAAAACTGACCACACCCATCAATCACGAGCAGGGCCGAAAATCGATTGTGGTGGTGCTGTGTCGAAGCCGCGGCGGTGGCAGTCGTGGTGGCATGAGACGGTGGCGAAGTTGAGGAAACGGCGGTGTAGTGGTGTGGTGGTCGGTGATGAAAAGGAAAAATGATGAAGGAAGAAGAGAAAGCATAAATGAAAGAGGTTGAAGAAGCAGGAGACTTAGTCTCCTATTTTCAATTTCTAAAATGGTCGAATGAAAGAATGAGAGTTATAATGTTAAAAGTGGCGGTTTCAGCTATAACCGCCACAAATGTCCAGTTAATTTTCTCAAAAGGTGAAAACTTCACATCTTGGGAAATAATGGTGTCACAAATTTGTGGCGGTTTTGAATAAAACCGTCACAAATACGTTTTTTGTGGCGGTTTAGTCAAAAACCGCCACAAATTTCACAATATTTGTGGCGGTTTTTTTAAAAAACCGCCACTAATGCCTTTTGAGTTATCTTTTGTGGCGGTTTAGCAAAAAAACGCCACAATAGGCGCGACACATTAGGTGTGTTTTCTACTAGTGAGTGAGACATAAAAATGGGACCAGAGAATCCGCTCTCCTAAAATTTAATCTCTAGCACTTTAGCAGGCACACCAAAACCGTAATAAACAGAATCTTCCAATTAAAAACAAAAAAAAAAACAATGACTTTTATCTTTTCAAATCAACATAAACAGTATATGAACACAGATCTTCATGAAATGACAGAAAATTTTAACAAAAACCGCAAAAATGTCGATCAAACAACCAAAATATGGAAAAACGATTTCATTATGATGAAAAAAATATCAAAAATAGATGATCAACATGAAGATTAACATCATCATTTGTCGTACAAAAGTAAGATCTTCATCTCTCCCAACAAAACACTGTAATAAAACCCTAACTATCATCTGTGATATCATAAAATCACAGAAAAATCGAAAATTAATGTAGAAATCAAGAAAATCATGATTAAACTCCGTAATTAAAAAGTAAACAAAGCATAAACAAGCAAGAATCATAATATACAGTTATACACCGAACAAAAACCTAAAATTACTGTAGAAGTAGAGTTTATACCACATAATATCATACGATCATCGTAAATCTACAGATTAATCGAAATTAACGAAGCACAAAAATCATACTTAACCTCCGTAATTAAATTAACACGAAACATAAACAAGCAAAAATCATAATACACACCACAAAATCGAAAATAAAATTACTAAAAATTACTGCGAAAGTAGAGTTCATACCTTCGCAAAAAATTGAGAAACATATACTCCATGATTCACTTCATTTGATGAGTTTAAATTCAAAAATAAATGTGGAAAAGAAATTAGTGAGGTTAAAAATTAATTAAAGAGTTACAAAATTCGAGAGCAAAAAAAAATAAAAAAAATAAAAAAGTTTGAGGTTACTATTTGTGTTATGAGGTGAGGGTTTTGGGAAAAAAAAAAGAAGGAATGAAAGTTGGTAAAGACATTGTATTATTGGGTGTGGAGTATGCGGATATTTTGGATTGGATAGTTTCGGATCTGTCTAATCACTTACCATAATATCTTTTTTTTCTTTTTTTGTCCTTTTTATTTAAAATTTAAAATGATTTTTGATGTTGATAAATATCTATTTCTAGGTATACTCGTGTACCACTTGACAGCTTAACTTGATGGTTGATACTCGTTCCATTTCTTCCATTTGACCCTCTTTATTTTTTTACAATTATTAAGAAAAAATGAAAAATATTGGTTAAGATGAAGATAAAGTACGGAGTATAATTGTTTAATACTTCCTCCATTATAATAGGTTCTATACGTTTGTTTTATGCACGCAGCACGTACATCAATACTCGTTTTGTTTCGTTCATATATTTGGTTTCGTATTCTTGAAAATTTTAAAATTTTGATATTAATAACGTGTTCGATAAGACAATTAAAACAATATCACACTTTACTGTTTTTTTTTTTTTCTTTGTATGTTAAAAGTTATATTTAAGATTCTACACCCTTATGAATAGTGTTCAAAAAGTGAAACTTATAGAACCTATTGAAATGGAGGAAGTATAAAAATTTGATTGTGAGTGAGATAAATTACTTTTGTGTGAAAAAAAAAAAGTAAGGATATGTTAATAAAAAGGTAAATACGGCTAAATGGAAAAAGGTATATGGGGCTAAATGAAGGGGTACCTAATAAACACTACGGAGTATTTTCTTCTCATATTTCATTTAAAAAAAATACTCCGTACCATTCTTCTTTTTTTAGTAAATTTTTGTTAACAAAATTATTCACTTATATTCGGTTTTTTTTTTTTTTATACCTTTTTACTCCCTCCATTCAAGTCTACATGGTAGTTATGCTTTTTGCACCAATTTTAAGAAAACATTATTATAGTATTAAAAGTATAATTAAAGGATGAAAGAGGTAATTAATGTTTGTTATTTATATTAAAAAAGTGGGCCATAGTAATATAATAATATTAAAAGTACAATCAAATAAGGAAAGTGGTAGAGTGGAGTTGAATGGACTAAAATAGTATAGTGGTAGTGTGGAGTTGAATGGAGGGAGTATTTACTAAATTATTTTTATAACTTTAGTATTTAGTGTAAATGTATTATTTTAATCATAAAATCTATCTGCATTTATTTTTTTGAGTTTTTTAAAAAATTTCTTAATCCACGTGCAAACGTAAATGGTTGGGAGGGAGTACTTCATACGAGTATCTTTTTTATAAATGTTTGATTTTTTGAAATTTTGGGAATATTTATATAGAAGCCTTTAAATAACATATTCCTTTCGCTCGTTTTTTTTCCTTTTTATTTTATTTTGTAACAATAATTAAAAATGCAAGTCGTGTGGATGAAAATAAAGTTCAAAACGATAAAATAGATTGTTTTGATAAAACTAAAGGAATATTTTCAAAAATACAAATGAGATAAAGACAGGTAAATTTTAGGCTACAAGCCTACAACTAAAATAGAGTTAAAAGAAGCAAAAGTACAATGAAATTAGGGAAAAAGAAAAAAGGGTGAACATTTTGTTCCCGAATCTTTACCTTATCTGGAGGACCGGATGAAGAAATTTTAGGCTAAAAGAGTGAAATAAACGATTATATTTTCATGTCTCCTCCAAATTCTTCACCCTCATTTGCTAATTGAGAGAAATTGTAATACCCCGTGTTTTATTAACACTAATTAATTACTTTGACTAATTTATTAAATTAAAATTTATATAATTCAACTTTTATTCCTTTGTTTAGAAAACGCGGCCGAAAAATTTCGATAAAAAAAAGCCTTGTCAATTTATATCTAAACTAAAACTAAACAATTTATTATAAATTTGTATTATAAGGTTTACGTCTAAAATACTTGTCAAACCAAAACTTTGATTCAATTGCTTTTATTATAATTAATAAATTTGCATTTTACTTTAAAAATTACTATTACTTGAATAAAATATAATTTTATCGAAGTGTATCTTGCAAATGAACAGACTGTTTGAAATTTTACGAGACTTTAATAAAATTCGTAATGGACAATTTTTATACATTTTAAATCTCAAAATATAATTTTTATAATAATGAGATAAAACTAAAATTTAAAATAAATAATTTAAAGTATACTCCCTCTCATTTTATTTGATCTTCTCACTTTTCCAATTTGACCCATTTTGAATGTTCTTCTCATTTTGAATGTTCTCTTTATTTTCAACCCCACATATTTTTTCCACTCTTATTTTCAACCACATAATTTTTACTCTCTTAATTTTCAACCCAAAAAGAAATAAGAAGATCCTATCAAATGGGAGAAAGTACTCCGTAATATATAAAAGTTTATAAATAAGAGTAAATAAAATGGAGGAAATAAACAAAATAGAATCAAATACTCATTGGTTTATGTCGGTAATCCATCCTTGGGATTTGAGATATTTTTTTGTTGTAAGCTTTTCCCACACACTTCTTAATTTCCCTTGACCAGTTGACCTTATACTCTACTCCTTCATTTCATTTACAATCATTTTGACCTTTATTTAATCTCCACAACCTATTCAATTTCAGTCCTATATTTACTTCCGCGAAATACTTGTTAATGATTCTCAAACTCTTCATCCTTTGTGCTGTTTGTTTTGGGACGAATACGCTGCCGTTCACGTGTTACGATGTCACTGTTGACAACTCGAAGTGTTGCTATTCTCTTTCGGCTTCATCGCTTTTCGGGTCTATGAGGAAACAAGTTAGTTATGGGTCTTGGGCTGACAAAATCATGAATCCAGACGAGCTAAGAAAATTCGTACTGAGCTAACTTAAGCTGCTCCCGCACACTAGTTGACTACCCATTATCCTAAAAGTGCCGAGCCTTTTACTTTTTCTTGAAACCATTTACCGTTCCTTTTTTAACCATTAACATTTTAGCAATGAAGAAAGATGTGAATAGTCGTGAAAAATTATTCTAACGTTGATGCATGATCCATGGGCTGTTTAAACAACAATGCTTCGTTGTTCCAAGGCCTCCTACAAAAAAACATGTACCAACTACTATTATAAAGTTCTCCCGTCACCGTAAAACATTTCGAAAATACAGTCGATTACATGTGAGACTGTAGAATATTACCAAAACAATTGAATAATTATATTCTTGTGTGAAATGTCTTATAATAAATCTATCGTGAAACCGTATAAAATTTTACCTTGAAAAGAAATGTAAATCCACAATTTATTGAAATATTTAAGAGTGTTACAATCGGAGTATATTACAACTATGACATCCGATAATACGTGCATAGGCTGCTTTGTATGCACGCTTATAACGTGCGTGTACATTTGCCTTATTCCGTGCATATACACATATATTTAGTAATGAATAATGATACATAAATAACTCGTCCGATGGCGTCACTCGTGATTTAAAATTTAATGGAAAAGAAAAACAAACAAACGTTATTGTCTCATACTTATATGCTAATTATACAGATTATTTCATTTATCTCAAATTAAACTTCATATTAATCTTTATCAAAATTTCAGTTGCTTTATTTATTTATTTATTTTTTATTTTTTTTATCTTTATATAAAAACTAGTTTAATATTTTGTGGATGAAGGCACTTATGAAGAGCATTAAATTGCGACTCTAGAGAGTATAAAGTGAAGGAAGGTGAATTTACCACCTTCGTCCACCGGAACCACCCTCCCTTTGGCAATTGTAATAGACGGCGGAAACAGGCAAACCAAGATTGTAAAGTTCAGCAAAATCTCGAGTGATGAAGTTTTGACGCCATCCCCGTGCAAACACAATTTGCCTGCCGAGTTGCCTGAACAACACGAATATGAAGCGATGTATCCCTATCGAAGGTCGTGGGTTCTCGTAACAAACTACTTCATGCCCTGTACACATAGGTTCATGTAGAATCGTCACACACGGTACATATAGGGTTTGTAAACACATACTCGGTACATAACATTAATATGTACCCTTTTTTTGTTTTTTTTTCTTCGTTTTTGCCTGCAGAATATGTACCGTTTAAATTCATAGGATAATTACACTTTTATACTTTTATACTTATTTAGGATACATTAAACTCATTTTAGTCCATTTCATATGAGTACTCAGGAGGGAAGCCACGTAGTAACAAAGGGTAGCACATGTTACCCCTAAATCGACAAAAATATCAAAAATATAGATGTATGTTACCCCAAATTATATACTTCTAAGGCAAAAAAAAATCATATATTATGTTCTAAAAATTATTTTCGCTACCCTGACAAAAAGTTTTTGCCTTCGCCCTTGTAAGTACTATTCAGAAAGTAGCTTTATAAATTTACTCATACTGTAGTTTGCCTAGGGGATAATCTACAACCCCTAAAAGCCCCATTCTACTTACTATTGCATCAACAGTAAATTTTTAGGGAAACCACCCCCCACCCTCCTTTTTTCTTCTCTGTTACTTATTTGACTACACGCTGCCAACTTCACTCATTACCCTCCTCCCTTCATTTCTTCCTTTTACCAGCTTCCCTCTGCCTCACCCTAACCATATATATCCTCCTCAATATCTCCAAACTTTTAATTGAATTTTAAAAATTGTCGGCAGAACTCTAATAGATCGAAAAAGAGAAATCAAAATCAGAATCAAATACACTAGAACAACAACGGTGGGATGATTGAAGATCAGAGGAGGAGGATCGAAGAAAAAAGGAGAAGCAACGACGATAACGGCAAATACGGTTATTTCCGTCATTTTTTAAAATGTTTTTCATACATTCTTTTGTGCATGTTTTCTGGGTTTTTGGTTGAATTTTGAGTTTTATTTTTTGAGTTTTGAAATAACTGCACTTTGAATTGTTTGATGGTTTCTGTAATTTGAATTTTATGATTTTTAGGGTTTTTGTGTGTTCAAATTGATTTCTGCAGTTGTTTTTGGTAATTGACCATTATTATTTTTAAAATTATTTTAAAGTTTTGAACTTTTCGAGTTATATTCATGTTGAATTCATTAATTGTTGTTTTCTGCATTGTTGATTTGATTATCTTTGTATATTTGTGTCATACATGGTTCGTGTTATAAAATGCTTGTTGAAAAGTAAATGAGTCATAAAAACACAGTTGAACGTGAATTCTATTTAAATTGAATTCTGCAGTTGTTTTTTTAAGAATAAAGTTTGCTTTGTAATTGACCTCTATAGTTTTGTCTATTCTTAACTTTTAGAGTTTTGGTCATGTTGAATTCATCAATCGATGTTTCTTACAGTGTTGATCTGATTAGCTTTGTATATTTGGGCCTTAAAAGTGACGTGTTGAAGTAATAGGATATTTGCTGGAGGAAAAAGGATGATATAACTTTGATGTTGAAGTGAATTAAGCTTTGTCAAAGTTTGTTGTATGTATATTTACTTGGATTCTTGTGTATTGTTCAAAAACTGTTTTACAGTTCGAGGAGATTTGTGATGCACAAGATGCTATAGAAGGACGTGATGGATATGACTTTGATGGGCACCGTCTTCGGGTTCCTTAACTACAACTTTCATGTATTTCTTTGTGGAAAATGACTAATTTTGGAGATCTTACAATTTTATATTTTTCTTTTGGTTTAACAGGTTGAGCTGAACTGACCGGCATAGCAATCAGAATGGTGGGTGTCGTGGTGTCTCGAAACATACTGAGTATCAAGGTGCTTGTTCTGTTCAGCTTATTTGCCTCAAATTACCGTTTGTAGTTTCAGATATCTTTTTTAATTATGGTCAATGGTCAATGTAGTTAACAGTAACAGTAATTCTCATTGGGACTCTCTACTGCACCCCTTTCCTCTGACAACAGCGTGTTGTTCTTTTTTTTTGGCAGAAAAAAGCCTTCTTCTCTTCTGCCATTTCACACGCTCTTCCTTGTAGATACCCGTATCCGTACCCCCCAAAAAGCAACCCGATGATGAAAATGGACTTTTACGCATGTTTTATAAATAGACGAAACGGTACAAAGTGTCTAAAACATTTTAGTCGTGTTTAACGTATTTATTTAAATTTGCATTTTTCGTAAAATTGAACCTTAATGCCGTCGTTCTATTTCAAGCCGAGAAGTACGATACGATTATTTCACTCAAAAAGCAACCCACAAAAGCAACCCACAAAAGCAGCCCACAAAAACGGCCTCACAAAAACCAACCCGCAACTACAAAAATACGCACTCAAAACGGGTCAACTCACCTCACGAGTCACATTTTCGTAAAATCAAATTTTACGATATTACAAAATAATACAAAACAAGACGATTTTATTTCAAGCCAAAATCGAAAAACACGACAAAAACCGAAACACGAAACAAAACGAAACCAAAAGCGTAAAACTTTGGTCCAATGGACCAAAGCTTAAAGCACACCCAAATAACCAACGGATAAAAGCAAGACATACGACAAAGTCAGCCCAACTCACGTCACAAAGAAATTTTTTTCAAATTTCAAAAACGAAACCCACTTTAATCTAATCGTCTGTTGACAGACGATTAGTTTTCTAATCGTCTGTCAACTTACGACTTCTTTGGGCCTCTTTTTTGTTTCTGACGATTTGTTTTGGGCTTGGTGATGGCACAGACGATTTGTTTTGTTCATTTAGACGAGTTTCAGCCCACCTTTTCTCGTCCTATATATACACACACCCACAACACTTACAAGACAACATTTTTACAACTCAAGCAACAATTTGCAACGTAACAAACACAAACACATACCCAAAAACACTATTCACACTTAACATTTCTAAAAACCGTCTTTGCGTTTTAAGGTAAACATTTTACCTTCGGACTAGACTTTTTAGACTCGGACAAGGGTTACACTAACCCAACTCAATATTGGTTTAACGAACCCGTATTCGTAATACGGTTGTAGTAATTTGGATTCTTAATCCGTCTAAACCTCGCCAATATTGCATAAACAAACGACCCACTTTCACTAAAGCAAACCGACATTACATTTTACACTTATGCAAATCCTTATTCATGTATTAAATTACGACTAAAACACGGATTCGACATTAACTTGTACCGTTTCACTAGTCTTTTAAACATGCAAAACTGAGGGTTTTCAAAATACTAGAATTAGACAAAAGTCGGAAAATAACGTCTTATATTAATTCAAATCAATGAATTAATTATTTTACGTATATTTCCTATAGCAAAATGTCATAATTTGACAATTCACATTCATTATTTTGCATTATTATCGAGTCATTATTCGCACTTGTACGTAGCGTTTTATTTGCTCACACATCGAAATTAAGCACTTGTTTTCAAATCAGTAAAGACTACTTTACGTAGGCTTTTGATTTCAGTTTTTCATAAAACGTTTTGATTAACTTTCAAAAGTAACCTTGTCCCGAATCCACTCTGGTTTCACAATAACCTTAGGAGGAGAGGTATCGACGCGCCTTGAATTCTAAGACACGCGTCTTATAATTTAAGACGCATTGAAAAGGTCCAAATTCCTTTAAAATTTGGTGGCGACTCCAAAAGCAATTTCAAATCGATTTTCAAGCATTTAAGCAATGATATCCCCCATAGCAATATTCGCACACTTTTGCACTTACGCAAATTTTCTCGCGTAGCGCCTTGCTCCTATTCGAGCAAGCTCGCGCGAGGCGTCGAGATAGGTCCGATCCAGGTACCTTCAGTTGGCGACTCCGCTGGGGACTAGCTGTTTTTATTTTTAAGAAAAACTTTTTCTTTTATTTTAAAGACACAAAGAGGCAAAGCTTGAAAATTTGAGAACAATTACGCTTTCGATGTTTGAGCAATTTAACGTTCGAGTCGCATCCTCCGGGATTGCCGAGCCATGCACCCTCGAGAATCGACCCCTAATAGCGCTCCCTTCATAAGCGAGACTATTCTGGACAAATCGAGTTCTCACCCCTTCACGATTACAAGTACGGCATCCGTACAAACGATCGTAACAGTCAAACTTGGACGCTCTAGGACCCGTATTGAATCCACACTTTGACGTGTGTGATCTTGCGGATAACCCTACACAAACGTTGCGGGAATGACCGAAGGGAACCCTACCCAAAAAGCCAAAAACCCCGTGTCTATACGTACAAATGCGAAGCTATAGTACCCTCACTATAGTCGTCTTTCAAAACAAATTCATGCAAAATCATTCCAAAGCATCATGCATTCAAAAAACGTCTCTTGGAAATACATTTTCAAACGTTTTTCAAAAAAGCATGCTTTCAAAAGCATTAACGTCAAGTTCATTGACCCATAGTCAAATGAACCAGACAAACAACACGCCGCTACATTCAAAATCGATCAGAAATAATCACTACATTTCCGATCCTTTACAAAACATAAATGAGTTATACGGTACGTATCGTCATAATTCATTTATCGCAAAGCATTTCACAAAGCAAAACCTCAAAATGTCAATTCATTTTGGGTATTTCATTTAAAACAATCACTTTTACGCTACACATTTTACACTATGCATTTGAAACAACTCTAGGCCGAATGACTCCCTAGTCATCTCGACCTAAACAAACATCTTTTCAAAATAAACAAAATACGGGGTCGTTCAAACACGAAACCGTCACTTTACATGTCAAATCAGCTGGCTTATCGTCATTTTGGTTCGACTTCCTCTACCACACGTAAAAAGCAAACAATACTTGCTTTTTACTCATTTTAACATCCTCAACTCAAGTAGCCTATCGCTATTTCGTTTTGACTCCTTTTCATATCACAATCTAACGATAAGCCCCCAAGCGACATACTGCTAACCAGGGCTAATCAGATGTGATCATACAAAACCTTTTTTACATCGAGACAAGAGATATGTTAACCTATCTCTACCTCAAAAGCCTCCCGTGTCTTTTCAGCTAAAAAACACGAGTCGAGTCCTACACATTTCTTTATACACTTTATTTTGGGTTGCGAATGCGAGTTCGAGTCTTTTCTTTCATTTTCGAGTCACTAAAGTCTAACGCTTTGCAGGTTTACCCACTAAATCCCCGGATACACGACTCGCAGAAGAAACATGGATTCCCATTTCAACCCCACAAATGACAAAGTCGCCCCTCCATCGCCTACACCACCGCTCGTGACCGCTGAGCACATCCAATTGCTCAATGACAAGATTACCAATCTCACGTCCCAGCTTGAACTTTTGGCCGTTATGCAAAAGTTCGAGGCCGAGAAGAACGCTAGACTCTTCGCCAAAGAGTCTGCCCAGCATGCTAAGGAAATTCAATTCCTAGAAGACAAAATTCGCCAACACAAGCCGGCCAAAACTACAGGTCGTGGTCACCAAGGCAAAGACATCCCGAATCAAAAACTAAGCCGCCAAAGATCGTTAACTCGGATGCACTAGCGGCATCACCTGTGTTCACAACGCAGCCTACAATCGCTACACCTAAGTCATCCTCCGCGGGGCCATCCTCGTCAAAACAACGACACTTTGACCCCCTCTACATGTCTTACTCCAAAGCATTGAAGAAGCTTGTGAAGAAACCTTCGCGCTTCTAGCCCCACCAACATACCACCTAAGCACAAGAAAACAAAGTCATGGAACCAAAACGCCACCGTGAATTCCACAGGGTTAATGGGCATGACACCGAGGATTGCTTCCGTCTGAAGAATGCAATCCAAGACATGATCGACAACAAGACGATCGAAAAGCCAAACGCGGCTCCTAAACCACCACACCAGCATAGCACACTCCGTGCTCGCACTATCTTTGTGGGAACATTTCCCATTCTCGAGTGCTCTCATCCGGTTACCACAAACAACCATGAGGTCAATGTCGTTAGCAGCGATACCAACGACAGCACTAAGTACATTCACAAGACAAAAACAAAAACAAAAACAAGGCACGCGGACGAGAGAAGGGTCTTCGTACAGGTCCCTTATCTACATCCCATCAGGTGGTCCGACAGCGACGACGAGGTTTCATACCTCCCACATATGTACCAAGCTCCTCTAGAACCGCCAGGGTTCCCGTCCAGGCTCACAAACAACAACAAGGACAAGGGCATACTCGTGGACGAGGCTGCTCCACCTGTTTCCTCAACCTGGCCTGGCGCCGAGGATACGCTGCCAAAGCAACTTCCAAAAACAAAATCAAGCACTTCAGCCTGGCAACTCTTGCAGGATTCACCCAGGCATCGCAAGGCCCTTCGTCGAGCCCTACAGGTCACTCCGGTGGCAGGACAGATGCCTCCAGCACAATTTGTAAGCCACATCATTCGGGACTGGCTACCGGGTGCTATAACTTTCTCTAACGCGGACCTGCCGCCCTTTGGAGCCGCACACAATATGGCACTCCACATAACCGTGGACTGCCGTGGCACGACACTACCCGTTACCCTCGTCGATAACGGTTCTTCAGTCAATGTCTTCGCTTTCATGACCGCCAAGAAATGGCGGGATTGGACGAAGACGACTTCACTCCCTGTTCAGACAACGTGGCAGCATACGACGGTACACTCCGTAGTATAAAAGGCATCATCTCACTGTCCGTCATGACAGAACATGTCGTGACGAAAACTGAATTCCAGGTCATGGACATTCCCCCGACATACAATATGTTGCTGGGTAGGCCCTGGATTCACGCTACCCGAAAGCCGCCGATCAACCCTGCACCAAAAGGTTAAACTACCTCTGGACAACGAAATCATCACCGTCAAAGCCTCGAACTTCCGAGCAACCCTCCTACATTTGAGAAAGCATCGACGAATCCACCAATGACGCAGGTGGTTTCGATTCAAGCATCTACGCCTAGGGTTTAGGGTCCCACGTCATCATGACGCCAGGTCTTCTAAGCCAACCAGGACGCGCAATTACATTCCTAAATAGTAGACCTAGTTTAGGATTTTAGAGTTTGTAGGTTTGTCCCAAGCTCTATAGTCTGAGCAATTTTCAAATGTAACTGCTTTTAACAACATTAATGACAAGAATGTTTTCGGTTGCACTTTGCCTCGTTTTGCCTCTTTACTCTTGCACATTCTCTTTGCATATTCTAACGTTTACACTCTCGTATATTCTAACATTTGCGATAGCATTAAACGGCGTTGCATCATATAAATACATTGCAGTAATCGCTTCGGACCTAAACAAATTTCTCTCATCCCTGAACATGTAACAACCGTCAACACCAAAACACCCCAGGAACCCAGGAAATCACCACTGCGGCCTTCCCCAAGCACAACACAAATCTGCATCCTCCAAGCTACCTACAAAAACCAACGACATCCTCACCTGGTCTCACAAAAACATACCTTGACCAAAAACCACAAATACAAAAGCAGGGCATCAAGCCCATCAAACAAAAGCCAAACGCATCATCCAAGCCAACAAAAACGCTAACTGGATATCAAACACAACCCCAGCCACCAAAAAAGGGCAAAATCCCGCCTACACCGACTCATGACCTAAACAAAGCGTGTCCAAAAAGACACTGACTCCTGCAGCCCAAATAAAGCATGTCCAAAAGGCAACCTTTTACACATTGACATCCTCGTCAATAACACTACAGAAACACAAAAGACTCCACAATAAGTCAGGTGTCCAACCACCACGATCACGATACAGAAATACTCCTACCAATCACAAAAGACAACCACGCACCCCTCTCTCAAAGCTTCAAAGTCACCACTAATACCACAGCATACAAAGCCCATGTCTACGACCTACAAGGATCCACAGACACATCACCCAACCTTTCGTCCCTGCTAAACAAACCCCTATACACCCAGATACTACCCATTGGCGCAAAACAGCGCAACAAACCCGCGTGTACTCATGCTTCCAACCACACTGGGGGCTGAACATACCAAACCCTGATATCAAACCATTCCTAACTACAAAACAACCAACACCCACGAAGCATTCTGCAATGTATTTATAAGATGCAAACAGACAAAATGTTAAGAATCGCAATTATACGGGCCGGCATGCCCTTAAACGTGCAATTCCATCAAAGCATTTCATGGACCGGCATGTCCTTAAACGTGTACAAACACAATTCTACGGGCCGGCATGCCCTTAAACGTGCATCCCTCACAAAAAAGCATTTCACGGGCCGGCATGCCCTTAAACGTGCACCTCTTACAAAGCGAACTCATGGGCCGGCATGCCCCTAAACGTGCACATTCTACACAAAAATCAAAAAAGGCATTTCACGGGCCGGCTTGCCCTTAAACGTGCACTCCCTGTACAAAAATCAAAAATAAATTCCTGGGCCGGCATGCCCCTAAACGTGCACATTCAACACAAAACGCAATTCCGAACTACGCCGGTCTGATTCCACTCACGTGGATACGTAGGCAGCTTTGCAAGAAGCGCAACCACGATTTAACACAAAACGACGCGTTCGACGCTTAAAAAAGCTGAGAACATAGTCAACACAGAATATACATCTGCCACTCAAGGCAGGCAATATTCAACACAAAAACGACACGCCCAAAGCTTAAAAAGGTCGAGGGCATAGTCGACACAATAATGACACGTCTGAAGCTTAAAAAGGTCGAAGACACAGTCAACACAAACGCAAGATCATGATCCAAAGCTTAAAAAAGTCGAGGATACAACTCTTTTTACAAGACAGCAAACGAGGCAAACGTAAACGAAAACGTTCATTTCATTAACGATTGTCAAAACTAGTTACGTTTTGGATTTTCCGTTTCTAGAGCAAAAGACAAAACTACAGCATCTAATACCCCCCTTAGGTCTTAGGAGTAACAAAGCAGACTACAATGTCTTCAGGGTTTAAAGTTTACGACGAACTACAACAAGGTTCCTTCGACGCCATCAGCTGCACATGCTAATCTCGACATCCCTGCCTTTCCATGGACCACGGATCACAGGAGGAGGCAACGACTTTTATGACACCCAAGCACCACTCTCCCAGACAACGCATCGCCAGACCGCAAACCCTCGCCGTCACGGCACTTACACCCTTTTTGCACTAATAACACCTTCCCCTACTCAACAGAACGCAGCCGTGTATCACACTACCCCGTTTTACACCCCTACTTTATGACTTTTTTGTTTTTCACATTCAAAAAACCCGTCATTCTCAAACACACTTTCAGCTCTACGCAAATTACAATTCTCGCATTTCGCAACTCATATTTCAAAAAGCGCAATTTTTACATTGCATTTTCATCAAAATACTTTTTTGCAAACTTCATATATCATTTCTGTCAAAACACGCTTTACACATGTTTTCACATAAAACACGATGCATTTTCTTAAAACTGCATTTTCACACATTTCGAGGCCCATAATCTCAATCGAGATTCGCGGTTTCGCCCAACTAACATTACATTGCAGGTCTCAAAGTACAGCTACAAGCAAGGTCAGCCAACGACCACAACCACCTAACGGCATCCATGCAAAGACGCTAACACAAGACATTTCCTGTACTATACGACGCAACTCCGTACACAACATGTCAAGGTAGGCCCGCAGCCTGGCCTCCGCCTCTCGGCACTACTACCGCCACCGCAGCGAAAGATCACCATTTGGGGCTAAAATCAAAAGCAGCTACAATAAGTTTGACTAACGGTTTACTCTGAAACCTAAGTCAAACTGGGGGCTAAAATCGAAAGCAGATACAACTAGTTTGACTCAAGTTTTACACTAAAACTTACGTCAAACTGGGGGCTAAAATCGAGCGACTCTGAAGAGTTTGACTAACGGTTTACTCCAAAACCTAAGTCAAACTGGGGGCAAAAATCAGAAACAGCTACAACAAAGTTTGACTAACGGTTTACTCCAAAACCTAAGTCAAACTGGGGGCTAAAATCAGAAGCAGCTACAGCAAGTTTGACTAACGTTTTACACTAAAACCTAAGTCAAACTGGGGGCTACACCATATAATACAGATTCACAAAAATCAGGATCAATTTTTGCTAAGTCACAAAAATCAGGATCAATTTTTGCTTTTTCCGCAAAAGTCAAACAACCAAGCACCTAAACCTCTTTTACGAGTCAAACAAAAACACTAAGCCTCTTTACGAGTCAAACAAAACATCAAACCTCTTTACGAGTCAAGCAAAAACACCAAACCTCTTCACGAGTCACAAAAACACCTTACACTCTTTACGAGTCAAACAAAACATCAAACCTCTTTACGAGTCAAACAAAAACACCCAAACCTCTTTACGAGTCACACAAAACACTAAACCTCTTCACGAGTCACACAAAACACTAAACCTCTTCACGAGTCAAACAAAAACACTAAGCCTCTTGTACGAGTCACAAAAACACCTAAACCTCTTTACGAGTCAAACAAAAACACTAAGCCTCTTTACGAGTCAAGCAAAAACACCAAATCTCTTCACGAGTCACAAAAACACCTTACACTCTTTTACGAATCCTACAAAAACACCAAACCTCTTTACGAGTCAAACAAAACACCTTAACCTCTTTTACGAGTCAAGCAAAACACTAAACCTCTTTACGAATCAAGCAAAACACTAAACCTCTCTTACGAGTCAAACAAAACACTAAACCTCTTTACGAGTCAAGCAAAACACTAAACCTCTCTTACGAGTCAAACAAAAACACTAAGCCTCTTTACGAGTCAAACAAAAACACTAAACCTCTATACGAGTCCCACAAAAGCGCCAAACCTCTTCTACGAGTCAAACAACAAAACTAAAATTCTCTTACGAGTCCAACAAAAGCACCAAGCCTCTTCTACGAGTCAAACACATGAGCACACAGCCTCTTACGAGAATGACATTGAAGCACGAACACCAGATCATACGCAGCAAGCATTCAACACACAAAGTTCGACAAGACTACAAGACGCCATCAAGAAGCATTCAACATCAAGCACCAACAAGTAGCACAAGCAGTCGCACGCAAGCACAAGCAAAGAACCATCAAGAAGCATCAGCAACCATCTCATGCAAAGCACTATCCAGAAGCATCCAAGCAATACGCAGGCTGGCAGGCCCCTAAATATGCAGGACCGTCATGTCCTTAAACATGTACCGTCCCTCCCCGCGTTTCCCGGCACTAAGTCCTCGTCTCTCCCCGAGACACATACTTAGCGCCGCCAGGTAGTATCGAGACTGTAGTGGTCCGGATACTATCTTTTAAGTTTGACTAGTGCTTTAGTCCAAGCTCACCAAAGCTGGGGCTCTGTAGATACCGTGATCCGCACCCCCAAAAAGCAACCCGATGATGAAAATGGACTTTTACGCATGTTTTATAAATAGACGAAACGGTACAAAGTGTCTAAAACATTTTAGTCGTGTTTAACGTATTTATTTAAATTTGCATTTTTCGTAAAATTGAACCTTAATGCCGTCGTTCTATTTCAAGCCGAGAAGTACGATACGATTATTTCACTCAAAAAGCAACCCACAAAAGCAACTCCACAAAGCGGCACAAAACTACCACAAAACCAACCCGCAACTACAAAAATACGCACTCAAAACGGGTCAACTCACCTCACGAGTCACATTTTCGTAAAATCAAATTTTACGATATTACAAAATAATACAAAACAAGACGATTTTATTTCAAGCCAAAATCGAAAAACACGACAAAAACCGAAACACGAAACAAAACGAAACCAAAAGCGTAAAACTTTGGTCCAATGGACCAAAGCTTAAAGCACACCCAAATAACCAACGGATAAAAGCAAGACATACGACAAAGTCAGCCCAACTCACGTCACAGCAGCCTTTTTTTTCAGCCCAAAAACGAAACCCACCCCCCAAACTAATCGTCTGTTGACAGACGATTAGTTTTCTAATCGTCTGTCAACTTACGACTTCTTTGGGCCTCTTTTTTGTTTCTGACGATTTGTTTTGGGCTTGGTGATGGCACAGACGATTTGTTTTGTTCATTTAGACGAGTTTCAAATTTCACCTTTTCTCGTCCTATATATACACACACCCACAACACTTACAAGACAACATTTTTACAACTCAAGCAACAATTTGCAACGTAACAAACACAAACACATACCCAAAAACACTATTCACACTTAACATTTCTAAAAACCGTCTTTGCGTTTTAAGGTAAACATTTTACCTTCGGACTAGACTTTTTAGACTCGGACAAGGGTTACACTAACCCAACTCAATATTGGTTTAACGAACCCGTATTCGTAATACGGTTGTAGTAATTTGGATTCTTAATCCGTCTAAACCTCGCCAATATTGCATAAACAAACGACCCACTTTCACTAAAGCAAACCGACATTACATTTTACACTTATGCAAATCCTTATTCATGTATTAAATTACGACTAAAACACGGATTCGACATTAACTTGTACCGTTTCACTAGTCTTTTAAACATGCAAAACTGAGGGTTTTCAAAATACTAGAATTAGACAAAAGTCGGAAAATAACGTCTTATATTAATTCAAATCAATGAATTAATTATTTTACGTATATTTCCTATAGCAAAATGTCATAATTTGACAATTCACATTCATTATTTTGCATTATTATCGAGTCATTATTCGCACTTGTACGTAGCGTTTTATTTGCTCACACATCGAAATTAAGCACTTGTTTTCAAATCAGTAAAGACTACTTTACGTAGGCTTTTGATTTCAGTTTTTCATAAAACGTTTTGATTAACTTTCAAAAGTAACCTTGTCCCGAATCCACTCTGGTTTCACAATAACCTTAGGAGGAGAGGTATCGACGCGCCTTGAATTCTAAGACACGCGTCTTATAATTTAAGACGCATTGAAAAGGTCCAAATTCCTTTAAAATTTGGTGGCGACTCCAAAAGCAATTTCAAATCGATTTTCAAGCATTTAAGCAATGATATCCCCCATAGCAATATTCGCACACTTTTGCACTTACGCAAATTTTCTCGCGTAGCGCCTTGCTCCTATTCGAGCAAGCTCGCGCGAGGCGTCGAGATAGGTCCGATCCAGGTACCTTCATTCCTCCTTCCCAATGTCTCAAATCATTTGGTTTTATACAAATTCCCGCCCTTCTCTACCTTTTGGGGACGCCCATTTCGTTTCTTCACCTTCCACCCAAAAGGTTTTTTCCCAGTCCCTGAAATTTCCTTTTTTTTTTTTTTTTTTTTTTTTTTTTTTTTTTTTTTTTTTTCTCTTTTTTGTTCCATTTTTTAAATTGCTTGTTATTGTTACTGTTTTATATTCCTGATATTTGCCATTGAATTGCACCCAGCGGCGAAGCAAACCCTAGCGGAATTCAGAGAAGAAGAAGCTCTTGCTGTTCGAAAATTGATTTCGGTAAGAAATTTCAGCAGATTCATCATTCATTTGGTTAAAAATAGGAATATTAACAAGAGAAATCTCCGCATATTTCTCCTCAAACCATCACTCTCTCTCCTCCTTGCTGCCCCTGCTTCCGCCCGGGTGATCGCGCAGGTTGTTTTCGACTCGATACTTCGACATTTCTTATTTAGTACGGAATTAGTGATTTGAATATATGTCTGATTATTGATTGTTACTTTCTTTATCTATCTGAATTGAGATAGTGTACAAATGATAT
Source organism: Dianthus caryophyllus (assembly GCA_023091065.1). NCBI lineage: Eukaryota > Viridiplantae > Streptophyta > Magnoliopsida > Caryophyllales > Caryophyllaceae > Dianthus > Dianthus caryophyllus. Next base: position 6,672,936 of record CM041519.1, read on the forward strand.
ATAAGAGTTATCATTGTTTCATTGATTGTACATAATGAGTATCCGACTAATGTGGTTGAAATCGACATGATATAAGTGGACGAATTGGAGTTTGAAGAGAGCTGAAGTTATTATTCATTATGGTTATATTCCTTTGATTATTGTTATCGGCATGCGTTCTAAGCCTCGCCCTTCTCTTTATCAGCTTCTTTCTCCCGTTTGATTCCCGGCTTTCGATTTCGATGTCGGAAAAGAATAATAATTGTCAGTGTTTTTGTATGCTAAGTTTTCCCTTTACCTGTAATTAATTCATTAATTTTGCTCGTTCATATGAAATTTGGTTAGTTTGTGTTCAGTTTGGTAGTTTTTAATGTAGGAGTTTTTAAAAATTTGAGAATTTGATGCAAGTTTTGTGCTTTATTTGAAAATTAAGGTTTACTTATGTGTATTTTGGTCATAATATTTTTGGTTGTTTCACACAGGAAATGTCATCCATGGGCAAAACTTTCGAAGAGCGACAATCTATAAATTATACCTGGAAGCGAATCAAGGTATTTTGACAGTTTGTTCAGTTTAATTGGTAGTTTTTTGAGATTTCAGATCTGCACCCACGTCGGTTTGCTTTGTCGCCACGGTTGAACCGACTCTTCGTCCTCGTCGAGACCGCTCATAAGTAGCTAATAGCCTAATACCAATCTCAAAAGTTGATAATTTTACAGAAATGATTATATTTATGGAGTGAATTCGATGTTGTTATTGTGTTTAAATTAGGTTGAAGAAACCTGAAAAGGGGGGAATTTGATTCTTTAAAAGTAGCGATTTCGGGTTCAAGACTCCTTGTGAAGCTATCGAAGGTTTTAACTTTTCTATTTTGATTGTTATTTTATGCGTGTTTATGTTTTTTTTTTTTGGATGTTAGTGGTAAAATTGTCTGTAATGTAGCTACGAGTCTATGTATGGATATAGAGGTTGTTAATAAGTTTGGATAAGTGTGTTGAGGTATTTAATTTGCTTGTATTGCATTGCTTTGTGATGTTTACTTCCTATAACTTGTTTTGAGGGTTTCATACCACGATGCATAGACCATGTAAAGTTTTGAATGTGTTTAGACTGATTCTATTTGATTGATTGTAGTTTGTTTCTCTTTTCAACCTCTCTCAAACCTTTTCAATCTTTGTCTACATATTTTCATGGCAGAGATTTGTCGACGAGGTCATGGAACTCCTAGAGCTCGGCTTTCGAAGGTATGCTCATGTCAGACATCCTAAAGTAAACGGTCTCTTGACCGAGCAGAGAAAGTGTGTAGTTGACGAGCATTCACACCGTGATGGCTTTCGTTTACTGCTGCAGCCGTTTTAGACAGCTTGGGATGTATCTGGTTCAATAGTTAAAGTACGTAAATTAAAATTGGTTATCGATGAACTTATATGCACTTGTTATGGTAAGTTATTCTTAAGCTTTCTTGAATTTGTTTTTAGGTTAAGGGACATGTGCACGGCCCTCGCTGACAATAAGTCTTTCTCGTATTTCCGGAAGAAACTTGCGTCAACAATGAGTATATCGTCATGTTTATGAAGGTAAAAGTTCGTAATAATTTACGTAGTACTATAGCGACAAGAATGGCGTGTTTCTTTCCAACAAAATAATTTTACTCCGTATTTGTTAGAGTGGTTGACGAAAGTGTGCTCGATTTTGTTCCCTTGATCAGGGCGTCTTTGAGCTTGGATGTCCTGTTTGTCCTGCGGCGAAAAGTACAACAATTTTTTGTCGATGCATACTGGCATAGTCGAAATTATTATTCTCATAAACATTTCTTTCATGTTGAGTTTGTATTAAGGACGACATCTTGTAAGTCGTCACCTCTGTTACCTAGACTGGGTCAGAACTAGCGAGACATACACAAGCGTCTGGCGAGGAAATGGTCCGGTAATTCCTCACAGTTTAGGTTCTGATCATTTTTCTATTGTAGTTGTTCTTTGTCGTCTTTGCAGTCATTCATTTACGATTAGAGTAAGAGACATTGTAAATTAAAGAAAAAATGAGACGACAAGACATTGTCAATTGTTAATTGTCAATTGTAAATGAGATGACGACAAGACAACACACTACCTACAACACCAATACTCCATCTACAATCATTTTCTTCTTGTCATTTATTTATTTAATTTCTTTTATTATTGTTAAAATCTTAAAATTTAGCATGATTTGTGGAGCTTACCTTATGTACTTATACTACTAATAACAGTTCACGTTACAACACAACCAAACACTAAAACAACTAAATAAGAAATATAAAAAATGACCAAAAAAAAGAAAACTGATTAAGTAAAGTACAACTCAACGATTTTTTTCACATAATTTTTTTTTCAATACTTTAAAATCGATTTAAAGGACCCCCAAAAAAATATCTTATTGTACTTAAATATTTGACCAAAAATTATTTTAAGGTAGATTAAAAACTTAGAATTTGTTAAGTTCCAAAATAAGAAGACAAACAAAAGACTCATTTAGAGGACTAACTAAGTTGCTAATGTAGTTAATTAAATTTTTCATCACAACATTACACGACTTTTTCTTTTGCCCTGATTTAAACTTCTTTAGTTTTTTTTAATTAAAAATTTTATTTATGTATTAATATGAAAATAAATAAATAAATAAAAAATTGTTATTAGTTTGTTTTTTTAAAATTAGAGGGTTATGAATAACAGGAAGACAGAGAGGCAATGAAAAGAACAGACAAGAATAATTATGTCGAGGAAGGTAAAAATAAAGAAATTAGGTGATTAAAAGAACTATAAAGGGATAAGAAAATAAGAGATGCAGGAGTAACCGAAACAAATGGTACAATGAGACGACGACAAGACAACAAAACAAGACACACTACCTACAACAACAATACTCCATCTTTAATTTTTTTTCTTCTTGTCATTTATTTATTTATTTATTTATTTATTTATTCTCTTTCTTTATTGTTAAAATCTTAAAATTTAGCATCCAATTTATGAAACTTACCTTATGTACTTATACTACTACTACTACTACTACTACTACTACTACTACTACTACTACTACTACTACTACTACTACTACTACTACTACTACTACTACTACTACTAACACTTCACGTTACAACACCATTAAACACGAAAACAACTAAATAAGAAAAATAAAATAAGACCAAATAAAGAAAACAGAGTAAGTAAGGTAAAATATGAAAATGCGATAGTCAACAATTTTTTTCTAATAAATTTTCTTTCAGTACTTTAAAATCGATCTAAATATCCAAAAAAAAAAAAGTATCTTATTTTACTTAAATATTTGACCAAAAATTATTTAAAGTTAGATAAAAAAAAAAACTTAAAATTTGTTAAGTTCCAAAATAAGAATACAAACAAAAGACCGATTTAGAGAACTAACTAAGTAGCTAATGTAGTTAATTTAATTTCTCATCACAACATTACACTACTTTTTCTTTTGCCCTGAATTAAACCTCCTTAGTTTTTTTTACTAAAATTTTATCTATGTATTAATGTGAAAATAAAAAATTTTAAAAATGTTATTAAGTGGGTTTTCTTAAAAAAAATTAGAGGATTATGAATAATAAGAAGGCGGAGATACAATCAAAAGAATAGACAAGAATAATTATGTCAAGGAAGGTAAAAATTAAAGAATCAGGCAATTAAAAGAACTATAAGGGATAAGAAAATAAGAGATGACGGAGTAACCGAAACAAAAGGGTACAAGGGAGTGATAATGAAAGAAAAGATTGGTGAGAAATGAAAGGAAAATAGGTAGTATGGTTGAGGAGGAGTAGGGAAAAAAGGAATGGAAAAAAAATGTATGGAAAATAGCGCGAGTGATGAGGAAGGAAAATACAAGAAATAAAGGGAACAAGAGTATTATAAATGGTAAGAAATGAAGAAATGACGGAGAAATGGATAATAGGGAGGATAAATAAATAGGGAATACGAAGTAAGAGGAGAGAATGAGTAAAGACTTATGTTGAGAAGGAACACCGATGAAATAAGCGAACAAAATATTGTGGCTGATAGTGAATGTAAAGGTAAATGAGTAAGTGTAAAAAGGAAAAAAAAAAAAAAGTATTATGAAGGTTATTGAATCAAGATGTAGAAGAAAAACGAGTAGAAAAAGAGTAATAAGGATGAAGATGAGGATAAGGGGAAGGAGAAATAAAGGGTAAGCACAGTTATGGCAGGGAAAAATTGTTGAGGAAAAAAACATAAATAATAATGAAATTAAGAGTATCATGAGAAGTAAGGACAAAGAAGCGAAGAAGTATGCCAAAAAAAAAAACAAAAAAAACAAGAAATATAATGACGTAAGGGAAACAAGAGGCAATAATAAAATTAGATTTGACTGGGTGGTAAGGACGAGGAGGAGAAATAGAGAGGAAATGCAAGAAAAATGACTAAGAAGAGAGAATACGAGAAGAAATATCCTAAGGGGGACAAAACAAAAGGAATGATGGAAATAAGAGTATTATGATAGGGAAATTATGAATAGGTGTGAGATAAATAAGAGGGACTTGAGTAGTAGACATACAAAGATAAAATGAGAAAAACGAGTAAGAGTAGAAAAGGTAAAGAAAAATATATATTGAGGACGAAAATATAAGGAACAAGGAAAATTTGAGAATTATGAAAGGTAAAAAAAAGAAGAGTCAATGAACTAAGTGAAGCAAAATAAGTTGTATGAGGGTTAAGGAAATAAAAGACAGATGATAAATGAGAGGGAAATGAGTTTAAGGGAGGAGGAGGAGGAGGAAAGGAGATGGAGGGAAAATAAGAATGAGAAGAATAAAGAAAAAGAAATACGCTGAGGAATAAAAGTAAAAGAAATGTTGGGAATTAGAGTATTATGAGGGGGTAGTATGTAAAGACGATGCGAATCTGTCGGCGGAGAAAAGTGCATTACAAGGGCTAAAGAAAGAAGAGCTATATGAGAAATAAGAGGGACATAGGTAGTAGTGAAGAGAAAGAGGATGATGAAGGGAAGGAGAAATGGGTATTATGATTTATGAGGGTAAAGAAAGAAATTATGAAAGATAAATGAGAGGAAAACAAGTAGCAAAGAGAATGAAGAGGTTAAAAAAAATAATTTAGGGGAAACACAGTAAGAGGAGAGATGACGACAACGAAGAAAAAATATGTCGAGAAAGGAAAACATAGGCAACTAGGGGAACATTAAGATTCTATAACGATCAGTAAGATTCGATAATTTAGCAAATGCCCATTTACGAAGTTAACTAATAATGCAGTTGAGCAATCGAAATTTATAAGCCCAAAATGTCTACAAAGCAATAATGCAGTTGAGCAATCGAAATGAATGAAACGAATTATTGATATAAAAGGGCATTTGACACATAAAAAATGAAATTCCTTCAAAGATTACATCGATCGTATAACACTAAGCAAGTCGATCCGCGTTGGGGGACCGCGCGCGCTAGCGCGCAGTCCAACAACTATTTAACAAAAATAAATATAAAATACATAAAGTAGATTATATGAATGAAATTAGTTGAGATGTTAAAAAAAAATTGCAAATGGTGAGAAATAGTAAATATTAAACTTTCTTTTTTACGTCCTAACACACTACCAACAATATCAATACTCCATCTTTAATCATTTTCTTCTTGTCGTTTATTTATTTACTTATATATTTTTTTCCTTTATTGTTAAAAACTTAAAATTTAGCACTCAATTTGTGAAACTTACCTTATGTACTTATACTACTACTAACACTTCACGTTACAACACCACCAAACACGAAAAAAACTAAATAAGAAAAATAAAAGAAGACTAAAAGAAGAAAACAGATTAAGTACGTAAAATATGAAAATGCGATAGTCAACGATTTTCTTCACATAATTTTTTTTCCAGTACTTTAAAATCGATTTAAAGGACAAAAAAGAGTAACTTGTTGTACTTAAATATTTTACCAAAAATTATTTGAAATTAGATAAAAACCTTAGAATTTATTAAGTTCCAAAATAAAAAGACAAACAAAAGACCGAATTAAAGGACTAAGTAGCTAATGTAGTTAATTTAATTTCTCCAATAACACTGTGGATACCCATATCCGTACCCTCCCCAACAAAAACCCTGTGATGTAACACGGACTTTTATTACGCATGTTTGACGCTGACTTTTACGGTTCTAACTAATGTCGAATTCATTTTGAGTCGTTTTAAATGTTAAAATGTTTAAGGTCGCTTCACATCACACTTAAATAACGTTCATTTTGTCCATTTGGAGTCTAGCTAGGTCCTTGTCCTGCTTCATTTGGCATGAGCTTCGCATTTGCACTACAATTGGCCCTTTTACATTAACAAGGTCTAATTCAGCATTCCTAAATTCCTAAATTTAGGCCCGGTAGCTAAAACCGCTATTTAGCCCCCTCTTACACAAAATACAGCTTCACGTCTTAGCTTATTTTACAAATCTATGCAAATACACCCTTTTACATTTTTCCGGGTCTAGGGCCCGAAACCGAGCCCAAACCCAAGCCTTTGGCCCGCACTCCAAAGCCCTGAACACCACAAAATATCTCAGGATTATCCTAGCTGTTTTCTTGAGCCACACGTCCAAATTATCACGTAATCTTTCAAAGATTTCACAAACCAAACTAGAAATTAGGCCTAGACCACACCTCCAAACCGCACAAATTTTTATGCGGTTGAGGGGAAACCGCATAAGCTTATGCGGTTTGCCTGCAACCGCATAAGCCTATGCGGTTCCTCGCTTGTTTTTATTCCCTCGCTTCCTAATTTCTCCGAGGTTTTTAGTATATATAGAGCCCTATACCCGACCTCATAACACACAATTTATCATCAGATTTCACATCTTACACACTTCTAAACACCCTCAAAGCCTCACGCACTCAAAACCTTGAGTTCAACACACCATCCCGTGTTGAATTCATCCTCCTTTTAAGTTCAAGAAGCGGCTCGCCAGATCTGACGTCGGGACAAGGTAGGTACCGATCCACTTGGATCAAAGCTTTTTCTTATTTTCTATGGACTAACAAAGGGACTACACTCTAGCGCCCCAGGCTTTGGCACCCGAGCCGCTTGCCTTCCAAGTGTTCTTATTACTTCGTACACTCCATATCCGATGACACGCCAAAGTCGCATAAGCAATCGACCTTTTAAAATAAAACCAATGGACAATTGAACTTTATTTTATTTGCATGCATCTTGCACCTTCTTATTTTGCATTAAATCAACTTAAACAATGAATTCGACCTTTAATCGAATCAGTATTCGTTAGCAAGTTAAACATGCTAAATCGAGGGTTTTAATCAATCTTTTTGCATCCGTGATCTGCATTCTTTTACAAACTTATCGCACTTGTACGTAGCGATAACATTAGCTCAAATATCATCTTACAAGGATTGTTCTAGGTCAAGAGAGGCTATTTTTACATAGGCTTTTCTAAAAGGTTTTCATAAATCATTATTTGAATTAACTCTTTTCTAAAGTACCTCACCTCGAATCCAACTGGTTTCACAAGCCTTAGATCTAGGGGTGTCGGCGTGCTCCAAAATTTAGGACATGTTTTTAACTTAGAACATGGTAGCGAGTTCCTATTTTCCGCGATAAATAGGTGGCGACTCCATAACAGCTTCTTAAAGGTTTTTCCAACTTAATCTTTTTAACTTTAAAATCCGCCCTTAAGCAAGACGAAGTTGGGTCCGATCCCGGTTCCAGGTTTGGCGACTCACATTTGAGGACATCTTATTTTTAAAACCAAAAACTAGCTTTTTCTTTTTAAAAATAAAGAGGTGAAACTTGAAAGCCTTGAACAATCCAAGTATACATATTTGAGCTATGCACATTCGTTTAGAGTCCATTCCTTTTGGAATCTAGGCACCCTTTACACCCTTGAGAGGTGGTTCCAACACGCAGGCTTGTCCACTCCATAAAGCACGCCATAGACTAACTTTCCTCTCTCCTCCACGGCCACAGAACGATTATCTCGACCGCCAAAGGTTCCCTCTAGAAAACCTATCGCCCTGCAGAAGGAAATAGAGGGGTTAAGTATCTGCCAAAGCGTACTCGAGGTAGTTGGAGGTGTACCCGACTGACCCTTTCACCCTTTGAGTCATACGTACAAGTTCGAGGCCATGCACTCCATGGTCCCTTTTCAAAACAAGCATATGCATTCATATCTTCGAAAACTCGCTTAAAACGTTTCAAAGATAAATGAACCTAACATCTAACACCTTTCCAAACAAAACTATCGCGAATTTTTGAAACAAGCTTTTTCAAAACTTCCCTTTTTCACTAACAAGCAAAAACCCGAGTAAGGATTAAAACCCGAGCTCGTGGATTTCAATCCCCTAGGTCATACGGCCTAGGTTCTACATTTAACATCCTCGGTTCGACTTGCTAATCACTCTCGAGCCGAATCCTTCTTCTTTTACATATCAGTTCGACGAATGCAAAGCAAAATCTTTTAACATCGAGACGAGACGCGCGCACGCATCCTCGCCTCAAAAGCTTCCTCTAGCAAAACCTTTTTCGAAAATCTCCTCTTTTTCAAACTTAAAAGGTCTTTCTAAACAAAGAAATGAGCTAAAGTGAATGTTAAAAATGAATGTGAGTCTAGTGGGTCGAGTCGTGTCACTAATGCAAAGTGAAATGCAGGCCTCAGCTGGATACTCGTCGCACTAAGCACCGTGTAATAATCCCATACAAAAAACGCACCTACACCCAAGAAATGGCCAAGCAACAACGAAGACGCCACCGCACTGCGTGACCAAGTCAGCAGTCGATCACCGACCTCGAACGCCTTTGACTACCCACACCACCGTGGAACGCATGGAAACCAAGATTAAGGAAGAAGGTCGATAGACACGCCAAGAAGCTCCAAGCCATGGAGGAAAGGCTATGTCTCGAGTACTTACTCCATCCACAAGGAGAATGAAATCGCACTTGCCAAAGATTAAGGATGAGCTCCTAACAAGCTCGCCCTTAGTGATCTTCCTATCTTTCAAGGACATGAGAGCCCGATCATTCACATCCGAGCTTTCAAGTCCCAAATGGCTATAAAAGGAGTAGATGCCAAACACCGCTAACTCTTTTCCCCGCACTCTCTAGCGGAAGCTGAAGACATGGTTCTACTCACTGACCCGCAACGCATCCCTACTTTCGAAGAACTCACGGTTGAATTCGATCGACAGATGCGAGACAACGAAGACACCCAAGTCTCGATCCGCACCCTAAGTCCTATCTCAAGAGGACAACGAAGGCTTCACCGACTACCTCACCCGTTGGAAGAAGCTAAGCGCCAAATCCCTAACCGCCCTCGCAAGGACGAGCTTGTTCCCAAGTTCATAAACAACCTGCGACCCGTATCAATTCTACATGAGGTACAAAGAACATTCGTAACTTCAAAGAACTAACTAAGGTCGGCACTCAAATCAAGATGACCTTAGAACCGCACCATGGCTAAGTACACCGGCCATGCATATCAAGGAGCTCCTCTAAGTCCTCCCGTGCGGTCAAGAACGATTTAAAAATCGCACTGGTCGGTAACCTTGATGATGACACCCTCGACGCATTCGCAACTACCTTCTCACCACCTCCCAAAGCCAAGAGGAACTTTGACCTCTCTCTTTATGTCTTACACCAAGGCATTTCAAAGGTTGGTCGAAAAGAACTATTCGCAACCAATCGGGCCTACTAGCGAGCCACCCAAGACAAAAGCCTAAATCTTGGAACCCCAATGCCTTCGTGCATACCACCGAGGCAAGGGGCATGACACCGAGAATCGCTTTAGGCTTAAGAACGCCATCCAAGATCTCATTGATCAAGGAAAGCTTAGCAAACCATCTCACCTTACCAAGCCTTCGAACAACGAACCCGCTGTAATCATGCAATTTTCGTGGGATCACCCTATTCTAGATCGTTCTACCTCATCACACCCTCTCGATGACCAAGTCAATGCAGCCATCGGTCTAGTGACGAGGAGGACGGCGAATATTGGTTCCCCACCGACGAGGTAATAAAACACGCCAATCAACTTGCAAGAGACATCAATCACCTGAAGGCTTTACATCGGACCGCTAGCCGAAAGGTCTGGAAAGCGCGCCGCCGAGAAGCGAACTCGCTAACCCAAATTTCACTGACGACTCGAGGCCTTCCATCAAAGATGGCGAAGGATTCACAAACACCTCATCCAATGGAGGAACCGCTTCTCGAATCCCAAATCATCCGCATGAAAACGAACTCATCAACACTTTCCTCTTCAAAGACGCGCCCGCCTCGGCGATATTACTTTCACTTCGCAACGCTCGTAACTTTGAGCATCTTATCGAAATTGGCACCCGCGTTGAAAAGGACCTCACATCAAGCTATGAAGATCCCGCCACCAAGCACTCTTCAAGAACGCACTGTGGGACGAAAAAGACACAACAAACACGGCCCTACAAGGATTTTTGACAAACTCTACATGCCTTACGCCGTAGCATTACAGAAACTAATCGCAAAAGACTATCTTACACCGATCGGACCTATCAATGAGCCGCCCATGAATAAGAAATCAAAATCATGGGACCCCAACGCCTTCTGTGCATACCACCGGGGCATGGGGCATAGCACTCAAAGTTGCCTAAAACTCAAACACGCTATCCAAGACCTTATCGATCAAGGAAGGATCAAGAAACCTCGGAGGAAAACCACACCTTCCTCCAGCAACGACGCAATTTACATCACAACTCAAGCAACCCAAGCAACTCAAGCACCTCAAGCACCTCAAGCAACTCAAGCAGCTCAAGCAGCTCCTCAAACAGCGAAGACGAAGAAGAAGAAGAAGAAGAAGAAATTCTTTTAACTTCTAATGCTCTAAGTGTCGGGTCACCTGTCGACCCATCTATCCTAGACTCTAGCTTTAGTTTAAACTTTCTTTTTACGGAGGCTAGCTCCAAGCAATTTTCTGAATTGTCGAATAATTCTTCTCAAAATAATGAAATGAATAAATTTGCTTACGCCTTGTCTCAAGCTAAAACAAACAACAAAGCACAAACATCTAACAATCAACAAACAACAAACAAATCAAAAGGCACTAACTCATGTGATAAAAATGAACAATCTCTAAACAAATACATTGCAAACATTGTTTCTCCCAAAACACAGGACCCTATCATCGAGGAAACCACAACCATAAACGTGGGAACCCCCGAAGAACCAAGGGAACTACAACTAGGAGCCTCACTAGACGAACACGAAGCACCTAATTTACACAACTCCTAAGCGAATTCAAGGACGATTCGCTTGGTCATACAAAGACATGCCCAGATCGAACGAAGCATCGCCGAGCACCGCATCCCCATCAAACCCTAGCATAAACCCATCAAGCAAAAGCTAAAGAGGCTACGTCCGAATGGTCCCTTATGGTCAAGGAAGAAATCGAAAAACAACTACAAGCTTCTGGTTTCATCCAAGTCATCGAAGTATCCTGAGTGGGTCTCAAACATGGTCCCATCCTGAAAAAGAATGGCAAAATTCGAGTATGCGTTGACTTTCGCGACTTGAACAAAGCCACCCCAAAGATGACTTTCCATTACCCCATGTGGACGCCCTAGTCGACAACACCGCCGCCACGCCTCCTATCCTTCATGGACTGGCTACGCAGCTACAATCAAATCAAAATGTCACCGAAAACATGGCAAAGACGGCCTTCATTACACCGCGGGGACATATCGCTACATACGCTTATGCCCTTCGCCTAATCAATCTTTGGCGCTACATACCAACGCACCGCTACAACCCTTTACACGACATGATGCACAAAGAAGTCGGTTTACGCCGACGATATGATCGTGAAATCAAAGGAGAGGTTGGTCACATCACTAACCTCCGCCACGACAATACAAAATGCGCCTCAACCCCAAAATGTACTTTTGGAGTTAAATCCAGAAACTACTAGACACGAGCGAGCCAAAGAGGCATCGAGGTCGACCCTCGAAAGTCAAAGCAATCCTCGAATGCAACCCCGAAGAACCTCGACGAGATTCAAGTTTCTTAGGCCAAATCCAATACATCTCACGCCATCAAAGAACTCACCATGATATGTGAACCGGTTTTCAAGAAGCTCAAGAAAACCGACCACGTTGAATGGGACGAGGAATGTCAAAAAGCATTTGACAAGGTCAAAGAATTGCTAACTAACCCGCTGGTTCTACGACCACCCCAAGAAGGTTTACCCTTATCCTTATACCTTACAACAACACCCACCGCCACGGGCGCCATGCTCGCCAAGAAGTCAACTGGCGAAGAACGCGCAATCTACTACATCAAGAAAGTTTCTCGACACGAAACTCGATACTCACCCGTCGAGAAGAGTTGCCTAGCCTTAGTATGGTCATCCAAAAACTCCGTCACTATATGCTAGCACACCAAACAAGGGTATATTCCACAATGGATCCCAGTAAATACCTCTTCGAGAAACTCAGACTCTAACGGACGAATGGCCAGATGGACATTGCTCCTAGCCGAATTCGACCTTAAGTATGTACCCCTCAAAGCAATTAAGGGACTAGCAGACTCCGAATTTCTAGCCGTAAATCCAATCACCGAGCAAGCAATCATACACACCACATCCCTTCCGCATTTACTCGGATTTACAACATCGACCAAGAACAATGGGAATTATACTTGATGGTTCATCCAACTATCGAGGTCATGCGAGTAGAATACTTCTCATATCCCCAAATGGCGAACACACACCCTTATCCATTAAACCGACTTCGACGTAACAAACAATGCAGCGAATCTGAAGCATGCTTGCACGGTCTCAGCGGCGCTTGTACTAACGCCCGCAAGATAAGAGTCTATGGGGACTCCTCCTCATAATCAACCAAGTGTCCTGAGCATGGAAGATACTTAACTAAAACCTAGCATTATACCAAAACAAAATACAAGAGCTCATAAACGAATTCTACCACGTAGAATTCATACACCTCCCACGCGAAGAAAACCACCCGCCGACGCGCTTATCCAAACTCGCGTCCCTAATCAACATACCCTGGGATGGAAACTCTACCCATTGTCGTGGAAAGACGAAACGAACCCGCATACATCTGTGACATCGAAACCGAGGAAGAACAAACCGACCCTTGGTACCAAGCAATCATCAACTACAAAACAAACGGCGAATACCCGCCAAACACCGACAAACGGGCCAAGCGAGCCCTACGCCTATTATCATCACAATTCGTGCTGGAAATGGGAAAATTACTCAAAAAGACGCCTCAAGGTACACTCCTCTTGTGCGTCGACCACAAGAAAGGACACGAAATCATGTCCCAAGTACACGATGGCGAGTGCGGACCACACATGAACGCACGAGCCATGTGCAAACAAATCATAAGGCTAGGATGGTACTGGACAACCATGGAAGCCGATTGCGCAAAATATGTCAAACATTGTCATAATTGCCAAATCTTTGCAAACGTACAACACATACCTCCTTCACCACTATACAGTTTAACCTCGCCATGGCCCTTCTCCACGTGGGGCATCGACGTCATCGGCAAAGTACAACCCGTAGGAGCAGGAGGACACTGCTTCATCCTCGTGGCCATCGACTATTTCACCAAATGGGTCGAAGCCGCATCGTACCGCAAGCTAGGCACAAAAGAAGTCGCAAAATTCATACAAAACAACATCATTTGTCGCTATGGCATACCACACGAGTTCATTAGTGACCAAGGCACGCACTTTCAAGGAGAAGTCGAGCCACTTCTTCTCAAATACAAAATACAACGACACAAGTCATCACCCTATCGATCAAGCAAACCAACTAGCGCGGTTGAGGCAAAGAACAAAACCGTCAGATCAATCCTCAAAAAGATGATCGACACCGCCACGATCGCCCCACAAAATCCCATTCGCATTATGGGGATATCGCACCACAATCCGCACACCCACAGCATGACACCCTATTTCCTAACCTACTGAATGGAAGCCGCTCAACCCGTAGAAATCGAATGCAATCCCTTCTGATCCTCATGGAAGCGTACATTCCTGGCCGAATGGGCACGCGAACGCCATTTAACAACTCATTCTCTTAGACGAAGACGACTACATTCACTAAGTACACCGAATGTATCAATCTCGCCTACAACGCGCTTACAACAAACGGGTCAAACCACGAAACATTAAAGTGGGTGATCTAGTACTCAAATCAGTCCGAGCACCATTACCAGTCGACCCAAGGGGAAATTCAAACCCAATTGGGCCGGGCCGTACTTGGTCAAGGAAATCCTTCCCGGAGGAGTGAAACTAATCGACCTTGACTGGCCAAGACTTCCGACTACCAACAAATCTTGATCAACTCAAGAAATACTACCCTTAAACAAATTTGCAATGTACTTCACAAAAGGACAAAACTCGCCTCGCATGAGTGAACTACGCCGGTTTGATTCCACGCACTGTGGATACGTAGGCAGCTTTGCAAAGAGCTCAACCGAATCACACGAACTACGCCGGTTTGATTCTGTATTCAAAAAGCAGATACGTAGGCAGCTTGTCAAAAGTACAACCGAACTTTTTCTAGCACGCATGCCCAAAGCTTAAAAAGGTCGAGGGGTTTGCACTACAAAATGACACGCTCAAAGCTTAAAAAAGTCGAGAGCACAGTCAACACAAAACAAAACACGAATCCAAGTCCAAAGCTTAAAAAGGTCGAGGACTTAAAGACGGAACAAGTCAAACAAACGAATCCAAAGCTTAAAAAGGTCGAGGATTTAAGGCAAAACAATTCAAAACGCACAAGTCCAAAGCTTAAAAAGGTCGAGGATTTGAGACAAAATGCAAGTGTTCGAAGCTTAAAAAGGTCGAGAACATTCCAAAACAAAACAAAGAAAACAACGAGACAAGGCAAAAGCAAATAAATTCTATTTTATTACTTTATTTAGAATTCTTCAAAGCTCAGAGATGAGTTAGGAACAAGCCTCCTTAACCCTTTATTCGAATTTAAAAACATGCGTTTGAATAAAGAAATTTTCTAAAGCAAAACAAAAGCAAACTACTAAGACGTCTTCCGTCGTTTCGGGCCAGCCTCTTCATCTTCAAGAGGTCGATCCGCCACAATCTTCGAGCTAAGAATGGGAGTAGACCTCTCAAAACCTGGGGGCTCGATCGGATCCTCATCCTGCTCGACTGGGGGCTCCTCGATCCTTGGCCCCAGCGATCTTTAACAAATACTTTCGGTCCAAGTCTCTCCAGACCGGCCTCAAGTAAGCACCGTGATCAACAACACAGAGATCACCATAATCCCTCCCGCCACGCACTACTTCATGCAACAAGGAGGGCTTGGCCCATTCTTCTCTCCTCCTCTCGATTCTCCCGCTCACAAGAATCCTTGGAATGACACCAACGCCAGATAGAAATCCGTGACACGAGTAGACTCTATATGCTCCAAGACAACCCAGTAACACGATCCGACCACCCTCGGATCCAAGCATCAATCATCCGTTGTTTAGGACAACAACCCTCCAACCTCGCGTGATCCCGATCCTAATAGTCCGCGAAGTCCGATTTGCCTCCTCAAGCGAAGAGGATGAATCCATACACCCTGCTCAAACCCGCACAACATCAACTCCGCGAGCCGCTGCTCGCTACCGACGGCAAGCACCTCCGTAATACCCCACCACGAAACATACCAACGAACGCCGCCTCCCTCACAAACCACCGGTAGTAGTTTAGCGAACGCCCCGAGGATCGCCCCATTCCATCTTCCGCGACGCCGTCCCTCGGGCCGCCAAGACACTTCCAAGGGGAAGAGCTTTATACACACTCGCCTCTCCATGAGCCAAACGTTGAGAATCCTAGCGCAACCTCGCACGAGCTCGGGACGATCAAAGATAATCTGGCCGCCTAAGCCCAAAGATAGTCTCCGCTAGATCAACGCAGGCGATCATGTCCCCTCTCCATCTCTTCGACAACACGAGCATACCTCGCGTTCCCGAACACACCATCTGGCATGGACCCCGCAAAAGCATAACGATGAACCAAACAAAAAGCAAGGGCCCTCCGCCTAGAACGGTCCGAAATACTAGTATCAGCCTTACTCATATATCGTTGACACAAGAGAAGCATGTTTACCTTGCCTCCCTCAAACAAACCTGCAGCATGAGCATCTGTCATCCCAAGGAAGTTTCGCAACATCCCGTTATAACAAAGCTCACTCCTCACGACCACAGGAGTAGTCCGTTTCGACCACCCCGCAATGGCCGAGAACTCCTCCATCAAAGGGCACACCTCTCCCCCGGGAAACCTAAAAACATGCAAATTAGGACCCCAATAATCCAAACACGAATCAAGTAAGTCTACATCGACTTTCATTTGACGAAAGCCAATAAATACACCCGCACCGTCATCATACACCGCCTTCTTCATTGCCGAACTCAAGGAAGACGTCCACCTCTTCAAAAGAGCATCAAAATGCTCCTCCATTTTCTTTAGAACACAAAAACTTTTATAAATATGCCTAATATATTTATGAGAGCAAAAACCTAAAGCAAAAGCACAAAGAAGAGAAGTGATTGTGAATGAATATTATGGCACGCACTCTCTCCTTATATAGGAAAACAATATCCAAATATGGAAATACAGCCGCTAGCAACAAAGCCGTAAACCGCATGGCTCTATGTGGTTTCAGACACCAAACCGCATAAGCCTATGCGGTTTTCCTCGCAACCGCATAAGCCTACGCGGTTTCAGGGCCGGGTTTTTCTCAAAATTTTCCTAATTTCGCCTTTCCTAAAACACTACAACCTACTTTGGGCTACGACATTCTTTCGTTGTTCCCATACATCAACATCACGCTCACTTTAGCAATTCCGATTCTTACCACGAGTCAACGCGTAACATTTTTCGTGATTCACACGAGCTCATTTCGCATTTAAAATGAACTTTTTGCAAAACATTTTCACAATCTATAATGAACATCAACGCCTCCCACTCTGAATCATATCATTTCTTCAACCAAGCCCACTCAAACAAAGTTTACCGACTAAGTTCAAGCTACAACAACAAAGTTCAAAGTTCAAGCTACAACGACATGTACATAAAGGTTCATACAATCTTTAAATACACAAATTCACTCGGGGTGACTGGCCGATACTCGCCAAACTCACGCTGACCGAGCTGCCTCACTGGCTCGACACAACCGAGCTGCTCGTCACCTCAAGCCATCTCTCCACTGCTGGGCTATACGCCATAGCTTCTTATACGCCTCCTTAGCCACCCGCTAAACACAACACAAACACAGCCACACCTTTCTCCATTTTGCCTTAATTTCACTCAAATTAAGCCAAACATAGGGGGGAAATTACAAGTCAAACGCAGTCCTCCCCACCTTACCTTAATTTCACCCAAATTAAACCAAACGGGTGGGGATAACACAAACAACAACTCTCCCAAGTTTGATCATCGATATTCTTCATACCTCGATCAAACCGGGGCTTATACACATACATACAATCACACAAGTACATACCTTCTTCACCTTGCTCGTCCAAATTGTCCATGCCCGCCAAGAGTCACCGCAAGTACGCTTGCGTAACAAAGGTACGACGGACGCCCGAGTCATCATACTCGATAAGAGTAGGAAGTCATCAGCCGCTCTGCCATCTCGGATCAAACTCCCGCAAACAAATACAAAACGCACACGCCGTGAAATTTTTCGCAAAATTACCTTACGCACCCCAAACACCGGCACACATACCTCAATCTACCACAAGCAAGCCGAGATCGAGCAAATGGGCATAGTCTTCCCCAGATGCAGGAGGCTCACCGACTCTCCTCTCCATACAACGCTACACGATCCTCGAGCAGAAACCCTCGCCAAACAGACCCTACGGATCCTTCGCACCACCGAGCCGCCACCCCGCTCGAAGACCAAACGCCTCCGAGGTACCAAACCGATTCATACGGCCGTCGCATGTACAAGCGCTGGTCTCTCGTGACCGCAAACCTAGCCCCAATGCCCTCAGAATATCCTGCATCGCCCCACTGAATGGCACGAACTACAAACAAAGACAAGACAAACACGCCACAAATACAGATACAATACAATCATTTTAAGTACACTCTATTTAAAATGGTTCAAGCACAAACCTCATCAAATCGCATTCGCCTCGTGACGATCCCTAACATCATCATACGACCAATTAAATGCAAAGACGGTTACATCGCATCCCAAGCACGCATCACGGTACTCCTCACGATCCGCACAAAGACGCTGGGAAGAGAAGGGAAAGTGGCTAAGAATCCACGACTGCACACAAGAAACAAAAATAAAGGCAAAGACAACAAAAATGAACAACAGTGCACCTAAGACAAAAACGAAATCAATACGTACCTCCATCAGGAAGCCAGGCGCGACTAAGGACAGTCGCGACCCTCGATCCATGACCCGCGGTCTCACAGCATCCATGCAGAAACGAATGCACAAGCCCAGAGACGGCGCTACCCACCAACGTCCCAATTGCACTCCAATCCAGGAGGTGCATAAGGACCGATGTCGATGCCCGCTCATCCTTGTCGCCGGCACACTAGGCCACAACCCACCACAACCACATACGAGCATTCTGCCCGTCACTCCACTCCGAGGGGCCATACTCGGTCTTCCCCTCAAAATACTCCAAGATATAGCCCGTCTTGAAGGTATAGGGGCGACCACAAATCACCTCCAAACCACCGCCAACCGCTAAGAAGCCACAACCTCGCCCACAACGGACGGCCAAGAAACTCAAAATCCATGTCGCGATCCCCAAACGGCACTCGCTATGACCGCTGCATCGGACAAGGTAATGCCGCCTCAAAGCCAGGCATATGGAACGCCGTCGTGGTGTCCCAATACCTATCCATGAAGGCCCCGATCAACATCAGTTCGCCACCGCTTCTTCCTCGCAATCTCCTCCAATGGCCAACCAACGGGCCAAAAGCACTACGCAACACCCAGCTTGCGCGCTTCTAAGCCTCTCCTCAAAAGCACACATTGCGGACGAGACGCCCGAGAAAGTCCTCATCGGGCCCTTATCCCAACCCATCGCCGCCGACAGGAAACATGTCTCTCCGGAGCAAGCGTAAGGTTCAGGCTATCCCAACCCTTCGCGAAAGCCCTGTTCGCGCGTGATTTTCGCGGTCTAGAGCTACTCGCCCTAGGCGCAACCTCCTCAACCTCCTCCTCAGCAACCTCCATCTCGGCTTCCAGCTCATCCATCAGCTCTTGAGCAAGCTCGTCCTCAGGATCGCGCACAGGAACATTTCTCCCACGGCCCCTACCTCGTGACTGACCACGTCTTGTGGGCAGATCACGAGGGTCAGCTTCCCTCTCACTACGAGTACGCCTTAAGCCGCTCGAGCTAGAGGCTCCCTCTGTCCTCGAACTAGCACTCTTACGAGATCTCGATCTCGTAACACGGCTGGAACCTTCTCCTGCAACCAAACACAACCAATACATACAGCTACAATACATGCAAGTATACAACTTGGCATACATACACACAAATACACACAAATAATACACACATAATACATATACACATTACACTATACGCCCTACAGAGCATTTTTAGGCCTAATTCATAATTAAGCCAAAAACCGTTCTCTACACTTCAAAATCACCACTTTATGGTTTCTACGCGCCATAATAGTCCCCAACAACAACCCATTACAAGCAATTGCATTTTGGTCATTCCGATCAAAAACCCCCAATTCGCCTTAATTACTCCGTATAACTACGGCTTAAGACGGCGATTTGAAAGCTTTAACTCGACATTTTCGCAAAACTAACGTTATAGTCATGCTATACTCGCTATGGGCATCCTACACCGAAGTTTAATTGAAATTCCGGGTCGGAAAATCCGGGTTCGTTTTCGGGCCCGAAACCTAATTTGGACGTTTTTCACACAAAGACGGTCTAAATCACAATCAATTCACACATACACGTTCACATGGCATAATGCAACACAATGACGTCAATTTCAAGCATTCAAACGGCAAATTTCAAGCAAAACTCGGGTTTTCATTCAAAACCCGTCTTTTCAACATTTCAAGGCAAAACTAGCTAATTACAACGACAAATAACGTAAAAGCAAGTTAAAATGGAGCATTACCTCGTTCCATAGCAAAGCAACGCAAGAAAACGAGCAAAAGCGGTTGAGAAATCGAAAAATGACGCTTTTTGAGTTGAAAACCGAATGATACAATGAGCTTCACTCACGGTTTGCTCGTGTTATATAAGCCCCAAAGAAATTAACTAGGGAAACCGCATAACCTTATGCGGTTTGCCCAACGAACCGCATAAGGCTATGCGGTTCATGCCCTGGTTTTTCTCGCTTTCTCGCTTTACGCCTACTTTTCGATTCCTAATTCATTTTAGCTCAAATGCAACTCCAGCACGTCCTGTGCTTGGGTCGTATGCCACCTACAAATTCGCCATACGCCAGATATTAAGCATTTAATGTACTGCATGTAAGCGTATACCTAACGCTCTTCACGAGCATTACATCATTTTCTCCACCACGGAAGGCAACCATATGCAACTACAACTACATAGACACTCCTCGGCGAGCCCAAGCACAAGCACTCCGCAATATACACCTAACTCCAAGCATTTCACTCTACATAGACGCTCCTCGGCGAGTTCAAGCATAAGCATTACACAGACGCTCTTTCACGAGGCCTACACTAGCACTTATCCAAACATCTTACAAGCATATGCACCCTGCACTCTAGCCCTTTTTACATCCAACACATGCTATACGAAGACATTACAAGCACAAGCACCAGCATCAACAAGCACACGCAAAGGCATCAACAAACGACAACAAGCACGACGAAGGCACTCTGCAGGCCGGCAGGCCCTTATAGCATGCACGGACCGCCAAGTCCTTAAAATGCGCACGCCCCTCCCCGTTTAGCCCGGTTCGAAGTCCTCGTCTCACCCATGGACACATGCTTCGTTCACCGATCAGACGAGACTGTAATGGTCCGGATATGGTCGTGGAGTTTGACTAACGCTCTAGTCCGAGCTCAGTCAAACTGGGGGCTCTGTGGATACCCATATCCGTACCCTCCCCAACAAAAACCCTGTGATGTAACACGGACTTTTATTACGCATGTTTGACGCTGACTTTTACGGTTCTAACTAATGTCGAATTCATTTTGAGTCGTTTTAAATGTTAAAATGTTTAAGGTCGCTTCACATCACACTTAAATAACGTTCATTTTGTCCATTTGGAGTCTAGCTAGGTCCTTGTCCTGCTTCATTTGGCATGAGCTTCGCATTTGCACTACAATTGGCCCTTTTACATTAACAAGGTCTAATTCAGCATTCCTAAATTCCTAAATTTAGGCCCGGTAGCTAAAACCGCTATTTAGCCCCCTCTTACACAAAATACAGCTTCACGTCTTAGCTTATTTCACAAATCTATGCAAATACACCCTTTTACATTTTTCCGGGTCTAGGGCCCGAAACCGAGCCCAAACCCAAGCCTTTGGCCCGCACTCCAAAGCCCTGAACACCACAAAATATCTCAGGATTATCCTAGCTGTTTTCTTGAGCCACACGTCCAAATTATCACGTAATCTTTCAAAGATTTCGTCAAACCGAAACTAGGAAATTAGGTTTGACCACACCTCCAAACCGCACAAATTTTATGCGGTTGAGGGGAAACCGCATAAGCTTATGCGGTTTGCCCTGCAACCGCATAAGCCTATGCGGTTCCTCGCTTGTTTTTATTCCCTCGCTTCCTAATTTCTCCGAGGTTTTTAGTATATAGAGCCCTATACCCGACCTCATAACACACAATTTATCATCAGATTTCACATCTTACACACTTCTAAACACCCTCAAAGCCTCACGCACTCAAAACCTTGAGTTCAACACACCATCCCGTGTTGAATTCATCCTCCTTTTAAGTTCAAGAAGCGAAGCTCTGCCCAGATCTGAAGCGTCAGGACAAGGTAGGTACCGATCCACTTGGATCAAAGCTTTTTCTTATTTTCTATGGACTAACAAAGGGGACTACACTCTAGCGCTTCGCTTTGGCACCCGAGCGCGCTTGCCTTCCAAGTGTTCTTATTACTTCGGGTACACTCCATATCCGATGACACGCCAAAGTCGCATAAGCAACCGACCTTTTAAAATAAACCAATGGACAATTGAACTTTATTTTATTTGCATGCATCTTGCACCTTCTTATTTTGCATTAAATCAACTTAAACAATGAATTCGACCTTTAATCGAATCAGATTCATAGCAAGTTAAACATGCTAAACCGAGGGTTTTAATCAATCTTTTTGCATCTGCATCTGCATTCTTTTACAAACTTATCGCACTTGTACGTAGCGATAACATTAGCTCAAATATCATCTTACAAGGATTGTTCTAGGTCAGTAGAGGCTATTTTTACATAGGCTTTTCTAAAAAGTTTTCATAAATCATTATTTGAATTAACTCTTTTTCTAAAGTACCCTCACCCCGAATCCAATCTGGTTTCACAAGCCTTAGATCTAGGAGTGTCGGCGTGCTCCAAAATCTAGGACATGTTTTTAACTTAGAACATGGTAGCAGGTTCCTATTTTCCGCGATAAATAGGTGGCGACTCCATAACAGTTCTTAAAGGTTTTTCCAACTTAATCTTTTTTAACTTTAAAATCCGCCCTTAAGCAAGACGCCGAGTTGGGTCCGATCCCGGGTTCCACAAACACACTACTTTTTTTTTTTTTTTTTTTTTTTTTGGCACTGATAGGGAAATTGAGTAGTAGAGACACACAGATGAAATGAGAAAAATGAATAAGAGTAGAAGAGTTGAAGAAAAAATATATATTGAGGACGAAAATATAAGGAACAAGGGGAATTTGAGGATTATGAAGGTAAAGAAAAGAAGAATCAATGAAGTAAGGGGCCGTTTGGTTGATGTGTTGGGAATGGAATGGATTAGAACGAGATACCAAGGAGGTATGGGTTCTCATTCTCATACATGCGTAAAGGTGTTTGGTTGGGTATGAGATATATTAGTTGTTGTTGTTATTATTATTATTATTATTATTATTATTATTATTATTATTATTATTATTATTATTATTATTATTATTATTATTATTATTATTATTATTATTATTATTATTATATTATTTATTATTATTATTATTATTATTATTATTATTATTATTATTATTATTATTATTATTATTATTATTATTATCACCACCATTATTATTATTAATACTATCACCACCATTATTTATTTATATATTTTTCGTATTTTATTTTATTTTTAATTATTATTGTCATATTAAATATTTTAAACATAGACAAAATATATCCGAACATTATTATAATAGTAAAGTATTATGCAACAGTAATTTAATTTTAAACGTCATGAATGGTTTTTTGCTTGTAGCATAGCAAATAAAGTTGTGCACGAAGTAAGCATGTTGGACCGTAGAGTCTAGGAAGGAGATTCGAATTGGATAGTTTAACTCAAAACGTATTGTTGATATATTATCGTCTTAATTGGCAATTCATGAATCATCGCTTGGGGATTTTTTTCCAAAAAAAAAAGAAAAAAAAAATTCTGAAATAAAAAAATTAATAATATATTTTGTAAAAAATAAAAATATTATAATTTATAAAAACACAGGTAAAATTTTAATACTCCGTAAAATATTTTAAATATAAACATAATAAATAATAGTTAGATTTGATGTGAAACAAAAAAAAATCACAAAACTTGGAATGGAGTTAGAAACTTGGGGTGAGAGGGGAGATTCTAACTCTAGGGGGTTGTGGTGGAATTAGAATCCATAGGGATTCTAACTCCATTCCAAAATAGCTCAAACAAACACTAGAATGACATCAATCCATTCTATTCCATTCTAAATCATCCAACCAAACACCCCCTGAGTGGAGCAAAATAAGTAGTATGGGAGTTAAGGAAAGAAGAGACAGATGATAAATGATAGGAAAATGAATTTAAGTGAGGAGGAGGAAGGGAAAGAGGAAAGAGGATGGAGGGAAAATAAGAATGAGAAGAAGAGAGAAAAAAATAAAATATGTTGAGGAATAGAAGTAGAAGAAAAAAAAAAAAGAGCATTACAAGGCCTAAAGAAAGAAGTGTCATATGAGAAATGAGAGGGGCACAGATAGTAGTGAGGAGAAATGGGATGATGAAGGGAAAGAGAAAGGGTTTTACGAGGGGTAAGGAAAGAAGATACGAAAGAAAAATGAGAGGAAAACAAGTAGCAAAGAGAATGAAAATGTAAAAAAAATGAATTTAGAGGAAAAAGAGTAAGAGGAGAGACGAAGAAAAAAATATGTCAAGAAAGGAAAACATAAGCAATTAGAGGAGCATTAAGATTATATAACGATCATTAATATTCTATAATTTGGCAAATGCCCATTTACGAAGTTAACTAATATATATAATTCGAGAATCTGAATTATTAAGACTTTTAAAAATTACCCCAAACTAAAAATAATTTCAAAACAATCACAACTTAAGCGTCTACCTTAAATGGAGTTAAAGGAGGGGTACGACAAAAGTAACCTCAGGAGAAATGGAAAAGTAGTAAGTAATACGAAGGGAAAAGAAACAAGAGGAGTATTAGGTAAATGACGAGAAAGAATGAGCGGTTGAGGAGTAGGAGGAACTGGGAGGAAGTAAACGAGACGGAATATGTTGATAATGAAAAATAAAAGAAATCATGAATACGAGAGGAGGAAACAAAAAGTTGGAAAATGAGAATAGAGAAAAGGTGAAAACACAAATTCTAAATGTTACGAGTACTATTTACAATTAGAGCACCTTTTAGTCAATTTTATACGGAGTATAATTTATGAGTTTAAAAATATGCTAATAATATTCAAAATATAGAGACAGGTGAATTCTGATTACAAAACTCAAATTTATAAATGCACTCCATCCATTTCAGTAAGTTTACACATTGACTTTTTTATGAGAAGGATTTGAGAGAAGTGTAAACAAATGACTGAGACAGAGGGAGTACGATTAAGATAAATAAGTTTAGATGAAATTTATAAGACCTAAATGTCTACAAAACAATAACACCAAGCAAGTCGATCCGCGTTGGGGGACCGCGCGCGCTAGCGCGCGGTCCAACAACTAGTATCTTCAAGAGTCCCGGCCCCTTCCTCAACTAGCCCTTGCTTTTTATTTTCAGTTCAATTCAATAAAGACAAGTTTCATTTAAATACTTATTTTACAAAATTTACACTAAATTAAGTGTCATTTCTTTGAAATAGTTTCAATTTAGATCAACAAAATTAAGTAAAATAGAACAAGACCGAGTTCGATAAAGAGTATCATACGCAATCTTACTCGTACTATTCTGTCTGATATAACAATATATCGAGTGAACAAAAAGCCTTTTCTAAAGAACAAAAATTATGGTAGAATGACAAAAATGCGTCCTCAAGTGTAAGAAATGTAAACTAAGATGTGAGGAAAATAGAAATGACAAAATGAAATTCCCTCTAATTCACAAGGTTTTTAACATATTTCTTATCGGAATGATTTTTCAATTCTTATTATTTTATTTTTTAGTCATCTTTTTACCCACAAAAATCAGACAAAATGTAGATCCTAATCTTTCATCCAACTACTCCTTAATAATTGTGTCAAAAACAAATAAAAACAATCTAGTAAATCAATAAGAGTACGGAGTAAATATTAACAATTTTTTTTTTTTCTTTTAAATTCATTCCATTTTATTCTATATAAAGTGTGCTCTTTTACTTCCTATTATTGTTAAAAGGTACGGAGTAGCTAGGTTACCCCCACTTGTTCAGTTTAATTTTGTGTGAAGACTAAAACAACTTGCAAAAAAGCACCCAACATTAAAACAAGACGACTCTACTTGGAATATTGATTCGACGTTGTGTGTCCAGTGTCCACCCAAAAATGTTGGATCATTTATGGTAAATTGGCAATTTTTTTTTAAAGGTGACTTAAGTCAAACTCAAGCCAAAAGGTGGTGTTTGACAAAATAAAATTTAAAGATGGTGTTTGACAATTGATTTTTTTTTTATTTTATTTGTCAACTACCTAACATTTCCTAATTTATCATAACATTTCCTAATTTATCATAACTACCTATCGGAATTTAGTTTTTGGTAGTTATTAACAAAAAGTTCAAAAAATATAGGTAGTTATGATTAAATTAGAAAATATGAGGCAGTCGTTTGACAAATGGCGTAAACATGTATTTACAGCCATAGCAAATAGAACTAAGCAAAGCTCAAGAGTAATAGAGAGAACTTACCAAAGGTTACACCAGTAGTTCCTGGAATATCAATCACCAACCTTCAGTCCATACAAACAATTGCATCAAATTAATTAGAAGCCACCAAATACATATATTATCTCTAATTCTACTTACTCTCCAATCATTTCGATCGAGTATATACTCTAACTGTCGTCTCAACTTCTTCCATACATCTTTCAAAAATAAAAAAATTTCGGGATTTTTTTTTTTTTTTTTTTTGCCAGGTGGGAGGACTTCGTTTTTTAGGTCCGCATAACACTTTTAGCAAATTTCGGGAAATTTATAGTATGAGAAGTACTCCATACTATGCTTGACCGGAAGTCAACTGTGAAAAATATACACAAAGTAATGTTTTTACGTTATTGCGAGAACAAATAAAATTTAAAGGAACATATATATAAAGAAAAAGTAAATAATATTGTCTCTTATTCGCACTTTAAATTTTATTTATATCAAAGAGTACTAATAATACTCAGTTGGTCCAAGTATATGTAGAGTAATTTACGTCTGTTTTAGAATATTAGAAAAAATGTCAAATGTATCGCATAAAGTATAATCATACGAGATCATTACTACGGAGTACATTAAAAATATACAGTATATCAAACATTAAGAATTTATACGTACTACTCCGTATTATATACCTCAAGATGTATTAAGATATACTAAGATCGAAAAAACGGATATTGACAAACATATACGGAGTAATTAATTAAAACCTAACGCAAACAATCGATCAGAACAAAAAAAAAAAAAAAAAAAAAAAAAAAAAAGAATAATACGGAGTATATAGATATTAAAATGAGCGAAGAAGGGGGAAAAATATCGAGTAACACCATAAATATGTTGGAAAAAAGGTCGGTAGTGCGTGAAAGATAAAGTGAGATAAAATAATGAAAAATATCAAAAAGCAAGTCTTAATCGTAGAGTATTACTTGCATGTCGAAAGATAGATCGATGGGGCCACATTTGTTGTTGATAATTAAGATGCATAGACTAATTTTCCAACACCATACGT
This sequence comes from Dianthus caryophyllus, assembly GCA_023091065.1. NCBI lineage: Eukaryota > Viridiplantae > Streptophyta > Magnoliopsida > Caryophyllales > Caryophyllaceae > Dianthus > Dianthus caryophyllus. Next base: position 6,700,262 of record CM041519.1, read on the forward strand.
ACGTAATGATTCATATATATACGGACTATATATATATATATATACTCCCTCCACTCATATAAATTTTTAAGTTATTCCGACGCTTTGAATTACTATCTGATTGTTTATTATCGTGTGTCTGATTATAAGCATGTCACGATAATCATGATATTTCGAATAGCTCAATAAGACCAAAAAATTATTCCTTCTTGTTTAGTTACTTGATTGTTTACCTTTCTAGAAAGAAGCGAAAATCGACGTTTTTATTTTATATAACCCTGTGTCCCGGTCATTTGTTTACACTTTTCATTTATGGATGTACGGGTCATTTGTTTACCCTTTACATTTATAGGTGTACGGGTCATTTGTTTATATTTTTCATAAATGTATTTGGTGACTCATGTGTGGAGTGGACCCAACTATCTATTTTAGCCATTTGCTTTACGCAGTCGGCTAATTACTTCGCGCAATCGACTTTTCTTTTCACTAATTACACTTAGCGATTTTCATAATTAATTTTTTTTTATGTTAGTAATATTATTTATAAGGTTTTGAATTACAAATTTAAAATTTTTGATATTTTCATAAAATCCGTAAATTTTATTGTCGTTAGATTTTGGTGATTGTTTTATTTTTGTTGAGTTACTCTTAAGAAAAATGAAATCTCGTGTTTTGTATTTTACATTAATTGCAATAAATTGATATTTAAAAAAAAAAAAAAAAGAGTAAACTACGACTAATTTTAACGTCGGAAAACAAAACGGTCTAAATAAATTAAAACAAAAGTGGAAACCCTCACCTCACCTCACCAAATACACACTCATGGACATCACCAAGGGATCCTATGCCAGGACATCACCAAGGGATCCCACGCCATCTCCCGGGACATCACCAAGGGATCCCACGCATTCTCCATGGACATCACCAAGGGATCTCACGCCTACACCATGGTTTACCCCACCCGCCCCCACGCCATGTCCCATATTCGTTTTTTTTTTTTTCGACGATTCTCATTTCTAAAAAAAAAAAAATTAATCGTTTTTCGAGTGTCGAAATTAAAAACTTTCTATTATTAAATACACTATAAAAAAAATACAAATATTTATAACTATATAAGTATAAAAATTACCTCGCTTAATTCGTCGGACATTTTTCAAAAAATTAGTTTTTAGTTTTTGGGTAGTGAGTGAATTTTTGGAAGAGTAAATGAGTGGTGGGTGAAAAGATAAGATTATATTGTATTTTTACTATTTCGCAGATACCGTGTTTAAAATTACACGATTTTCCGTAAAAGTTTTAAAATTATCAAAATAATAATCAAAAACTAAATCAATATATCTATATAATTGAAGGTTTTTCGAGCGACGTGAGAGAATCCAACTTTTTCAAAACTCTTCATTTAAAATTTTAATATTTTTGATATTATATTATTTGGCTATCTTTTATTATAAGTAAATTGATTATGCTATATATTATTTATATTATCTTATTATAGTTTAGATAATTTTTTTTTTTTTTTTTGGTAACGAGGGGTTGGTTCCCCCCGGACACTTGCAATACCCTGCAAACCACATGTGCCAGGTAAGTCATCCCGTAGGATGACAGGTATCCGCAAGCCATTGCTCACCCAGGGAGTCGAACCCAGGACCTCTCAATTCCTGCCATTGCAAGCTTTGAGGCACCCTGGACTCCGCTTGAGCAAGAGGCACTTGGATTAGTTTAGATAATTTAAATACTACTAGAGTTTAAAAAAATAAAATTTCTCTAAATAATCTTATTTACTATTTAAAAAAAATTTGAGAAATTAAAATTTGACTAATACTTCAATTTTAATCTTTAAGCAATTAGAAGAGTCCAACTCTAAACAATTAGAAGAGTCCAATCTCTAAACATGATAATAATAGCACTGAAACCGAATCTAATAAAATCTAAAATGTATACACTCGATATTTCTCAAACTAACTAATTTATGTGCCCTATAAGCTTTTGTCTATGTCCTACATAATAATAGCTCTTGCTACTGATATTTATTACTAATTTTATTTTTCAGCATGCACTCATTTTATATTCTACTATTTTTGTTCTCCTTTTTTCATGATTAATTAACACATATTCATTGTTTAAACATAGCTTAATTTAATTATATGATGATAATTTTGTTCTCCTTTGTATATTGTAGATGTAATATGGATGAACTCTGAGGAAAGCTAAATTTAATGATTTGTTATATAGATAACAACATTATACTAATTTTTAAATACTTTTCTTTTTTTCTAATTAGTCATAGATTTAATTTTAATTTTAATTTTGAAAAAATCAATTTATTAAATAAGAATTTTTGTTCATTTAAATCTTTCATGATCCAATTAGTTTTTAATTTACAAAATTTATGAGTAACAAATAGGTACAGGTATAATAGAAGAGTTATTTGATAAATAAAATTGATCCTTAACCTTACAAGATAAGAATTAATCTCAGAAAAAGAATTGATTCAAAATATGAATTTCGCATAATTATTTTTTGAGATCTTTTTTCCAAAACTTACAAATCGTTCCAACTAAAACCGTACCTTTTTATTACTCCATACTATGTAGCATTGAGAATTTATTTTTTGAAAAAATGACAACTGTATACTTGGGCACAAATTAGTAATCTTATTATTGAAAAATATATAATTACATATTTTTTTTATTTTTTATTTTAACTCCATGATGATTAATTAGTGAAAATATTATAACAAAACCTAAACAAATTATTTGATTTAGTAGCAAAATAATCTTATTTATAAAAATGTGACGGGTATTTAATTTGGGTAAATGATAATAAATTATGGAATATCATTTAAAGATAACTTATTTATTGGTTGATTTTTTTTACAATGTCATATTTAAAACCCGTGCATCGCACGGGCTTTACTACTAGTAATTGATATTAGTAACCTAAATAAATAATTATTCATTTAAATCCTTAAGTGTAATTAGTGAAAATAAAAGTCGACTGCGCGAAGTAATTAGCCGACTGCGTAAAGTACATCCCATATTTTAAAGCAAGTGGAACCTCATTTGTACTTATATTATAATTTTTTTTTTTTCTTTTATCTCTCTTCTCACATAGATAAATGTGTAGAAAGTAAAAGTAAACAAATCACTAAAACAGACGGAGTACAAATAATTTCTAAACCAATTCTTTAGCAAAATCACCTAGCTACAGCTATTATCCCTTTGTATCTATCTCATCGATTTTTGAGTATTAAAAATTATTTTATAGGAAGAAACGGTCACTTTGTGTACCTTTTATAAATTGAAATTAAGGTAACTTTATAAATCAAATGGAGTAAAACTCTACACAAAGTTCGTGTCCTATATATTCTGACACGTATTAAGCACGACACTGTATCCTCGATAAGTCAGAATAACATAGAATTTCGAAAGATTTGTCAAAAATTTTCAAAAACTTTGTCGACATGTTTGAAATGAAGAGAGTATAAAAAAAGAGTACATGTTACGGTGCTAACTGATAAACAATCGAAACGAAAGGGTTTCACGTACCAATGAAGATATTCTCTTAGAGTTGGATCACTTGGGCTAGGAGCATCTGGATCAACCATCACCTACATATGAAATGCACAAACATGACATTAACTTGGCTCATCATTTATAATAACCTATATATGGAGTAAATTTAAAAGCTAAGGTAATTTAATCAGCAAAACTAAGACACATAGACATGTTCAAAATATGACATAAATACATGGTACGTAGTCGATCTCGATTACGATTGTCGCAACTTAATCTCGCTAAACACGACATAATTACGACAAAGAAAATTCTACAAAAGGATACCGATCTTATGCTGTAAGATTCATCAGTCTTACACGTACAATTCGTAACTTAAAACCGTTTTTTTTTTTTTACGAGACGACTTACCAAAGTGTAGAAAGCCCTGAGATCATCACCACCAACTTCAACCGTAGGTTGAGTAACAACTTGAGAAGGCCTAAACTCACAACCATTGTTAACATCCCTACCACTATAGTTAACCCTCAAAGTAACGGACCTCGTAAAGGGTTCCAAAACATCCCCAATCACTCTTCCAACAACTAGAGGATCTCTCGTAGTTGCTCGAGGCGGCATGTTTCACAAAATCACAGTTAAAAGAAACGGTCTTACACGCGCGCACACACAGACACAGATAGAGAACTAAAACCTAATTGAGAGAGAGAGAAATGGTGTGAAAATACAAGATATTGATAGTGAAGGCTTTATATAGAGGCATAGAGTGTATGTATGCCCTTTTATATTTGTTTTCTAGGGTAACAAAAAGAAAATAAAAAAATCTAAAAAAGGGATAAAAATATAAGGTGGACCCCACTTACTTTAAGTTTTCAAGTGGTCTAGGGCATATAGGTGGGCCCCTGCACATAAATTTCAACCAATAGAGAATCATACAACTTCACTATACGAAGGGAGCCATGGACAAAAATATAATACAAGTAGCAAACTTCATGAAAATGGCGTTTTTCATCTTTGAGTTTCATGAAAATGGCGTTCATTCCTACATATTGGATTGGATTACGGTGAGTCGCTTATTTAGTTAAAAGTTTTAAATTCCACATATCGACAAATTTTAGTACTGACACAAACCAACTCGATCTGTCAAATGATTGGAAGACCAAGACCAGTTTGATATCATGTCACAAATCAATTCAATCAAAAGTTTAAAATGAAGGCATAAGGACTAAAATTGATTTTATATTTTAACAAATACGATATGAATTGCTTTTTATCAAGCTAGCGTGGAGGGTTTACTCTATACAGAAACGATGTAATACTTTGATCAATTTTGTAACAATCGGGAAGTTCGAGATATCGTAGGAGCTTGCACGTACTAAACTCAATTGGTCCGACCCAAGCATTGAAGCAACAATTTGCCTACCAAAGCGGCATGGTAGGAGCTTGCATGCACTAAGCTCAATTGGTCAGTTTTCAACGTGGACGACAACAATGACATGTTTGTATAGAGATTTAAAAATCCTTCGTAACAATGAAAAACACTTCATCAATGGAAGTTACAATGCCAATATTACGTGCTACAATGTCGCTCTGCAAGCCGCAGCTAACGCCCTCAACGAAATTTAAAATGGCTAAATAATCTACTCCCTCCGTTTCGGTGAATTGTTTACAGTTTGACTTTTTTGTGAGGGGAAAAAAGTCAAACTGTAAACAAATGACTGAGACAGAGGGAGTAGATTGTTATAGTGGATCAATAAAAGACGAGAAAAAACATAAAGAATGCACAAAACACAGACAAATAGATTTATGTGGTCTACTATCGATGTATTATGTAAAAAATATATATATATTATAAGCGAGACCCATGATAGTCCTTCGAAGTGATAACTAATAGATTCAAGGATGTATCCAACATAAACATAAGATACGAGTTACAAAGACGGAAAATAAAGCACAATAAGACTCCTTTCCACAAACATCAGAGTAACATATGGTAATCTCATTGGATTGTTAACTGGGGATCATTACAAGTTGCAACATAAAACAAAATAAGGGCAATCATTTCCAAACTAACTAAGTGGTATAGGGACATGTGTAAATTTTAGGAAAAACCGTCTTTCACAAAGAAAGTTGAAGATTCGTCTCCAAATTCATAAAAAGCGAATGGTGTGTGGTGAGTGCGTGATGAGATTTGAACCCGTGTAATCTTTGGTCACAAAGCTCTAAACCTCTAATATCATGTCAAGAACCAAGTCAACCAAAAGCTTAAACTAATGGTTGGAAGTCCAAGATCAATTCGCTTAGTTCCTAACTCTAGCAAAAGATTAAGCTGATGGTTGAAAATTTAAGACTAGTTTTATATTGCTATAAATTCCACTTTGATATGGAGGGGTGGTGAGTGATGAGATTTGAACCCGTGTAATCTTTGGTCACAAAGCTCTAATATCATGTCAAGATTATAAAAACCCAAATACGGCACTAATAATATAGCTAATATTAGCTTTTATACACTTCAATAACTTACACTCGTATATTTTATAGTGATGATCAAAATACTAACACTTGACCCATCTAAGTTTAAGATAATCATCGTCACTAATTCAATTAGAGCTAATATCATCGTCACAAAACTTCCATCGTCACAAAACTTAGATGGGTCATGTGTTATTTTATAGTGAATCAAGATATTAGAGCTAATAAAAGTTTTGTGACGATGAAAGTTAGTATAACTTGAGTGTTTTTTTTTTAATCTTGGGCCATGTGTTATTTCAAATTCAATTAAAATTAATGTCATAATATAATATAAATTATGCATTTTTGTGTTAATTATTACGGAGTAAATAATAAGTAATTAATCAATATTAGAATTTAAAAAATAAATATGGTGGACCATGAAAAAATGGAAATGGGGAGGCCCATCAATGTGAAAATAGGAGAGAAAAGTTTTGGGTAGCCCCATTGATGTGGGTGCTCTGAGATGGATGGATGAGTCAAGCCGTATTTGATATGACGGCGCAACTAAAACCACATCGATCACAAGCTATATTATTAGGGTCGACCCTGATGTTATCAGGGTCGTAGGCTTCGTAGCCAGCTTTATCTGGTAAAATTGTGTTTATTCTGAAAAAAGGAAATTAATACTCTGTAGAATTTAACGAAATAGCTTATTAAGTTGTAATGAAAGAGATGACATAGTTGGTATATAGATCATAAATTTTGTAGATTAGACGATCTCCTATTAAATAGGAGTATATTGTAAGATGTCTCATATGAGAAGTGATTTTTGATTTCTTTTTTCAAATATACCAAGTATGACTTAATCAATAGTCAAAAGTCCGTCTCATGGTTTGAAACCGTCTACTAACGCCTAGTTCTTTTCATATTATTCAGTTATTATAATTCAACTCAACCCGTAGAACTTCAATAGGAGGAGTGGTTTGTGATTTAGTAGTATTAGTTTGTGTGTCCAAACCCGCCCGAACCATCTATCATAATTTTTTAATTTTTTTTTATATTAAAATATAATTTGTGTATATTTGTCTAACTCATATATTTAATAATTATATATGATACGGAGTACAATTTTATATGATATTTAATATACGGAGTAACAATTATTTTAAGGTAAAATGTGAATACTAAGTCCATAAAAAAAAAAAATCAAAAGTATTATTCAGTTTGTGTATTTTATTAGAAAAAAGAGATTTGAATTATGATTTAATAACATTACCTATCAAAACGCAACCCCTAAAACTTCAATAGAAGTGGTTTCCGTCTCCTTTTCCATTAATTTTTTTTTTTTTTCCAAATTAGGTGTCTTTTTTTATTTATTGTAAGTTTTATTTTCATTATCACCTTTGAAATTCATCCAAAATATTAAGGAGATAGTTAATTTGAAATGTAAGCAGTATAAAGAAGATAAAAACCAAATACATGAAATTTTTTGGATGAATTTTAGAGGTGGTAATGAAAATGAAGAATACTTCATACTTTGTATCGTACTTTATTTTTTAAATCAAAATAAAGAAAATCACAAAAAATACACAAACGAAATTTCTTGACGAATTATGGAAAAAATATACTCTCTCTATTTCACTCAATTAGCCCCACTTTCCTTTTTTGGCTATTTCACTCATTTAGCCCCATTACTATTTAGGACAATTTTATACAATCAAAATAACAATTTTACCCCTACTAATATATTCATTTTACCAAAATACCACACACTTTATTCTCTAAAATGGACCCCACTTAACCAAACTATCAATATTACCCTTAACTTTTCATTTTCCTTAAAAATAGTACAAAAGTCAATGGAGTTTTTTCAATGTTGTGACCCTTTTGCTCCGGGGTAACAGTCATCGTACTTTGTAGGAATAAAACCACATCGTTCACTAATTTTACTTTTAGGGTCGGCTGCGGTGTTTATAAACTTGCCGACATATTCTCAAGTCATGAATACGTTACTTTTTGGTTTGGTGGCATAAATTCTAGGAGTATTTATTTTTGGTGACTAATCATATTCTTATAATGTTATTATGTTCAAGTAGCATATACGACTCAATACATACATGAGGCCCGTGTTGTCGCTTTCTAGGTTTTTTTTTTTAATTTCTTCCCTTGACTTCTCGGTATTTGCATCACTATATTTATTTGTTCACTACGGAGTACAACTTATTTTTTCATTAACATAAATATGTAGTACATGTGTGGCAGTGATTAACCACACATCTTATAAATTAAGAATAAAATATAAAAATTATACTCCCTCCATTTTAATGGGACAGCCACATGATCCCACTTTTTATGAGGTATAAGTTTTGAAATGATGCGCTATCCCATCAAAATTATGAGAATACAATATGACTAAGACAAATATTATGGTAAAACCGTAAAAGCTTATACGAAATAAATCTATTTTATAAGTGTTATTTTTTTTTCCAGGATTTACTATTGTAAGTATGGTCGTATGGACGGATGTAGGATACCGTGACAGCTAGAACAAACTTAAATATTTTAAAATAAGGTTTCAAAAAGTAGAAGAAGATAGTAAAAACGAGACAGTAATATGCATAAAGAAATCTAATTATACAATTGAGTAAATTGTACATATTATATAAGATTCTCGACTTTTGAATTCCACTATCATTTATAAGTCATAACCAACAACTAAAATATAACCCATTTAACCGAAGGAATAAGAAATATTCACCACCTAAATGGTTAAAATATTTGACGATGCACCCAAAATTTAACTAAAAAAAATGACCATAAAACGTAATTAGACTCTCCAAAACGTGCAGCTACAACCGAAAAGAAACTTGGGTCAACATCAGTCATCAAACTAGTTTCAGAGTTCAAGGTCAACCTGGGCTAGGCACAAAGAAGAGGCATTTGGCCAAGACTTGAGGTGGTCCAAAACTCCTAGCTCGAGTTGAACCTTGAGCAAATTTGGTCCATGGTGAATGGATGAAGAAGGCGTCACAGGTCAAGCCAGAGTCCTTCTGTGTACTAGAACTATCGATCAGGTGGACCCTTACCTAGTTGGGTGCAACAGGATAGGACTGTTGATCAACTGGACTTTTACTATATTGGGTGCCACAAGTCAGGTGGATCCTTTTCTAGAGAGACCATTGTATTCTAGGACTTCTAAAGTGATAGACCCAATTCAAGGTATATTGGATGTAGAGGAGTTTGACATGTGCCTATTAAGGGTAGGCTATCAAGTCCTGGTGATGTCTAAAACTTGGGGTTGCAGAGCGTGGATGAGTTCTCCAAAGATGGCCAAGGTTAGAGACTCAAAGTCATGATGATGGTCATTGGTTTGAGCCTTTGAGGGGATGATTGCTAAGGTGCAAACCTAAGTCCCACATCGAAGGAGAAAAGTTAAAAGTCCATCTCTATAAGTATCCAACAAATATAATAGTATATGGCCTTTTGGTAATGAGCTCAAGAGTAAATCCGGTTGGACTACAGCTGATCCGTCTTACCGCTCAGGGAATGAGGGCTTTACCCAAAGCGGACAATATCGTACTATTATGAATTGTGGACATCGGTGCGCAGAGGCCCAACATCAGTCAAAATGTAAGAGTTTCCCTTCTCTTCCTTACCCTACCCTCACCTCCCTTTTGCTTTATTCTTTTGTATCCAAATATACCCTTAATTAGGAAGAAAGCGAAAGAGAACATGAAAAGGAAAGGTAAAGTAAAAGAAAGAAAATGCATTTTGTTAGATTTTCCTTATAGTTTATTTTGATCAGGAAAGAAAAAAAGTAAAAAGTTCACCAAATTGAACACCAACGAAACGATGACCAACCTCCAATATCCTACGGTTATCTACAATCGAAATATTCATTCTCCGTCACCAATAAAGTTGTCCCGCGAGTCCTCTTAGTCGGTCGCACAGTCGAGACATGGTCGATAAAGTTATCTGATGTCGGTAACTTCTTTCAGTTGTCGATGATGGACACTGACAATCTAATTAGTGACCACGAAGGTGGTGCACGAGAGAGGCAACGACAATGGTAACGTAGTTGCGTTGTTGATGTAGTGGGAGTAATAATAATGCAGGTTAATATTGTTTATGGTGAAATTCAGGAAATGTGGCAAAAAAAAATTTTTAAAACTTAAAAGTGTAAAGTGAAAGGAAAAATAATGGAATGGAAAAGGGAAAAGAAAAAAGAATAAGAAAAATTGTGTAACAAAAAAAACAACAAAAAGAATGAGTATAGTTCATGTTAAAGTGGGTCAATCAGATTGTTAAGATTTGTTATAAATTCTAGTGGATAAATGCATGGCATCAGTGGATCATCATGGATCTTGAAGGGATTTCAGTGAGTGTGGAAGATCATCAGAGGAAATATAGCCTGGAAGATTAGGTGAGCGTCAGAATTGAATATCTAGACGGAGAACTGGGTAAAGGAACATACGCCCAAGAGTAGGGACGATATTGACATAAGTGAGAATGATGAGTTTGAGGATTGGAAGGTGAAAGAGTTAATCTCGATTGACAAAACTTGGAAGGAGGCCTGTATCTTTTATATCTTCGATCAAGAATGGAGTGAAAATTTTTTGAGTTGCTATATCCAAACAAGAAAGGGATGAATACTTTTATTGGCCACATTCAAGGTCAGGAGAATATGAAGTTAAGAGTGGCTACGGATGGAGGAGAGGATTGGAATGGGAAGAGGAAATGTCTGACAATGATAGGGAACGTCTTGCAGGGTATGATGTGGGTTTCTTCAAGAAGAGACTCTGGCGTCTACCAGGGTTTCAGAAGTGAAAAATCCTGATCTGAAAAATTTTAACAGAGACTTTACCTACTGAGAAAAAACTAAAGAAAAGATAGTTAACTGTGGAAGACACGTGCCCTATATGTTCATCTAAACAAACAGTAGAGGACATGGAGCATATCTTCAGAAACTGAGAAGTGACGAGGAGAATCTGGGCGAGCTCAGACTTGGGAATCAATAGCCTTAATGGGGGACCATTGTAGCATTAAGATATGGGTATTGAACTGGATTAATCTTTTGAGAAATAAATTGGATAGTAAAAGAAGTTAAATATATTTTTTCGCACTCATCCATCAAATATGGCTTTACCGAAATGATAAAGTGTTTGGAAGGCAAGAGGTTCATCCGTATGGGGTGTTATGAAGATGTTCTTATGAAATTATGCTGGCCATGAGAAGAGGGGAGGTCTATAAGGGGTGAGGATCTAATAGAAAAGAGGACTGGTGTAGAAACAAGAAGCAAGAGCTCGACGCGCATAATATACTCGAGGAACTTAAAAGAGGTAATGCTTTATTCCTAGTTGGGAAGGAGAGCAGCTGCTCTATATTGGAAATGGAGGTGGACGCAGCTAGGGCTGAGCAAAACCATATATACGATACGGATACGATACGGTTTCCGTATATACGGTTTTAAAATTTTGATTTTTTTGATACGGATACGATACGGTTTTCGTATATACGAATTTTCCAGATATACGAAAACCGTATAAACGAATACGATTTTAAGAAAAGCTAAAAAAATAACAACTTAACATAAAAATCCAAATTTAATGTTACCAAATATAATTAAAAAAACGAAAAAAAAAACAGAAATTAAAAAAAAAAAAAACGAAATTTTTATAAATTTAAAATCCCGAAAAAAAAAAAAAAAAAAAAAAAAAAAAAAAAAAAAAAAAAAAATAGGGAAAAAAAAAGAGATAATTAAAAAAAAATCTAATATTCACAATTTCTCATTCTAACATAAACATTAACAAATATAATAAATTCGAGAAAGTGCCAACAAAAAACAATAAAATTGACATAAAATTTAATTATTAAAAATAAGATTAAAATGGTGGATTTAATTAAAATATTGATGAGAAAGAGAAGATTAATAGAGATTAATTGAGGAGGATTTAGGTTTTCTTAAGATCTAGAATTTCTAGATCTAAAACTGTAAAAATTTGAGGGAGATTGCGCGATTTGGACGTTTGGGACTTTGGGGGAGAGAAAGTTTTAGGGTTTTCTGAATTTGTGTGGTATGTCACTAATGTCACTATGTCAGTATGTGTGTGATGTGCGCAGTGCGTATGACTTGTTTTAATTTTTTTTTTTTTTAATAAAACCGTATCAAACCGTATATACGAATTGTAGAAAATACCGATACGGATACGGTACGGTTTTAACCGTATATACGGAATCCGTATATACGAAACTGATCTGATACGGAATTTCGTATATTTAAAACCGTATACCGTATCATATTCGTATTTTAAAACGGTATCGTATCATTTTGCTCAGCCCTAGACGCAGCCTAGAAAGAGGACATGAGAGCAACAGCAGCATAGTCTCTCAAGATCAATGGAAAGGAGATTACCAGCAAATCTTTAAGATTTAGAGCTCAGAATGCTCTCCAGGCAGAAGGTTAGCAATCAAAGAAGCTATGGAGTGGGCAACTCGCGAAAAATATGTTACACGTCAAAATTTTCTCGGATTGTCTGAACTTTTTGTGTTAACTGCTGAGAGGAGGCAAGGAGGACCATGTAGTTAGAAGTGTTGTTCACGACATATGGTCACTAGTTTCGCTTTTTCATTGTATTAGTGTTGTGTTTATCCCTAGGCGGACTTTTAACAAAAGGGCTCATTACCAAGCGTACCGAGCCCTAAAGTTGTAAATTAATTACTCTGACGGTAATTCAAAAAAATAATGCATGGCATAGAACAAGGTTAGTGTAGTAGGTTGCTTGCAAAGCAGACTTACTATGGGTCGGTCAAATGTGTGCATAGTGTGTATCTGAAGGATCCGCCTATATGAGACTATAATCTTGAGTTAATCTTCTCCTTTAATTTGTGCTTATTTTAGTTTTTTTATTTAACTGTTTGATCGATATATTTGATCAATCATTTTCACTATGCTCAAATTGATCATGAGTAGTTATGTTGGTTAGACTTTCATATAAGGTAAAGGATTTTATAAATTTATGTGATTAGGTGTTTGAATCAGTCTATTGTTTGGTCTAAACTCTCTTACCACCCATTGATATCCATTTACCATACCTTTTTACGGGTGTGATTGATTTCTAATTAGAAAACCTCAACCAATGAGCGAGAGTTTGTTTGGGGTTAGACTTGAGACAAATAATAGAATGTGTTATTAGCAGTTAGCACATAACGAGAGTCCATCGAGTAATCCCTTAATATCCAAACCTTTTACGCTCATGGAATGACTAGTGGTCAACCTTTTCATTAATCAATCAAGCCCTAAACATCTCATAAAATAACATTAAATTAAACTCACTCCACAGTTTAGCACCATTGTGGTCATTGGCGGATGCACCTTGGAGCATATGGGGTCGTAGGACACCATATCGTAAATTATTTCGGTCTATTTTGTCCAATTTTAATTTTAACAAAAAAAATTATTTATTATATTTATACAACAAAAATATAAAAAAAAAAAATTTTAGTACCCCATAATAAAATATTTTTGGGTCCGCCACTGATTGTGGTTAGATACCCCACTTCTCTTACTACTCCGTACATTATTCAAGAGCAAAACGACTAAATTGTCATATAGGTTCTATGTTGATAATGAAATCTTGTGGTTTAGGGTAATATCCATTCGAAATCACAAATCATGTCTTACATTTAATTTCACCGACATTTTAAAAGTGTTCAATTCTAACCAATCATGTTATAATAGAACGAAAATCACTCCGTAGCATAACAATTAACAAGTGAATGAGTAAAACACTCCAAATTATGATTAAAAAAAAAAAAAATTAAAAAGATCAAGAGAATTATACCTGTGAATGATGAACACATGTCGTAACTTAAAAAATTTCAGTGTAACACAGCTTCAACATTATATTTGCTGAGATGACAAATACGCCAAACAAAATTCGATTAATTACACAATATAATTATAAACATTTCACGCTAAAATTATTTCAATATGATATGATTCATCAAACACGAACTCATCATACAAATCATAGATTTTAACGCATTAATTATGTCGAGGAGATGATCAGATAACGTAAAAATAAATAAATAAATAAATAAATAAATAAAACATAAAATTAAACACAATATTGCTTCAAATTTACATCATACTTTAATATCATGAAATTAAGAAATTAAACAAACATTAAAATATCATGAATCTTACCAAAATTAGGTGCAAAATCTGTTGGTGATTTAAGTGAATCGCTAAATTCCCGTTTAAGTGTAGTCGGGATTTGGTCAAAGTCGAGTAAATTTGAACGGTTGTAATTTATGTTCGGGAGTGTGTGTGCACACTTATATAAGAACGTGGTTTAAATTTACGGTTTTGAGACAAGCAAAATTATATATTAAAATTAATTTTGGTAGAAGAATTGAAGGGTTAGACGTATTTAATAACTGTTGGAATTGTATATATTAAATGAAGTTACTTAATTGTCAGTAAATTCAAAGTATCACAGTTGGTAAAGACTGTGATTGGTGACTGGGAGGTCACGGGTTCGATTCTAGCATAAGACCATATTGTTTTGGTGTTAAATATACTTCTCCTTCAATTCAATTTTCGCCAAATTTTATTTTTGCTTCGGCTCCGGTCGAGGGCCGGCCGCCGGGTGGCCGGCTCCGGTACACTTTATTCCGGGCTTTATTTTGGCGGGTTTTTTCGATGGCTATTTGTGAATAGTCGTGTCTCAAACGAAATGTTATCAGAAATAATTTTATTTATGTTATTTATGAGTATATAAATACATGTTACTTTCATGGTGACGAGATACATGAAAATTCTGAATTTTTGGCTTTGGAAAAAACAAACACAAACTCTATTCGTATACTCTCGCTTCTATTTGCCAAGAACGAGAGGGTTTGTTGATCGTCGAATCCTGCGAGGGATTTCGTGATACCCGGGGCAAATGTAAGGGTCGAAATACTCTCAAAGGAAAGCGGTTGCGCGATTCGATCATTATCCAAGTTATCTTTACATGTCGGTATTCTGATGAGTACCGAAGAACAACGTATTTTTCCAACATTCTTTGAGAGTAATTTCGTTTTGGTAATGATCGAAGGGTACGCGTGATAATGACATTGTTTTCCAAGAATTTGGTTCACTATTTTCTGTTTTCTAATTGGTTGCCGGGTGAGAAACTGTTACATGGATTTGCCGGTGCGAAATCATAGCGTGATTGTCTGCATGATCATCGAGTATTATGCATTGGCGTAATGAAGACAGAAGATAAGTAAATTCATTCTATGATGTTTAGTAATTACTTTAAGTAAATTCATTCTATGATTATGTTGCAAGCGTGTTTATGGAGTATTTTGTTTCCACGCATATTGTTTGTTGTCATCCAAATAGATTATTGTGTTAGTTTTTGAGTGGCTCACATGTGATTATATATTATGATGATTTATTTTATGCATGTCGTCATACCTTGTGATCCATTATCTTCGTAGATATATGTTTTGGTTTCTTTTCATGAGTGATTATCATGATTATGGTATACATACTCCGTGTTATAATGTTATTTGAGAATGATCATTGTTAATGATTTTTTACGGAGTAATCTTGTGATTGTGCACTTGTGTGATTACGTTTTTTATGTGCACGTTATTATTTTTTGATATAGTTTAATATGTACTCCGTAGTAATTTTATTTAAGTTTTTGGCCATATGAATATAGAAGTTTTTGTGTTTTTGTTTTGATGTTAACAACTTATGTGATTATTTCGATCAATTTTTATGATTGATTTTGTTAAATAAAGTGGATGACTGTGTTTATAAGTGTCCAAGTTGTTGTGGCATCATGTTTAAAGTATGATTGATTAGAGTATATCAGTAAGGCACATATAATTTTGTTTGACAATAAGTGTGATAAGTTGTCTATTGATTGCATATGTTTGTTGTTGTTATGATGCAACGGTGAGATTGCAAGTAATTTCTTCTGGTTCATGTAATATGATTATGAAGGAATAATTCATTTGCAAATTGGTTAATTTGCGGAGTATTTGACGGATATGATTATCCTCTTACTGTTGTATAGTATGACTTGTGGTAGTCATGTTTGAATATTAAAGTTATGACACTTTTAGTCATGATGGGAGTATATATGATGTTAATAGTACTCCGTGTTTTTTGATGCTTGGAATCAATTTATTTATGATAATCTCGGTATTGATGGTTTGTGTTGACCTTAAAGAGATTATTGATCTATAATGAATTTATCCATGGAAAAAGATGATTTTATTAGCATTTGTGTACAACTACAAATCCGTTTATGGAGGAGTCTTTTGTTGTATGATAATTGTGAGTTGATCATTGGATTTTACCAATGACAACTTGTTATAAGAACGATATTTTTCATGTCTGCTTATAATGGACATAGGGGAGGTATATGAATGTGATCCTTGGTACTAAGATCAAGTATAGAATATGATATTATTCTTGAAATGTGAAGTACTCCCAAGTGTGTAACCTATACCTAATATGGTAAGGTGGTATTACAATTCTAGTTTTCACAAGGCTTGTATTGCTTAGGAAATTGAGTGGATAAACTAGTGAAGTTGAACTCAATTTGGTGAACAATTAAGCAAGTGTGAAAGTATTATAAATAAATTTGAACCATGGTTTAATGGTTTGTTCAATGTCGGGTTTCCTTGGTTATTGGAAGGATAATAATTTGTGCAGATTGTATTACCATGTAGAAGGTTATTTCTACAAGAGGTAATGTATTATTACTTGGGGAGACACCATGATTTATGGGTTTCCAAAAGTGAATTTGCAATATAATTGTCGACATTGGAGTATAATTTATTATGTTAATGGTAGCCGGTGAATAGGCTATGTGGTTTAGATATTGGCTATGTAAGTATGAGGCCAACATCATCCATGTTTTGATAGTGAGTAAAGGTGCGCACCGGGGTGTTAGAAATAACATGGATTATGAACTATCATAAGTTGGATGATTTTTGTTGTATTGTGAGATCTCAAAATTTTGCTAGTGGATCGCTTTGAACAAAGGGTCTACTAGGGACTTATTTATAAGTCGGATATCGGGATGTTAAAGCCTATATATAAAGTTCTGGTGGTAGGACACCCAATTCCCCTCTAATATGACGTTAGAGGTAGAATTCAATGTGGAAAGCCTATTATCAGAATTTTGGAGCACAATATTTACGTTGTCCCGAAAGTATGTGCTCGGACCTGCATGATATGTTAGGGTGAAGGTTATCTTCTTAATGGATCTTTTGAAAAAGTGTTAGTGCAGGACACGACTAAAAGAATCCACCTATATGAGTGTGAAGTGTGGCCGCTTCTTAAAGCTTGGGTTTGGCTTTGTATGCGCTCATGAATGGATAGGGACACCAGGCCTGTATATGGTGTCGGTAATAAACTTATGGAGTTGTTTTGAACTTGTATGTGTTCTATCTTCATGTATTCAAATGAGTTGAAGGGTTCAATCCTTAGAGACACCCCGATTCTCGAGTACAGAATGTGTAGTTCACTAAGGTGGAAATTCAATCTTCGTGACATTTTCACTTTATGTGCAAGTTTGGTTTCGTTTGTTGTTAATGAATCAAGGATTGCACTTAAATGGGGGAGGAATGTTGGTGATTTAAGTGAATCGCTAAATTCCCGTTTAAGTGTAGTCGGGATTTGGTCAAAGTCGAGTAAATTTGAACGGTTGTAATTTATGTTCGGGAGTGTGTGTGCACACTTATATAAGAACGTGGTTTAAATTTACGGTTTTGAGACAAGCAAAATTATATATTAAAATTAATTTTGGTAAAAGAATTGAAGGGTTAGACGTATTTAATAACTGTTGGAATTGTATATATTAAATGAAGTTACTTAATTGTCAGTAAATTCAAAGTATCACAGTTGGTAAAGACTGTGATTGGTGACTGGGAGGTCACGGGTTCGATTCTAGCATAAGACCATATTGTTTTGGTGTGAAATATACTTCTCCTTCAATTCAATTTTCGCCAAATTTTATTTTTGCTTCGGCTCCGGTCGAGGGTCTGGCCGGTGGCCGGCTCCGGTACACTTTATTCCGGGCTTTATTTTGGCGGGTTTTTTCGATGGCTATTTGTGAATAGTCGTGTCTCAAACGAAATGTTATCAGAAATAATTTTATTTATGTTATTTATGAGTATATAAATACATGTTACTTTCATGGTGACGAGATACATGAAAATTCTGAATTTTTGGCTTTGGAAAAAACAAACACAAACTCTATTCGTATACTCTCGCTTCTATTTGCCAAGAACGAGAGGGTTTGTTGATCGTCGAATCCTGCGAGGGATTTCGTGATACCCGGGGCAAATGTAAGGGTCGAAATACTCTCAAAGGAAAGCGGTTGCGCGATTCGATCATTATCCAAGTTATCTTTACATGTCGGTATTCTGATGAGTACCGAAGAACAACGTATTTTTCCAACAAAATCGCAGTTTTTGTGATGAAATTGCCGCCGAAATCAGTGTTGTACGATCATCATATCTAGGGTTTCAAAATACAATCAAAACCAAAAAAAAAAAAAAAAAGTCAAAACAATTTTAGAGGATATAAATTGTATGTGCGAAAAATATAGTTATGAAGTGCGCATTTAAGTTAAAATTTAGAAGGAACGTAAAATAAAAAAATATTCAGTGTTTTTTTTTTAGGGGAAGTGAAAATGAAAATAAAAAATATTCAGTGTTTTTTTTAGGGGAAGTTAAAATTTAGAAGGAACGTAAATCAACTCAATAGAATAATGTCTTCAATGGTAAGCTAATGAAGAAACTTTAAAGACAAAATGTTGGACGTGCTTGTTGCCTTGTTAACTAAGAAAATTACCTAGCGAGGATGTTTTAGCCAAGCGGTTAAGGTTCAGGTACTAGTGACGATAAGTCAAATGTTCGAATCTCCCTTAGCTTCTCGTTTTTTGTTGTATTGCCTTTGTGGCTCATATTGAACCAAACCTATGAAAACCCAAGAATCTATATCTATATCTATATAATATATAAAAAAGCAAGTTGAAAATGAAGAAGTGATTATATGATTGCCACATGTGTCGTTTTTATCTCTCATGTAACCATGTCATATATGACATGTCATTTGTAAAATAAAATAAAAATAAAATAAAAAAATCAGCAAATTAATAAGGAGTTTATTGAATATTGAATGTGATTAATGGTATAACATTAAAGTGACATTTAGTGTTGATCTATAAATGATTAATTTTTACTATTGATTGTTTTAAGATCTCAAGAAATTCCAATTTCTAAACGACAAATTATATTAATAATAATAGATAAAAATAAAATTATAGATATAAACAATACGATGAATTGGAGTGAGTACTGTTGCATTGATTGATCATATGTGAGGGAAGCTTAAAACTGCAAGTCATTGAAATGAATGTATCGTGGATAAAGATTTTAAAATTGCACAGTTGTACATTGATTAGAGGTTTAAACAATTTACGGCTGTATACTTTGTAATTAAATCTCTATATTTATGTAGTATTGTATTTTTTGCAGTCTTCCTATTTCCAAAATGTTTAAACTTTTTTTATCTATAAATACAATAAATTTTTTTTCTAAATATTCCTATAGCAAATTGAATATGTTTATAATCACTAGATACAACCTTTGAGAACAATGAAGTACTAGATAAGTAATTTGTAAAATTGTGTACTCTAACCCAATTTATATTTTCTTCCCAGTTTTCTTTTCAGGTCCATTTTATTTGTTATTCTCATCTTCCTTTTGATATGCGGCTCTCATACTTTTGAACCCCCATTTATCATCTACATCTATTTTTCACCACAATTTATTTCTTCTTAATATTTATCCCAAAAAATGAATGAAATCGGAAGAACATATGAAATGGGAGGGAGTATAAAATATAATGTAATTTACTAATATATATACCAGTTCAATTCTTCTTAAAAATATTCTTAAAATAATTCCGTGCATTGCACGGGAACCAAAACTAGTTTGTGATAAATGTACAATCAGATAACTAACAATATATATATGTTAACTATTAAATTGGAGTTCACCGCCCACGTCAAAAAATCGTCAATATAACCTCATTATCAAAACTACAATAGCGTCATTATCGGCACAAGCCATGAACCTCCTCTTTAAACTAATAGATATTCATTAAAACATGCTCAAAATTCCCTCCAAATTGACTTATAAAAACTTACCTGAACATGGAACATAAGCGGAGATAAAAACTTATAAAAATTTGAAAATAATATGACAGACCAAATTTGAAACGATCCTATCTGAAAAATAATTCGATAGATAAACATGGCTAGATATTTAAGAGACGGATGGAAGTTTTACCTCCGATCAAATCCCGTCTCGTCTATTGCTAGAAGGATGACAAAATGGCTAAAAAGATAGAAATGAGAACCAATCTGCTCTTTGCCTACACTCCAAATTGCTTTATCTTTTATACGCTAACTAAATAATAAATATTGCGTTTCTCTTTTTCTCTATACTTTTTTTCTCTGCAATACGTTTAATTCAAACATAGCTGTACGTTAATATGATTAATTTAATTCAATATATTGCCTAAAATGATTCAAGACAACTCAAGTGATACCATCCAAATACTCCACATAACTTCTATTCCAAAATGAATCGATCTAAAGACGTTCGATTCAATTCAACTTAAATTATCAATTTATCAGGTCTACACATTCGATTAATGGTTCAGAGCATATAACATGTCAGGTAAAAAGTATTACAGAGTAGTTTTTTAGCCAAAGGTAAAACAAAAAAAAAAAAAAGTAGCTCTAGTGTAGAGTTTGAAAAGAAGCCAATATACCTAGTAGATGTTGCAATCCCTGGAAACACCATCAAGTCATTTTCACTCCTTCAAACACTCTGGACCTCAAGACCAAATGCAAACTACACAAGAATTCGCAAATATACAAATAATATAGATATACATTTCGTTTACTATTATTTGCTTCATTTCATTGTACTTCATCCGTTTCAGTGATTTGTTTACTGTTTGACTTTTTTGTGAGAGAAATTTAAGAGAAGTGTAAACAAATGAACAAATGACTGAGAAATGGAGCACCTAACAACGCATCGTCACAGACTAAGAGACAGAGGGAGTAAAAGTCTCATTGACCCATTTTTTATTAGGGAAAAAGTGATACTATAGGAAAAATTCAATAATGTTGGTATACAAGCTTGAGGAAGTTAGTTACAAACAAGTCAAAGTTTGTTATGGTCAAGTTAAAGTTTGTTATAGTCAAAAGAGTTTGTTGAGAAAGTTCTTAGAAGTTTGTTAGGCTCATCATTATTTGTATATAAACCCTCCTATGTATAGAATTCATTCATTCATTCAATACATACAAACTATTCATATTTACTCTCTGTTTTCTCTCATTTTTGTTCTGCTTTTCTTCTTCGTTGAACATACATTGAAAGCTTCATCTTCTTCATCAATGGCGTCTTCTAAGGTTGAATACCATGCAAGTGATCACATGTGTTCAAATTTGAAATTGTTTGCTGACATAAGAACTGTGGATATACCTTACACCATACTCTTACCAAACAATCATATTGAAACCATAACCTCCATAGGATCAGTCCAGTTTACTCCTGGCATACGTATTTTTGATGTCCTCTATGTTTCTTCCTTCAAATTTAACCTTTTATCAGTAGCTAAACTTGTTAAACAACTTCACACCTTCAAATGCAACTCCCTCATATTATTACTACACAACCTTAGTTTCTTCTTATTTTTCATCCTTTAGTGCCCCTTACCCTACAATCGCACCAACAACACCACGATGTCACTCACCTCACATCCAAGAAAGGAAATGAGATTAAGAGATCGAAATGAAGGTCAACAGTACGATAAAACCAAACTATTATCATTATCATACATTCACAAGTCATCCTCTTGAAAAGTGTATTATTCTCAAGAAGACCATGCAACTCGCAAGGGACGGCAACATCGTACTAGATCTTGAAGAACAACAATGCAATTAATACTATTGTGATGCTTGATCAACATAACCATCAGCCACAAAAGATAACCATTTTAGGATCCATGGAAGAGTCTCAAATGCTTGAACATCATCTCTTAGGGTATGGATTGATAGAATTTAAGGAAATGAAAAGGGTGAGATGCAATTTCCACTATTTGGTTAGCATATTAGAGTAAATAGATTTGGAGGGAGGTGGATCCATTTTTCGTACTCTAAGACTTGTTAAAATCTTTTATAAAGATGAGAGATTGGAAAGAAAAATGTCATAACTTCTCTCTCATTTCATCCACTTCTTTACCCTTTCATCATCTAGGTACGGAACCACATATAAAATTGGAGTGGCACGTGCCACACCAAAGAAAACGAAAACCCTTAATATATAAAACACGAAAGGTGTACGTGCCACACGAAAGGGGTACGTGTCACATGAAAGCAAAGTTGTATATACGATATATTGCTACACCAAAGAAAATTTTTTGATCCGCCCCTGCTCTCATCCTTTTTTCCCCCATTTTTGATATCCAAACACACCCTTAACTCCAATGACATTAAGCTAGTTCCTTACTAAAGACTATTTTGAATAGTTCAAACTTCAAAATCAACATCATGGCAATCACGACAAGCGATTGAAACAAAAAAAAAAAAAAAAAAAAACAAAATTTTCTAAGATTTTAATATAAATGGTAAGCGAGCCATTGAAATGATTCATGTCATCTTACCATGAATGACTTGTCAACCGATACTTCATTCCATGTCATAAACGCTAAAACCTTATTTAAATTGCTAATTGGGAAATTCTGAAAGCATGACAATAACAGCGTCGCCTCTACCCTCCATCAATGTTAAGCGCTTTACCCGTTCTAATTCATTATTTGCATATGCGACATTAATCGAAGAGAATTGTGTAAATAAAGGGTAAATTAATCGGGTAGTTTTTTTTCCTAAACATCTAAATAGGGTAGCACATAACTTAGAGGCTTATGCTAAGAAACTGTATTATGGAGTACCTTATTGTCTTTTACCGTTAAAAAAAGGTAAAATTTTGGATATGGAACTGTTTTGGCCATCCTGATAAACTGATACTAACAAAGTGAATGAATGTTTTTATTCGTTTTTCTCTTTTCGTACATCCTTATATGACAGATTTCTCAAAAGTACCAAAACAACAATGGTGTTGCACATGACTTAGCGACTTATGCTAAGAAATTGTTACAGCTTATTATCTTTTAGACTTTTACCATTAAAAAAAAAAAAAAAGATAAAAGATAAAAGATAAAAGATAAAATAATTGTTTTGCCCAAATCGATAGTAACGAAGTGACTGAATTATTTTATTCCTTTTATTTTTCGTTTTCTACATCCTCATACCAAACATTTAAGTACCAAAACAACATTGGCGTAGCACATCATTTAGCGGCTTTTGCTAAAAACCTGTAATATCTTATTACTTCCTATGTTCCAGTGAATTGTTTACAGTTCGACTTTTTTGTGAGAGAAATTTGAAAGAAGTGTAAATAAAAGATTGAGACAAAAGGAGTATATATTATCTAGAAAATATAATTGGTGAAAATTATGAGATCAAATGTATCAAAAACCTTGGTTTAATTATATTACATCTGTTTTGGATAAATATTGTCAAAGTAAACAAATTAAATGAACTCCGATTTTTTTTTCAAAAATTCGTGTTAAAAGTTTAAAAAGACAAACAAATACACAAGTTTATAAAGAGTTAGACAAGTTTAAATAAACTCACACTTGGTCTTATATATAAATACTTCATGCACTAAGTTCCTTTAAAGTGTTGTGTGATACACTCAACATGTTCTCTTTAGTTTATACTCTCTTCCATTTTGGTCAAAAGATAAACATTCACCTTTTTTAATGATCAAATTTTATATATGTTAGAAATATTAAACCTTGGAAAAAAATGCAAATACTCCGTGTAACTTATAATTATGAAATATCCATGAAATAATGTTTTCTTTAATGAAAAGCACAAATAAATGAAAATATACGATCAGTAAATCATTGCAAAGACTACCCAAAACCAGATTATTTTTAGTGTACACAAAAGGAATATCAGATAATTTTATCATCAATAATGTTTTCACGCATGCGACGGCGTTTTTATGAGTAAAATGCGACTATTTTACTGTTTAAAGTGATCACTTTTAACACTAAATGTGACCACTTTAAAACTCCATAAAATGGTCACTTTAAACGTTAAAATAGTCACTTTAAACTTTAAAATAGACATATTTTATTGTTTCATGTTTTCATAAATAAAAACAGACATTTAATATGGTTAAAATGAGATTTTGGTGGAAAATTTTGAGAAAATGTTTATAAAATGTGAAAAATTTTAGAAAAAAGTTAGAAAAGATGGGAGATTTTAAAAGTGTGTTTATAAAAGGTGGAAAATACCGATTAATAAATTTATTAATCGGTATTTTTTTAACGTTATGTTAACGTATGTTAACGTAAGTCCGATCTTACGTAAGAATATAAATAACTACCTCTTGTGTGTGTGACTTACGTTATGTTAACGTAAGTCAGGTCTTACGTAAGAATTACTCAAATATACTCCGTAAGAACTGAATGCATTGTTAATATTGTATGTTTCTATTTTGTAAGAATTAGTACTTCCTCCGTCCCGGTTATTTGTTTACACTTTTGATTTACACAAATTCTCATATAAAACGGGTCAAATAATTAGGATAAGACAAAAGTAAATAATGTAGAAAAAAGTAGAGTGTTTTGTTTTATGTGTGCAAGTGGATAGATACTTGACCCGTTTTAAGCTTAAGACGGATAACCCGTTTTAAGAGAGACTTATTGTTCTATTTAGGGGTTACGGGTCATTTGTTTACGCTTTTTTTAAATGGTAATGGGTGACCCATGTGGGAGGTGGGTCCCTACTCCCTTAACCAATTACATTTCATAATTTTAAGCAAGCGGGACCCTCTTTGTACTTATATTATTATTCTATTAGTTTTTTCTCTACATCTCTGCTCACATCGATAAATGTGTATAAAGTAAATGTAAATAAATCACCGAGACGGAGGGAGTAATAACTATTAACTAGTAAGAACTGAATCCATTGAACATGCGGACTATGTTTTTACGTTCAAGTTTACTCTTTGATGATGTGGCTATGATTGAAAAAAAAAAAAAAAAAAAAAAACCTCATTGCATTGTTATTACTCAAAGTTTCTACCTGTTAATTTTAAAATATGCTCGAAAAAGTTACTTTTGAATAGTATATTGTAGTACATACAGAGTATTATTTAAAGTTTAAACGAGAAAATGAAAGAGTACTTAACAATAAATACGGAGTATAAAATACGGTAAGTAACAAGAATTTTGATGACCTACTAATTTCCATCATTTTAATAAAGGTCAATAAAAACATACACGTACAAAGGTGTGCAAAATATAATATGTAGTGACATAATGGAGTTTTGCATGCACCAATGACCAACAGTTGAACTTTTCAAGAAGACAAGAATTGAACAAACAAACAAACATTACCAAATCTTAGGAGGAGCCTTTTGAATCTGATAAGTCAATAATTAAGTCAACATTCTTCATATTAACTTGAATATTCTCCAAATATGTGATGGGATTAAACTTGAATAATATTCAGCTACTTTTGTGGTCTCATGCTTTTCGGGTCACTATGATAAATCCTTTTTCATGGTAATCCTTTGATCGAGGTATGTGATCGTACAACACAAGTTTATCCTAAAAACAAAAAATTAAGAGTGAAAAAAAAAAATTTGTAAACAAATAGTATATCATGTGAGACAGAAGTTAAACCTCTTTTATCACTTGGTATAACACTTATTTTCATATTCATTCAATTCAGTTCAATTTACATAAGTTATTCACTCGAGTACATCAAAAGTTTACACTAAATGAAGTTTCATTCAATTCAAAATAAGTCAAGTTAAATTCAGGAAAAGTTAACCCAAAAGAACATAGCGGAAGTTACCGATTTTACAAACTTCTCATTCGAAATAAAACAGGGTTCAAAATCAATTTTGTAATAATTAAACACATAGTACTTATTTTATCCTATTTGTTTGTTTACTTTGTTATTTTAAAAATAAGCGCATAACTTATATATTTGTCGAAGAAATATATTTAATTTTGATCAACGCATCATCCAAATTATTATCCCTAATCAACTTCCTATTTTGAGCATTTTTTCATCTAAATACACTCTCATATATTTAAAAAAGGGTGTCATCTACCGTCTATTTTGAAAAGAAAAAAGAAATATATAGGTGATTAATATAATGTGAGTAATATACAGAAACTTTAAAGTTTATATGGAGTATTTCTTTCTCTTGTTAAAATGTTAAGACATAATTTATCATTAGAGGATACTGCTGAAAATTTAACACTTAGTTTTCAAATAAGCAAAAGACACAAAAAAGGACGATCTTTCACGTGATTTATCATTAACATGCTAATTAGACGCTTAAAAACCGTTAACTCCACATCTATACGAAAGTATGACATCTACATCAAAGGTTAAAAAAATTTACCTTAGTTTGTAGAGAAATTGACTTGAAGATTCAACCATATAGTCACGATATGAGTAACATGCACCTTCATATGTAAAAATAAAACAAAATGTTAAGGTATTAAACTTTTGACTTTTGAGCATGCAAGTGAACAATGACGTCATCAAGTAAACTTTTGACTTGTTGACTAAAATTAGAATAACTTTTATGACTATAATTTGTGATATTTTCATTATTTTCCAGTGATTAAAGTATTAAACAGTGACAGTGACAGTGACAGTGACAGTGACATTGACATTGACATCTACAGAGTAGATATTTTACAGTGGTTATCAACGAGTAGCTAGTACGGACTACGGAGTAGGAATATATTTTATCCTTTATTTGTGACAAATAAATGAATACGGAGTAAGAAATAAAGTCATTTTACAGTATTAATGTTAAATATTACGAAGTAGTATATTACAAATATAATCATAAGAAATTTTGTTTGATTTGTAGTTTCTATATTTTCTAATAATGTAAAAATTACGGATTATAAATTATACGAGTATTACAATACGGAGTACATATCTCGGTAATTATTATATAAAGAGAAAAATGTAGCAAATCTAAATAAATGGTGACAATATATAAATGAACTATATCGTTTCACGAATATTCTTCTAGCATGAGTCAATAGTGTACACTTGAAATACGTATAAATTGCAACAATATACTCTTATATCACAAACTTTTAAATAAGATATTTGTATTCACTACAAGAATATCTACTACGGGCTACCGCTAATTGTCGACTAAATAAAGTAGTCGCCAAATGGCGACCGAAATATTGAGCGGGCGACTGAAATTAGTCGACGATAGGCGACTAGGAGGCGACTAAAAAAAAAAGGCGGGCGACCGACATCGGTCGCCAAATCGGTCGCCAAATAAAAGACGGGCGACCGATCTCGGTCGCCAAATCAGTCGCCCCTAAATTTCGATTATATCCGCAACAACTCTCCCCTTCCTTCTTCATTTCACACTTTACTTAAAAAAAAAAAAAAAAAAAAACGACGGGAACACCTCATTTCACATCGTTCTTGCTTTGGATTTTCGGGTTTATTTTCGATTTTCGGGTTCATTCTTGCTTTGGAACTTCTAATCCTAGCCTAATCACTTTAATGTATGTTAATTTTTTTGGTTGTATGTTATAATTATATTGTTTAGATTGTTTACATAATTTTGGTTATATTGTTTAGATTTTGTAATTATCTTAGTATTGTTATGTTTGTTGATGTTTGGTTATTGTTTGTGAAGTATAATAGGTGTTGAATTTGTTTAAGATTAGAGAATGATTGATTTCAATTGAAATTAGGGTTTGTGAAATTGGGGTTTTTTTTAAGCTTGAAATTGGGGGTTTTTAGTATTGTTTGAGTTATGTTTGAATGATGTTTAGTTATTGTTTGGGAAGTTAATTTCTTTAATATTAGAGAATTTGTTGAATTGGTTGAATTACTTGTGTAATGATGTTGAATTGGGGGTTTTTGCTTGTTTAATGATGTTGAATTACTTCTTTAATGATGTTGAATTTCTTTAATGATGTTCAATTTCTTGTTTAGTAATACTCAAATATTAGTGAATGTTTAAATGTTGTTTAAGATTAATTAGATAATGTTAGATTATTATTTTTATGTTAGAATATTTATTGATTAGGATTAGTGTTATTATTTTCTATTAATGTGGGATTGATTTCAATAAAATTTAGGGATTGTGAGTTTGGGGTTTTTTTTGTTAAGTCAATTATTTGAGTTGAAATTAGTTCTCAAATATTAAGTTGGTTAAATTACTTGTTTGAACTTTTGGGTATTGAATTATTTCTCTTATATTGGTTAGCTTATAATAATGAAGAGATTGGAGCGCGAATGGATGTATGAGGAAAGATTTGATAAGAGAAAACGACCTATTATGAAGAGATTGGAGCGCGAATGGATGTATGAGGAAAGATTTGACAAGTTAGTAGTGTGTTACTAACTTGTCTCATTTAATAATAGACTCGTTATGTTGTTTTTTTTTTAGTTTGAATTATGTCGTCAGGGCGAAGCAGAAAAGGTAGTTCCTCCAGATCGTCAATGAGGTCCGACGAGGAGACTGAGTCGTCGGATAGTCAGGAGACGCAACAACAAAACGAAGAGCAGGAGGCGGACGACACCCCCCCAACAGATGCGACCGGCAAATTAATTTTAGACCCGAAATCATATTGGTAAGTTGTTTATATTGGTAAGTTAATCGTATTGGTAAGTTGTTTAAATTGGTAAGTTAATCGTATTGGTAAGAAATCCAAACAAGCGGCGTTGAATATTAGGGGAGGAGATCCAAATGCGCGCGTCGAGCCGAGTTACTTTAGAGGATCTCAGAGCTGCCTTGATCGTGCACAAGAACTAGAAAAAAGTAAGTTTTAATATATCGTTTACATAATCCAATAATATATAGTATGATTTTGTATATTTAAATGGATAATTGTTGCCGTTTTTTGGACTAAAGGCAAACAAAGGACAAGCGGCGACCGCGTTTGACATTTTTTTGGACACGCACGCCAAAAAAGACGAAGAAGGCCGTTTGCATTTCGCGAGAAAGAAAGACGCGGAAAAATATGTAAGGAATTGTTGGTCGTAATGAGATTTATAATCTTTTTAATTTGTTGTAATTAAATAGCATAATTGATTTGCTCTTTGGTAGGAGGCGTATATGAAGCGAGTCGAGGAGGAGCCTGAAACCCGACCCGATCAAATTTGGTTGGAAGTGAACGAAGGGTTTAAAAAAGGGGCGGTTTATGGAGTTGGCAACGCAGCCGAGTATATTTACGAGAAGAGAAACCGCAGATTATCGACTGTGAGCGACTCCATGTATTCGCCGGGTATTGTAAGGAAATTAGAAGATCGCGTCGCCAATCAAGACGAACGCCTTCTCGCCAAGACGAGGAACTCAGGTTGATGAGGGAACAATTGCAGCGGATGCAGACCTACTTTGAGCAGTGTAATCCGGGGATTGGTCCGCAGTTTCCTGACCCTAGAGACCCCTATGGTGGTGGCCCGAGTAGTGGAGCATCTGTTGGGTTTCAAGTGTAAAGTATCTCTTTTTCCGTCTATGCAAACTGTTAGTGATGTAGAACATGTTTACCTGAATTATGTGTTGCAGTACTAAACTTGATACTTTTCTGCATGTACGAAACTTAATTTCTGTTTAAAAATGTTGAATTTGTATGGTGGTCTATGCTGTTGAAATTGTATGGGTTGGTTATACCGTTGACTTTGCAGGTTTGCTGAATTTGGTTATGAAATTAATATGGGCAAAACGTGAAAACGTGCAGCAATTGTAAATTTGCAGTAGCTTGGCGACTGAAATATTAAGGTGGCGACTGAGTATTGGTCGTCAAATGCCAAAACGGAAAATAAACCAGTGAGTAGGCGACTGGTTGGCGACCGAGTTCCAGTCGCCACGTCTACGGAAATAAAAAAAGCAGGGAAGAGGCGGTGATTGGCGGCCATTTCCGTCGCCCGCCTTTGAATATGGCGGCCGAAGTCGATCGCCGCCCAATTTTTAAAAAGCGACGATGTGTGGCGACTGAAGTCGGTCGCCCGCCCTCTTTTTGGCGACTGCTTTGTTGGTCGCCAAAATTTGGCGACTGATTTCGGTCGCCCGACCTCAAAAATTGGCGACTGGGCCTCGCTACCGCTGCCTGGCGACTATAGTCAGTCGCCCGCCTGGTTTAGCGACTGATGTTGGTAGCCTTTTTCAGTCGCCCGTGGGAGATATTCTTGTAGTGATTCAAACAGTGAAACTTGTAACTACTCGTAGTATTTAATATAAAGGGTGCTATCAATAGTTTTTTTGTGCAATCGGTTTACCGTCTATCAATTCCACTCACAACGAAGGTAAAAATGAGAAGGGTAAAAAACAAAACTCAAGTAATTTTTATAAAGTTTAATTTTAATCATTATAGAGCAAAAAGCATAAATATCACATGCAGTACAGTTCAAGTACTCCGTACAATATAAGATGATACTCCCTCCATTCAAATCCACATGGTAGATTTCTATTTTGTATACTATTCACTCTTAAGCGTTCACTTTCAATTATCTCTCGATACATAAGTGTAAATATATTCATGAATAATCTTGTTTGATTCGTCTTTATGAGTACGTAATTAAAATCTAATTTTTACATTTTTTGAATAAACGTAGCTAAAGATATTTAACGCGCAAAATGCGCGTTGGCAAGTGTGAAAAAGCAAATGTGTAGTGTGGATATGAATGGAGGGAGTATGAGGATAATTTATTGTGAGGTTTTTCACACAATTAGTTTTGTTTTTTTTTTTCTTCGATAGTTTTTTTTATTAAACTTTATCTAAATCCCATGTAATAAGACGGTTTTATAGTAAATAATATATTACGACCAAAATATCAATTTATCATTCACATAATTAGTAGCTTAGCAGGCACACCAAAACCCTAATAATAAACAGAATCTTCCAATTAAAAACAACAAAAAAAAAACAATGACTCTATCTTTTCAAATCAACATGAACAGTATATGAACACAGATCTTCATGAAAACACTGTAATAAAACCCTAACTATCATCTGTGATATCATAAATCACCATAAAATCACAGAAAAATCGAAAATTAATGAAGAAATCAAGAAAATCATGATTAAACTCCGTAATTAAAAGTAAAATAATATACACCAAACAAAAACCTAAAATTACTGTAGAAATAGAGTTTATACCACATAATATCATACGATCATCGTAAATTTACAGATTAATCGAAATTAACGAAGCACAAAATCATACTTAACCTCCGTAATTAAATTAACACGAAACATAAACAAGCAAAAATCATAATATACACCACAAAATCGAAAAAAAAAATTACTAAAATTACTGCGAAAGTAGAGTTCATACCTTCGCAAAAAAATTGAGAAACATACTCCATGATTCACATCATTTAATGAGTTTAAATTCAAAAATAAAAGTGGAAAAGAAATTAGTGAGGTTAAAAATTGATTAATGAGTTACGAAATTGGAGATCAAAAAAAGTTTGTGGGGTGAGGGTTTTGGGAAAAAAGAATGAAAGTTTGGTAAGACATTGTATTATTGGGTGTGAAGTATGCGGATATTTTGGATTGGATAGTTTCGGATCTGTCTAATCACTTACCATAATATCTTTTTTTTCTTTTTTTGTCCTTTTTATTTAAAATTTAAAATGAATTTTGATGACGATAAATATCTTTTTCTAGGTATACTCCGTGTACCACTTGACAGCTTGACTTGACGGTTGATACTCGCCCGTCTCATTATAAGTGTCCTCTTTTTATATGATTTACATAGAAAAGCGGACATTTATTTTGGGATGGAGGGAGTACCTCATAGACACTACTCCCTTCATTCTTTCCAATTAGACTCATATACTTTTTTCGGAAAAAAAAATCAATTAGCCCCATTTTCCTTTTTAGTACGGAGTAATAATTTCTCTCACATACCCTACTTTTTCTCACACAAACCTATTTTTTCTCACTCACATCCAATTTTTTATAATTAAACTATTCTACTTTTTTTTCACCCTACCCCACTTTTTCCACTTTTTCTTAAAAATGGTGAAAAAAGAAAGGGGCCAAATGGGTAGAATAGAGGGAGAATTTTCTTCTCATTATTTCATTTAGTGAAATACTCCCTCCATTCCAATTGATACTGTACATATTCTTTTTTTTTTGCAATTCCATTCATTTGTATACATTTCTAATTTGGTCCATACTTTATCAAATAAAAATACTAAATTACTCTAACTTTATTAACACTCATTCACTCACCTTAAACTAAAAGGCATTTTAGTCATTGCATACCACACCCCACATGTTTTTGTCTCTCCTAAAATTTTGTGCAAAAAAACAAATGTATACTACCTAATAGAATGGAGGAAGTACTTCCTTTATCCAAAAATATGTGTCTCATTTTGGTATTTCAAACTAAATTGCCCTTATTTAATGTCATTCTTATTGTGTGAATGTATATTGCTAAGTTCTCTCAATGAAGATATTAGTATTTCTTCCATTTCATTAGATTCTATACATTTGGTTTTTGCACGT
Source organism: Dianthus caryophyllus (assembly GCA_023091065.1). Classification (NCBI taxonomy): domain Eukaryota; kingdom Viridiplantae; phylum Streptophyta; class Magnoliopsida; order Caryophyllales; family Caryophyllaceae; genus Dianthus; species Dianthus caryophyllus. The sequence goes on from CM041519.1 coordinate 6,732,902, forward strand.
ACGTCGTCGATGCACGTTTTCTTTTGTTTATATCTTTAGTTACATAATTCTGAAAATTATAAAATTTGAATATTAATAATGCTCTCGAAAAGGCAATTAAAACAAAATCTCACATGGTGCGATTTTCTCTTTTTTTTTAACTACTCTACTGATCTATGGCGAAGGGGCGGGGGAGGCCTTCTAAGGCTTCGTTGTTAATTGGGGAACCTTCTCAGGCGACTAAGGAGCCACCGGCGGTGGCCACTCCTCCTCCGCCGCTCCTCAATTCCTTTGTTGAGGCGGTTTTGGAGAAAGGGGGATCTGGAAGGAAAAGTGTGAGTAAGAGCACTGGTACTGTGGAGCTGGATAGTGATGCTCCCTTGATTACTATTCTGGTTACTGAGAATACTATTCCGGTGGTGGCCCCTCTGGTAGATGATCCACCGGTTGTTGCCCAGCCTGTGGATTTCCGTTCTGCTGTGAATTCTAGGGCTCAAAAAATTGGGATGCCTCTTTTTTTCTGTGAGGAAACAGCGAAGTCAACTGAGGTGACCATTGAAGAGAAGGATATTGCGGAAGAAGTGGCGGTTTGGAATCAAACTTTGATGGGTAATGTTTTAGGGTCACGGATTCCGATTCAGCAACTAAAGGATTTTGTTCATAAACATTGGAACCATGTTTCTACTCCGTTGGTTCGATTTTACAGGAAGGATTGGTTTAGCTTTCAGTTCAAGACGCTAGACGACATGAATTTGATTTTGCGTGGGGGACCTTGGATGATTAGAGGCCATGCTCTTCTTCTAAAGCAATGGACGCCTGCTTTCTCTCAAGAATTGGATCAGATCTCTAGGGTTCCAGTTTGGGTGCTCTTCCCATTTCTGGACCCTCATTTTTGGACTCCTGCAGCGCTTAGCAAGATAGCAAGTAAAGTGGGGAAGCCCCTTTTTGCTGACCAGGTTACGACTATCAAGGAGAGACTGGGATTTGCTCGGGTGTTAATAGAGGTTGATGTCTCGCAGGTGTTGCCTGAAGTTATTCTCGTGAATACGCCTTATGTAGGACAGGTGGTTTAGCAGGTTGAGTATGAGTGGGTGCCTTACTATTGTAGTACTTGTAAGAAGCTTGGTCACGAATCCAAAAATTGCAAGCTTAACAAGCCCAAAATGGTGTACAGACCTAAGCCTCCAGTGGAAATAATTCAGGCAGATGTTCCTCCAGTGGAAATAGCTCAGGCAGATGTTGTGCATACCCCTCCCCCAAGTACGGCTTCTGTTGATGCTTTGGGGTTTTGCGAGGTGAGGAAGGGTTCTATGTCTCGGCTTAAGTCTGTAGTGGGCAGTGTGGTACTTGCTAACAAGTTTGATCAGCTAGCTCATGAGGATGCTGTGAAGATAATGGAAGAGTCCGCAATGGGGATGAAAGAGGGTACAATTCCTCCTGATACTCATGAATATAGCCACTTGGAACATTAGGGGTTGTAACACTGTTTTAAAGCAGAAGGAAATAATACAGTTTTGTAGGCGTCATAAGGTGGATTTTGTAGGTATTTTGGAGACTCGAGTCAAAGTTAATAAGGCTTCTGCTATTTTCAAGCGAAGTTTGAGAGATTGGTCTGTTTCACATAACTATAATTCACACTATAATGGGAGGATTTGGCTTCTTTCGAATCCTACAATTGTGCAGCTGTCTGTTCTTGAACAGGGGGATCAATATATGCATTGCCAGCTTCTTTTTCATTCCACCCAGGTGGTCTGCTTTGTTACGGTGGTGTATGGCTCTAATAGTCAGATTGAAAGACGTCGTTTATGGGATTCTTTGGTGCGGATACACAGTACTATGTCTGGTTGCTGGGTAGTTTTTGGAGACTTTAATGTCGTGAGATGTGCTGAGGAACGATGTGGTGGGAACCCTCCTTCTCAAGTGGATATGGATGAATTCAATAGTTGCCTCTCTTCTTGTGACTTGTTGGATATGAAAACTGAAGGCTGTGAGTTTAGTTGGACTAATAATCAACAGTCTGATTGTAGAAGCTGGTCTAAGATAGACAAAGCTCTGGTGAACCATGGCTGGACTTCAACGTTTCCTCACTCAGTTGCGACTCTGCTGCCATCAGGTGTATCTGATCACTCTCCCATTCTCATATCTCTTCGAAATGATGCTCATAGGCCTTTGAAGGGGTTTAAATTCCTTAACTGCTGGGCTCAACATGGTGATTTTAATCAACTGGTGGAGGATTCATGGGTTGTTCCTGTTATTGGGACCCCAATGTTTGTTCTGTTCGAAAAACTAAAACGGGTTAAAGCTATTCTAAAGTCACTTAATGCTACTCATTTCTCCAACTTGTCATCTAGAGTGGGAGAAGCAGGAACTTATCTTGCTCATATTCAGACTGAATTAATGAAGGATCCACTTAATGTTGTGCTTCTTGAACAGGTGGGGATGGCCAAGGATAAGTATGTCAGATTGAGGACAGCTGAGCTGAGTATGCTTATGCAAAGAGCTAAGGTTAGTCAGGTTTGTCAAGGGGATACCTGTTCAGCTTATTTTTTCAGAAAGATAGCTGAAAGGGCACACCACAATAACATTGGACGGATTCTGGACATGCACGGCCGTGAACATGTGGGTGAGGATACTGTGGCTTCTGCATTTATTGAATACTACTCGGACCTGTTGGGCTCAGTGAGAGAGGTTGCTCCTCTGGATCATGAGTTTATAGCCTCAAAAGGGCAATTATCACAGGAACAAGCTGATGTTCTTTCTCAACCAGTTGGTGTGGATGAAATCACTAGGGCTTTGTTTGAAATTGATCCGAACAAAAGCCCCGGGCTGGATGGTTTTAATTCTGGCTTCTTCAAAGCTTCATGGCATATTACTCAGATTGATTTTATTAATGCCGTGGCAAACTTTTTTGACCAGGGGAAGATGCTTAAGGCTGCTAACATGACTGTGATTTCTTTGATCCCTAAGAAGAGTATAGCCTCTTCAGTGCTTGACTATAGACCTATTTCGTGTTGTACTACAGTTTACAAGACAATCAGTAAAATCCAAGCCAACAGAATGAAGATTGTGCTACCTACCTTGGTAGGAGAAGAGCAAGCAGCCTTCGTAGCTGCTGGAAACATTTTCGATAACATCCTCCTCTCCCAGGCTCGTACACCAGACAAAACACCTCTCCTAGGTGCCTCATCAAAGTGGATATACGGAAAGCATTTGACTCCCTCAGTTGGTCATTTGTTTCCTCAGCTCTGTCAGCTTACGGCTTCCCTTCTATTTTTGTGGATTGGGTAATGACTTGTCTTTCTACTCCTTATTATACGTTGAGAATCAATGGCTCCACTCATGGCTACTTTCAAGGCAAGAAGGGAATCAGGCAAGGGGATCCCCTCTCACCCTATATTTTTGTGCTTAGCATGGAAGTTTTATCAAGATACCTCAGGGAGTTACCTCGGATCAAGGAGTTCTCTTATCATCCCAAGTGTGTTAGAATCAACCTCACACACTTGGTTTTCGCCGATGATCTTATGATTTACACAAGGGGTGATGTCCCCTCTGTAAAATTTGCTGTCGGGGCTCTTAATCTCTTTGCAAGTGTTTCCGGGCTGGAAGCAAATCCCTCCAAGACAGACATATATATTGGTGGCGTCAAGCATGACGTGAAAACCAGAATATTGTCTGAATCAGGGTTTAACGAAGGGACTTTTCCCTTCAGATACCTCGGTATACCACTAGCTTCTGCAAACTTGAGAAACGACATGTTCCATCTGTTGATTGATAAAGTTCAAAGATATATTACTCATTAGGGTGTCGGTTTCTCTCTATCTTTGGTAAAGTCTGACTAATCAATTCTATGCTCTTTGGTGTGGAAAATTTCTGGTGTACAGCCCTTTTATTGCCTAAAGGTGTGATCAAAAAGCTGAATAGGATGTGTCGAGAATTTTTGTGGCAAGGTAAGGAAGGTAAGCAGAAAATTCTGTTCAAAAGCTGGAAGGAGGTTTGCTCCCCGAAGTCTGAAGGCGGTTTTAACATTAAGGAAGTGCTCTCTTGGAACAAAGCTTTGCTCTGTAAACAGTTAGCTGATTTGCTCAATAGGCGTGAGAGCATTTGGATTAAATGGGTATGCTGTTATAAATTGAACAAGCAGAATATTTGGTCTGTCCAAGCTTCGAGTTCTGAGCCCGAGTCTTGGAGGGACATATTGAAAGTCCGTGATGAGTTGCTGCAGCTATTGGGAGAGGAGGAAGCGGAAGTTTTTCTGAACTCGTGGTCTGCTCTTAAGTGCTATAATCTGTTCAGGCCGACTTTCACTGTGGTAAATTGGCGTCATACAGTTTGGGGGTCCGAGAACGTCCCTCGCCACTGTTTTATCTCAGCAATGGCGCTGCAAAATAAATTACCCACTGTGGATAATCTCCGTGCAAGGGGGATGGTTATTATAAATCGGTGTATTCTATGTAAGTCTACGGAGGAATCGAAGGATCATCTTTTTTCACCTGTCCTCTGGCAAAAGAAATAGCCCAGCGACTTTGGAACTGGATGGGGATAACTAGACGTGCCCGTAGCTTGGGTTTTGAAGCTCGGTTTGGAAAGCATCTGTGTCGAACGCGACGGGGATGGAAAGGGAAATGGTTCTGCTGCACACTTACGGCCACCACGTATCATATTTGGATGGAGCGCAATTTTCGAATATTTAATGATGTGATTCGTACGAGTGATCAAATAGTTCGTGTTATAAAGAATGAAGTTGGCTTACGATTGTTGAATTGTAATATTGCTAATAGGAGCCAAGAGCTGGTACATGCTCTCATTGGTTGAAATGATGTAATCATTTGATAATGGAAATGGAATGAAGCTAAATCTTTTCAAAAAAAAAAAAAAAAAAACAAGATCTCACATGACTATTTTTTATTTCATATAATAGACGATATATCGAAGATTCTCTTCACTTGTGAATAGTGTCCAAAAAGTAAATGTATAGAATCTAATGAAATGGAGAAAGTATAAGGGTATTCTTCTACTAAACACTTTCACCAATATTGGAATTATAATAAAATATTGTGAAAATTAAGGGATAAGGGTGAGTTTTTTTTTTTACATTTCTTAAATCTAATGTTTAAGCAAAATGGGACACTTATTTTGAGGTGGAGGAAATACCATTTATTTATTCTCATTTCCTTTTTTTTTGTAAGTTTTTGTTAACAAAATTATTCATTTACATTCGTTTTTTTTTTTTTAATACTTTTTTTTACTTCCTCCATTCAAATTCATAATGTATATTTCTATTTTGTACACTATTCACTCTTAGGCATTCAATTTCAATTATCTATCAACACATAAGTGTAGATATAATTAAAATCAATAGTGTATGTGTGATCTTGTTTGATTCATCTTTGTGAGTACATGATTAAAATTTAATTTTTACATTTTTTAATAAACGTAGCTAAAGATATTTAATGCGCAAAATACACATTAGCAAGTGTGAAAAAATAAATGTGTAATGTGAATATGAATGGAGGGAGTATTTACTAAATTATTTTTATAACTTTAGTTTTTAGTGTAAATGTATTATTCTAATCATAAAATCTATTTGCATTTTTTTTTTTTTTGATTTTTTAAAAAAATTTCTTAATACACGTGCAAAAGTAAATGGGAAACAAATAGTAGCTGGGAAGGTGTATTTCATGCGAGTATCTTTTTATAAATGTTAGATTTTTTGAAATTTTGGGAATATTTATATAGAAGCTTTTAAATAACATATTCCTTTCGCTCATTTTTTTTCCTTTTCATTTCATTTTGTAATAATAATTAAAAATGCGAGTCGTGTGAATGAAAATAAAGTTTATAACGATAAAATAGATTGTTTTGATAAAATTAAACGAAAGTTTACAACAATAAAAATGAGAAAAGAAAATGAGATATTTAAGGTAAATTTTAGGCTACAAGCCTACAACTAATATAGAGTTAAAAGAAGCAAAAGTACAATGAAATTTAGTTCCCGAATCTTTACCTTATTTAGAAGGAAAGGATCGGACGAAGAAATTTTAGGCTAAAAAAGTGAAATAAAGGATTATATTTTCATGTCTCCGCTAAAATAATCTTCACCCTCATTTACCAACTGAGATAAATACTTCATCCGTTTCGGTGATTTGTTTACGTTTACTTTATACACATATATCAATGTGATGAGAGAGATAAAGAAAAAACTAATAAAATAATACTCCGTAATAAAAGTACAACGGAAGGCCCACTATACTAAAATTAATAGATGTAATTGGTTAAAGTAGTAAGGGTCCATGATCATTTATGGAAATGTAAACAAATGACCTTAGTTGAAACACACCTGGAGAGGATTATACCTTACATTTAATTTAAGGTTTTCTCATAACTCTTTCATTTATAATAATACACTTTTTCAAAACTCTTATTTATAAATTTTTTTTCAATACTTATTTTGTGGATAAATAATTAAGATTTGATGATTTGAGTTAAAACTAAATAACGAATAAACCGTCAGTTAAAGAGTCACATAAGCAAAAGTTAGGGTGCACTATAACTGGAGCGAATTTTATTTCACATTTTATGACGTCGGAATGATATTTGGTAGTATTTTTTAATACTGTGGTTATACAAAGTGGAAATTTTGTTAAAAAATTTATAAAAGGTGTAAATTACAAAAGGTATATTATAAACGGTAAGTCTTCTGTGAGACTAGCCTTATACTAAGTTAATGTGATACCAGAGTACAAATTGTAGTTAAAAGGGCACAAAAACAGGAAACAAATATACTAAAGTCACTTTTAGGGGTACTAAGAAATTTAGTTACAATTCATAATAATTCTTAATAAAATGGTACAAAAATTATATAATCGAATACAAATGAAGTTGACTTACAATAATTTATGGGTTATTCTATATGGTAACCCTGTGTTTTTTTCATATTCTACGTGGTAACCCTACATTCAGAAAGATTCCGTGGTAACCCTGTACTTTATTAATATCTATCAGCGTGACCCTAAACTTGTATTCCGTCAATTTTTCCGTGAAGTAGTTAACGGAAAATGTTGTGGCGGATTTAATTTTGTGTTTTTCTATATGGTAACCCCGTGATTTAAAAAAATTCTACATGATAACCCTATATTTGTACATAACACTCATGCTTGAAAATATACTCATTAAATTAATTATTTTTCTCTTATTCTTCATTGTATAATATGTAATATTTATTTTTTTACATCCGTGTGATTGATAGCATGTTAACGAATTGTTTTCACGTCCACCCTCTCGATGTTATAGATTAAATTATTAATTATTTTCAACGCCCAAACAATGCATCCGCCATTTTCTGATTGAGGTGTACTTGTTCATTTAAAGTCTCCTAACCAGCAAATTAACGAACTTCTAGGTTGGAAACTAAATTAATCACATTATAGACAAAAGAAGATGTAAGAGTGAGTCATCTGGAGAAAACTAATTTTATCAAACTGAAGGTACCGGGAACCTCCTCGACGCCTCGCGCGAGCCCACCCGATTAGGAGCAAGGCGCTACGCGAGAAAAATTGCGTAAGTGCAAATTTGCGAATTTGCTATGGGGGATATCATTGCTTGATTGCTTGAAAATCGTTTTTGCAAATGCTTTTGGAGTCGCCACCAAATTTAAAGGAATTTGGAACCTTTTCGACGCGTCTTAAATCATAAGACGCGAGTCTTAGAATTCAAGGCGCGTCGATACCTATCCTCCTAAGGTTATTGTGAAACCAGAGTGGATTCGGGGCAAGGTTACTTTTCAAAAGTTTTATCAAAGTGTTTTATGAAAAACTGAAATTGAAAAGCCTACGTAAAGTAGTCTCTACTAATTTGAAAACAAGTGCTTAATTTCGATGTTTGAGCAGATAAAACGCTACGTACAAATGCGAATATGACTCGATAAAAATGCAAAGTAATGCATGTGAGTCGTTAAAGTTAACGACGTTTTGCTTTAGGAAATATACGTAAAATAATAATTCATTGATTTGAATTATTATAAAACGTTATTTTCCGACTTTTGTCTAATTCTAGTATTTTGAAAACCCTCAGTTTTGCATGTTTAAAAGACTAGTTGAAACGGTACAAATTAATGTCGAATCCGTGTTTTAGTCGTAATTTAATGCATGCATGAGAATTTGCTTAAGTGTAAAATGTAACGTCGGTTTGCTTTAGTGAAAATGAGTCGTTTGTTTATGCAATATTGGCGAGGTTTAGACGGATTAGGAATCCGAATTACTACAACCGTATTACGAATACGGGTTCGTTAAACCAATATTGAGTTGGGTTAGTGTAACCCTTGTCCGAGTCTAAAAAGTCTAGTCCGAAGGTAAAATGTTTACCTTAAAACGTAAAGACGGTTTCTAGAAAAATGCTAAGTGAATAGTGTTTTTGTGTTTGTGTTGTACGTTATTGTTGCTAAGTTGTTGTTGTATACGTGTGGGTATATATAGGAAGAAAGTGGTGGGCTGAAATCGTGCAAAAGAACCAAAACAAATCGCCTGTGCACACATTCAGGCCCAAACAAATCGTCAGTAGCAAAAACAGAGGGGAAAGTAGTCGGCTGTGCACAAACGACTTGAAAACAAGTCGTCTGTGCACAGACGACTTGTATGTGCGTGTGTTTTGTGTTTTTTGGGCCAAAAAGGCGGCTGTGACGTTTAGGTGCTTTGGTTGTTGCTTTGGTCCGTTGGTTTTGGGCTTGCATTTTGATGTGTGTCATGCTTTGGTCCAATGGACCAAAGTTTGACGTTTTTGGTTCCGTTTTGTGTTTCGTGTTTCGATTTTTGTCGTGTTTTTCGATTTTGGCTCGAAATACGATTGTTTTGTGTTGTATTATTTTGTAATATCGTAAAATTTGGTTTTACGAAAATGCGACTCGTGAGGTGACTGGGCCCGTTTTGGTTGCGTATTTTTGTAGGTTGTGGGTTGTTTTTGTGAGGTCGATTTTGTGAGTTGCTTTTTGTGGGCTTGAATAATCGTGTCGTATTTTAGCTTAAAATAGGCGACAAAATTAATGTTCAATTTTACGAAATATGCAAATTTAAATAAATACGTTAAAAACGACTAAAATGTTTTAGACACTTTGTACCGTTTCGTCTATTTATAAAACATGCATCAAAGTCCATTTTCATCATCGGGTTGCTTTTGGGGGGTACGGATACGGGTATCTACACAAACACATTTTATCGATGTCTTTCACATAAACGAGATTAAAACACCTCCTTAACAACTTCTAATTAAATTTTCAATTCAAAATAAAAGTAGATTAAAAAAAAGGGAGATGCGACTCAATGGGTAAATTTAAATATTTATGATGTAATCAAGTGAAAACGAAAAAAATGATTAGCTTAATGAGTGTGTTCCATGGATGTTCTTTTTCTATAAAAAAAATTAAAGAAAAATAAGGTTACCATGTAAAGTTTTGTAAAACACGAGGTTACCACGTAGAAAAAACCATAATCAATTCCATCACATCACTTTCCGCTAACTATTTAACGGAAAAACTAACAGAATACAAGTTTAGGGTCATGTTGATGGGTAATAATAAAGTACAGGGTTACCATGTATACCTTTCTAAAAGTAGGGTTACCACGTAGAATATAAAAAAACACAGGGTTACCGTGTAGAAAAACCCATAATTTATTGTGATACTTGAGTCACATAAGAATTTGTGTATTATAAAATGTGAGTGTCATAAAAACCCCTTTAATTTATTACATTTTGTAATAAACTACCTTACATAACTTTTTTTGGGCAAAAGACTATTTCAAATTCTAAAATTTTGTCACACACTACCAATATCCTTTTTACGTTATATTTTCTAGATATTGACAGTCGAAGGAAGATAATTTGCTCTTATTTTGTATAGATACTCGTATTTAGGGATGACAACGAATCGAATGCGGATCGGGTGGAGCGTCTCCCACATCCGTCACCCAATTTTATCCGCTCCGCCCGATCCGCTTTTCATCCGGTTTGCACATCACTCGAATCTGATCCAACCATCATCCGCGGGTGAAACAGATGGATCGAGTATTCGGGTGAAAAGGGGGTTGACCAAATTTTCTTCTTCCCTTTTATTTAATACTTCCGATCAAATCGGACTAAACACTGAAAATCGCCAATGGCGATTCAGCGATTCAGCTGTTGGAGCTCAGTAAGACACCGCCTACAGAGAAGGTGAATGTGGTAGCTTACTACCTGAAGGGAGAGGCCAACAGCTGGTGGCGCTTAATCCGATCCACTTTTCCCCTGAGGATTTACAATTGGAGTGAATTCAAGTTACTTCTCGAGAACAAATACTTCGGGGAGGAGTTAAGGTGGGAGAAGGAGGAGGAATTCCGGAACTTACACCAGGGTGATATGTCTCTGCAGGCATACACCGAGAAGTACCAGGAGCTATCAAAGTTTGCTCCTAGAATAATATCCAACGAGGAGGAACTCGCAACCCGTTACGTAAGGGGCATGGCTAACAGTCTGAGGATAAACATGAGCGGGTTCAACTGTAAGAACTTTGCTGAGGCTTATGAAAAAGCGACAAGTATCTGGGCCTCTATCTAGAAGGGAGAAGCTGAGGAGAAAATGAAGAAGAGAACTTTTACGCCTCCTGTGGCAAGTTCTAGTTTTATCCAGAAGCCGACTTTCCAACAGAGGAGTTTTCAGAGGCCGAACTTCCAAAACAGGAATTTCAACAAGCCGGTTTATAACCGTGACAACAACAACAAGAATCAAGGAAGATTGACTTCAAGCGGTGGGAGAACTCCGCCGCCAGGTGTACCTTCGAACAAGTGTCGCTTCTGTCACAAAGCTATACACCCTGAGAAGCAGTGCGACGGATCGCCGGTCGTTTGCTTCTTTTGCAATGTTGAGGGACACAAATCTACTGTGTGCCCAAAGAAAGGGAGAGAAGCAAGGATGAACACGGGACCGCTACCCGCAGTTAAAGTACAAGGACGTGTTTACGTCTTGTCAGAGATTGACGAAGACACCGAGGGTTGCCCTGACGTAGACGTCATCACGGGTAAATTTCTGGTTAACTCAGTACCTACCTTGATTTTATTCGATACTGGAACATTCTTTTCTTAAATTTTAAATACCTTTCGAACTTATCATATCTATTACAATTTTCTCTCGTCAAAATATGCTTACATATATCGTATTTTCTTTTCATCTAATAACATTATAATAATAATTTTAGAAAATGAGTTATATCACCAAGGTTATCCTTAATCCTCTAAAATTTTATTTTATTATTCAGCGATAACCTATATTCCCTTAATTTCATTAAAGCTCATATTTTTCTTATGATCACTACGACTTTTACCTATTTTCCCTAGGTGCCGATTTTCCTAAGGCTATATATATCTCATGCGTGATCATTAAAAGTAACCATAATAATATTATTATGAACATAAGTTTAAAACTTCTTAAGGGGGTAGGATAATAATTGATTATACCACAACCTTAATTTAATCTCAAAGGTTTCTAATTTAAAACCTATTTTAAGATTAACCTATACTCTGAAATTTAAATAAACAGTTTTTATTCTTAAAACACTTATTATTTTAATTTAATTTAATTCCGTACAAAACTTCTAGGCCCTACCTTTTTTGTGAATCTCTTTCGCGTCATTTTCAAAAATAACATTCTGGTAACATTTCTATATTTATTTAAATATCTCATTAATAAATCAAACACGATTTTGCTCTCCAATGTTTTCACTCTATCCGACGTTTCTGTATTAATTTGAAAACTCAAACTTTTCAAAAAGTCTTATTCCAACAAAATCAAATGTTATTATCCAAATTTGTAAAATCTCAATATTCTCTCTAACTGCCTTGTTTAACCTCAAGCAGTTATCCACTCTATCCAAGTTTCGGGGACGAAACTTTTCTTAAGGGGGTAGGATTGTAACACCCCGTGTTTTCGTAACACAATTTTATAAAAGAATTTAATTCCTTAGATTAAATTCATCCTTTTTCATTATAATAAAAATGCGACTGAATTTTTTTCGCCAAACAATACTAAAATTCCTAAGTCCAAATATAAAAATTTTGAAAAATAAAGTATGTTGTATTATATTCAGAATTCAAAAAGAAACACATTTCAAAATTTTATAAAAGTCAACACGAAATTAATATCGCCTTTGAAATTTCAAAAAGATTAAGTTATAATTACTATTCCTAAAAATAAAGGTAAAACCTTTTATTTATAAAATTCAATTTCGAGCACTTTTAATTTTCGAATAAAAGTGGACCCTTATAATTTCCTCGTCGTTAAAATTCAAGTCAACGATTTCAAACACGCAAGTCAAAGTCAAGCCACTTTGTCAATTTCCAAAGCCACGTACAAATGGACCCTTAACATTAAACTTTGGCTAAAAATTTAATCATTTTGATTATTATAAATAAATCATATTATATTAATAACAAATTACTATTCAAATTCTATTTAACTAACACTTTCACTAAAAATCGAAATAATGAGTTACACTAAGCCTAAACTGATAAACTTTTTGACGTTTGAGTATAATTATTTAAATCGATAACATTCAGCGAAAAAAATAAGTGTTTCGATCAAATAAGATTTTATTTCAAAGTTGCGAGGAACTAATACCCAATTTTTGTTTTGATTTCGTTTTGAGGTTTATTTTCATTTTTATTTTTGATCTTACTTCGAACCCTTATTTTAAGACCATATATTTTATTTCGAGACTTTTCGCGTGCGCGCAAATCGAAAATTTCAAAAACGGAAATCGGGGCCTTGTTTTGTAATGTTGGCCGAGAAAATGGACCCTTTGGTCCTAGCTTATCTTCTTCCATTCCTTCTCTTACACAAGTGCATGCTCTTGACTTACCTTTCTCTTACACAAGTCTAAGACTTACCATCCTACTAGTTCATCATCACTTGTATTTTGTTTAATTAAAATTAAAGTTTATACATACTAAATACATACTACATACTACACATTATATACATACCTTACTACTACACAACTCATTCACACACAACACAAATAAAAAAACATACTACTTTTCTCTCTAATAAAACCAAGAACACTAGTAAGCAAAACTCATGTTCAACCTCAAGAACACATGATCTTCATCTCCTTCCTCTTGATTTTTCTTCTTAAACTTTTATTTTCTTGCTTTTATTCACTTAAGTTCTTAAATAAATTCAACACCATTTCTAGTTAGTAATAACCTTCTCTTTTTACATACAATGAATTAAGAACATAAATCAAAACATTTAAAATATATACATCACCTAAACACAAAAATGATACAACACTTTAAATTTCTAGTTTAGTTAACTTAGCTTAAATAAATTTACTAACTTGCTTATTTCATTTTTATGTACTCATCCTAACCAAAGACGAGGAGCAAGGTGGGGCCATCGACTTAAGCATATTCGACAATATAGTGGATCCGGATAATTGCTAGAAAAATCATACCGAGTAAATTAAGGTGTCCCCGCACACTAGGTTTTAATTTTGTAAATCGCATGCTATAAATGTTATGTGTTATATTTGTTGTGTTTATGATCACCTAGCATCATATGCTAAATTAGGAGACAAAAATCGAAAAATAGAATTTGTTACTCACCTTGAAAACCCACGGCCTAACCCTTATTTTTCACTAAATTTTTCGTTTTAATTTTTGTTAATTGCATGCTTAAAAGACTCTAAATAAGAAGTATATAAAAATATAATTAGTTTATATTTAGGACTTAAGATGAAATTGTTGTGTAAATTAAATGTTTTAAAGCATGTGTGTTCTTGAAACCATTGTTGTTATTTTGATGTTTGAAATAAATTACTTGTGTGTGTTAATGTTTGGATATGATTTTTCACTCTTGTTAAATACATAAATAATATAAAGGAAATTAGTTATTGAATTAGAAGTATAAAAATCAAAAATAAAAAAAATAGTGAACCTATATACATGTACACGGTTTTCTTATTATTTTTGGACCAAATTTTAGTTTTAATTTTTGTAAATAACATATTATGATTAGTTTAGGTAAAGTAGACTTGTCACCAAAATTTGAGAAAATAAAACGATAGTATGAAAAATTGAGTTAAAAGTGTTCTTGAGAAAAATCATATAAGTTCTTCATTCTTGAGTTAGTTTGATTTATAATTCTTATAAGATTTATTTAAGTGTTGTTTTAATCCACTAGTAAATAAGTACAATACTAAATATACAAGTTAAATAAGCTTAACCTTTAAAATAAGAAAGTTAGAAAAATAAAGTATCATAAATCACTATTCATAAATGTAATAAAAATGTTTAGTGAAAATTTCAAGTTAGTTTAAATCACTTTAATATAATTTGAAGAATTAGTATATAAACACTTTAAGTCAAAAACCGATAAATTAGAAAACGAAAATGAATTGTACAAGTACAATATGGGCCACGGTTTTAGGACTCATTTTAGACCTAAAAAGAATTTGTCACTTTTTATTTTTATCACTTAAGTAATTTAAATAGTTAAAGTAATGAATTATTGATAAAAACAAAAAAAGAAACAAATAGCTAATTTTAATGGGGAGCCACGGTTTTATCACTAAAAGTGGACCTAATTTTGATCAAAATGAATTTGTCACTTAGTCACTAAATTTGATTTGTTTTTAAGATTATATTAGATTGTATAATGGATCGTTAATAAAAAGAATCAACGAAACCGATAAAAATAAACGTTACATGTATTAAAATGAATAATGTCGAGTGTTACTGCCTGTGCTTAATTTTGGATTGGACATACGGACTATTTAAAATGAACTACGGCAACCTCGCTAAAAATGGAAACTGTTAAAAGTTTAGTTAAGTATATGACTAAATTTAACCGAGTTTTATTTTCGAAATACTATTTATAATCACAAAGTACAAAATGAACTTAACAACTTGAAAACTAGAATTTTATACTTAAATTTAACCGAGTTTTACTTCCGAATTATTATTTAAAATCACTAAGTACAAAACGAACTTAACGACTTTGAAACTAGAATTCTATACTTAGTAAATAAAAAGTTTGTTTTGTATAATATCCTAAGTATAAAATTTATGTAAAGTATAAAAAAAAAAAAATACTAAGTATAAAGAAAATATAATGATGAATACTAAGTATAGAAAAAGAAACTAAATATAAGAATACATGTAATTATAAAAATATGTATAAATACTAAATATAAGAATACATGTACTTATAAAAATACGTATAAAATACGAAGTATAAAAATACGCATACGTATAAAAATACGTACAAATACGGAATACGAAAATACGAATACGTATAAAAATACGTTGAATAGTAAATACGATGAATAGTAAATACGATGAATAGTAAAATAATGAATAGTGAAAAATATTTAAAATTTACGAACGGACTCAAAATAAATAACTAAGTTTTCTATGTGCTTCCGTTTACCTGAAGAACTGCTAGATACTAGATTTGCATTATACAAGTTTGACGATATCGAATAATATGAGTTATCACCTGAGTGTTATAAGAATGAGAAGTTGAGAAAAGAAGTAAGTGTTAAATACTCGGGTGTCTGCGATGTTAAACATTATTAGAGTCAGGATTTGTAAGGTAGCCGCATATGGGGACACTGTCACCCTTAGTATTGCCAGTGGTGATTTAATGACTCTCCTAGTCATTATTTAACGTGATTTTCGCCCTATGTATCGATTCGTTCACGGGCCCATATGAGGTAATTGGAAAATGACCATTCCCATCCGGAATGCTGTCAGAGTGTAATAGTCGCACCAATAGGGTGGTGTATGCATACAAAAAACAAGGGACTGATCCTCCTTATTACCTGCTTGATATCTTTAGCTTGAATGACTTGTCCGTTGAATGTTTCCGGCCCTTCAGCTTCTGCGCGGACGCTTATTAGGCCGCATGTTTCCATCTTTACTAATCAGTGATTCATAGTGGGTCTCATCTTAGATTATCCATGTTACGTTGGATGTTAGGTAGTTATCACGTACGTTACTTAGTGTTTGATCTAATGTACGAGTCTGAGTAACTAGTGCACTTTGATAGAAGATTATATGGGTAATTATCTATGAGAGTACACAAGCCACTCTGTAGTTAAGACTCGCGAGTATATGTTACTATGTGAATAATTGAAAAGGGTCGACTACCCCGAATATGAATGAAGTGATGATGATTTGCCTACATGATTATGAATTGAGATGATCTGCTGATTTAATTGCCATGTTAAATGAACTGTTTTATGTTATGCTTTATGAACTGCATTGCTGTATGTATATATGTGTTGCTTAGAATGTGCGGGGCTGAAAAAGCTAATACGGGAATCAACAGGTACCCCGAGACTTGACTGTTGATCTATACAAGGGGATTGAAGGCCTTAATTCATATTTTGAGAGAATGTAATCGATTTAAACTCTGCTTTATCTATGACTCTTACTATGTATAATGAGTTGTACTACGATGACAGCTGGTTTTGTAATAAATAGACTTAATTAATATTCCGCCTTAGTTTAATTAAAGTCACGAAAAACCAGGTTGTTACAAGTTATGTTGATTAAAGTTTTTTAAAAGCAAATTAAAAACGTATCGCATGCGAAATTATAACTCCAACAATAACAAATAATTGTTCTAAGAGAATCTTCAATGGTTCATTTTTAGGATCTGCTTGCAATTTAATAGAATATCAAACTACATTGAAAACCATTGGAGAGGAAAAAACACTTGTAACTTGAAAATAAAACCAGCTTTCTCAAGCTACAAGCTTGAAAATGTAAAATATATATATATATATATATTTTTTATTAAAATAAATTTTAAAAATATACATTTATTTAACATCGGGCCCATTTAAGTTACAAACGACGTAGCTTACCATTGGACTAGTTTGTAGCCGAAAAGCAAAGTAGCCTGTAAAGGTGAGTTGGAATGTTAAGCTACAACATATTGTAGCCGACTATTGGAGATGCTCTAAATTACTTCCACAAATTTAGAATAACTTAACAAACTAAACCTTTACAAAACTACGTATAAACACATTATATATGTTAGCTAAGTATTTTCAAGGGGCGAACTAACCCGAGGTCCAAGCAAAATCAACAAGTTATTCCACCCATAAACCGCTCTACGCAACACAACACAACACGTCTAGAACAACTCATCGGGCCAAGTGTTTATAAAACTTCGTATAAACGCACTATACTAAATACGTAATTTTAATGGGCCGAACTTAAACCGAACCGATCAAACTCGATTAATAATGTAGCCCGTAAACCGCTCTACCCACGGAGAGTGACGCAGCACAAAGAGCGAAAATTTAGCGAACCCAAAAATTAAAAGCGCCAAACGTAGACGAAACGAAAAAAATTAAAATGGCGGGAGTAATTGCGCTTCTTTTTTTTTTTTTAAAAAAACAAAAAAAATTAAATATAAAACTTTTCATTTTTCAACTCAACATCACTCTACTTACTTACTTTACCCTAAAAAAAAGTTGAAGCATATTATTCACACCTAAAAAAAAGTGACTAAATTTAATTACAATTTCCCCCATTTCTTACTGTTTTCCCTAATTTTTCTTCATCTCTTGACTCTTAAATCTGTCGATTGTTCAACTTTTTTCCCCAAATTGAGCACGATTTTGGTGCCGGAAACCCTAGGATTGGTCTAATTAGGGTTTTGATTGTGTTGTTGGTTAATTAGGGTTTTGAAGTTTGAGTTGATTTGATGGGGGATGCAATGGAGATCGATGAAACGGCGATGAAGAAGTCGGTGAAGCGGAAGCGAGAGAAGCAGGTGTTGATGTCGCCGGAGGAGAGAGAATCGAGGTTGAAAACCCTAAATGAGGAGATTTTTAGTTTGATTAAGTATTTTGATGAGGTTTTGAGCAGTGATGTTGGTTTAGGGTTACGTGATTTGAGTGATGTTTCGTTGTCGTCGTCGTCGAGTTTGAATGCGGTGATTGCGGCGATGTTGGAGGAGAAGCGGTGCTCGTACTCGAAATTGTCTGGGGAGATTTACGAGAAGTTGAAGGAGAAAGACGGCGGTGTTACGGTGTCGAGTGTTAGAGCAAGTGTGTTGTTTGTTGGTCAGAGAGTTGCGTATGGTGTTCATAATGCTGAAGTTGATGTTTTGGAAGATGAATCTGAATCTTGTCTATGGTGTTGGGAGGTGAAATTTTGTCGATTTCGTTAATGAAATTTGATAAGCATTTGATGATATTTGATTAGTGGCTTTTTTTTTTGACTTTCATTTTAGGCTAATTATGATTGATTTTTGTCTATGTTTACGGATTTGATTCGTATTTGATGATTTTTTTTTGTTGTTGTTACTGTATTGCTCGCTAATGTTCTTTTGTCATGATAATTTTTTTTTGTTGATAATGTTCATTTTAGGTGAAATTTCTCGATTTTGTTGTTTGATGTTGATTTTGTTGATGAAAATTGATCAGCATAAGCATTTGATGTTTGTTATTTAAGTCTATGTTGGATAAATTTGAGCAGCGTTTGATGATGTTATTTGGTTTTGCATTGATTGATAATATTTGTTTAGGATTATATCATATTGTTATGGCATTAATTTATGTATTTTGGAATTGATTGTATCGTCGTGTTTTGTTTACTTTCATCAATCTTGTTTTGGTTGTCCGTGAATCTCGGGTCAACGTCCATAGCCCAATACTCGAGACTCTTATGATGTTTAACATAAACAAATACGGAGTAGAATTTTGGGTATTTAATGTCTACTTGGTCTATGGTTTTGATTGACATTGAATTTGTTGTATGATCTTTGACTTTCTTTTATTAGCTATGGGGTTAGGGTTTTATTCAAATTGTTAGAAAATTGATTGGATCGTTGTATTCATTGATTTCCCGCAATATCCACCGTGGCTAAATAGAGTCGTAGAAATGTAGAGTACATCTCTCTTGGCAAGTCACTGACGATGGTCATTTAAACAAGGAGAATGACGGGTACTTTTAATGTTATTGCTAATGCTTTCCGTTAGTAGTAAAATGATTCATGCTCATTTATGAGATCACATAGAACTATTTCTGTGCGAATTTGTACAATCTTGTTTCCTTAACAGGGGGATATCAATTGGGCTGTTATTGCGTATCGTGATGTTACCAAATTTGCCCTTTTCTGAAGTTAGGGCAAACTTATTACGGAGTACTTAATTAGTCATTGATTGTCGAAGAGATTTATAATTATTTTTTGCTAGTAATCCAATTTGCCACTGTCAACTTTGTCGGTGAATGTGAATGATGCGACATTAAATTTATGACTGTCTTGCTTCAAATTTACATGACATTAATTTGATGTTTTTTGACTTGTCGTTTCTATAGGGCGTAATTAATTACGAGCGCTGATTTATGTGTAAAATTTCTTAACATGGCAGACTAGGGACATGAAGTTATTACCAAATTCTGTACGTGGTACATTGAAAATCCGTCGCATGTGTCGTAAGAAGGTCAATGAGAGGATTACTGCAATTCAGGGTAAGTTTGCTCTTTATGTCTCTGATTACTCTTTCTCGAGATGCTTTGAGGCTGTATGTTAATGTTGCAGATTATCATGACATTATGTTATGTCTTGCTTAGTTCTGTTCTGTTTAAAGTTGTGTTTTATTACCGATCTCAGATGTAATATCATCGTTGCAAACGCCCGAGGATGACGCATCTTGCAAGCATAACATGTCCAAAGCTGCAGATAAGCTCAGCAAAGCTCTATCAGAAACAGATATACGATTGCTGGTGGAAAGTTTGGCCCAAAAAAATGAAACTGAAATGTACATACTTTGTACCCTTGCAGTATGAAGTCTGAACAATGTCTTTCTCCTTGTCTTAATGTTTGTATTCTATCTCAGGGCTGGCAAGGAGGCAACAAAGAAAGGAACGACATTGCTTAAGGAACTCGAGAAAAATAAACGTGAAGCTGAGAAGGAGAAAAGGAGAATGGAACGTGAGCTACAGAAAGAAAAACTGCAGAGTGTAAGTTACAGCTTGTTGTTTGCTGTTTCTTTGGATTGCTTTATGAATTGTGTTTTGTACTGTTAGTTTTAGTAGGTAACTCTCTATAGTAAGAGAAGTGAACACCTATTAGGTTATATATGAGTAGTATGGCCACGAGGTGCCGTAATTACCATATGAAGAGAATTTTGGTGATAATTATTGCGTTGGGGTTCCGGTTAGCGGAATTCATATTGATTCTCTTAAAGCAACTACGCTGAGTCTTTTCCGAGAACATATATAGATCTTTCTTTTTGTTGGAGAACTTAGTAAATACTTCGTATAAAATTAGTAGTTGAACATGGTGCCGTAAGTTATGCTGTACTTGTGTGAAATTGAGGAAAATTATATCCCAAATCCTGGATACCTTTCACCATGAGTGTAGATTCTCTGGTGCTTGCCTTTTGTTATTAATTAATTCATTGGTCTGATGCAGGAGAAGGAGAAAAAGCGGTTGCAGCAGGAGGCTGAAAGAGATGAGAAGCGCCGTGAGAAGGAAGAGTCTGAAATGAGAAAACAACTTAAGAGGAAGCAGGAAGAAGCTGAAAAGGAACAACGTCGAAAAGAGAAGGAAGAAGCTGAATTGAAGAAGCAACTTGCTGTTCAAAAACAAGCTTCAATAATGGAGCGTTTTCTTAAAAAGAGCAAGGTTGCTTCAGAACCCCGGAAAGATGAATCTACTTGCGCTGTTACAGTCGATGCAAATGATAATAAGAAGGAAGACACATTGAAATCGGTCTCTCAGCTGATGGATTCTGCTCTGCAACATACAGATGACGTTAATGTGGATGAGATTCGCAGGTAAGAAATGTTACTACTAACCTTGTTTAAGTGATTAAACTGTGATATGGTTATTTATGAGCCTTTTGTTATGCAGATCTCATATGAATTCCTGGCGCATCCTTGGCCATTCCACTCGTTCAAGCAGGCAGCACTGGGGAATGCGTCGAAAACCAAAGATTGAGCTAATTAAGGAGTTAAAACTGACTGCTAACGGAGAACAAGCTCGTGATGAGGACATGTGCTTAGACAACCTTGTAGATGGATGGGAAGAAAAAAATACCGATGGCAAACTCTGCTCTGACAATACTAGCGTTTTGCATAATTCCCGCACATGCTCACGGAGGAAACAACTTCTACAGTTTGATAAGAGCAATAGGCCAGCATTTTATGGGATTTGGCCCAAGAAAAGGTTGGCTGTGAACGGCCTTTACGTTATGTGGATTTCCAAGCATAAAGTCTTTGGTGGTTCATGTTCACTTAAACTTAATTTGTGTTTGACAAATTAAGTTTCTCTAAGTGTACCTTCTGTGATCTAATCGCCTTTTTTGTTATTAATTTGAACCTGCAGTTCCATTGTTGGATCTCGCCATCCGTTTGCTCAAGATCCGGATCTAGATTATGAAATTGATAGCGATGAAGAGTGGGAAGAGGTAGTTACTAAATACATACTTGTTCATCCGTATTAACATCATCAACATTTTGTTTTAACATCAAATTTGATGTATATCGTGCAGGAGGAACCCGGTGAAAGCCTTTCAGACTCGGAGAAAGAAGAGGAGGAAATTTTGGATGAAGGTTCATGCAAAGGTGATGACGAGGAAGAGAGTGAGGATGGCTTTTTCGTACCAGATGGTTATCTCTCGGAGAATGAGGTATTTTGTTCTGGTGTCTTTACAGTGGCTCCCGATTGTTATCCCATTTCTTTATTTGGTGAGGCTATAGTATATTTTTCCTCCACTTTTCTTTCACTTTATAGAACCAAATGTTTCTTCTGTTTTTGCACCCCTCTTCCTTTTATTAATATCTATTTTCTTTGAGGAGTATGCGTGGGTTGTGCTGCATGTTAGTTGCCATAGGTGGAATATTCTGTATTCATTGAATGATACTATGTAATCTGTCGACATGACGACACTTAACTGTAATAGGTTATTTAGGATGTGTTTAAGTATATCAAGAATTATATTTGTTCACCTCTTTAGTGAGGTAGATTAGTCAATGGTGATTTGACTTGAAGGTTAACGCGTCAAAATCTTTAAAGTCACTTTCTGTGAATCAGCTGATTAATTTCATACTAGTGAGAAGCTCGTAAATCTTTTGCTTGGATCACATAAAATTTCTTTGCTAGGAACATGTTGGCAGTTGGGGTCGTCAGTTTGTTTTTAATGCTGCTAATTTCCCTTCTTTGTAGGGAGTGCAAAATGATCTAAGCCAAAGTGATGGGGATGAAGAAAAGTATACCTCACCTGGCCGTAGGCCCGAAGCTGAGGGTGAAGAAAGCTCTGCTTGGACCCGACAACAAAAATCCCTGCACAATCTAACTGAGCACGCACTTAGAAAAAATCAGCCTCTTGTCATCGTAAATCTGATGCACGATAAAATACACCTGTTATCAGCCGACAATCTCTCTGGTACAGATAAGGTTGAGCAGATGTGCTTGCAAGCTCTTACTATGCGTGCTTTTCCTGGTGGATTGTTAATAGAGGTACCATCTGATGCCAATTCGCAAGAAGAGAACCAAGAAGTTTCCACTTCCAACAGCAAGGGGAGTGCGGTAGCAACAACGGCATCCACAATACCAGATTCCGACCTTCCTAAAATTGTAAGACGCGTTTGCTTCTGCACAAATGTCTCCCTAACTAAAAAATTGATCACTTCAATGGTTAAGGTTACTAATTTAACACTTAAGCTGGACCATTTTAGATGTTTTAAAGTGATCACCTTTTAGTCAGAAGCTACCATTTGTATGCGTATGATCGTTGTACCCATGATTTTAGCTTCAGCATTTTAGTGCTTTGTGTACTTTGTTAGTTCTGACGGAAGTTGCTCCAAGTCTTATTATTTTGTTACATTGTAGGTATCTGCGATTCAGTCCAACCCGCAGGGTATTAATAGAGTGCTGAAGGCCTTGGTGCAGATGTTTCCCGGGGTCACTAAAACTTGCCTGTCAAATAAAGTTCGTGAGATATCAGATTATGTCGATTATCGTTGGCAGGTCAGTAAGTTTTCTGGTTTCATGCTGTCTGCCATATATTTTTTGAAACAGTGAAACAATAGAAACTTTCATTCTCTCTTTGGAAGTTCACGGTTTCCTTCCATAGCTATGGATAAATATATAGTATAGTTTACGCTAAATGATTGCTTCTGTGGTGCAGGTGAAGAAAGAGGTATTGGATAAGTTAGGAATGTCAACTACACCAGGTACCCACCACGATTCACGACTCAAAATTCTCATTTTAGTATCTATATTCTGATACTCTTTTTCTTATTGTTAATATATTAATATTAATTGTTCCACCAACTTTCACAGTGAAAGGACGAGCAGGAACAAAAAACATCGCTACGTTTTTCTCCAAAAGATGTTTGCCTCCCGCCGGCAAAGTGATCAACCTCTGCGAGTCGTCTCCGGAGTCCACTGCAAAGCCTCGTGTATCCTTGCGGCAAGAGCAGAAACCTGCAGAAAACGAGTGATGCCTTCACCAACTTTTTACGTTTGTAAATTCAGGTGATGGTTCATTTTGTTCTAGTTTTACTCTGCGATATAATCTTGGCGATCATTTTCCAGTGTACATTGCTTATGAAGGACTAGTGATGTATTTGTAATATTTTTTGGTGTTTGATAAATTCTTAGGGCTCAAGTTAGTTGTACCCTATTGATACTTGCACTTTAGGGTTATGCAGCTCCAACAATGATGAAAATGATATACAGTATTTCGCTTTCTTTCCCGTCTTAAAAGTGTCATTGATTCTTTGCTCTGTTTGATTCACCGTCATATGAGATTTTCTTGAAGTGGACTGAACGATTAGGAAAGCTTGTGTACGTTTGATCCATTTCTCATTGTTTATCGTTTTTGGAGAGTCCTATCGTTGGGTACGTTTCAATTTAGGTCATATCGGGGCATGTTGATTTATTTATGCTTTGAGTATGTTCATGTCAAATTCTATGACGAATTCCTGTTTAAGCCTAATTTATATATGGAGTACTTTGAAGTATGTTATGTGTAAAGTTGATCAAAAGCGAGTCTAGGCTGGGTCTTTTGGCCCACGGACAAGCGGTTTATTGGGTTTTGGATGGGTTTATTCGCTTAATTTTTGAATGTGTCGTTCATACCCATTTCTTTTGCGAGCTGAACTGGTCGAGTTAAATGGACGGAATGATCTATGAAAAAAACTATACCTATTCCGCTATTCGTAGTAGTTACCTAAAGTAACCGAGCTTTTAGGCAGAAATTGGTGAATTTTGTGGCAAGGTGTTCGGCTGCTCTCAGTTAAAACATAAAAGTAGTACGGACTACTCGGTAACCATGGGCGATCCACTACAAATCTGTGGCTGAAAAACAATGTCCATTTAATTCTAACGTTTACTCCAATATTATGTACACTATATACGGAGTATATATTAATATATATATATACTTTCTCGTTCATTGAAATAGCAACATTTTAAAAAGCGATTTACTTTAAATTTTTCAATGGATGAGAGGATTTTTAAAACCCTTTTTCTTATTTTGAATAGACTAAAAAAAATAGTTATGTAAAATGGAAAGTACTCCATCTATTTCAAAATAAGTGTCTCCTTTTGAAATCTTAGATTTAAGAGATGTAGAATAAGTTTACTCTTATCCTTTAATCTTCACATTATTTTTTTATAATTCCATTTTTACCATTATACTAATATTGTGAGAGAGTTTAGTAAAACAATACCTTTATACTAATATTTTCATTGAGAGAACTTAGCAATACGCATTCACACAATAAGGATGACATTAAATAAGGATAATTTAATAATTTTTTAAGAGATGACACTAATTTTGGGATTTTTGAAAAACAAAAAAAGAACACTTAATTTTAGAATGGAGGGACTATTAAACATCGAAAACTAAAACAATAATATCGGTATAAAAAAACTACTATTCAATCATCCATAAAGATATCAATTTTTCTTCCAATACGAAAAAATTAATATGATTAGATAACATTTTTTTTTTTTTTAAAAAAAAATTTAATGGTTACTGGTTAGTCATTCCTTTATTCATCCTTTCTTTTGTTAACATTTACAGATTTACCAATACGAAAACTAGAAGTACTATTTAATTTTATTTTTGGATGATTTATCTGATTTTTAATATTTCAATTTTGGTTTTACCTTTAATCTACAAAAAATATTTGTTCTTACTTTATTCATTTTATCTCATCACATCTCCCGACATAAGGATGTTTTGATAATTATAATACAAATAACCCACTTACTTAATAATTTGATCCAAAAGTAAATGTTAAAAAAAAGGAAGAATGAAGAATAATATTTTAATTTAATACTCTTTCCCTTCAACTCCTCACAACATGATGTCATAATCCATTTGTCTGCGTATTTTCCAACGATGATATTGTGGTTAAGAAAACGAATAAAATAGAATTACATGTGATTATATTCTCAATTACTATATATTAACCACAGTATTTAAAATCTCCGAAATATATAAAATAGTGACAAATAATGTTATACTCCGTATTGAGATTTGTGAATGAAGTTGAAGCGAGAGAATAATACAGAGTATTTTATAAATATAAATGTAACTCGGTATAATATGTGAGGGTAAATGTTGCAGACGCATAAATTTTTGTGTAATTCAAGTCTCACAATAAGTTTTTGTAAATCAGCCTCGTTTGTATTCGATTATATAGTATTTGTACCATTTTAGTGATAATTCTTATTAATTGTAACTAAATTTTTTAGTATCCTTAAAAGTAACTTTAATAAATTTATTTTATATTTTTATACTATTTTAGTTATAATTTGTACTCTGATCTCACGGTAAGAAGTCTATCAAAAACCAAAGAGAAATACTGTGGATGCAGTGGGTAGGTGCACACTGTAGAGTAATATCAGTGCTGTGTGCGGTAGGCAACAACTGCGTCACTTTTGTCGGAATTGTTTCCTCTTAATTTTCATTTTATACAAAGTCAATTGTCTTACTATTACGTTACCCATACACGCATGAGATATTGTTTCCTTTTTTGGTATCAAATAATATAATATTGAAAAAATTCTGATAATTAAAATAGAGCAACAAATGCGGAATTTTTTTTTTATTTTTTTTTAACAAAAACTGAGGTGGCAACAAAAAGATAGATCTGGTTCATAATCTAGTTTTTAGAAAAATTCGATTGTATTTTATAAAATATACACATATGAAATTTTAATACAAAAATATGTTAATAAAACAAATTGAGTGTTGATATAGTAAATATGTAAAAATAAACGTAAATTATTGATCAGGATAAAGAGATTATATTTAATGTAAAATAAGAAATTATAAACAACATCAAACTATTTCGTACTTATTTTATTACCAATTCGTATTAGTTTAAATGCACATAATATTAAATGGAGTAAGGTCCTATTCTATTCGACTTATAGGAACTGAACACATAAGAGCTGAATTTATAAGAATTGAGCTGAACTTATTTTTTATATATGTAAATTTATACGTACAAGGTTAGAATTAAACTTATAGGAGTAAAAGATAAACTTAACTTACGAGTATAAAACAAAAGTAAAAAAATTTGAACCACAAAAGTTTTCGTGAAAAAAAGAACAACCTTCAACCAAACACTTGTCACCTTTTTCCTGTGAGCTTTTGATTTTGTGGAAACTACACAAGTGTGACATTTTTGGCCACATGGGGCCCTCCATTTCCTCATCTCTTTATTCTTCCCCAATGCGGAGAAACTTGTGGCCCAATCTCACAAAAATATTTTTTGTTTTAAAAATCACATAAAAATAACACAAATTCTTACGTGAGTCAAGTTTCACAATAAATTATTGTAAGTCAGTTTCGTTTGTACTTGATTATATATTTTTTGTACAATTTTAGTGATAATTATTATTAATTATAACTAAATTTTTTAATACCACTAAAAGTCACTTTAATAGATTTGTTTCATGTTTTTGTACCATTTTAACTACAATTTATACTTTGATCTTACATTAACTTAGTGTAAGGCATGTCTCACAGGAGAATTACTGTAAAAATAAAATGTTAGTACTTCGTCTGTCTCAGTCATTTATTTATAATTATCTCAAAGTTCCCTTATAAAAAATCAAACGGTAAATAATTCACTGAAACGGATGGAGTAATAAAGTTGATTATATATATAAAAATATATTTCTTTCATTTCATATTTTTTCTTCCCATATAAAAACGACACGTGTATAAAAGAAATGTACGAAGTATTAACGAAATAAATGATAATGTGTGTAGCAAGTGGATTTCACATAAATAGTTTATGTCTATTTATAAAAAATGCGCAGGCTAATTGTGCACACATTAATGATATGAAAAAATATATCTACCGTTTAATTTGGCTATTGATTGTTCATATACGAAATTTATTCAAGTTGTATACTTTTTTCATTATTATTTCAAATCTTACCCTTTTTTACTCAAAAAATGTACACAATTCTTTTTTTTTTTTTTTTTTTTTTTCTTTTTTTTTAAACTAATCTTAAACAAAATTTATTCAATTTTCTAATTTTCAAATCATGAACTCACATAATAAATTCAATGAGGTAATAATTGTTTTCTAATTTCAATTTTGTGTTTAAATTATTGAATTATATTAGTTTTCAATAGAGTAAAATCTAATTTTAAATTAAACACAAGCCCCATTACAAATCCCATTACAAACCCTAATTTTTAATTAAACACAAACCCCATTATTACAAACCCTAATTTTAAATTAGACTTCTATTGAAAATTAAAAAACTCAATAGTTTAAACACAAAAATTAAAATTTAAAAACGATTATAACTTATTATCGGTGTTGATAATTAAGAAATTGAAAAATTGATGAATTTGATTGAAGATTAGTTAGAAAAAAAAAAAAAGAATTGTGTATATTTTATTTTATTAAAACGGGTAGTGTTAGAATTAATGAAAATGGAAAAAGTGTATAACTTGAGTAAAATTTCGTATACCAAAAATTAATTACGCTTAATTTTAACAAGACTTTTACAATAATAATTAATATTTTTATTATCTTCCCACTTATTATTGAATATATGTGAGAATATTTTATTGAATTGGGAAGTATGGGAGGGGTAATTGAATTCGGCATAATGCATCATCTCAATTTCTTTTCTCTTCCATTATTCCTTTCATAAAATATTACTCCGTACGAAGTATCATACGGAGTAATATATATTTCTATCCATTCGTTTACCTTTCTATTTTCACCTTAATCCACAACCGCTCAATCACGTCCAGATTTTATCCGAACCATTAAGAAGTAATCGACTAAACTCGCATAGTTATTGTGCATATACTGTAAAACTTATAAAGATAAAATATTCTCATTTATTATATAAAAAATAAAAAATTCTCTTCCATCAAATATATTTTAATAAATAAAAATATTTTAAATGTTATAGTTGTATATGTTAGACTTTTTCCTTAAAAGATAAAATATTGTATTTAATATTATTCGGTTATCTTGAAAAAGTTTGTGGTCCATTTTGTGTCAGAATCAGTTCCTCTGATCAAGGAAATTGACTCCTAGGAAGACTCTTAATTTGACTCGGTCTCCCCTATTATTTATCCTATAACCACCCATTATTCTAGTAATCACCAACTACTCTTTGATGGCAAGACTAATATATATACGAGGGTGATTTATTTATTTTGGTAACTGAACCTGCTTTCCATTATGAAAATAATACACCATCTATTTTGTGAGAAAAATTATTATTATTATTATTATTATTATTATTATTATTATTATTATTATTATTATTATTATTATTTTCACTTATAAATTTAATTTGTATACAATTATCTCCTAGAATTACAAAATTTTATTACATAATCCCGTGAATTTCACGGGTGGAAACCTAGTTATTCTTATTATTGAAGACTATATGTATTTTATTATTTTATAAGAAGATATGTCTTGATCCTTTAATCGCTATATGCACAATAACTATGCGAGTTTAGTCGATTTTGATATGAGTTTAATATTAAAATGTTTAGGGTTCTACTTTTCCTGGCATCATTTTTTCATTAGAAGTAGTTCAATCGATGAAGTATATTATATTGCGTATTATCTTGTCAACTTTAACGATTGAAACAAACTACGGAGTAAATGAAATTTATTTCTCAACCAAATCAATTAATTCCATCCATTTCAATTGAGTATGTATTTTACACGTAGATTTATCGTTAGTTGTTCCACGCAACCTTCTCTAAAACTTCAATTAGTAGATCATGGAATCATTAAACCTCATCCGTCTAGATCATATTCACATATATTGTTATGTTGTCATCATACATAACTAAATTAAAAACTCCACTTAAACTTTGTTTCACTAAATCATTCTCATACACATTGTTACAATCAAAATTTTAAAGTTACTCTTACTTACTACTTCCTCCGTTTCGATGATTTGTTTACGTTTATTTTTATACACATTTATCGATGTGAGGAGAGATGTTGAGAAAAAACTAATAGAATAATAATAGGGTTTTTCCCAACTGTACCCCTGTACTATTGGGTTTTCCCAACTGTACCCCTGCGTATATCGTATTCCCAACTGTACCCCTGAGTTTCTTAATTACTCCCAACTGTACCCCTTAGTTTCTTTAATTTACCCAAAATCATACCTGAAATCATACCTGAAATGAAACAGAGGAAGGAAGGACTGCAAAAGTTCAACGATGAAGATGTTGCAACGACGATGAACTGCAAAAGTTCAATAGCAAAAGGAAGGAGATGAAGAGAACAGTGGAAGGAAGGTGAAAGAGTTTGAAAGGGTTTTAAAAAAAATTGAATCAAAAGAAAGAAATGACGGTTAATAAATTGACTCAACTTCTAATTTACAACTAATCCTTTCATGTAGCAAATTAGGCGCTCCACGTAGGCAAATTACGCATCCTAATTGGCATTTAACGGTGATAATTGACGGCTTAAGCATAATTAGTTATGGTTGGGAGTAATTAAGAAATTCAGGGATACAGTTGGGAAAACGATATACGCAGGGGTACAGTTGGGAAAACCCAATAGTATAGGGGTACAGTTGGGAAAAACCCATAATAATATAAGTACAAAAGGGGGTCCCGTTTACTTAAAATTATCAAATGTTATTGGTTGAGGGAGTAGAGGCTACCTCTCACATGGGTCAAGCATGACCATTTTTGGAAAGTGTAAACAAATGACCCGTACGCCCCAAAATGAAAAGTAGTAAGAAGATTGTGAAGAAGACCCTTATTAGCTTTATAGGTAAGTCCCACATTGATCATGGAAGTGAGAGTTGCTCACTTTATAAGTCTAGAGGCTACTCTCCCATCAGCAATTGGTTTTGGGATGGAACCCTGTAGGCCATATGAAGTGGGTTCTCTCATTTCATTTGTGGGTGTGGCCCGAGCTCGTCTCTGATTTCACAAAGATTCTGTTTTTTCCAACTTAATTTCAACTTCTCTAAATTTAACTCAAAATTCTTACGGAGTATAAGTTTAGCTTTAACCCAATAAACGTAAATTTACAAACAAATAAGTTAAGTCAAACAGCTCCAATAAAATTAGTTCAACTCCTACAAATTTAGACCTTATAAATTTAGTTCTAGTAGGCTGAGAAGAGCAAGGGCTAGCTAATATTGCATAACAAAATATAGAACATAACAAATCGATGAATAGGTTAGATAGATAATAGATTCCATATTTACATGTTAATATCCCATACGAGTACAAACTAACGTGCTAAAAAAGCAAAGGTAACGTAAAGCCTATAAAAATCACACAATAATAATTGTTAGGAAAAGTGCACAAAAATAGACTAACCACCACATTTACCTTGGATGAGCAAACATAATGCATGATATCAAAGACTTGTACATCTCTCAACCTAAAACTCTAAAAGTGGTTTTCAGTTAAAGCAATTTGTATTGCATAACTTTGATTAATTTATGCTCTTTAATTGTAACTAGTGGTGCGACCCGTGAATTTTACGGGATAGCTTGAATGTTTGTATTATATTTATGCTCGCCAATTCAGTGATACTCTTTAAGGGGTCGCCTTAAAAAATGTGATATTCTTCTAACGTACTCCTTTCAATTCAATAGGTTATTAACTTCTTATCATTTGATCATTTTGTGAGGGGAGTTTGGTCAGATGATAACATGATAAATTAAGACCACGATATTAAGACATGAGTGTAAAAATACATGCTACTGTCAAAATAGTTAAGATTACATTACAGCTTGCGTAACTCTAAACTACGTGTGAAACCATGACTGGTAGCTTGGTTTTGTCGGATGAAAACAATTTGCTTAAGTACACATTGCTTGGACTCATGTCGAATTCAATAACCGAAAGCCAACCCTCTGCTAGCATCAAAGTCAAAATACTACAATGCTACATTATCCAAACAAATATCCTCATATTCAAGGACGTGAGCAAAGGAGGGAGAAATGTGTAAGATAATATAATGACCTGATTTTATTAATGAATTACGTCACCGTATTTATAGTACAATGACAATATATTCATAAAATATTTCGGAGATATTATGATACTCATAATATTCTCCTACTTATTATTTCCTAATATTACTCCTAACAATATAATCGTAATATACTCTCCAATATACCCCCTCAGTCAAAGCGGTAGGTCAACGAACACTTTGACTGGACTAGAACAGGATGATGCCGTGATGGACCCTCGATGTCGACACGCTAACCGGATACGTTACATTGTCGTGTCTGAGATCGTGCCATAAGATGAATGGCAGTGACGTCGTGACTAAGGGAGCCCAAGGGCAAAGCAACTTGAAGGACTCTCACTGAATCGACGCCGAGGTGCACGAGGGCCGAAGCAAACTCGTGAAGCACCGAAAATAAAAAATAAAAATAAAAAAATAAAAATTAAAAGAAAAGGCGCACGAGGACCGGCGAACTCAGAAACACCTGATGCGGTGAGCCAAACAAAGTTATCAACCGTACAAATTAAACAAAAGACAGCTAACTATACTATGCCAATATCAACCCACGTCCTAATACCCGACCAATTTGGCTCGGGTGAGTCTTTGGCCGAAACGGCCAGGACAAGAAGCGAAGATGGGACGTGGCGGTTGCAAAGCAACATGGCGGAGAGGTTGTTTGAGCAACCAGAGACAACGACAAGTATGATGGCGGTGCGACGTGGACGGAATCAATGGTGGCCTATGCGGAGGCATACCAACGTGAAGATCGGAGGAGGCGGAGATGTATCCTTATTCTTTGAGATGGTGTGCTTTAGGAGTGAGATATGACGGAGGAGGTGAATTTTGAGGGGTCTTGAAATTAAATATTGATTTATTCTTATTACTAGTTTTAAAGCCCGTGCGATGCACGGGTTTTAATAACGTGTATTTAATAATTAATTCATGATTTATCGTTTTTAATTTGGATTCAGTACAAATATTAAAAAAAAATCAATAAATATGAAAGAAGGGTTATTGATATCATGTTCATTGTAATGTAATATAT
The DNA here is from genome assembly GCA_023091065.1 of Dianthus caryophyllus. Taxonomy (NCBI): domain Eukaryota; kingdom Viridiplantae; phylum Streptophyta; class Magnoliopsida; order Caryophyllales; family Caryophyllaceae; genus Dianthus; species Dianthus caryophyllus. The sequence goes on from CM041519.1 coordinate 6,765,425, forward strand.
AAAAAAATATTGAGGAATATAGAATTATATAAATGTAAAAATGTTTATATAAATTTGTACAGGTTTTAGCTTATTTATGAATTATGATACTATGTTGTCGTTATTATTTTCATAGTATTTGTATTTCATTACTAATTACACCTAAATTTTCTTAGTAAACTTGTTTGTGACTTTAGTTGATTAATTTTATATTCATATACTCCTTTAACTATGATTTATTCTCTTAGATGCACGATAAATTAGTTTGAGATTGTCTCAAAGAAGACTTAGCTTTGAATTAAACTTTTTTTAGGAAGGTTTTATTTAAATATTTGTATCTTATAGAAAAAAAATTAATTGCTTTAAATATTATTAGATTATAAAAATATTATTTTGATAGATTATCAAATAATTATGGTAAGCGTTACCCATGAAATTTATTCAATTTATATGAAGAGGTAAATGTATCTTGTTGAAAATAATATAATAAACTTAATTTCCATAATATTAGTCTTAATATTTTTGGGTATGTTTTTATTCAAATTATTTATAGAATTGATTACTTTGAATAATATATGGAAAAATGTTAATGAGTAGTCGTATGAAATTAAGGAAAATGTTAGTCTTTATATTTTTTTATCTTTGTTTTCTTCATTTAAATTTTGTAGAAAGCTTGCTTTTAATAGAATTTATTAGATTAATTTACAATTTAATAGATTATCAAATGATTATTTTTCTTAAATTATCAAATAATTATGGTAAGTGTTGCTCACTTTGATTAATAAGTTATTTAAAAAATATTTTTAATTATCAATAATAATTTATAACCTAATTTAATGGTAATAAATTATACGAATAATATAATTGTATATTATCGACTTAATACTTTTAAATGTAAAATTTGGGTATATTGTACAAAACTACCTTATTTATGCTACATTTATTTTTAAAATGGAAAGTATTGCCTTAATTATTTTTATTTTGGAAAAAAAAAATACCAATATTCATCTACGCCATGTAAATTAGTTTCTTTTTTTCCATAATTTTCAGATGCTCTCCTACAAAACTGACATTAACTATTAAATTAAAACTTATTACGATGAAACTAATTAAAAGGTCAAACATTATAAATTATAAAAAAAATATCATATAACGATAATTAATGACTTTATTTGATATATGACAATCACTAAATCTTGTATATCTATTTTACCTTTCATGTTGCATATAGTTTTGCTATTGGTTTTGTAATCAAGTTTACTTAATGAGAACAAAAAATCTTAAACTTAAAATATAATTCTACAATATATACAACGGAAAAAAGGATCATCACCAATTCAATCAAGCTATGTTTAAATAACATATACATGGTAATTAAAAAATATAAAACTGTTCAAAATTAAAAAAATTTATCAAATCAAATACACCGTAAAAAATAGAAATAACACAAATTGTACTCATAACAAAAACATACTAAACTTAAACTAATACTTAAGAAGATCAAGCTAATTTTTTTTATGTATATATAAATAAGCATGAATTGTAAATTAATTAGTGAGATTTGATTTGAATCATTTGATCTTTAAGATCTACGGTTGAGATTAAGATGTAGGACTTAAAAAGATAGGGTGGAATTACATAATCCTATTTGTATGTATAAAGAGGATTTGAGACACACCTGAAAATTATCTAATGTATGATAACTAAATAAGGAAATTTTTTAGATTATTTTTTTAATTTTATAAAATTAGTCTTAATATTTTTTTAGCTGAGTTTTTGATTTTTTTTTATTTCCTAGTCTTAATTTTTTTTAGGTAAGTTTTTGTTAAGTTTTATAGAAAGATAATTACTTTAAATTAAATTTCTTTTTTAGAAGAGATTTTCTTTTAATTTTATAGAAAACTAATTTCTTTAAATTTTATTAGATTATCAAGATATTATTTTTATTAAATTATCAAATTATTATGATAAGTGTTACTCAATATCTCTCCAATTTATATGAAAATGTAAGTGTATCAGATGGAAATTAAAATAAAATACTATTTTTCCTAAGGTGAGTCTTAATATTTTTATGTAAGTTTTTATAGAGAACTCAAATATTATGAAAAACATTAGGAAAAAAACTAAAGGTTAGTATTATAACAATAGGAAAAATGCTGGTCTCAGTATTTTTTTAGCTTACTTTTTTGTTCTTTAAATTTTGGTAAAAGTTAATTGCTCTTAATTGAATTTATTTCTAGAAGAGTTCTTCTTTTAATTTTTTACAAAACTAATTGTTTTGAATTTATTAAATTATCAAATAGTTATTTTTTATTAGATTATCAAATAATAATGGTAAATGTTGTTCACTTTTATTAATAAGTAATTAAAAAATATTTTAATCATCAATAATAATGTATATACAAATTTAATAAATTATGGTGTGGGCACTCTAAAAACACTTAGCAAAACTCTCTTTTATGTAGATGTATATAGATATGAAATATATAGTTTGATTTCTAATTATAAAAGAATTAAAAGAAAAACTTTAAAAGGGGATAGTAAAAAAATAAAAATTTGAAAATTTGTCATCAAACTAATACACCATGTTCATTCTTTTTATACCTAATTTTCAGATATTATCATACAAAATTGACATGAACAATTAAATCTAAACTTAATACAATGAAACTAACTAAAAGATCAAGTATGATGAATAGTAAATATTATTATACAACAATAAATAATGATTTGATATGAAAATAAGATAATCAGTAGATCATGTATATTTCTTTTACCTTTCACGATACATATTCGATTGATTTTGTAACCAAGTTTATTCAATGAGTACCTCAGATCTTGAACTTAAAATATAAATCTGCAATATACAAAGGGAAAAAAGATCATTATGAATTCAATCGAGCTATGGTTAAATAACAAACATGATAATT